>CM026552.1:3232500-4432500 GCA_015143295.1 Tetracentron sinense
CGTTGTGCATCCGTTGTGCATCAGACAACGGGTACGTTGTACAGCAGACAACGTGTACGTTGTACAGCAAACAACGTATACGTTGTACAGCTCACGACGGGTACGTTATACAGCTCACGACGGGTACGTTGTACATCAGACAACGAGCTTGGCACTATTCACAACACAACGTGACAACGGATTTGGCACTATTCACAACACAACGTATTCGGCACTATTCACAACGCAACATATTCGGCACTATTCACAGCAGGCAACGCGATAACAAGCTCAGCACTATTCACATCGGCAGACATAAGTTCAAGTGTGATTGCACTCAACAGCTAATTAATTGCAAGGCCCTGCAAGTGGCAGTGTGACCATTCATGAAAAGCATTAGGCGGATATGGCCTATTTGAGAGAATCGGATGGCCATAATCGATTGTGAGACCACAAAGAGCATCAAGTAGCCGGATAACACCAATGGAAGATGAGAGAATCAGGTGAGTGACCGCTTGCACAGCCCTTCGGGGTAGGGGTGTGAGTGACTCAAGCTTCTCAGATCTCCTTCTTCCTCTTCCTCTTCTTCTCTGTGTTTCCTCTCTTACCTTTCGCACCATCCATCTCTTCTTTCTGGTGATTCTTGCTTATTTATAGGTATTTTGAGTCATCATGACTTGTGTAGTCATAATGAGGTCACCTGCCAGACAACACTCAAGAGAGCCAGCACATAGCCCAGGTGGGCTTATGTCGGCTAAATTGTTAGAATTTGCAAGAGTGAGAAATTCCTATTTTACCCCTTCTTTTTACTCATTTTTACGAATTTTATCCGTTACATTTAGCCCATTCTCAGTGCCTTGGACTCCGTTCGAGGTGCCGAGAATACTTCATGGGTAAATTTCTCAAAGACGATATCCTGCATGTTGCATAAACAAACAAGGAACTTGCTTAGAGCGTGAAAAGGAACATGGATCTACCTGGTCCGCAGACACTGATTGTGCTCCGCTCTCTTCCGTTGTAGATGCTTTGTTCTCACTGATACGTTGTGCTTTCACTCACTGATACGTTGTGCCAGCGAAGACGAGCTTGTATCAGCCCCTAGTCAGGTCAGAGCAATTGCTTCTCGTGCGTAGTACCTCAGAGCATGTGTCAGAGAGCACGGGAATGTACATGTATAAAAAATGAAGTCATTAGGTACTTTGAGCCCGGGAAGGGGCATGAACACGTGAAGATGCATGAGCACAGAGATTCACTTGATAAGCACAGAGATTCAAAACACACGGATGAGTTTGCAGTAAAAACCATCATAAATATAGACAAATGCTATCTCACGCGAATGACTCGTAATGGGGCATCATGACACCATGCTCATATGGCATTGCATGAAAATAAGTCAATTGGTCGCTTACTGGGCAATGCATCTGACTGAGTCACAGAGGTCCCGTAGTGAGCATCATGCTTAGATATGTGTTGAACCGTGTGGTAAGACACCTTGCTCGGAGAAGCTACAAGTGTCCCATCACCGTATTCAGACATATCAGATAAGACATCATTTGACATTGCATTCACGATGTTTTTTACTTGATATGGCACTGGTCGCTTCTCTTGATCTTTCATTTGATAAGTCACTTGATAGGCTGATAATTCACTCGATAATTCACTTGATATTGAAAATTCACTAGAGCATGCACTAGACAGTTCACTTGATAAATCACTTAAGAATGCACTCGATAATTACCTCTTGATTGTTGTCATGCAGTGAAAGCCCCATTCAGACGTAGAAGATGCTCGTCAATTGTGATTGTCTAAGCCCCTTTGCCTCATTCTCAATTGTTCCCATAGATGGTTTGAATTCCCACAGACGGCGCCATTTTGAAAGGGAAAAAATCTCGTACATGCCACACGTCTATAGCTGCTTTGCTGGTAGAGGAATGATAGCAAAACTCCACCTGTGAATGAGTCTGAGGGGGCGGGTGTGCACCCTAAAATAAGCTCCGATGATAAAGTCAGTATAAGGCACAAGCATATGAACATAAGGCACAAGCACATGAACATATGAACATAATAGTATAGAGATACTTATCGTGAGGTCACTGGGCATATGCACTTGAGGACGAGCTCTGGTGCTATGCTCTGGAGATTGTAGCTCAGGAGGCACAAAGAATATGGCTCAGACAACATAGCTCGGACAAGGCACAGACAACGTAGCTCTGACAACGCAGCACGGATAAGGCACAGACAACGTAGCTCTGGCTCGGATAACATAGCTCTGACAACGTAGCTCGGACAAGGCACAGACAACGTAGCTCAGATAAGGCACTGACAACGTAGCTCTGACAACGTAGCTCAGATAGGGCACAGACAACGTAGCTCAGACAAGGCACTGACAACGTAGCTCTAGCTCGGACAACGTAGCTCTGACCACGCAGCTTAGATAAGGCACCGATAACGTAGCACTGACCCCGTAGCTCGGATAAGGCACTGACAACATAGCACTGACCGCATAGCTCGGATAAGGCACTGACAACGTAGCACTGATCACATAGCTCGGATAAGGCACTGACAACGTAGCACTGACCTCGTAGCTCGGATAAGGCACTGACAACGTAGCACTGACCTCGTAGCTCGGATAAGGCACTGACAACGTAGCACTGACCTCGTAGCTCAGATAGGGCATAGACAACGTAGCTCAGATGAGGCTCAGACAACGTAGCTCAGACAACGTATACGTTGTGCATCCGTTGTGCATCAGACAACGGGTACGTTGTACAGCAGACAACGTGTACGTTGTACAGCAAACAACGTGTACGTTGTACAGCTCACGACGGGTACGTTGTACATCAAACAACGGACAACGAGCTCGGCACTATTCATAACACAACGTGACAACGGATTTGGCACTATTCACAGCACAACGTATTCGGCACTATTCACAGCGCAACGTATTCGGCACTATTCACAGCAGGCAACGCGACAACGAGCTCAGCACTATTCACATCGGCAGACATAAGTTCAAGTGTGATTGCACTCAACAGCTAATCAATTGCAAGGCCCTGCAAGTGGCAGTGTGACCATTCATGAAGAGCATCAGGCGGACATGACCTATTTGAGAGAATCGGATGGCCATAATCGATTGTGAGACCACAAAGAGCATCAAGTAGCCGGATAACACCAATGGAAGATGAGAGAATCAGGTGAGTGACCGCCTGCACAGCCCTTCGGGGTAGGGGTGTGAGTGACTCAAGCTTCTCAGATCTCCTTCTTCCTCTTCCTCTTCTTCTCTGTGTTTCCTCTCTTGCCTTTCACACCATCCATCTCTTCTTTCTGGTGATTCTTGCTTATTTATAGGCATTTTGAGTCATCATGACTTGTGTAGTCATGATGAGGTCACCTGCCAGACAACACTCAAGAGAGCCAGCACATAGCCCAGGTGGGCTTATGTCGGCTAAATTGTTAGAATTTGCAAGAGTGAGAAATTCCTATTTTACCCCTTCTTGTTACTCCTTTTTACGAATTTTATCCGTTACAACACATACTATTTATATGGATTTACGTTCAAATGCTCTCTCTTACCCATGGTATAATGACGCTATTCTCATCTCTTCTGGAGTGGACTCGAGGACATTACCAAAAAAACAAAAAACACTCGAGGACCTTTTGCATCGGCACAACTCTTTGTTCTTCACGACCACCGTCCCTATCTTTGAATTCTACCAAAGCAGCCCCCACTTATAGCGATTATATGGTCTTGGATTGTCTCTGGTGAAGCCGGGTTCCATACATTGTGCGACAGTTGGCAAAAAAAAGGGGAGAAGTCATTCTATTTTCTCTCCCATGATTTTGACTTTTCCCCATTTGATATCTCTCCCCTTATGCTCATACACTTATCACCACATGTCTTAATATGTGTGGAGAAGTCAAAATCATGAGCCCCATGATTTTGACTTCTCCACCACTTGTCACCTATTTTAAGGAACCCGAGACAAGCCCTTTCTGGCTTGGCCAGAGACAATCCGAGGCCCGATTATATTTCGTATCTCTTCGTCAAGATACATCCCAGGTTCTAGTTGTGTGCGGCAAAAGATAACTGAGATGGTAGACAGGAGAAGAATATTCTAAAGCCAACTCTTTAATTAGGCAACTTGATTACACATGGAGATTAGTCTTCCTTCCCTTGAAGATAGATAGTCATCAACAATTAACCCTGCATTAAAAATAACATTTGATAAGAATAATTAAAATACAGTAGAAAACAAAAGCAAATTAAAGCAAACATCTAGCAGCAGGAGAAAAAAAGAAAGAAATGAATTAAACTTAGTCTTCTTGGCGCTGCTCTTAGACATATCAACCCGCTCTCTCTCTCTCTCTCTCTCTCTGCATTCCATATGAACTACTCTCTTCCTTTCTAGATTGTCATAAAGAACCATTCATTAATGGAGGTAAGTATGCGAATTGCGCTGCACAGATACAAAAGGAATGCCTTAGTGGATAAAATGAAGGATGGTAGCATTACTAAATTGAGAATTAAAAAATAAAAATAGAGAATGAAAAATAGAGGACTTGTTACATTAAGTGGGATTCGGATCTGCAAATCGAAACACATGGACCGCAATCTACCCATCAGTGCATTCAAAATCAATCGAATTGCTTACACACCAGCAAAGGTTATCTTATGTAGAAAATGATTAATGTTGAAGCCGACGACAAAACAGCTTAGATTGACATTGCAAGTGAAGGATTTGAAGTTGGCAGACGAAAGCTTAAAATACATTGCAGGACAAAGTCCATCTTGCATCTAATCTGAGCGGAATTGCATTGAACTCCTTTAGTGCGACCTTCATAAAGATAACATGTTCTAGAGTGGAATTCGGGAATTTTGAGGGGATAATGATGTTGGGAGACCTGTAAACTTGCATCATATATTGTTTCCAGAATGGATGTTTTTGGGATTGGGAATGAGGTGTCCCATTTATATAATAGCCACTTGCAGAGACCCCGCGATGTACGTTTAATAATTTAAAAATATCTAAAATTAAATAATCTTATTTATTTATTTATTTAAATATTAAGTAATATAGGAAAAAATATTTAATAAATTTTATTTTTAATAATATAAGTTGTTTTTAGTAATGTAAGTTTTATTAAAATTTTTTTGTATTGATTAACTAATTTTATAATAATAATTTATTATTATTTTTAATAACATTTAATGAAAAATCATAAGCTTATTAGTATTAAACTTAAATATTTAACACACCCAAGAGTTGGAGATGAGAGAGTACTCTATAGTAGTGAAGATAAAGAGGGCTCTAGGATGAGATAGTGGGTCCCATACATGCAAGAGTTGGAGATAAGAGATGACTCTACAATAGTAAAGATCGAGAGGGCTCTAGGATGAGATAGGGGATCCCAAACCTGAATGATGAGGATTAAAGAGAAAAACCACATGTCATCTCTAAAATAGAATTTCTACATTTGATTTAAATATTAAGTAATATAAAAAAATAATATTTAATAAATTTTACTATTTATAATATAAGTTTTTTTTTTAATAATATAAGTTTTTTTTTATTTGATAGATATTATTATAAGAGAATAAGATAGAATGATTCTCTTCTTCTATCTTATAAGAGAATAAGATAGAATGATTTAAAATACTACAATTTGAGTGGCCAAAAACAACAAAGGTTAATTCACACTTAAAATAGATATAAGAGAATAGAAAATTTCATTTACTTTGAAAAGAAAAAGGCATAATAAGTAATGGTTTTAAGAGAATTCCATTTACTTTGAACATAAAATTCCTTGTCCTAGTGGTTGTGTATCTCCCTTTGGGGTGGTGTGACTTGTGTTCGAGTCTTGGTGTGACTGTTGACTCTCACCATGAGTGTTAACCTTGCTAACCCCTAACCTAGGAAGATATAAATGATTAGGACCAACCCCCAAAAAAAAAAAGTAAATAAAAGATATAACAGTACCATTGAAGCAAGAAGTATCATGGTCCTCATTTGACAAACCAGAAAATTATGGATAAGATAATGCCTACAAACATAAGATCACATCATATAAATGTATTAACAATTAAATTTCTAAAGTGCTTACCTGTAATTTTTTCATCATATACATGTACTAAGAATTAAATTTGTAAAGTGCTTACCTGCCTCTTAAGTAGATGGATGATCTTTAGGATCAAATGCAAGCAAACACTCAAGTACTAAATGAAGAGCAAGTGGATATGCATTTGGGAACTTTTGTGAGAAAGGAACTGGTGGTTTTTTCCGGCTACAAACAAACCCTCAAACAAAGATGTTAGTAAGTAAACATGCATCCCTGTTTTTCTCTTGAGAGTTCTTATAGGATTAAAAAAGAAAAAAAGGAATATACCATTTATATCAAAACATCCTTTTGGGGTTTTCCTCGTTACACCTTACCAATTCTCTACTTCCAACGGGTAAAATATTCTCTTGGAATCTCAATATAAACTTAATATGCTTCTCTGATTTAAATTCATGTCTAACAGTAGGCAAGAAAAGCAAGTAATAATAAAAATGTGTAATAAATTTATAGAAGAAGGATTAAAGAAGAGAACTAAGTGAACTTAGCGAACTTGTGAATTTGGAGAAGATTAGTAGCAACTGAGTAGAGAGGGACATCTTCATCTGTAGTCATTAAACAAAAATTGAATATAGAGACAGTGAATTCGACATGAACAAAAACTAAATATTGAGGCAGTGAATTCGAAATGCAACCAATCGTCCTCAAACTCTCAGCGCCAGATCTCATTGAGAAACTCTTCCAGTACGCTCGTCATTGCCACGTGTGTTACAGTGTCCTAAACGGATTCAGCACAGTAGATAACGTTACCCTTCTCCACACCGTCTACCCATGGCCATTTCTACATTCTCTTACTGACAGACACTTTGGGTATTCATTTTCATATAATATATATAGTTTTCGTTATTGAAAGGGAAAAATCCCGTGCATGCCACACGTCTATAGCTGCTTAGCTGGTAGAGGAATGTTAGCAAAACGCCACCTGTGAATGAATCTGAGGGGGCGGGTGTGCACCCTGAAATAAGCTCCGATGATAAAGTCAGTATAAGGCACAAGCACATGAACATATGAACATAATAGTATAAAGATACTTATCGTGAGGTCACTGGGTATATGCACTTGAGGACGAGCTCTGCTGTTATGCTCTGGAGATTTTAGCTCAGGAGGCACAAAGTCAGTATAAGGCACCCTGAAATAAGCTCCGATGATAAAGTCAGTATAAGGCACAAGCACATGAACATATGAACAAAATAGTATAAAGATACTTATCGTGAGGTCACTGGGTATATGCACTTGAGGACGAGCTCTGCTGTTATGCTCTGGAGATTGTAGCTCAGGAGGCACAAAGAATATGGCTCAGACAACGTAGATCTGACAACGTAGCTCGTATAAGGCACAGACAACGTAGCTCTGACAAGGCACAGACAACGTAGCTCTGACAACGTAGCTCGGATAAGGCACAGACAACGTAGCTCGGATAAGGCACAGACAACGTAGCTCTGACAACGTAGCTCGGATAAGGCACAGACAACGTACGTAGCTCGGATAACGTAGCTCAGATAAGGCACAGACAACGTAGCTCAGATAAGGCACAGACAACGTAGCTCTGACAACGTAGCTCTAGCTCGGATAACATAGCTCTGACAACGTATACGTTGTGCATCAGACAACGGGTACGTTGTGTATCAGACAACGGGTACGTTGTACATCAGACAACGGACAACGAGCTCGGCACTATTCACAACACAACGTGACAACGTATTCGGCACTATTCACAGCAGACAACGCTACAACGGATTCAGCACTATTCATGGCCTATTTGAGAGAATCCGGTGACCATAATAGATTGTGAGGCCATAAAAAGCATCAAGTAGCCGGATAACACCAAAGGAAGATGAGAGAATCAGGTGAGTGGCCGCCTGTATAGCCCTTCGGGGTAGGGGTGTGAATGACTCAAGCTTCTCAGATGTCCTTCTTCCTCTTCTTCTTCTGCCCTTTATTTCCTCTCTTGCCTTCCGCACCATCATTTTTTTCTTTCTGGTGATTCTTGCTTATTTATAGGCATTTGGAGTCATCATGACTTGTGTAGTCATGATGAGATCACCTGTCAGACAACACTCAAGAGAGCCAACACATAGCCCAAGTGGGCTTATGTCGGCTAAATTGTTAGAATTTGCTAGAGTGAGAAATTCCTATTTTACCCCTTATTTTTATTCTTTTTTACTAATTTTATCCCTTACAGTTATCATCTTTTTCCTCTCCTCCTTAAGCTTTATATCTTGTAGGAGCTTGAGCTTGGGGTTTGGTGTTTTTTAATTAAAGAACATTAAGGTTGTAATAGGGTACTTTGATTGACGATTACTTGTGTCAGACATTGAAGAGGAGAATAACGGCCTCATAAATGGACGTTGTGAGAGACGTTGAATCTTTTGGGAATGAATTATGGTATTTTAGGGAGAGAGAGAGAAAATAGCGTGCGGGGAGGTTACTGGATAGAGAAGGTAACTTATAAGGAGAAGTTAATTAGTCAGAGAGATTTAGGGTGGTATGGAAAGTGTGTGAAGCAAGTTAATGAGTCATTAGGGCAAAAGATTAACTAAGAGGTGTGTGAGGGAAGTTAATGAGTCAGAGAGGGTGGTATGGAACCGTGTGAAAACTTGGAAAAAAGTGTGATCCTACTAATTGATATTAGTTTGTAATTGTTTGTGAAAGGACATGAATGAGAGAAAAAACAGAGATGGTCCACTTATTGATTTTGACATGCTTATTTGGCTTGTAAGATAAATCCTATGTTGAAGACCTATGTGACATTCATGAGCCTTAGACCACGCGTATGAGCCTAGTTTGAAGTTTCCTTGGTGAGCCGCTCACAAACAAAGTGTGAAAATAGAGGACCAGAAAAGATCAAGAAGACAGAGATAGTGACACAAGCGACAAAGTGTCACTGTTTGTGATGTTTTCTCATGCCCATACCCACAGAGTCTCCTCAGTCGTCGACGACGACCAGCATTTTGCCCCAGCAAAGAAGCACCGGATACGATTCTCTCTATTCTCTGCAAAGACTTGGTGTTCCTTATAAACGGGAGGTCTTTTCAGTTACTTTTGGAGTTTTATATCTCTTCTGCTCTTAAGAACTCGGGATATTTTTTTTTTAGGTTCTTATGAATTCTATATTTATGGGTTTGTTTTGCTTTTTCTTGGTTTTCTTTCTTTAATCTGTGTATAGGTAGAATTTTGAGGCTTGAAATTTAATACTTTTGAGGAATTTTCTTAGACAAAAAGGATTATGTCCCAAGGATTGGAACTTTTGTTCGTCTCTGAGATTTCTGTCGAAGTTTTGTTTGCTCTTATCCTGGCTTATTAAGGAAGAGCAGCTCGAGAACTACTATGAGAATTGGAACTCTGGGTCGAAAAGGGGTAAATTTGAGGAATTATTGTGATTTTGGAGCTGGGTTTTAGTACAGTGTGGTGATTTCACATATTTAGAGTCTTTCGTTGGATTGAGTTCTTTGTGTCTATTCGAATAGTAGGGAGGAAACGCTGTTCGTGTTGTCTTGGTTCCGCTCGTGCAAAGGCTAGTAAAAAGTTCTCTGTAAGACTTCTTGCCTGATACTTCATCCTAATTTCCTCTTCTATTGAAAAACAAATAACTGACATGCCTAAATTTTAAGTTCGGATATTGAATTCAAACATGTATGGCTGTTAATTTGTTTCCTATCATCTCCTTTGGGAATTCTTTCAGAAGTTGTGATGAAGGGAACTTCTATTATGAATCACATCCTTAGATTTAACTTGAATTTGCATGTGAGTTTTTGATACGAGACTGAGATCACCCATTGAGGTTTGGCTTGACTTTTAGTTGCATAACATGAACTTACTCAACTTCCTTGCTATCATTAGAATTTTATTTCCCCACTTTTCTGTCTCTCAAATTGTTCTGTCAAGAAGGAAAATAAACATAAAGCTTATAGCATACTCCTTATCAGTAATATTTTTCAGGTTGATCCATTCCTTGTGAGTGTGTGATTTTTACATTAGCTTAGCAATGGAAATGTGGCAATCTGCCCACTGAGATTGAGAAAAAAGAATTCCCAAGTTCCTTAGAACTTTGCGTCTAATTGTTGTTGGGCACCCAACAGTTTAATGATGTTCCAGGAGTCCCCCTTTTGGTCAAAATGTAAATCATCACAAGATAATAAAACAGAAGGGAAAAAGAAAAGAAAATCTTTGAAGTTAGGAAATAAGTTTGGCACTGATTCATGGAAGTTTGGAACTGATTCATAACCTAAGAACCTTAGCCTCAATTTCATGTAACACATGCCAACTGCTAACGTCTTATTGGAAGGGTGACCCATGATATTACTCCGCATGTGGAAGATTGAGCCAGTGTATGAGGGACGATATCAACGGTATTTGCAAGTTATGCTATGTGTCGCTAATCCTAGATGAGCGTCAGTCCAGGGGCGGAGTTAGGAAATTTTCGTTGGGGGAGGCCGAAAAACATGTATAAAAAATTTAATTGATTTGAGGATATGGAGCTTGGGGGTTCGGGGGTGTAGCCCCCGAGAAATTTTTTTGGGATAATTCATTTTTTTTGAAGAAAATTTTGTCCCGATTATGCCTTTGAGGTCGCCATGTGTCCCTATTGATACCCCTTAACTGTGATTAAGATTTACCCACCTATCCTTGGTTTTTAAAAAAGATATCAAAATTTTTTCGAAACCTATTAAAATTCACTAACTCCTAAGGTTAAAAAAATTTCAATATTTTTTTAAAAAACCAAGGATAAGTAGGTGAACCCTGAGAGTGGTGAATTTTAAACATAGTTAAGGGGTGTCAATAGGGACATTTGGCAACCTGAAGGGCATCACTGGACTCCATTGGGGGCCCGCCCACTATATATAGGACAAAAAATTGGGGGGGGGGGGGGGGGGGGGGGAGGGCACTGTATATAAGACAAAAACATTTGGGGGCGGCTAACTATACGAAATTTTTTTTTTAAAATTGAGTGGCCCACTATTTAATACTAATACAAGTAGGAATTGCAAAAATTTTGGGGCGGCCATGGCCCCTCCCCGCCCCCCTGGCTTCGCCCCTGGGTAAGTCACCCAGTATAGCCGTCTCCCTTGCAAGTAGGTGTTTACACTGAGCCAGGCCAAGCTGAGCCAAGCCAATCTGATTAGTGGGGTGTTCAGGCTCGGCTTGTAAACAAGACTCCAAATTCAAGCTCAACTCAATATATATATATAGGTTGGTGACGAAAGATAGTTGAATAGTAGCACGCGCGTGCACACACACACACCATGGAAATAAAAATCGTCGAAACCGATACAAAACGGACGATACATATAGGTTTTGGTAGCCCCCTACACAACATTTATACTGATACGAAACATGCGATATGTATTGTTTATTAGTAATTTATATTTTCATTCATTGAGTAATTGTAATTATGTTTGCTACTTTATCTTTGAGTCACTTCCCATGACTTTTTATTTGACAAATTTGGTTCCTATAGTTCTTTTGTTTTTTTGAAATTTAATTTGATTTTTTTAAAGAAAGAAAAAATTATATGTATCGTTCGAAACCTATACCAAAACCGATATAGGTTTCAGTTGGGTCCGATATATCCCATGAAACCGAATTTTTAATCCTTGACACACACACACATATATAACGAGCCAAGCACATGTGTGCTTGAGCTCGGATCGTTTATAAAATGAACAAGCTTTTAAGGAACTGAGCTTGAGCTTGAGCTGTTCGAAAGCATCTCGGTTTGTTTATCACCCCTACCTGCAGGTATATCCCACCATCTTCAACTCTTGTGGTCCGAGCTTGAATTGTGTTACCTACACCAAAAAAGTTCTATTTCACACACCTGAGTGTGGGATAACTTGATCTTCTTCTCTCTAAAGAACACTTACTGCCCTGAGTCCTGACCAAATTTAGGCTATGAATCTCGGCCTCAAATTTGTTTTGTTGGCAGGACTGGGGAGGGGGGAGGGATGCTTTCTTTTATAAGTAATTAAAATGGTATGAAGAAGAAATGAAAGATATAATATTTTAAGTTTTCCAGCTATTGTCTCGTTGGAGTATCAAACCAGTAGTAGCAGGAGTTCTTTGTTTCGGTAAACTTTCTGAATATGAAAAACTTGCTTTGTTAAACTATTGAAGGGGGAATCTAATGGAAAATTGTTAACCTTTTGAAACTTAGGTTATTTGGATGCATGGTTAGGTCGGCTTGATCAGATTGGGGTACAATTACAGGACCTTAGCATTGTGTTTGGCCGGATGAGATTCTGGAATTGGGTCATTTTCCTTGTCCAATATTAACGATAACGAGGGCTAGGGCATGAAGAACATTGCATCCATCATGCTTTTAAATTCATGATTCTTAATCATTACCGACTTACTGATGAGGATCACAACAAAAACCTGCAAAGAAAAGCCTAAAATTGAAAAGCCTAACTTACTGGGTCTCTACAATGAGGATGTGTAAGAAACCTTTGAGAATGCCTTGAACATACGGTGTACTAATAATTAGCATATCAAAGCTCTGGAGTGAAAAAAAAAAAGTGCGAGGTTTTGGTCTAGGTGGGGAAATCCGTACATGACGAAAGTTCACAATGTGAGATTTCTAAAAGCAGTGATTATACTCACTGACATTACGAAAAGCCAATCCCAAAAAGTTGGGATATGGCACTGATAAAGAAGAAGATGACCTACATATGTAAAGAGTTTACAAATCAAATCATTATGGTCCTCTTAATATGTATTTTATGCATCTTTTTGATATTATCGTTTGTGGGTTGGCTTACTTACTCTAATTGCGGGTTGGCTTACTTACTCTAATTGCATCCATTTTTCTAGTAGTTTGTTGTTTAAAGAGTAGAAGAGCTAAACATATTTTGTAAACTTCTCACATGAGGTAATCAAGATTCGAAATTTCGATTTCGCATGTCATTTCAAGCAATAGAAAAAAGATATATCGAGGATATTTTGCAAGATATATTGATATCGAGGGAACAATATCGCACGTGGATGAAAATTTTGAAAAAAATAGTGAAAAATATAGAATTTTTCAATGAAACTTAAGAAAATATTAAAATAGATGTTAATACACATCTGAGAATAAAAAAAATTACAAAAACAATAATGTATATAAGAGATGCAATGAGAAGAGAGCCAAAGACGTGCACTGATGCTGACGATAATGCATGATTCACTAATATTGATGTAACTTACATAAAAAGTTACATTCATTTCTCAATCAAGCATAACAATTAACTCAAATACAATCAAAATCAATACTAAGAATAGTTAAATCATTACTAAGAATAGTTAAAATTAAAAATATTGTATTATCTTGGTTTAACCTAAGCCTCTTATAAAAGTCTCCCTCATCTAAGTCTTTCTCAGCGCGAAACTAGTTCTTGAGCAGCTCAAAGTATGATTCTTCTGATTCTAGGGAAATTTGGTTTAACTCATAGTTGCCGGGAAGTTATGTACAAGGTGGGAAGCTTGCTTCCCAAGAAGCTCGTTTCCCAGACTCGTGTCCACTCGCTTCTCATTTAGTGGTCAATGGGGTTATGAATTTCCTATTTAGGAAGTAATGGGATAGACCTGAGTCTAAAGCCTATGACATATATCCTAAGCAAGTATCGTTGAATTGAAACCTAAGACTCTAAGACACCTACTTCTTCACAAATATCTCTTATAAAATAAAATTTAAGGTATAATTGGTCATCCTAACATAATGAGAATGATGTACTTATATCTATTTCTTGCTTCCCGTTTTCTAAGGTTTTTTTGAGTTTCGCTTCCCGCTTCTCGCTTTTGCTTCGCTTCTTCGTTTTTGCTTCACAACTTGGTAACTATGGTTTAACTTCTTTCTATTGCTCGAATCCTGTCATGATCCATCAAGAAATGCTATATTAACTGATTTATTACCATACATATTCTTTTTTTAGGTTATATGGTATCATTACCATAAATATTGTAAATTTTTTAAGATATATTGTATTGTGTAATAAATGCTGAATTTGGACCTTTAAAATTTTTCATGTGAATGTACAGATCAAGGATACACTCCTGATGAGGAATGATGTTCCTGAAGTTGTGGAACCGCTGCAGTATTCCTGTGCCATACAGGTAAACATCAATAATGTTCCATTTTGACATTAACACCATATATTTTTAATGTGTTCCAGTTTGAATCTGTTGATTTACCTTGAATGTGGTGATTATTGTCTCGGCAGCTCTTAATCTTTACGTGAGAGATCTAGAGTTCAGGATTTAAATAAGTTAATTACATTCTAATGTGTGGTTGGAATCAGATACATGAACATATGAAATTTGAACGTACAAGAGACTGTGTATCAAGTTTGGATCAAATAAATGTTCACCCATGGGCAAAGCCATTCATACCTGTAGCATTTTTTATTCTTCTATAAAAAGGAGATTTTCACTGGCAGTCCTGTATTGTGCTATTGGGATCATGGTAGTTATGTATAACTGCAATTGAAGTAAGCAGGGTGGAAACTTCTCTCTCCTTTCTTTGGTCAAGAAGGTAGACTGTAGCCCTAATGCTCTGGATTGGGGTGTCTTCAATTGAAAATGGAGAGGCATACTTCTTAGTGGAATGAGAAGGGATATGGTTTTCTGTCATCTAAGGGACAAAAATATGAATTCCGTTTTTGATCTTTGACTCTTCTTGGTATTTCTTTGTCAAAATGTTTGTATCACTTTCCATCATAATATATATTCCACGTGCTCTATCTTCTAGTTTAGAACGTATTATATGACTATATTCCATTATTGCAGGTCCATTGTTTAATGTGCATGGAGCTTATGAAATTCATTCATAGAATCTCACAGATATTTCCAGCCATCGAATTGGCTCGACCACAATGTGTGTCAGGAATACAGGCATTGTGCTCATTAAACCGTGCAATGGATAACGCCAAGTTACTTCTTCAGTACTGCGCCGAGTGTAGCAAGCTCTACTTGGTATATATCTCACTAAAATTAGATAAAAGCAAGTAGATGTGTTGAGGACTGTTTTTTATAAATGACACATGTCCGCATTACTGTCAACAATGTCATGTGCAGTCTTTTATTTTGATAAAATAATTTGAAATTAATCATTTAACTCATGGGTTAGGCGGCAGATTCAGTTTAAGGATTCTCTTACAGGATCGGGTTTGGGTTTGCCTTTCCTACTCATTTGTAAATTGGTTGGGTTTAGGTTAAGGGAAGTGTTTTAAAACCCAAAGACTCGCCTTGACTTGGAACCTTGCCGTCGATTCAAAAACTCAATCAAAACTTGTCCGAGTAATGACACCTAAATCTCGAATGAATTTGCTATTTTTTCTAATACTACATATATGGTATAAATTTAAAATTAATGATAAAACATGCCTAAAATAGGACATATATCCTAAAGCAATTAACTAGGACATTTACAAATATAGTAATATACAATCATACATATTGAATAAATAATTGACATATCACATATAAAAAAAATTGTGTTTGCAATTCCACTTACAATTATAGAAAACAAAGAGGAAACAACAATATAAAGTAAACCCATTTACCTTACTTATTTGCACTTAAATTAAAAAACTAAAAAATTACTCATTGCGGAGATGTTTTAAGAATCGCACAAAAAAGCCTATAAATGTTACTGCAATCTCATCTGAAAATCCATTCTTTTAACCCTAAATCATCAAATACCCAAATGGTATCATTCAATTCAAAGCTCAAAAGTAATTGATCATTGCAACAAAGAAGACTAATCAACCAAACAAACTCTAAAGAACTCTAAGTAAGATATAGATAAAAAATAGAACATCGAGGGTTCTTTTTCTTCATAATCAATCGCGGTCTAAAAAACAAAAGCAATTGATCGTTGATCAGACGCATGCATGGATGAACCAAGCAAAAAGATTACACAGGAAAAAAAAGATGAGGGAAAAAAAGGAGAGGAGACTTACCAGTGAACACAACAACAAAAAGGGAGCATCGGAGGGGAAGAGCCGGAGGAGAAGCGTTGGAGGGGAAGAGCCGGAGAGGAGTGTCAGAGGGGAGTGTCGGAAGGGAATGTCGGAGGTGGGGGGAGCGCAGTTCCCTTTTTGAATGAGCCCTAAAATGAACCCCTCCCCTTTTAACTCGATCGGGGTACAAAACGGGAAAAAAAATGCCCGTAACTTAGTTCGGTTGCTTGAGTCATTTGAGTCATGTTGACTCGGTCGACCTGATAGAGTTACTCGCCTAAAACTGCAATTTCCGAATTTTTATGACGAGTCTGCTTGAAACCTGGCCTAGTCGAGTCGACTCAGTGAATTTTAGAACCATCGTTGAGGGTATTTTTACGCAACCTGAAACCAACCCGACCTGTTAACCCGTGAACCCATCCAACTTTTAATGAATTAGAATAGAGGTTTCAAATCCATGGGCTGGGTTGGAGTTTGGTTTTCACACCCGTTTATAATTGGGTTGGGTTTAGGTTTGGCTCTCGGAACTGAAGAGTTATAAATTATGATACCTACTTAAGTTTGCAATAAACATTTATATTTTTGTATGTAAGATATCAATTAAACATTCTAGGTACGTTTAAATTATAAATCAAATATAATAATAAACATCAAAATTATGTTTGTAATATATTAATTAATTTATATATTATTATAATTTATAAGTATAATAAATTTATATACTTAATTATTATTCATTTAATTCACAGGTTAGGCGGTAGGTTCAGTTTGAGGATTCCCGTATTGTGTCGGGTTTGGGTTTGCTTTTTTAATCCATCTAGAAATGGATTGGGTTTGCTCAACCTGAAACTAACCTGGCCCATTGCCACCCCTAGTTGACGTCTAGTAGTGACAACAACGACAAGTTGAAGGAGATAAGAGTAGAAGCATTTAGAGAGATTCTTGTTAGGGTCGCGTCTTTTCCTCAATTCCGCGATAATGCAGAGTTTTCAAATACCACCTCCAAATATGGATTTGAATTCCCCTCATTTTGCCCATGAAATCAGGTCTCCAAATTTTGGAGTTGACGAATTCTTGTATCACCTTTTTGTAATGCACCCCAAACGACATAATTGAAGTTCGGGGATGGAATTGACAATTCCGTCTTCCAATTCTACAAATTCAAATACACCCTAAAGTAAACTGGCTCTTGGAATGGATTTAGCAATGTTGTTGAACCAGGAAAAATCTTGGGATTTCTGTATACTCCAGACCATGGTTTGAAAACTCGCCGTAACCGTTACGTAACGCCTGTTACGTAAAGGTTTCGGTGGCCTTCGATACCCGATACCATACCTTTACTCGTCTATCTCAAAACAAAACCGTAACGCCCGATACGTAAAGGTTTCGGTCGTAGGATTGGGTTCCGAAAATCCTTAAACTCATTCTAAAACCTCATCTTTGCTTCCTCTATTCTTCTTTACCTATTCTTAGTACATTTTTTTCCTAAAATCCTTTTGTTTTTTGTTGATTAACAACTTGATTTAGGGTTTATTTCATAGATTTGAAGAAATCCAAGACAGGTTCTTTATTTCGGGTATGTTTTAACCCTCGACCCATCTAATTTCCTTATTTCTAAATTTTGATCTTCATATTGGCTATAAAAGTATCTTGTTACTCATTTATTGTATGTTTTTTTTTTTTTTTCTATTTATTAGAATTTTTTGGATTTGTTTTAAGTAAAAAAGAAAAAAAATAAGTAAAGGCCGAAACCGTTACGTAACGGCGTTACGTAAAGGTTTCGGCCGTGTCTGCTACGGTGTCCGAAACCCTTTTTTTAAACCTTGCTTCAGACTAAGAAGAAAAGAAGAGGGAAAACGCAACATCAACAAGAATATATGCTTTGCAACTAGTTGATAATCTTTTTATAGCCATTCGCTATATTACATTTGATGAAAATAATGGTATATGATTCCTGCGTCATACATATTGCATTCGGGTTGGCTGTGGTAACTTCAGTTTCTGGTCAATTTGTACTTCATCATCTACTTTGATAACACAATTTCCTTACCACCAGGCATTGGATGACTTTATCAATTGATTGTGCTGATTGATTGACCAAGTAAACTTGGTCCTGCATTACCAAATTTTGTGTTTCCAAATAAAAATTTACCTGCATTACAACATGTTTCGGAAACCATCTCATTATCATACCTCATTTAAAGCTTCCTCATAAAGTCTTAATTTTTTTGTAAAGAATGACCCACTAGTTAGGTTTTTAATTTCTTTTTTTCCCCATCGTATACTTGGTTGCATTTATAATTTTAAGGCTTTCCTGATCTTTTCATGGAATATTTTCAGGCAATCACCGGGGATGCAATAGTGTTGAGATTTGAAAGAGTACGAAAAGCTTTATACCTAAGTTTAAGTCAAATTGAAAATATGGTTCCCTTACAGTTGGCTGCACAGGTTTGTCAAACTCTATGTCCTTTCAAGCATAGTTTCTATTTTTGGAAGGTGAAGAAGATAATTTTTAGAGTAAGAGATGAATTATAGTCTGCGGCTATTTCCCACTGTGTTGGGGGAAATTCCTAGGCAATGTATTGCCAGAGAAATATCTTTATCCTCTCACCTTCATGGCATGCTAACCTAGTATGGTTCATATTCTTAGCTGTATAACTTTAAATGACCATTCTTTATCCTTTTTTTTTTTTTTTTTTGTAATGAACTATTCTTTGGAGTTTAATTCTTTCTGTTTATAAGTATTAGGGGGTACATTTTTGAATGTCTTGCATATGTTCCTTGATGCTTATCCATTGCTTCCATAGTGGCTGCATTGCTTTGTCCTGTTTTTTAGGTTTTTGATCTATTCATTAAATATATAGGCCATGTTGTAAAATATGATCCTCTACAAATTATATATACAGCAGTTTCTTGGAGTTTGCTACATCAACTTAAGTGGAACTTAAGGTACCCATCCCTTAGATGATATGACACTAAGCACAGTTTAACAGTGGCTTAGTGGAACATGTGACAATCATACAGATAAGTGTGACCCAACACACAATGGGTCTCATGTACATTGTTACAAATCTCTCAAGAAATACCCAATTTTTCCCGAGAAAAACATCTAAAATTTAAAACTCCGTTTTTATCACGATATTTTAAAAATCTCGTGAGAAATATAATTTTCTCTTTTTATCCCATATATATCGCAAGATTTAGCCAAGATTTAACTGAGATTTTAAAAATATCATGAGAAATACACTATGTTGTTGGTTTTATAAATTTATAACTTGGTGATATTTATTACTATTTTTTGTAATTTCAATAGATTTTTTTAATCATTCCCGAGATTTAGGCGAGAAATACCTGAAAAAATTTCAGATTTGAAAATCTCCTGAGAAAAACTTCGGCCGATAAAAACCCGAGAACGAGATTTGTAACACTGCTCACATAGATCTACTTCACCAGAATAACCTTACTTTGTGATTGGTGATCCTAAATCATCTGATGAACTGTAACATTCATTTTTGGAGGGTCAAAGTAACTCTGATGAATGGTTCAAAATACGAAGTCATGCTAGATTGTTAAGATCACTCAGTTGGGTTAAATCTTAAGCCTCAGATCTCCTAGATGTATGCAACGCAACTCACTGGATGGTGGATCCCACTTCAATTTTATAAGTATGCCATACATAAGCTATGCAATTGAATGTCCTTAGCAAAACGTGATATGGCGGGAAAAAAAAACGAGATGGGAATGGTACAAGTTTAATACGCCTTTAAATTTAAAAATGACTTTAAAGGCTAATAAAACAGAAACCCCAAAAATATTTTGACTGAACAATCCGAGTTTAATACATTCTTTGCTCAAAAAAATGAATTAAGAAAACGTGTTTAAAAATTACTAGTTAATTCAATGGGGAAATTTAGCAATAACCCAAATGCCTTTACAAATCTAAAATGTTTTAAAATCACACTGAATTAAAGATATATATTTTTCATTTCCTCCTTCTCAAAAGTATCACATAACCTATTTAAAGTTTGAAATAAATTACAATTGGAAATTAGATGCCAACATTATCCTAAAACATTTTCATTTAGTAGCAAAACTTAGTGTCAAAAATCAAATCTTGTTGCAGTGACAGAAGGGCGATTGATCAAAGAAGACCATTTAGCTCCTATTCGATGTAAGAAAAAGAAGAAATTTAACAATTTTTCATATCAGATAATACAATTTTTTTTTTCCAATAAGTTCTATACAGAAAACATAAAAACGTGTTTAAAATCATTTTCTTCAGAATTATGTGCGTTGAAAACGTTTAAGCATCAAAACGTGCTTTCTTTTAATAGAAATAACGAAGTCTTAAAAAAGGTATGCTAATGGTGGGTTTAACTAAAGGGGACCTCATATCCTTGATTTCCTCCCTATATTTTTTGAAACGATTTCCTCACTAACTAATATTATCAATGCATCTTTCTTCTACGAACTGGTCTCAGTTTACTTCGTGTTTTTTTTTCTCCTATATACAAACTACCTATTGATTACCAGTTGTGGTTATTTAATTTTTTTTGTTTCTTTTTTGGCCCTCATATATATTTTGTGTTTTTCCTTGGGTTTCTTTTTGGTCTGCTTTTGTTTCAGACTTTGGTTCGCCTCACTCTGATATATGTTTTTATGTTTTTCTACCAAGGCTTATTTCTTTGGTAACATTGATAATGAAATGTCATATGCAGATATCTGGAATCATTGATGATCTTCGGGCTGCAAAATTTATCTTGCAATCCTCCGAGGAAGAGACTGGAAAGGCTATATTAGCATTGCTACGGCAGGGCATATCAGTGTCAGATTCAATAGAAAACTCGGAATTAAAGGCTTTTCAACTTGCGGCCTTGAAGCTGCATATTACTTCCCCTAAGGCTGTCTTGATAGAGAGAAGATCGGTCAAGAAACTACTCAATATTGTCCGTGGTACCCCAAAGGAACATTTATTGAAGTACCTCCTATATCTTCTGAAGAAGTATGGAAAATCAATTGGGAGAGAGCATACAGAGAACACATGTGCTCAGCATGAAGGAACACTTTCATCCACAAACTCTGCATTCAATAACTGTGGTGAGTCTATTGAGCCGGAACCACATGCAAGATATGGGTGGGATGAGGCTCAAACTGATATGTCCAATACAACCATACCTCCTGAGGAATTCAGATGCCCTATTTCTTTGCGACTGATGCATGATCCCGTTATCATAGCTTCTGGGCAAACGTTTGAAAGGGTATGGATAGAGAAGTGGTTCAATGAGGGTAATGATACATGTCCAAAGACTGCAAATAAGCTCTCCCATTTGTCCATGACTCAGAACTCTGCCATGAAGGACCTCATTGCAAAGTGGTGTAGGAATCATGGAATCACTGTTCCTGATCCATGTTCACAACCAAGACTTACAGCACTTAATTCATGGAAAACTTCATCTTCCAGCTCCATAGCTAGCTTTGGGAGTTCTTTGAATGATTTGTGTCTTCACATAGATGTCAGCAACGTATCGCTTGGCTCTTCGGTTACTAGTTATTGTTTGGATTCATCACATGTGAACATCATAAATGGCTCAAGTTTGGTGTCCCCTTTGATGTCGGGTGATTCTCACAGATGTCAATCTTCTACAAATAGCCAGTGGGTGAATTTTGGGATTCTCTCTGAACTTGCTGCACTTCCATGGGGATCCCAATCCAAAGCAGTTGAAGATGTCAGAAACCATTTGAGAGTCAATAATCAAGCATGCCACTCTATGCTCAGTAATAGTTTTCTCGAACCACTGATTAGATTTCTGAAGGATGCACTTGACTTATGTGATGTAAAAGCGCAGAGAGCTGGAGCTCAGGTACTTTTGGCATTCGTGAGTAAAAGC
This sequence comes from Tetracentron sinense, assembly GCA_015143295.1. Taxonomy (NCBI): domain Eukaryota; kingdom Viridiplantae; phylum Streptophyta; class Magnoliopsida; order Trochodendrales; family Trochodendraceae; genus Tetracentron; species Tetracentron sinense. The sequence goes on from CM026552.1 coordinate 3,254,420, forward strand.
AGGTAATTTGTTCTTTTTGTTGTAGATAATGATAAGTTTAGTTAATTTCCATATCTAACCAATGCCATCTCTAGTTTGTGTTTGTTTGTATTATAACTGCCCCTTTTTGGTATCTTTCCAAAAGTTGGGACCGTTTTAAAAGGCGTACGCATGACGCGTAGCGTAAGCCTCATTGCGATAGGCTTAAGCCTCATGCTCCCTCATTTTGTACAAAGAAAATGAATTAGAAATAAGAAAATTGCTAAAAGATTCAAATACACAGACATATATATCGGAATGCTAGTGTTCACCAAGATTGGTGCACTTGGTAATGTTCACTTGTCATTTTTACCCATATGTATTGAATACCATTCTATTAAATATATGAGTAGTTTGGTATTTTCATGGGGGACAATTCATTAAATGTGGGAAACGAGATGTATAAGAAAAGTCAAATTATACTTCTTCTCTCCTGCATTTAATGATTGGTCCATTGCAAAAAAACTAATGTACCCTTAACTTTAGTGAGTTTGATAATTAATGAATGGTAAAAATGTCTTGGTGAAGGTTACTAAGTTCACTAACATAATGAACGTTAATAGCACTCATATATATATATATATATGACATAGCAACTTTTGGAGAAATATAATGAAATATTTAGATCCAAAGGGATATTCTCCACATTAGCATGCAAGAAGCATGTTAATATAAAAAATATAGAGCCGCCACCAACCATTGAGCTTAGGTGTGCGTGATCTTTAGGAAAATAATTATAATTAAGAAAATGACTCTGGTTCGTGACGCCAAGACAAATCTTAGTAAGGGGGTTTGGTTATGACTTGGGGAACATGTTAGGCACCCAATTCCTCCGTCTAAGGCCGGTAACCTATGCTTTCATAATTTCCTTGTATCCTTTTGAAATTTTGGCTTTGAAAATAAAGAAAAATGCATGAAATGTATGAAAAATGCATAAAGACTTTGACTACAGGGGATCCTAGACTAGGGTTCTACAAAAATTTAAGAGGTAAAAAATTCTCATATGTATTCTTTGCACAAGGCGTGAGGCATGTTTGTCATGGGGTTTTAGCCTTGATGTTGAGCCTCGAGCATAGTTCAAAATATCGTTATCGGTCACCGTATCGGTAAGTCCAAAATAGGATACATATCGGCGTATCGGTACTGTATCGGTTGGATACGGCGAAAAAATTCAGGATACGCTAAAAAAAGCTTGGATACGTAAGGAAAAACTTAGTTACTTTGCATAAAACATTTTTTAATGCAAATATAAGCTAAAAACAAACTAAATGAAAGTCTCCAACTACATTTATAATCATACATATAAGAGTTAACAAATTTATAAGTTAAAAAAGGCTTGCGCGCTGATAAATATGTATGAAAATACAAACCATAGTTACTTAACCAAGTGATAGAAGCTCACTTGTATTCATAAATCAAAAATATGAAAATACATAGACCCTTAAATTCACAAATCAAATTACATCCATGATAGAAGTTCAATACCACATTAAGCTTCGTGCCGGTCATACTTTATTATTGTGGGATCATGAATTGAGTAGAATGATACATTATAAGTGGTCTAGACATGATGACACCACTGTGTCCAAATCATCATCGTGCAGTACATGCCCAGGTACATTTGTACATATGCCTGTTGCTAAGTCGCGATCTGTCCATAACTGTCAATCAAAGACTTAGACTGAGCTTAATAACTAGTGGCTCCTGATAAGTAGGGTTGGGCTGGGGCATCGTAACTAGTAGCTCCTGATAAATAGAGTTGGGCTGGGGCATCATAACCAGGGGGATAACCTTATTTACATATTAATATCTAAAGTAAATAAAAGTAAAATCAAGTTAAAATCATTTACTTAAATAATATATTATGTAAATAAGTTGTGTGTATCGGGTCTGTATTGTGGATCCTAGTGTAAATGAAAGGGGAAAAAAAATTAACTGAAAAATCTTTGTATCGAGTGTATCGGCCCTGTATCAGTCCGTTACAGTAGAGTTTTTTTTTCCAGCGTATCAGTGTATCGGGTAGCTCCAAATAGGATACGTATCGGCCCGTATCGGTCGATACGTATCGATATTTTAAACCATGGCCTCGAGACATTTTCCTTGAGCCTTCCCTCAAGGCAAGTCTTGAGGCGTATGCCTCATGTGCTTCTTAAAACATTGATTGGGACAAGTCCTTATGGTACACAATTTCTTGAGAATCAAGAACCATCGACTCAGGCTGACTTGAACTAACTCATCTTATATAAACTTCGACTCTCCTCTATTCCTGCCCTTGCTCGCTGTAGTCATGATCATGCTTTGTTTTTTTTTTTAAACACCAATTGGCAGAAAATATTCACTTCTCTCCACTCCCTAACATTCTACTTTGTGTTGCTTCATACAGAAATGAAATACAATTCTTATGTGATGATGCATTTTATCTGTTGGCGTCCTTTCTCGATTCTGAAATCACTGAAGAAGCCCTTGCAATCATTGAAGTTTTGTCTGGCCACCAGTATTGTAAATCCAAAATTGTGGCATCTGGTGCTCTTCCTTCCATCCTAAAGGTCCTTGACACCCAAATCAGCGAATTACATGCACCAGCTATTAGAATTCTGTACAATTTGTCCTCAAACAGCGATGTTGGGTCTCACATTGTATATTTGGAGTGCATCCCGATGCTGATTCCATTTTTAGGCAATAGCTCTCTTTCGGTATATTGCATGAACATTTTCAAAAACTTGTCCAATACTGAAGAGGCTAGGGATGCCATTGCTGAATCCAATGAATGTATAGCTTCCATCGCAGAACTCCTTGAGACCGGCAATCATGAGGAACAAGAACATGCAGTGGCTGTTCTCCTTTCTATATGTTCTCAATGGGTTGGTTACTGTCATATGGTCTTGAAAGAGGGTGTTATTCCATCCTTGGTCAGTATATCTAATAATGGGAATACCATAGGGAAGGCATATGCAACGGATTTGCTTCATCTCTTGAGAGATATTAGACACAGTGATGTACTAGAATGTCCACCTTCACATGATGGATCCAATTTTGAAATCTCACAGGACTCTGGCAACAAGCTTAAAGAAAAGAAATTGTCTTCGAGGGCTTTCGGATATTTCAGAAAGAAAATGTCAGTATTGTCAAACCCCGTGGTTACTTGAAAAGCTTTCATCGTGAAGAAGAACACAGAATGTGCCAGGTATGGCTCCCTGTTTCACCTAGCGTGACCAGATTTATGCTTATTCGAAGGAGAGTACCATTATTACATTTTGATGAATAAAGTGGTGGGTAAATGATTGTTTTCTGCTGATATACTAATTCCCAACATGTATTTTAGTTACTTTGATTAGCCATTCATTGTTGTTTCGGCTGGCTTTGCTGGCTTTGTACATAATAAGAATGTAAAGTCTTGCTGTATTTAATGTGGTTAGCAGGTTTTAGCCACTCTTGAGTCGGTTTTAGTGCTTGTGATATAAAGTACAGCATATTTCCAGTTCCCATGCAGAATGAAACAAATTGTCTTTTTTTCATTTTTGATTGACATGAGATGCGTGTGTGTGTATGTGCGCACGCATGTGCCTGCCTAAATATCTCTGCATACACTTGTGTAATTGTATCAATTTATTTTCATTAATAAAAATATATTTAATGTAATACTTTAATTTGGAAACTAAAGTTATCACTGTGTATTATACTGCTGTTGTTGCACTAAATTAGATTATCATCAGTTAACTCCTTATGCAAACTTGTTGATCATCCTTTATAGTGGAAAAAGCCACACGAATCTTAATATTACACAATTTTCTTTCTTCACATAATATAAAAGGGAGTTTAGAGCGGACAGTTCTCATGGTTATGTATTATTCTGCTTCTATTTGATTCCTTAAGAAAGATATGACGTTTTAATAATTCCATATTGTAATGTTATAACATTTTCTTCTTTCACTGTATACTAAAAGAGAATTTCGAGATAACAATTCTCATTTGTATTATTCTGCTTCTGTTTAATACTCCAAGAAAGAAATCACCTTTCAAATCTCCTCATTAGGGATGGCCACCCATTTAGAGCATTCCTAGCAGCCTCACCAAATTTTACTCACCAAAATAGCCAAAACTCACCTTTTCCTATTTTGGCTATCCACTTTTTTAAAACACTCCCAACAGCCTCACCAAAATAGCCAAAACTCACATTATGTTATTATTTGTGTGGGACCACAATAAAACTAGTGGAGAGAGAAACCTTTATTTTATTATTTGTGTGGGACCTCAATAAAGGAAGGGAGAGAAGTATTTAGCTTTGGTGAGTACTGTACACTCACCAAACAAAAATTGTCATTTTGATGAGGGTAGGGTCCATTTTTGCCATTTTTAGTGATTTGCTTCACCAAAATAACCAAAAAGCTATTTTAGTGAGGCTGCTAGGAATGCTCTTACATGTGAAGATAACTATGATAAGGTGCACACAACAGAAGTGGATAGATGGACAATAGCCAATGAGTTCTTTTTAAGTCTCATTCTTTGATTTTTTTTTTCTTTTTTTCATGGCTTCTTCAAATAGTATTAAAGTTCTTACCTAATTGGGTGTGGGTCGACCAATTGTATTAATTATCTTAATTTTGGATGTGATTACTTTGGCTGTTCAAAATGGTATGAGGGTCATTCCTATCATTTTCTTCTGAACATATATGGCACCTGTAATATTCGGGAAATGGAAGGGGGGGGGGGGGGGGGGTAAATTTTCTAATGGTTGGTTAGTCATATGGTTGATTTGAATTCAAAGAAATGTTTGCATAGGTGAGGGTTATCTGTCTTGGGTTGTTTGGTCTCCTTGGGGATTGGTTCTCAGTGCATCTAGGAAGTTGATCCTAATATGTGGCTACATGTATATGATGTGCCTTCATCACTCGATATGTCTTTTACTTGAATTTACTTTTAGTTTGCATGAAAGCTGCCCTTCCTGTGTAGATTAATAGCAAGGTATCCAAGTTCATCCCTTCGTGTTTTATTCTTGAAATCCTATCAGGTATTTGAACTTTTGGCAGACTTAGTTCTATTGTATTGAAAGTTGTCAATTTTATTTTCTTGACGATTATTATAGTCTATATACATTCTTTATGGTCAATCTATGAGCAATTTTTGAATGCATCTATTATGATCAATTCAGAAGCCTGCAGATGAGAAATAAAATTTTATAACATTTCCTCACCTTTTGCCATAAGCAAACCTAAGTACTGTAATTCAAGACTTGGATGATGAATAAGGGATGATCTGTTGAAACTCAATTGCAGAACTTGTAGAAAGAATTAAGAGTTTGTAATAGAGAAGGACTAATGTCACACCCCAAAATTTTGTAGTAAGCTTTGTATATATATACTAGTAGGATTTCTAGTATATTCTTAGGGAGAATAGGGGTGAAACTCTCTAGAAGGTTCCTAGAGAGGAGGTGATAAGAGTATCTAGAAGTAGGAAATTCTAGTAGAGTCTTCTAGAGGAGGTGATAGGTTTCTAGAGAAATCCTCTAAAGGAGGTGGGAATGTTCTAGAGTCTAGAACCTTCCCATGAAATGTATATAAAGGGGATGACCCCCTCATTTGTAATTATCCAATTCAAGTATCCATCAATCCATCCAAGTGTAAACCTTCTTGAGTAATAGAGTATGAATATTCTTCCATAAAGTGTTCCTACTTCTCTCTTACTAGCTTCAGGGTAAGGCTGACTCGTCTAGGACGGACTCTAGCCCAAGTGCCGCACGGTCAAGGTTGGGGAAATAACTAAGGCTGTGACACTAAGTTGATAATTTCTTGTTTAGATTGTATCAGGATCTAATGTGAAGAAACAATAAAATTCAGCAGCCTTGAATATTGGAGTCTATTGTGCCTGAAGTCTTCTCTTTTACTTTTTTTGAAATTATTTCTTTCTTCGGTGGATATTGTGTTTGAAGGTTGGGCTGCATTGTTGTAGATGTTATATATTTTATAGACAACATTTGAGTGGCCCAGACATGAGAGATGGCCGGATCCGCGACATTGGACACCACAGGATCTTTGTTGAGTAAGGTAGGTGACTTGGGGGAGGTTATAAACGACTGTAAGAAACATTAAGGAAAACAACCTCATGTGATTGATATCCAAAATGAGTCTTAACTTACATATTTTTAAAATGTACATCTCAAAGCAAACAAAAGAAAATGTTTTTCAAAAATAAAAAAAAATTAGTTAAGACTTGTTTCAAGAAAAAAAAATGGTTTGTATTTCTTATCAATGTTTCAATTTTTTATCCATACTGATCATCAGTCAATCTTAAATTATTCCTTCTTAGTAATAATTCCATAGAATATACTAGTAAGGATATCGTTCCCCTGAGGACTGCGCTGGTTTCGTTGTCTTTTATTCAGATTAATTTTAAACTAATAAAATAGGTAATTTGAATTTTGCTTAATTAAATTAAAACAATGAATTAAACTAAGGAAGATTTCTAAATTAATTATCAACTAATGGTTCTAAATCTTTTGGAAAAGAAAATTTAGGGTTTTTAAATCCACCACTAACCTAATTACTAATCCCTATTTTAAATTTATTATAATCTCTTAAATTACAAATATTCCAGTTAGAGTGACAGCACGTCCCCTCTCAACTGCTCAAGAAAAGTTCAAGGGATTATATCCTTAGCATATCGTGTCTTCGATTAGCACGAATGATACACACTAATCTACGGCTGTGTAATCACTCGTCTTCCCTTAGCATAAAATATCTTCGGATTTAATCTCTCGATATTTTAAAACAATTACATAAAACCTATGTTTAAATTCTAACGAAAATTAACACAAATGATTTTAATTCCAATTTCATAATACCTAAGACAAGGTTGAGAATTCCATGGAAATCAAATATAAATAAAATAAATCCGGTTGTTTGAAAACAACCCTCTCATTATGCAATCAATGTCTTACAATGCAGAGAATCAAAATAAAAACAAAATAAAGGACACAGTTACTTGGCTAGGGTTTCATTGAAACCCTAGAGTGGAAATTAGTTCATCGCTAGGGAGGAATGCAACATCTTCATGGACAAAGCTGCAGCACTTCTCTTCATGGCTTCCTTGATCTCCAGAGTTTCTCTTCTTCAGATCCAAAATCTCTATAAAATTCTATAATAATGATGATAATGACTAAGAATTCTCCTTTTTATAGAGAAAGAGAGAAAGATAGAGTTCAAGTAGAATAAGGAGTTCTAATTGAGGTCTAACTTTTCTTTTCCTCTCTCTATACTCTTTTTGGGTTGAATGAGGATTAAACCCTCATTTAGGAAGATAATAATAGAGTTAGAAATTGTTTAGAAGTACTAAAACACTATTCACGGAATACTATTTCACCCTATTTGCAGTTTAGCCACTAAACGTCAAATAATTCTAGAGAGCTCAATTCAAATCGGATTGACCCAAAATTTTAAACATAGCTCCTTTTGGTCATCTAGAATCTACCCAAAAAGTTCCATAAATTTTGGATGAAGAAAAATTACCAAACTACCCCTCTATTGATAGAAGTGCGATTTTTGGCTAATCAATCCATCATGGTAGATTTCTGCGATTTCGCTCTCTTTTCTTCTTCTTTATTTTACTCTTCTCTTTTATGAAATTTTTGAAGTCTTTGAAGCTTGTAAATCTTCTATTTTATCTTCTTTTCCTTGCATGAACCTGAAACAAGAATAAACAACCAAGTAGCATAAAATAATATAAATAATTACTCTAAATGATTAGCAAGTTAAGTTTGATGTGCTTTTATGTATAACATTTAGCACCGATCACAACCCCAAACTTAGACATTGCTAGTCCTCGAGTAATGAAAAATAAAATAAAATTAAACTAAACTAAACCTACATCCCCTTTCCTGAAATCCCCGGTTGCATTTTGCATATGCAACAAGCCTTTTAAACCCCTAGGTGGCCCTAGAGGACGAGTGAAGTCTCGTGAAGGTTTACAGTGATGACACCTACAAACATCTGTACTACCTTGTCATTCAAGTAAAACATACAAATATCAAACGTGATTGAATTATATTCCAAATTTTCCAGACTCACAATACATACAAGATAATCCACAAATTATTAACAAGATTGAATTGTTAACTCTCCACATTTTCAATTTCACACAATTCTTAACTATTTTTGAAAAATTTAGCTTCTAAAAGATTTGTCAGAATTTTCTTTGATGAGTAATGTAACAAACAATTGAATGTGTGATATCAATCTTACTTTTCAACAGTTCTGTATTCTCATTTATCATTGAATTTTCTTTCAATTTAAACTACCAACTCCAAGGCTTTCATTCAATACTTTTTTTTTTTTTTAATAAGTGTGACTGTGCAAAATCTAAGTCCATTAAGCATTCTAGACAACCCATGTAACAAGTGTTAATCCGGTGACTCTCAAACCAGATGACTTTAAGGCACCAGGTGTCAAGACACCTCTAAGGGCTTAGTAACTCGGGTTAACTAGGTTACGAACTTAAACTAGTCACACTGAGTTATTTTATCCATTCCAAAAATCACACGGTTTGACGCGAACATTCTATACTTAGTGAGGCAAGAGGCCCGGTTACTAAGTGTAAAACCTGGTTTAGGTAATTCATTCTTCTATCAATTTTTCTTTTTAGCCAAAGTTGATGTTCAATTTCTAGATTATCCAATTCTTATGAGTTAACAAAATCATAATCAATTAGTTTGGTTTTAAACCTCACTAGACAATATGTTAGTGTACTCGTGCAAATTTCAAAGTCTATTCATGACAAAAAAAATTTAGCTTTTGTAAGGTTAAAAACAGTTACAAACAGTGTGTATTTGAGATTATGTGTTCTCAAATTCAACCCTATCAATAAAATTTGGATTATCCGATATATATCACAATCTTTCAAATTTTAGAATAAAACAATCGAAAAATTTTCTGTGTTTTTGCATGTCTTATCTTAGTCATGGTTGCACAATCATCAAAAATAAAATAATAGTGTAACCTATTATTTCCCAACCCCAAACTTAAACTTTACATTGTCCTCAATGTAAAAATAAAAATAAAGTAAAGAATGGATTAGAACAATAATACCTGAATCCACTACAAAAAAATAAGGGCTTTAGTGGCAATTTTTTAACGGCGTTTAAGTTCTAAATGCCATGCTAAATACAATCATAATCTACTAAAGATTGTGATAGTAATGAGCCACACTTATGATACAGTGTATTTTGCCCCCACCTTGCATAAGGATATGCAACTGAGCTAGTTGCCTAAAATTCAACATGGTATCATATTAGTAACCACTGACATGATGTGCCAGTACAACATTAGATGTGGATCCTCTCTAGCTATATTCAGAGACTGGCTCTCCAACTTTTTTCAGTCTAAGATACCTAATCATGTACATGCTTAAACCTGAGTTCTTTCCTAGTGACTTTACTATTTAATCAATATATTTTTTGAACTTTCTTTGCATATTAATTATGAAATCTGTAAATTTTATCATTTCAATATTCTAATAAATAATTTTATTTAATTGTGTTGTATGAGGGAGCAGGGAGCACACACCTGTCGAGTTTTAGAGGTGCGGGAGGGAACCAATGAGATGAAGCTAGTTAGACTTACGATTTGTTGACACTTTTTTTATAGACATGTGTATTGTATTATTACATGTGAGTGGATGTATTTATTTTATACTGATTTCCATGTAGGTTTTGGTTCTTTTTATATATAATGTCATTATGGACACTATTTTGTTTATTTATATTGTTGAAAGGTACAACACAGGTAAAAAAATATTGTTGACAGGTAAAAAAAAAATTTATATTATTGACAGGTACAAAACAGGTTTAAAAAAATAGAAAAAATATTTTCATTTTTTTTTTATGTCATGACTATTCGCGGCGTTTTAAAACGCCATAATTGATATCGGTATAAAACGTCGTGGAATGTCACCCTATAACGGCGTTTGTAAAATGCCGCAAAAGATCCAATATATAAATGTCGTCGAAGGTGAGTCTGTAACGGCGTTTAAAGAAACGCCGTAAAAGGGTATCTATCACGGCGTTTTCATAAACGCCGTTATAGGGTCATGTACAGCGGCGTTTTACAAATGCCGTCAATATAAATGCCGCCTTTACTTTCCCCGACGCAGGCAATAACGGCGTTTTGGTTAAAACGCCGTTATTAACTATAACGGCGTTTTTGGGGTTTTTTATGGCGATTTAAAAACGTCGTGAAAAGTCTTAAATTTTGTAGTGATCGTGAAATGCAAACCATGATGAAAAAGGTGAAGAGGGTGAAAATAGATCAACAATGAAGACAAACTACCCCAAACTTCGTCCAAACAATACCTACAGGGTTAGAACAAACCAAGAAATATCTATAAGAAATAGATGCTAAATCAATATATCTCAATTAAGTATAGAAATCATCAATCATTAATAAAATTGGGATATTTAAATTTTTTTTTATTTTTTTTTTTAAAACTAAAAATAAAGTAGGGACGTGAAATTTATCATGAAAAGACTCAAAAAAGGTAGGAAAATATGAAATTCTCCCTTAAATGACTCTCTAAAAGTGTAGGGGGATGTAAAATCCACCCTACTGATTCTAAAAAATTTGGTGGATACTAATCCACCCCAAACTTAGAATCTAATTCTAAAAAATAAAATAAAAGACACTACAAAATCAATGGGTTGCCTCCCACAAGTGCTAAGTTTTACGTTTTCAGCCGGATAATCTCAAAAATCATTCAACCGTCTAAGTAGACGGAATATTGGGCCTTAGCCTTGAGCACACGTCCATCAGGGTCAGAAAAAAGTGATTTCCTACGCCTTTGCAAGTTTGCAATTTTATGCTTGACTCTCACTTTATGTTTTTCCAATGAAAAACCTTTTAGATGAGTGAGATTAAGCAAAAAATGACCATACCCTATGGATTTTTCTATGATGGGATCCGGGGGTTTAAGATAAGTGAGTGATGCCTCTAAAGGATTATCAATTAAAACATAAGGAGGGGCATCCTCAACTATCTTGTCAATCTTATCAACCAGGAAGCAATCTTCCCTTTTCGATTGTTGTTCGGGGGTAGTGAAGACATTCAACCGAACTTTCATGTTACCAAATGATACTTTCATCACCACAGTCCTACAGTTTATGTAAGCATTGGCAGTAGCAAGGAAGGGACGACCGAGAATGACAGGAATTTGACTTTTTAAATTGTGCACGGGTTCCATGTCAAGGACAAGAAAGTCGACAGGAAAGAAAAATTTATCAACTTTAATCAGAACATCTTCAACTACCCCACGAGGCTTTTTTGTGGATCTATCCGCTAATTGTAATACAACGGATGTGGGGCGAAGCTCTCCTAACCCAAATTTCTCATATACCGAGAAAGGTAAAATATTAACACTAGCTTCTAAATCAAGGAGTGCCCGGTTAATGAAGTGAACTCCAATGATACACGAAATAGTAGGAGCACCGGAGTCCTTAAATTTTGGAGGAGTGTTGTGTTGGATAATAGAGCTCACTTGCTCGGTGAGAAGGACTTTATTGGACACATGAGTCATTGATTTGCATTTTTGAGTGCACATGTCCTTGAGAAATTTGGCATATGCCGGGATTTGCTTTATGGCATTTATGAGAGGAAGGTTGATTTTGACTTGTTTAAATATCTCCATCATCTCATCAATTTTAGTTTCATGTTTTCCAAAAGGGGAGGAATCTTTTAAGCACTCAGGGTGAGGAGCTTTGGGCACATAGGATTCCGGAAGAGTCAGATTAGATAAAGATGGGGAATAACCTTGGTCCTTCTCAGAGACACTCACCCTTTCTCCTTTGGAATTTGTTTGGCCTACATTGAACTCTTTTTCCACACTTTTCTTCTCTCTAATCTCATTTTCAACTACCTTCCCACTCCTTAGGGTGGTAGTGACAAGAACATGCTCACGATTAATTTCATTGTTTTGAGCATTGTCAACCATATTTGTACCCTTAGGGTTGCTCACCGGTTGGCTTGGGAGCTTCCCTTTTTCTCTTTTGTATACGACACTAGCTAATTGTCCCAATTGAAACTCAGTCCTCTGAATAGATTGAGAATGAGAATGTAGAAGTTGGGTATTAGCCTCTAAGCCTTTGAGAGCTTGCAACACTTTCTCATCGAAAAATTGGTTCCTTTGAGGAGGAGGAGAGTGTTGGAATTCCTGTTGTTGGGGAGGATAGTTGGGTTGACCTTGAAAAGGCCAACTGAATGGCCTTTGAGGTGGGGGAAAATTATTCCATTGAGTTTGTGGCTGCCATGAAAAATTAGGATGATTCTCCATCCCGGGTTATAGGTATTTGAGTAAGGATCATTATCCGGACGGATATAGGCAGCATTAACATACTCTTGGACAAGATTCGGGAATTGGGCAGCTGATGAACACTCTTGAACATAATGTGCAGGGCTAGAATAAATAGGACACACCTCCTGCTGATTAGGATTTGGTTGAGGAGGTGTGTAGGAAGGTGACCCTGAAGTCATTAGTTTATCCAATTTTCAAGACAATTCATCTACTTTAGATGAAACATCTATTGAATTGACAACTTCATAGATGCATCTCTTAGGATTTGATGAAGATGAAGGTCTCTCAGAACGACTGTTTGAAGCATGTGGAGAGAGTTTTCACTAAGATTTTAAAAAAGCTCCTATGCTTGATTCTCATTTTTCATCATAAATTTTCATCCACAAGAAACATCAACCAACTGACGGTTGAGTGCAGGCAATCCATTATAGAAAGATTGGACTAACTGCCACGTTGGAATTTGATGGTGGGGACACTTACCGAAAAGATCTTTGAATCTCTCCCAAGTTTCATAAAATAGCTCACCATCAACAGGAGCAAAGCTTGTGATGGTTTGCCTCATTAAATTTGTTTTTCCTCTGGGAAAAAATTTCATAAGAAATTCTTACTGCATTTGTGCCCAAGTGGTAATAGAATTTGGCTCTAAAGAATTAAGCCAATATTTGGCTATCTTTCAAAGAAAATGGGAAGAGCCGCAATCTAAGGGCATCATCAGAAAATCTCTGCAACTTGAAAGTTGTGCAAATCTTGTGAAATTCATCAAGATGTTTGTAGGGATCTTCATTATTAAGTCCGTGAAAAGATGGTATCATTTGAATAATACTGGACTAATTTCATAATGGGTTGCCGTAGTGTTCGGCAACCGAATGCATGAAGGTAATGAATATGTAGAAGGAGTAAAATATTCCTTCAAGGATTTCATTGGGTCATGTTCTTCCATTATGATAGGGAAACGAATAGCTTTTAGGTTTTCTCTAGGAATGGTAAAAGCTTTTGCTTCAAAATTAGATTCGTATAAGGCAGAAGCCTTAAGAAACCTAGCAGTACGCTCTAACTCAAAATCAATGGGGAATAAATCTGGATTACAAGGCCTCCTATCGTGCATACACCCTAAAGAAAAAACTCTATGTTTGACAGACACCAAATTGAAATAAAATATCTACTTAAAAAGTAAATACTCACAGAACTCTCCTACTTTCCACGATGTTGAAAAAACTTTTTCAATCCCTGCAGTTTGAGCTATTTGGTACCTAAAAACATAAATATTTCCAATTAAATAAAAAGAAAAATATTTTTGGATTTTTTATGATTAATTTAAATTTAATCTTTCAAATTAACAACTAGACCGTTCTAGCAATCCCCGGCAACAGCGCCAAAAATTGATCGTCAATCAATCTTAAATTATTCCTTCTTAGTAATAATTCCGTAAAATAGTACTAGTAATGGTATCGTTCCTCTGAGAACTGCGCTGGTTTCGTTGTCTTTTATTCAGATTAATTTTAAACTAATAAAATGGGTAATTTGAATTTTGTTTAATTAAATTAAAACAATGAATTAAACTAAGGAAGATTTCTAAATTAATTATCAACTAATGGTTCTAAATCTTTTGGAAGAGAAAATCTAGGGTTTTCAAATCCACCACTAACCTAATAACTAATCTCTATTTTAAATTTATTATAACATCTTAAATTGCAAACATTCCAGTTAGAGTGATAGCACGTCCCCTCTCAATTGCTCAAGAAAAGTTCAAGGGATTATATCCTTAGCATATCGTATATTCGATTAACACGAATGATACACACTAATCTACAGTTGTGTAATCACTAGTCTTCCCTTAGCATAAAATATCTTCGGATTTAATCTCTTGATATTTTAAAACCATTACATAAAACCTATGTTTAAATTCTAACGAAAATTAACACAAGTGATTTTAATTCCAATTTCATAATACCTAAGACAAGGTTGAGAATTCCATTTAAATCAAATATAAATAAAATAAATCCGGTTGTTTGAAAACAACTCTCTCATTATGCAATCAATGTCTTACAATGCAGAGAATCAAAATAAAAACAAAATAAAAGACACAGTTACTTGGCTAGGGTTTCATCGAAACCCTAGAATGGAAATTAGTTCATCGCTAGGGAGGAATGCAACATCTTCATGGACAAAGCTGCAACACTTCTCTTCATGGCTTCCTTGATCTCCAGAGCTTCTCTTCTTCAGATCCAAAATCTCTATAAAATTCTCTAATAATGATGATAATGATTAGGAATTCTCTTTTTTATAGAGAAAGAGAAAAATAGAGTTCTAGTAGAATAAGGAGTTCTAATTGAGGTCTAACTCTTCTTTTCCTCTTTCTATACTCTTTTTGGGTTGAATGAGGATTAAACCCTTATTTAGGAAGACAATAATAGAGTTGGAAAGTGTTTAGAAGTACTAAAACATTATTCACGGAATACTATTTCATCATATTTACAGTTTTGCCACTGACCTTCAAATAATTCTAGAGAACTCAATTCAAATCGGATTGACCCGAAATTTTAAACATAGCTCCTTTAGGTCATCTAGAATCTACCTAAAAAGGTTCATAAATTTTGGATGAAGAAAAATTACTAAACTACCCCTCTATTGATAGAAGTGCGATTTTTGGCTAATCAATCCATCAGGGTAGATTTTTGTGAATTCGCTCTCTTTTCTTCTTCTTTTTTTTACTCTTCTCTTTTATGAGATTTTTGGAGTTTTTGAAGCTTGTAAATCTTCCATTTTATCTTCTTTTCCTCGCATGAACCTGAAACAAGAATAAACAACCAAGTAGCATAAAATAATATAAATAATTACTCTAAATGATTAGCAAGTTAAGTTTGAGGTGCTTTTATATATAACATTTAGCACCGATCACATACCAAACGTGGTTCTGCAAGTTGAGAAACATTTTAAAGTTCAGGTTTGTTTGTTTTTTTTTTTTTTTTTTCCAGGTAGTTTCCCGTATGAAAAATATTGCCATGCCTAGATGATGGACACGTACAGTCATAAAATCGAGTTGGAACAAAATGGTTTTACACTAAAGCCTCATTTGAGGGGAAAGATCCCAGTTGCGTGAGTTGGGATCACTGATCAAAAAAAAAAGTTGGATGAATTGGGATCATATTCAATGGCTCAAGTTCAATCGCACTCACATGTCAACATGTGTCTCTTTTAACAGCCATTAACTGTGGTTAAGATTTACTAGGTCCAATAATCTAACCTTGATTTGTTTCTAATATTTACCTTAAGGGTTAAACTTGTTAACCAGAGTTACAAAGGAAAATTAAATAGGCTTTGTGAGCACGATTGAACATTGATACACAAGTCACGCGATTAGGCCGCAACCCTACTTTGTAATGCTAGTATCTGTTTATCTGTTTGTGGTTGGAACTTGGCTAGAGGGAGGATATTACAATCATGGCAACCCCAGAGACTCAATCTTGAACCTACCCCTTTGGAGGAGACACAGTACCATTGGGACAAGCCCAGGGTGTACGTTAGATTGTTAGAGATAGGGGTGTATTCGAGCTGAGCTAAGCTGAGCTCGGCTTGATCTTGATTCAAGCTCAAAAATTTAGGCTTGAGCTTGGTTTGATCAAGCTTGATTCGAGCTCGAACTTTATTCAAGCCGAGCTTAGTTTGGCTCAAGTATGATTTAAGAGCTTGTTTAAATATTCAAACTCAAATAAAAGCTTGACTTGATTCGTTTGAGCCTGAAATGCTAGCTTGAGCTTGGCTCAAATCAGCCGAGCTGAGTCGAGCCGACGAGCTAGCTTAGCTTGAATGCACCCCTAATTAGAGATGGGTCTTAGACAAGAAAAAAGAGGCAAGTTAAAAGGAATGTGTGTTGGATTCCACATTGACTTCACAAACACGAAAAGCCATGAAACAATAACAAAAATCAATCCATTAATGATGCTTTCCACAAATTTCCACAGTTGGGTTTGAAAAAGTTTGATTAGATTTTGGTCCTTGAAAGAAACCCCTGAACTGAAGTCCTTATTCCTCTCTCTCGTAGGCTGAAGAGGATTAAGAAGTAGAAAATCTAATGTAGCATAAACTGATCCAGCTGGCTCTCTCAAAACCATATTGACTTTGCTTCAGACCCAACCAAACACCATCATAACCCTGAAGGCTTTCTCCCCCCACCATCTTTATAGTTGAGAGTAACCCTACAATTGAAAAACCCAATCAAGTCCAAGGACTCTGTACTGTGTCACCTGTAATTGATAGGCCTCTTTTATTAGGGACCCAGTAGCATCTTTATAAAAGAAGAAGATGATAAAAATGAGAGGATTTCCAGAAGATCAAAAAAAAAAAAACATAAGAGGAGTATCCCATATTAGGCAATAAGTGGTTGTCTCTTAGTCCCAGGATTATCAAATTAATTTGGTTTATTCTCTTCAGATTACCAAACTGATTCTTACTAGAGAATTGGGAAAGGGAGAGAGATGAGAGGGTAGGAGACAGTGATCCTACTTCACAGATGTACAAGGATGTGACTGGGAAAAGAAATGTTCATTAGCTTTCTTAATTAAAGATCAAACACTTTCCATATTTGTAGATTCTGATCGACGCCTTGTCGTTGCTTAAACCTAACGCACCTTGGACGATGACGTAGCTAATGGAAACATAGTCACATTGACAGCCTCAAATCTCCATGATCTACTTAACATCCTAATGAAGTAGGCTTCATGTCTTATTGGAGGGATTTGCACCAAGGCTCTGTTTTGCTTTGATGTAAAATAGGGGAAAACAAATAAATTCTATGGAAAATGTCAATTGTCCTAAAGAAAACACACACAGAAACTAATATTTTCTGTAGAATTCATTTGTTTTTCCCTATTTTACATTGAGACAAATGGAGCACCAAGTTTCAATCAAAGATAGGTATGTTAACAGATTCGAGGGGGGCAGAAGACGAGGCTAAGGTGAAATGGTTCACAGGTAGGTGACGGGTGGCGAAACGCTATGGCGACACACCCATATGGAAGCAGTGGAGATCCGCCCAGCACTCCCCCAACCAATGGTCTTCTACCCATCACTTATCATCACTCTATTATTCCTAAGATTCCTCAACCTTCCCTAATATACAAAACATTTCACTGTCACCTACTCTTTATTTCAAATCCTTTCCCCTCAAAGGTCATGTGATCTTGTCTTTCCCAGTCGTTGTAGTGGTTATAACCACCAAATCTATGTCTAACCATCCATAGTCGGAAAGCAATGGATCTATAAGACAGGTTTAACAATAGTGAGAAACCCCATATGATTTGGTTGAGGCATCTCATGGGGATTTATTTTATTTTTGAATTTTGGGGATTGTATATATATTTGCTATTCTAACATATATAAATTGTCTTTGACTGGACTGTTTGACTCATCCACGTATATACCCCCCTTTCTATAAAGTGCAAGTGTGCAACGATCCTTTGTAACTCATGTCTCTTCTTAGTTCTTATCCTCATACTGTTCAAGGGTTTTTTTATTCTGGGGTCAGTGCCACATGCTACCATATCCTCTGTTTCTTTAAATACACCCACGAGCTACTTCCTTAACGAGAGAGAGAAAGAGAGAGAGCAACATTGCACGTGAAATTCATGGGCCCTACATCTTCCCCATATATTCGAAAAGATGAAGATATATGCAGATTGCATGATCTGAATGATCTGATAGGTTGTTGAAAGAAAATCTAATAGAGATCCATGGACTTGGTTTGGTATTTGTAACAGAAACCTCAAATCATGTCTAATCTCTTGAGAATCTCCACCAACCTTAGGTCCTCTACATGGTCTATTCTAATTTCGTGGCTAATAATTGCAATTTAAACTTACTAACAAGCATATATTTGTTCTTAAATAAACAAATTAATTTGCATACATGGGTTAACCGGCTTATTGGGCTTGATTCGGGTTTACCTGTTACAAACCATTTATGAACGACTCGAATGCTTGCTAAGCGTATCCATGCTCATTTCGACAGGATCAACCTGATCCCACCACTTTCTATTATTGAAGGCTTTCTTAGAATTACCTCTCTCTCTCTCTCTCTCTCTCTCTCTCTCTTATTTTATTTTATTTTTTAATAGTTTTTTTTTTTTTTTCTAGTTTTAATAAAGCGTCTCAGTGGGGGAGGGGGGTTTGGCATGAACCCCTACCAGTTTTATTAAATAAAATGGGATTGCCCCTCAAACTAGTAAAATTAAGATAAAGATAAAACTGAACCTAACTATCAACCAAAATCTTGGAGGAGATATAAAACCTTACCAGTCCAGGATATAATTATATCAGGAAATCTTTATACTATCAACTCCAACCTTATTTAGAAAGACTATCCCTTTGAATACCTCCATCTCGTATGTTTAGACCCTTACAAAAGTATCTATTCCCTTTTTATGAACTGAAGTATAGAGAGTGCTAGGCTGGCTTGCCAAAGGCACCGACTTGCCCCACTTTAAGAAAAATTTCAAGTGAAAATGACAGATTTAGTGTGAACTCCAACTGAGTTTGAATCTTTTCTGAATTGGGGCATGCAAGTCAACCTTGCACTACAGTTGGAGTATTATGCCCTTTGCAACAGAGTGTATATGGTGTTCTAGAGGGCATTATGGTCACTACTCCTCGTGCATCTTGCCTAAAATGACAATGGTAACTCTAATTTATAATCGTTCAATCTCTTAAGCATTCACTTTGACTCTACTTATATAAATGACTAAAGGTATCTAGTAAGAGGGGCTCAAAATGTTGTTTTGTGATGAGATAGCCATTTCCTTGCTAGATAGAGATAGAGAGGGGATGTGTTTCTAGACGACGATGATGACCAACATGGAGAAGATTGAAACCGAGAAACAAGAAGAAAAACCAGTCTTAAATATTTAAATGGATTGGAAGAGGATTATATAGATATTGCCTGAAATGTAGTTCCTCACTGTATCCACCAAGTAAATGTTTTAAACTTATTATGCTGCATACTAGTGCACATTCAAATTATTAAAAAAATTGGTATTAAAATATTTAGATTATGTTGAGTAATTTATCATTCAGTAAAGAATATGAATCAGACTTTCATTTGCACTACTAGACTTCTACTATTATTATTAAGGTTGCTGCACTCAAGCCAAGCTATCTCCTCATCTCGACTCATTTGAACCAAGCTCGCACTGACATTTCAGGTTTGAACAAATCAAGCAAAGTTTTTATTTGAAATTGAATGTTTAAACAAGTCAAGCTCAAGTCAATCCTTGTTTGATTCAGCTTGGCTCAAAGGTCGGATTGTTTAGGGCTTGATTTGGCTTGAGCTCAGCTTGAAATAATATTTATTGGTAATGTTAATTAGATTAATACAAAATAATATTTTTAACTTTCTTTGTCATAGATTGTAATAATTTTTAATGAATAAATTAAGTAATAATAATAATAATAATAATAATAAAAGTTAAGATGTTAAAAGCAGAAACTTCGACTCTACTCTATGGACTGAAAGACTTCCTCCAAATCTTATTTTTGTATATAAATGTATTAATTTTATGTAATTTCTTGTATTATAATTTATAAACACTTTCATTAAAATCATATAAAATTAAATAGAATAATTCGGTGAATCAAGCTTGAGCTAACTCGAATTCAACTAAAATTTCAACTTAAATAAAGTTTGAGTTTGAACAAAGCTCAAGTTAGATTAAGCTTGTTTAAGCCAATCTCAAGCCTATACATTCAAGCATGAATCAAGCTCAAGCCAAGCTCAAACTTGGCTAAGCTAAGCTCAACTCAGCTTAACTTAGCTCGAAATCACCCTAATTATTATACATTGGATATAAATTTCAATTATACTTTCTAATATTGATGTTATTTAGTGTTCTTTTTCAATATTAACAACATGTAAATTAATCCAAATATGCATTGAGATCATCACCCGCTAATATCGTAGCACCATCTGTGGTGGAACCAGCGATTACAAGGTAGTTCACTTTAGAGAGGATGCCTTGAAATAGGTTGCAAATGGCCCTCCATGCCTAAGATCATCCTGGATCAGACTAGGACATGTCAGAGAGAGGTTTTTTTTTTTTTAAGACCACTCAATAGGAGTGGGGGGTTTGGCAGACCCCTGCCTGTTTATTAAAAATAAAAAGCAATTGGGGGTGGGGGGGGACATAAAACCTTACCCCTTCAAAAACACAAAACACAAATATATATAATTTTACTAAGAACAGTTCTTATATTCTTACATTACCAATACCTGGTACAAAAATCCTTGATGTTTTCTTCTTCTTCTTATTTCTCCTTGATGTCACTCATTGAAAATCATCTTCTTCTTCGAATTCTTCAATAAGAATATCGTCACGAAATTGCTCTTGAAAATGATGAGAAAGATAGGTCCCATTTGCCTTTGGTTTTGGTACAAGATCATGTGTGCGTGCATGCAACTGGGTAGGGGATAGAGAGAACAAAGGAGGGGATGAGAGGATACTGGATGTTACATTGATCCTCTCCGTATTTATTCCCACCAATACAGATTATAGGTTCGTATAGGCTTCCGAAAGGATCATTTCGATCTTCAATCCAGAAAGAAAAAGAAAGCAAGAGCTAGAGCTTTCACATATGCGCGCACACACATGTCCATGTCAATACTTTTGTAGAATGTAAATTTCAACCATAGTTGTGGATTTCAAAGTCCTCAAAACATTATAAATATATAAATTAATAAAAACTTATGAAGAAAAATATTCTTACATTACTTAAATATTACCAAAATAAATCCTTGAATGTTTTGGGGGCTCCCGAATCGTGGAAATCCAGATCTTCATTAAACATTTAAACTCTATTTTTTTCCCATCTACCACCAAAATATATATTATCAAATATTTCAATACCATCTCTATTCTCATATTTTTTGGCTTTTCTCTCTTTTTTTACTTTATGATTGGTTGCCAGGAATATAAGGAAAAATAGAGAAAATAAAAAAAAATCAACTAAGAATTGTACTAGAAATCCAAATTTTTTTTCTTTTCTTTTCCAAGTTTTCACCAATTTTCTCGGCAACCAAACACAAGGGTTATTGTCTTCGACTTACTCCAATTCACTCATAATGTGTGTTATCATTTTAGTGTCTTCAATTTACTTTAATTCACTAAAAGGGCATCGGTCTTAGTTGAGCGTGTTTATATAATCTTAATCCACTTTTCTTATTTGATCACATATTAGAATTTTTCTTAATTTTTTAAAATATTTTCATTTCTTATCTGATCTATTCTAGTGTTCACATTCATCCAAGGGAATAGCCATTGATAGGTCCACCATGTTTAGCATTTGGGTGCTCTCCTCTCTAACCCACTAACCACTTCTAACTAACACTAATTAGAGTTGATGCAAGTATTACGAAAAAAAAAAGATTATTTACATATAAATGACTAAGATTCATATGAGGTGGTTTTAAATGAAGAGATTCTATTTTTAGGATTGAAGGAGAATCTTCAATAAACTATTCTTCTATTTTTGTTAGAATAATCTTCAATAATTTCAACTTTGGTATTCAATTTTTACATCTAATTATTAAGTATCACTTATTAGTTTTTTGCTAAAAGAAGTTGCCCCGCTCAATTTTCTTCAAGAGCGGATTTACTCTAATGCTCTGGCCGATCCTTTAAATCTAACACCTTTTTAACTAAATAGTTTTAACATTTGTGGTTAATTTTTTTCTAAAAATTAAAGATAGATTCTAACCCACCATCTAACATGCCTTTTTAACTTCACAATTTTAACCTTTGTGGTTAACTTTTTTTCTAAAAATTAAAGGTAGATTCTTTAGTCGTAAGAATTTGTAAATCTTAACCAAAATTAAGAGAAGTTAAAAGGTGTTGGAATTTGCGTAGAATTTTATTTTGTGTAAATTTCTATTAGGGAGTTTTTTGTTGGAATTAGAATTTAGGAAATTCCTAATTGGTTTAGGATTTGATTTAAATTTACAAATAGACCTTAGGATATTGACCGATTAAAATTGAGTTGTTGAGGTGTGAGTTTTGGGGCTTCTAAGGAGAGCGGATTTGTTCTCATAAAGAGCTCTAGTTTTAGCTCTTGGAAAGAAGAGCACGTTCACGAATTATCTTGAGACTCTCAATATTTGAGAGTGGGTATCCTTACACCTTAAAGGATTCGAATTTTGAGTGGTTATTCTTATGAATTAGTCTAGAGATATTCCCATTGGATACTCCCAATTCCTAACCATTTATCTCATTTAGGTTATGATTAATGCTAGTGTGGCATTAGAAAAGATAAAATAAGTCAACTCGAATCTTGGCCCTTAGTGGTTAGTTATAAACTATTAGGATTAGGGAGTAGACTAACTCAATTCTTATACTTTAAGGGTGTGTTCACTTGGCAAGAAAGTAAGAGAAAGTAAAAGAAAATTGTGTTTTCTTACATTTTTTTTTGCATTTGGTTTGCAAGAAACATACTTCCATTTTCTCAAAAATGATAAATTTTCTTCCAGAAACTTTATCTATCTTTTGATGGTTATTTTACGAGAAAATTTAAGTTTTTTTTCTTTTTTCTTTCCTTTCTTTTCTTTCACCCACTTTCTCGTTAAACGAATGCACCTTAAAGGATTCGGTAATTTTTTTCTAATAATCTCGCTGAGATTGTGTTAGCTTGAGTGAATTGCAACGAGTTTTATAATTTATTCTATATTTTAAGATTTATTAAATACATTTGATATAAGATTTATTTGCGAGAGAACAAATTTTTTTTAATTGTGTGAAAGCAGGAATTGTGTGAAGATTTGGGATTGTTTTCTAACTCTGGTGGGTAAACCAAGTAAATCAGGCCCTAGGAAGATATTTATACAAACATGGAGGTGAGCGAGAATATTTCTATGGCCCAAAAAGAGAAATCCTAATCCATTTTCTTCCGTTCGATCCTTAAACAACCAATACACAAGGACTCGAAGTCCTCACTTCCATCTGGCCCTCCATGTCAGTAATTTAACGTCAGAAATAAATCTCAGAAAATAGCCACGTGTGAGTTCTCACGTGAGTAAAGACGTAACGAGGGCCGAGGCTCCCGCCATCCTTCGCGGGCAAAAACCCAAATTCCCGTTTCTCCGTTCTCCGGACAGACCCACGTGGCAGTCATGTCAGTGGGGACCACAGCCCACGGCCTTGGTTATGGATTCATGCTAGGGCTCTCCTCCCAAGTTCCCTACTTCTCTCTCATCTACCCTCCTCTCTTAATTGTTCCGGCAGATTGTCTCAGAAATCGGCACTCGGTGTCAGACATCCCGCCCACTTTTTTCCTTTTATATATACCCACACGGCCACACCCGATCACTCGCCGTTAAGCTTACAAAAACCAGCCGATCGCGAACGAGAAACAGAGAGAGAGAGAGAGAAGAGTAAAATTGAGGAGACCATTTGTACCCCCAGACAAAACGAGGACACGCGTTTGGCATGAAAGACTGCAAACCTTCGTAATCTTTACACTACCTTTTTTCAAAAGAAACCCAAAGCGTACGATAGCAACACCAAGTTCTCTCTTGTAGGCGATGAACAGAGCTTTACCGGAAACGTTACATTATCTAGAATATATCACCGGAAACGTTATGGGAGCTCCACTGAAATTGCAGCAGCAGCAACAGTCTCAACACAGTTATTTGAACGAGACTCAATTCAATGTCTTCTCTCTACCACCTCAGGCAACACAAGTACAACAGCTTCAAGATTTGATCAACAACGATTCGGAGGTTCGAGAGCTTGTGAATCAGTCAATGAAGTCCGACCCAGGTTTGGAAAATGGATGGCCGGATTTCGGCAAATACCCGATACCCAGAACTGGGTTTGCTACTACTAGCTCCCTTGAGATGGACTACTCCATTTCCAGGACTTGTACTTCTCCGCCAACGGTGGTGGTGGCAGAGAGAGACTCGGTTTTAACGGACAAGATGGCTTCGACAATTGGGAGAGAGCGCTTCCGGAAGAGAAAAGCGGATAAGGCACAGAACCCGAAGGTGTGTATTGTAAAGCTGTTCCTCGATCGTCTCTGCAAAAAAAAATGTTCCCAGATTCGTGTTTTTAGTGTACAGTCATTTTCGCTGTTTATTACTCGTTAATACACTCCCGATGAAAATTCTGCTCTGTTCATTCTCCATTTCTCTCTGTTTCTATTGTGGCATTCATTTCATGGATTTCACATGTCCTTTTTGAGAGATTTAATAAAGAAATTTATGAAATTGAGAACGTTTTTTTTCCCGAATGATTCTATAAACGAGAAGGGAAAAAATATAACAAACCACAAGGATTCTCAAGTGGAATTTTTAGGATTGTTTATCAGGTTTGATGAATTTGTCAATAAGAAACTCTTCTGGGTCCCCAGGTTGTAGTAGCAGAAGACACGAGAGATAAAAGGATCAAAGGAGATGCAGAGGAGGTGGAATCTGAGGTCACAGAACAAAACAACAACAGAGAAACTTCTGCTGATAAATCAAAGGAGAATTCAATGGTTTCTGAGGTTCAGAAGCCGGATTACATTCATGTCCGAGCGCGTCGTGGTCAGGCCACTGATAGCCACAGCTTAGCAGAAAGAGTAAGTGGGGAAATTTCTTTATCTATGTTCAATGTTATGTATCTTTAATTATTATTTTTTGTTTCTGAAGTGTTGATCTTTTGTGGTGCTTTTTGAATTATTTTGGTCATATTTGTGTTTAATATGTAGGTAAGAAGGGAAAAAATCAGTGAGAGAATGAAATATCTCCAAGATTTAGTCCCTGGGTGCAACAAGATCACAGGCAAGGCCGGAATGCTGGACGAAATCATCAACTATGTTCAATCTCTTCAAAGACAAGTAGAGGTAGAACAGACCCATTATCCTTCTTATTTTTTTGTTGTTCTTGTTCTTGTTCTTGTTGTTCTTGATTAGGTCTTTCTATTATACCTACAGTTCCTTTCCATGAAACTAGCTGCTCTGAATCCAAGGATCGAGTTAAACATGGATAATTTCTTTGCAAAAGAGGTAAGAACATAACATTTTGATTTGAACCCTTTTTTTGGTGTTTAGATATGAGGGTGTTATAGTTTATTCTATTACTGACTTGAGCTCTTATAAATTGTGAATAGATGTTTCCTGCTTTCATGGGCAGTTTTCCAACGGTTGGAAATTCATCAGAAATGGGAAATTCAGCCTTCCTTCAGTTTAATCCAATGCAACAAGTAGTTACATGTGGGTTGGATATGGCAATAAACCCCCCTGACATGGCACTTAGAAGAACCACAAGCACATCGGTATCGATCCCCGAAACGTTTCTGGACTCATCCTGCTTCACTGTAATTTCTTCTACACTTTAAACCTTCTTGCCTTGTAATATACAGTCTTTCTTATATAGATCACAATTACATTACAGCAAGTCCAACCCTCTTCACATTGGGAAACCGATTTACAAAGCCTTTACAATTCAGAGTTTCTTCAAGGAAGATCAGCTGCTTTTCCATCTCAACCATTCACAGGTATCCTTTTCCAAACTTTTTTTTAAAATCTTCAATTCTCTCTGATGCATTTGATATAGATGAGGGGAGAAAAGGAAACAGAAAGGATCAGTGTCAGAAGATGGAGCCCCACAATAATATTTTACCTCAATGATAAACTATAAATTTCCTTATGTTATAATCTTGCTCCCTCCATCTACATTTCATACTACATCTTAAACCAACCACATTTTACTATGAACAGGAATTGAATCTAAAACGATGGTCGACTGGTTTTGGGTTTTGCAGGCGCCCTGGAAGCTAACAATCTCAAGATGGAGATGTGATTCTGAATATCAGTGGTAGAATTTCTTGGAGGAGTTATACTCCTGATTCAATTTTTTTATATATTTCAATTTAGTACATAATTTATATATTTGCATTTACACTTGCATTGTTAACATTGATACATATTAATCAACTTTGTTGTTCTGCAAATTGTATAATCCAATGATGCAAATGTCCTTGTATAAATATTTGTGTGTGGGGGCTGGAAAAGGATTGGCTTTGGTATTAAAAAGAGGACCACAGCAGAGATACTAACAAGAGGCTGATAGTGATATAGAAGGGGACTGGGGAATTAGGATTATGGCGAACTTGAGACACTGTGGGGGCAAGGAGGTTGGGAGAGATGAATGAAAGGGGAAAGTGGTAGCCATTGAATGGTCTAAGGGTCGTCTCTAACTGCTCCCTTGCAGGACAGAGAACGACATGAGTCTAAGGGTCGTCTCTAACTGCTCCCTTGCAGGACAGAGAACGACATGAGTCTAAGGGTTTCCTGCAACTACTCTTTTGCTGGGACAGTGAAGAGCTGGCATCGATCATGACCAGGGGCGGAACCAGGATTTTTTTTTTTTTGCCGGGGGGCAAGCATTGGTTGATAAAAAATGTTAGTAATTATTGATGGATTTATGAAGAATGACATAGGCAGGTACAAAATATTTTGTAGGGAGGGGTGTGAGGGGTTCGGAGCAAAGCCTCTAAATTTTATATTTTTGATAATTAAGTTCGTGGGCCATATCCTACGGCTAGTGTTTCTCTGTTTAGGAAACAATAATCAGCTGCAAAGGGTGTTTTACAACCCGGATTACAAAAGCACCCTCTCTATGCCACGTAAGAAAAAAGGGCTGGCCTGTTCAGCTTGGCTGGGCCCCACATCTAAGCTGTTCTTTAGCCTGACATGTGGTGTTCACCTAAGCTGAATAGGCTATCCCTTTTTCTCTTATGTGGCATTGTAAGGGTACTTTTACAATCCGGGTTGCAAAACATCCTTTGCAAGGTGATTATTGTTCTTGTTTACTGGGCAATTGTTTCCTTACAATATTAAATAATATTGTATAAAATATATATTTTATTTTCAATAGTTCGCAGTTGCTTCTTGCCCTTTGCTAGGTCCTATCAAATAATTAGATAGTATAGTTGTCAAAAGTTTAAGGGTTCCTTGCATGGCTATGTCCTTTTAAATACTTAGATAATGTATTATAAATTTTTTTTTCCAAAAGTTCAAGATACTTGGATAATATATTATAAATTTTTTTTTTCCAAAAGTTCAAGTTGGCAGCTGCCCGCTCCCTGGCGAATTCACGACACCAATTGGAAAATGGGTTGTTTTAAACTGTCCTTATTATGTTTCATACTAAACTAGAAAGAGATTAAGAAAATCCATCATTTCTCAAAAACAGGGGCTTATGATCTCCTCCGCATGTCTGCTTCACAATCACATAAGGACGCCTATTCTCATAATTTATTCCTTGCTTTAGCATTAACACTCAAAGTGATTAGATCTTTCTGTCTAGGAATGTAATAGATCAGATGGGTTTGGATATAACCAAGGTTTGGACGGTTCAGATGAATGAATGCAGACCGACCATCGTACTGAATTATTCTAATTTACGCAATTAGTATAGGAGTGTTGTGGCCTTCACTTTTCAATATAACTTGTTCTTGAATATCTTGAGGCCGAAGGAAGGACCATTTTCATGGGTTGCGGCTAGGGGAGAGCCCACCAAAATGTTGCCTGCTGCGCCTTCGCTGCATCTTCCTGTCCTTTCATTCTCGAAGGCCTCTCGCCCTTTGCTTTCTCTTTCAAATTAGAGGAAGGTGGGCCTGGGCTCACCTAAAGGCAAGATTTCTGAGATTCTCTTATATATTGCGGATGGTGAGAGATGATTTTGCCTTTTCTCTTTCGTGGGCCCACTTAAGATGGTGGGAAATTTCCCCAATTCCAATCGCTGGAGTTTCTTTTCTCATCCGCACCTCCTTTATGAACACTTTTGAGGAATGCTTGCCCCAGTCGCCTAATTAAGGAAAAAAAAAAAAAAACAAAAACAAACACACTTTTAAGGGACAAAAACAAAATCAAACTCGCTTTTAAGGGACGTGTTGTTTTTAGGGCGGTCAAGTATCCAAATTCGTATTCGTTTAAGTGGATTTTTATCTGAATTGGTATCTTATCCACTAAGATATTTGTTTATAAATGAAGCGGATACGAATAGTAGACTATCTGCTCCGCTAAATATCCGAACCTTTTAAAATAGGCATACATACTTTTAAATATCAAATATACCCTCTTGATGCTTTAAAGCTTTTACAAAATTTAAGTTTTAGTTTAATTCTCATACCAATGGAGGCTATGTTTGTAATTTTGTAATCTATTATATATACCCTAACATGAAACCTTAATTTCCTAAGTAATAATAAGAACTCCGTCTGGCACTCAAGTTGTAACCCTAACCCTCTTTCTCTTCCATAAACTGCCAAAGGTTTACAGGAAGAAGGGTTCAGCTAGTGAAGGAGAAGACTTTGTTCCGCCATCTCGCAGGCTTTCACTCTAGCCCTATTCCAAACCCTAATTTGAGGGTTTCACAGATATTGTTTTGCTATTGCGGAAGCCAATGAAGGAGAAGCAACCCCAAATGTGTGTTGCTTATGATTCACTCACTCATGTGGTTAATATTTTTTTTAAAAAGAAAGTCATATTATTTAACCTTAGGAATGTGTGAATCTTAACCATAGTTAATGGGTATTAAAAAGAACACGTGGTGAGGTTTGGAGGTGTGCATGTACTGCATAACGATACATGCGCATGCATGCATGCTATCAACTCATTAGTTAAATGAAAGTGTTGTAAAACTCTCAATAGTAGGTACTATTGAAAGCTGGGCCACTCAATTGAAAATCCAATGGCCTCAAGGCATGTGCATTAAATGGTAGGCCCAGCTTGATGTTTGGTGCTATTGGATTTTCAATCGGGCGGCTCAAACTCTCGATAGTAGGTATTATCATATCTATTCAAATCTATTCTTTGATTGATGTTAATCCAATATTGTGATAAGATACACTTGAATGATGTAATGTATCTCACTCACTTTATTACAATGCTCTTATTATATTCTCTAATACTCTCCGTCAAATATGTAAGGATTGAAAATTACCTTATTACAATGCTCTTATTATATTTTCTAGTACTCTCCGTCAAAACATATAATATAGGGATTGAAAAATCGTCATATGTTTGCCGTTAATAGAAATCCCACTTGACACATTTGTATATTCGTTGATGCTTGTTTGAGTTGGCTAGTCACTTGTTTGTTGATAGATGTGGTAGAACTAAATGGGTCTCTAAATGGATCAAAAGAAAAGTATATAGTTACCTTCAAAAAAATGGCTCAAATGGGCTTGTAAAACAATGCCATATATGGGCCTGAAAAGGCTATGGCCAAGAAAATTAACCTCAATTGACCTAAAATGTTGGTCTCTATGAAACAGAGAACATGACCTCTATCGACCGGAATTTACCTTGCGGGCTTTAAAGATATCATTTATGGGCTAATAAAGAGAGCCTCCGTGGTCTAAGAAGTAATAGGTCTGAAAACCTTTGTTTTTTCTTTTGAACCATGAAAAAGGGCTTTATCAAAGTTCTGATCCACCGTTAACAGCAAAGGTATCAAGTGGGTTGGACCCACAGAAATGACCGCAACGACGGTAAGTTATGGGCAGTCTTCCAGTTACGAAAAACAATCAACAATCACCCGACATTGTAAGACTCCTCCTAACCATGTCATAGAGTCCTTGTAATCCATGCATTGTTGTAATGCCGATTGGCTTTGAGTCCAGATAAAATCAGTCTTGCCTGGAACCAATCTCAGTGATTGGTGAAGAGAATGGTAATACTGTTCAACAGAGGCTTTTCCAACTACATTGAGGGAGGAGCCGGACTTGTAGTCTGCAGTCTGCATAGTAATCTCTCTTTTGGAAAGATACGAGTCTCCAAAAGAGAAACAAAATGTTGTTAAAAATGACTATAATTCTCTTAACAGATTTCATATTATCACCAAATCCTTTAACTGCTCTTGAACCATGCTTAATTAGTTTTGAATCTTATGATTAA
This sequence comes from Tetracentron sinense, assembly GCA_015143295.1. Lineage (NCBI taxonomy): Eukaryota > Viridiplantae > Streptophyta > Magnoliopsida > Trochodendrales > Trochodendraceae > Tetracentron > Tetracentron sinense. The sequence goes on from CM026552.1 coordinate 3,284,689, forward strand.
TTTATCTTTTTTTAACTCTTAACTATAGTTAAGATTCACTAAGTCGTAGGATTAAAGCATTTAACCTTAGTTTTTTTTTTTTAAAAAATAAAAAGTAGCGTGTTCCCATTTAACTTCCTTTAATATTGTTAAGATTCACTAATCCTTAGAGTTAAAGCATTTAACCTTGATTTTTAGAACAACAAATTGAACATCTCTTTTAACTGCCTCTAATTGTGGTTAAGATTCACTAACCCTTAGGGTTAAAGCATCTACTATAAATATTTTTAAAGTAACGTGCTCCCTTTTAAATCCTTTTAATTATGTTTAAGATTTACTAATTTATAGGGTTAAAACATCTAACCTTGATTTTTAGGAAAAAAAATTGAACATCTCTTTTAATTCCCTTTAATTGTAGTTAAGATTCACTAACTCTTTAAGGTTAAAACATCTATTAGGAAATATTTTTTTTTAAATAACGTGCTCCTTTTAACTCACTTTAACTTTGGCTAAGATTCACTAACCCTTAAGGTTAAAGCATCTAACCTTATTTATTTTTTTAAAATTAATGTGTCCCTTTTTTTTTTTTATTGCTAATGTGTCCCCTTTTAATTTCCTTTAAATGTGGTTAAGATTCACTAACATTAGGGTTAAAGCATCTAACCATGATTTTTAGAAAAAAAATATTAAAAGCTCACGTGTCCCTTTTAACTCTCTTTAATTGTGGTTAAGATTAACTAATTTCTTGGGTTAAAGCATTTACCCTTGGTTTTTAGAAAAAATTAAGGTGTCCCCTTTTAACTCCCTTTAATTGTGGCTAAGATTCACTAATCCTTAGGATTAAATGAACTAACCTTGGTATTTAGAAAAAAAATTGATGTTTCCTCTTTTAACTATGATTAAGATTCATTAACACATCTAACCTTCGTTTTTTGATTATTTTTTTTAAAAAAATTAAACTCTCTTTAATTATGGTTAAGATTCAATAACCCTTAAAGTTAAAACATCTAACCTGAGTTTTTTTTTAAAAAAAAAAATTAATCATAAGAGTTAAAACTTATTAACCATGGTTCAAGAATAGTTAAAGGGACTTGGTAACAATTTCAAACGGAAGTAAGGTTTGATTTTTATTTTATTTTATTGCAAAAAAAAAAAAAAATGATATAAAGGATTGATGATGACAAAAGGTTGTGGGAGGCAAAAAAAAAATATATAAAAAATAAAAACTTCAAGTGGGATGAGTGGCAGCATCGTAAGAGCCTAATAAATAAATTAAAAACCATAACAGATCCGGATCATCCGTTCTAATACTATAAAGAAAAATGGTTTGATTGAATCAATTTGGATGATCTACAATGAACCTAAAGATGACAAAAGGTTGTGGGAGACAAATATATATATATATATATATTCTCTACTATTATAATGCAAAAAGGGTGGATAGCGTTACCTAAACATATATCCCTAAAATTATATTTCTAGATTAGATAAGTACTTTAGGGTATTATATTAATCTAAAAATAACAAACCACATCTCCACTAATTAGGAACTATTTTAGGAGATTGGGATAAGAAAACATGAGTGTATTGAACGTGTAGGTTAACTCTCTTAGATCTTTTCTTCTCCTGATAAGGATCCTATTCCAACGGTTTTATCATTATCCTCTCCTAAATTTTTTCCTACAATAATAATCTATTCAATCCCATAATAGATAAATTTATTGTTTGCGATTACTTCCAGTTCATATAAAAATTTATTTATCATTTAATTTAATATCTTATAATCATTTGGACTGTACACTCATGTGCATCGCACATGTCTTCTACTAGTATATATATATATATAATAAAATAACTTCAAGTGGGACGCGTGGCAGCATCATAAAAGCCTGATAAATAAAAAAGGGTGGTGATAGGCGCACCCCAATAAATGATTACCGCACCCCATTTTTTTTTTTTTTTCTTATTCGGTTTTCACGTTTGTTGATTGACGCACCCCAGCTTCTTGTCATCTTCTCATCTCAGTTTTGACGCCAACCCCAACCTTTAACACTCTCTGGAATAAAGATCGTATTAGATGGTGATCGTTCCTAAAGATCGCAATCTTGATGCAAACTCCGTTTGAGTTATTGAAGATCACTACAGATCTCCCATTTAGGAATATCTCTAGTATCCATGGGAGCACTGAGAGCTCCACCTAAACTCTCGATGATAACTCCTTCCATGTTCAATGATTTGAACATAGCTTTGGAGAGTTCAAAGGATTCAGACTCTATTTGGATTAGTCTGCTGTCCATTGGGTTGCCAACAAAACTGAAACTCCTCAAGACTTACAAGGAAGATTACCAATAGACCTACTCCTGTTTGAGTATCTAAACACTTTTTTGCCTATCTTCCAAAGGATCTCAGGTTTCTAACTCCCTCAAGAAACTAGGCTGCTAGTATTACTCGACATGGGAAGACTCCTATACCGGCAAGACTAATTTGCTCCTGCTACTTTTAGGACTCCATTAATGGTGGAGGAGACTTGTGCATATGGTTACAAACCTAAGAGCTAGGCGCAATTAGGTGATGAGCTGTATCCAACGATAAAATCTTTGGTGTGTAGATATAAAATTTATAGGTATTTTTTTATTTTGGTGTATTCAAGTAATTTATTAATTTAATGGTGTGCAATCAATATTTTTTTACTAATGGGGTGCAGTCATCAAATATTGGTATGCATCTAACACCACCCATAAAAAATCATAACAGATTCCGAATCTCCCGTTCTAATATCATGAAGAAAAATGGCTAATCATACCTATTCAAATTTATTTTATTAGGGATAATGCTAACACTTTCTTTAAGTGAGGCTAGCATTATCCATTCTATCCTTGTCAATGATTGACGCTAATTTAATATTATGATGAGATACATTTATAGTTTATCCCACTAACCTTGTTACAATGCTCTTACTATATATTCTCTGTTTGCCTTACTATTTATTCTCTGTTTGCCTTGAATTAACTTAATGAAAATTAAGAAATTTGAATCTGCATATAAAAAAATTCTGTGTTTCTTCTTATGTCTATCCATACGTAATTATCCAATCAATAAGGAATACAAAAAAAACCAAACCTAAGAAAGAGATAAGATTAATCATGATAAGCATAAGCATCAACATGTTTCTAAACTAAATAAAGTCTTAGTTTATGTAAACTTCAAACATTCTCTAAAATACTACTGCAAGAGCAGATTTTTACACGGATCTCACCGGTCCAAATTTGCGAAAGTAAAATAAATAAATCTCTTCCTATAACTTCTTCTACATCAAGAACAACAACTACTAATAAGTAGCCAAGCTGTTACAACAAGAAGCACTCAAACTCCCATTTCCTGATAAAAGCTGCATTATATCATCGATTCTTCCTCTCCAGCTTCTGCAAATTTAGGACAAAATTACATTATAAATTAACTAAAAATGGGAAAATGAAAAAAAAGAAAAGAAAAAAGCCCTAATCTCTGATGAAAGAATGAAGGGAATTCATATAAATTTCTGAATAATACCTTTCCCGGGAACTATTATAACTGGGGCTGATTTACAGTTGTGGAAGCAATACTCACTTACACTTCCCTGCAAAACACTGTAATCAAACCAAAACCAACAACCCATTAGCATTTTCTACCCTTTTCTTTCACCAAACATTATTCAATTGATCCGGAAAAAACGGGGGGGGGGGGGGGGGGAAAAAACAAAACAGAACAGAAATTACCTTTGGAATAAACCTCTGCCTCTGGTACCCATGACCAGAGCCGCGGGCTTTAGCCTATCGGCTTCCTTGCATATTGCCTTGCCCGCATCTCCTTCCACGATCCGAGCCACCGTCCTCACCTATATATATTTATATTAATCAACCAAAGCAACCCCATTTCAAAATTTACTTAGAAAACCAGAGGAGCAGAAAAGAAAGAATGAAAAATAGAACAGAAGATGTAAAGACATACTCACCATGGAAACCTGTAAGGCCTCAATAGCGAGCTTCTCTATGAGGCTCCTACTCGTTTCGTAAACGATCTCGTTCTCCACACCTAAAAGGAATTAGAAAATTTTAAAAATAAAAAAAAGAAAAAAAGGGGATGCAAAAAAAAAAGAGTGGAATCATGAGGTTTCGAGGAATTACTAGAGACGGCATGGATGAGATGGATGGTGTCGGCGAGTCTGCAGAAATGGATGAGAGCCCAGTCGAAGGCGTGCTTGCTGATGGGGCCGTGATCGATGGCTATGATGATGTCTCTTCCTCTTCTTCTCTCTCCCTTCTCCCTCTCCAGCTCCGGCTCAGGGACTACTGGTATCAACGACGGCAGCTTCACCTCTCTCCAGCTGTACTCCTCTTCTTCCCTCACCATTTCCATCATCAATGATCAAACAAATCAATCAAACTTTGCCTTCTTTCTTTTCTAACAATATCACCAACATCAGACTCCAGCGACAGATATTTCTTCACTTCTTTCTCCTCTGATTTACGTGTTCCAATTGTATGGGTCAGTGGAAAGTCTAAAAAGCCGGCCGTCAGCTTTATCCTTTTTTTTAAAAAAAAAAAAAAAAATTAGGCTTGAATACCGACCTTCGGTTAGCTACCCAAATGCTTCCCCATTTAGTCCTTTGTATTTAAGTCGGCTAAACTTAATCAATTTAATGTTTATTGGTCTTAACGACAACAATTCATATATTCCACATGGACTAGTGTTTATAATATACCAATCATAAAAAAAAATAGACTACTTAACCAAAAAAAATAATAATAATAAATAGACAGGTAATCTTCTCTAGTTGTAACCGGTTTTTGGCAACAACTCCGGGCCGAAAACCTGGTTAACCTGTGGTTGTCACGTGTCTCTTTTTACACCACTTAATTGTGGTTAAAATTCACTTATACATAGGGTTCACTCGCCTATCTTTGATTTTTAGAAAAAATATTTTAAAAATTAAAAAAGTTAACAAAAATTTTTATTATTTTTTTCTAAAAACAAAAGATAAGTGGGTGAACCCTAGTGGTTAGTGAATCTTAACCATAGTTAAGAGGTTTTCAAAAGGACATGTGGCCACCTTAGGGATGTAACTGGTTTTGGCAAAACCAGTTACAATTGGAGAAGAATACGACTCAAAATATACCATCATAAGATGGGATCGTGCAAATTATTTATAATTTCCTGCATTGAATTGAACAAGAACTAGTTTTGAATTGTTTTGATGGACACTCTTAGACTCTCATTTTTATCAATAGCAATCTGGATGCATGTCCCGAATTTTCAAGAAGAAGACGAAGGATCCAACTCATGATAGAATAAGGTTTCAAATGGGCCATCACGGGTAATGCTCTATAGACTTATTCGAACAACCTGTCCATCTTTTTGATTAAGGAATGACGATTGTTTTTTGTTAGAAGGAATGAGGACTTTAATATATAGATTCAGCCCAGGCGCATCCCATTGAAATGAGTTTTGATTTGGAGATTTATTGGGAGGCAGGGGAGATTTTCATTGCTTTAGTAGTTTAGTGGGTAAGTAGTTCTAAGGGGACTTCCAAAACTGTAGATCTAATAGCGGATATAGTCCCTAATCTTTCGTAGAATCCAAACAGTAGTTTTTACTCTCAATCGAAGATTTTCTACGGCCTCAGACCCATAATTAGTAATTCAACGTACGGCAAAAATTCAGTACAAAAATTATTCGTAATTAATTCAGAATAATCAAAAGTGCGATATGAGAATAATTTGAGTATAAACCTAGATAAGACTCAAAAATTCGGTTAAACAAATAAAATACATATATAAAATTACATTTTATTAAATTTTTATGTAATCGAATTGATAAAAAAGGAATCTAAAAAAATTTATAAATAAAATATAAAATAGATAAATAAATTTAATTTAATGATAAATAAGTAAATTGAATTAAAAATTTAAAATAAAAAATTTATATATTTCACACACATATATAAGTGGAAGAGATCGAATCACAACAAATTGTGATTGAACTTGGGATACATGTTGGCCTGTGGGTGCGATTAACTTTCCCAAGTTCAAACGCAATTGGCTGTGATTCGATCTCATAGTCAAGGAAAAGTGGTTTTAATTAAGTACAGACATGATGAACCTGTCGTGCAAGGAAAGGGGAGCATGCTTTGTATTTCAGTCCCATTTCTTGTCACGTGAGGAGATCAGGGAGAGAGGGAAACCGCAAAATAAGGGAGAGAATATAAGAGGACTGGTGATCTTCTCCAGTTGTAACTGGTTTTGGGCAAAACCGGTTACTCCCTGTGGTCATCACATGTCCCTTTTTACACCCCTTAAGAGATGCTTTCGTTTCGTTGGCAGAGGAGACTTGGGAGTTGGGACAGAAATAAAATAATTTTTTATACATTCGCTTTATTATTCGATGTACCATGGCGAATCATTGGAAGTTTACAAAAGATCGCGTACTACTCCGAAGCATTGAATCGGACGGTCGGACAAGATGCAAAACGAACTTTACATTCTATTGGTGATTTAATCGCGAATTTACCAACTATGCTCAGACCCCACGTTACCTCCCGCTGGAAACCATCCCATTCTCCGCAGCTGAATATGCCTTATAGTTCCTCCGTAACAGCCCAATCTCACCAGAGAAAACGACTGTACTCATCGACGCTGCCATCTGTAATGGTCGGAATGGGTTCGCTGGAACCCTTTCTGGTTTGGAGGGTTTTTTTTGTTCCGGCTAATTTGAAAGTGAAGGAAAGGAGTTAAAATCGGGTGATTCGAGTTTTGACGCTTTTTTCTTGCAGAACTGATATGGGTCGTTGGATATTAAATGAGTGAGGTGACATGCTTGGGTTAAAACCCAACAAGATCCCATTGCCAATCAGAGGAGTCGGATCCCTATGGTAGGGTTGTCAATCCAGCTATTTAATAAAGGGCCACGCCCGGCCCTTCGAAGCCTACAAAATAAAGGATTTTTTATTTTTCTTAAAGCCCTACGGCTTAGTTTTGAAAGGCCCTCTTATTTGAGGGTTGAGCCCAATAAACATCAAGCCTGACCCAACCCTGCACTCTATATGTTATACTTATATCATATTACATATATAATATAATAACTTAAAATTTATAATAACCTAGTGGTGTTTGGTAACACTAATCTAAATAGGTAGAACCCCTACTTCTAAAAAATGTAGTGGTCCAATTAACCTTTAACTTAACAATCTAAAGTTTAAGTAAGCACAAATTTCAAATAAGCTCTATCTATTTAGATTAGTGTTAGAAAACACCACTTAAGACTTACTTGTATGTATTACTACCATTATGGTATAATCATGTTTTTCTTTTTTGGAAAAAAAAAATTTCTAACATAGGTTAGTGTGTGTATGTGTATTAGAAGTGTAGTTTGTGTCCAAAATCTCCATATAAGTTGTAAGGTGATTTCTTTCTTTCTTTAATCTAACCGTACTAATTTAACAATCAAAAAACGAGAAAGTCGGGAAACTTTTGAATTGTGAGAGTATATGCTTAGCATTCGTCTATATAATTTATTTAATAATTTTCTTAGATTTTTTGCTTCTTTTAAATTTGTTTGGTTTTTTCAGCCAGCTAATTAGGGGTTTCAATACACTAGGCTGGCCTGGTTAAGTTGGGCAGGCATGGACCTAGATCCCTATGCCCGTTTGACTGTTATCCTAACTGGGATGACCCAGCCTGTTCTAATTACCTACCTATAAAGATTGGATAATAAACGGGCCGCAATTGGCCCGGCCTGCAATTGAAACTTTTCTTGATATTTAACTTGGTGACAATGGTTTCGACTTTCGTGTGCTACACGCTCAGCAAGATCTCTATTAAGGCCGCCAATGTTGAGATAACTTACTTTTCAAGGTTAAATCTTTGCATAAAGATCGAAGCTGAACTGTGACAAAAGCAGATGTAATTACCATCCCCATACGTCAATTCTTTTAGCAGGAATCGATACTGAAAGCTTTGCAAGAATGGTCAACATGGGATTATAGCTCTTGAAAACAATGGAACAGTGGAACTTGGGAAGATAACCTTTGAAAACGTCACTTTGCCCCTTACAATGACAAACTAAATTATGAAATGTAAATATGTCTACAGTACGTCTCCCCTTATATGAATTTAAATTTCACCCATTAAGGCTCTGCTATTTCTATTGAATTCTAACTATATATTTCTTAAAAAACTCATAATGTAAAAGAAGATTAGTTACAAAATAAATTAAAGAATTTGCAAATAGACGAGAGTTCTTGTTTGGTTGTATAGAATTGTTTATGTACTCTTGTAAAATTGTTTATGATAGTGCTTAATTACTTTATCGGTAGAAGAAAAATGCTTCTGAAAATTTGAAGAGTGTTTGATTGAACTGCGAGGGCTTTGGGATATGAATTAGCTAATAGTTGAAGAGTATTATATTAAATTTGTGTGATCTCTTGAATTGTTTGTTTGACACAAATCTGTTGCAGATAAACATTCATCAACACCTTCATGTTGCAAATTGCACTGAAATCAGTTAATTAGGATTACAGAGTACAGACAAAGAAGATGGTTAAAAGCTATATCAGTGGGATCCTGCAGCTACATGGTCTTTACAGCTCTTAAACGCCAATTTTTTAAAATTGTATGGCAAACATAGGATACAATATTCTGCAACTGCTGATTTATTGACACTGAAATACATAGATTCCTTCTTCAAGCAAAGATTTGCATCAGCTTATTTATTTTCCTTGTGGATTTCATGTTATGCTCCATTTGTTTTGATGTAAAATAGGGGAAAACAAATGAAATTTATGGCAAATGTCAATTGTCGTATAGAAAATACACATGAAAAATGATATTTTCCATGGAATTATTTTGTTTTCCTCTATTTTACATCAAAACAATCATAGCATTAGTCTAAATATATATATTAATAATAATCTCCTTTGATGAACTCATTCAGACGCTTCACCTCCTCGCTTTGCTGCTCCACCACTGCTCGAACAACATCTACTATGGAAATCATGCCCACAATCTTCCCATCTATCACAGGCACATGCCGTATGTGATTCTCTGTGAACACCAAGAACTATCATCAACTCTTTCCATGGTTTTAATAGAGTATGTATGGTTATGGTATGCGTGAGATACACCATATCATCACCATCATCATAATTGGAAAGATTTAAATTTAGATTGAGATTGTGATTAGCATTAGATTAGGCATAGTTTGATTTGGTTTTTATATTTGTTGTTATTGCTATCTATTTAAGCCCTACACGGGTGTCTCTATAATCATCTCGAGAGTTAAATAAAATCAGTTTCTCAATCATGGTATCAGAGCGTGTCGATCCAACCTGCTTTTATGTTTTTTGTTTTGGTTTCTATCTTGTTGAATAGCACTTCCGGCGGGCGGCATTGTGCCGCCTGTCGAGTCTGACCATGATTTTTTAATTTTCTTTTAGCATTTAAGGTAGCCATATTGCTCCCGTCCATCTTGTAGCCATCCTCCCTGGAATACAATCTTCTGGCCATGCTGCATCCCGTTACAATGTTCTAATGTTCTTCACCGATCACTGATGTGGATCTTAACTCCCTTGACTCAATATGATTGGGAGTTGTTGTCCACCTCATCATATTAGATGTTATGCTTCCAAACACTTCCAATGGACTAACTATGAAAGTGCTGTTTGGGGGAATGATTGGCTGCAACAACAACCGTGGGATCACTATTGATGTGCTAATGGACAAGACCCGTGACCCCTTTGGTGAGACCATAGGCAAGATCACGGATGTCGAATTTGGCTCAAAGAGGCCCATTTCATTACCCAAGAGATAATTCAGCCTATTGAGGCCTTGACCCTTTGAGGTCCACTCATTTCATTGACCGACCGCGGTCTAGCCCATTGAAGCCCATATTATTCTCTCTCCATTCAACACATCAACAACGGTGACATTGACAACTCTCATCTGCAACGACATTGGTATGACTAGCAAGCTACCGTACCTAATTGAGTATCAAACTCACTCATATTTTCAAATTTACATGAGTTTGAGGGGGTGTATTAAAGTATGTATGGTTATGGTATGCATGAGATACACCATCATCACAATTGGAAAGATTTAAATTTAGATTAAGATTATGATTGAGATTGGATTAAGATTTGATTAGCATTAGAATAGGAATAGTATGATTTGGTTTCTATATTTATCATTATTGTTATCTATTTAAACCCTACATGGACACTCTATAATCATCTTGAGAAGTCAATAAAATCAGTTTCTCTATCAGGTTTTTGCATGCTTACAAGAGTGTTTAGACTCCAAATACCCAGGTGGATTCACAATCTTTCATTCCCTTACCTGTCATAAGCTGCATTGCTTGTAGAATATTTGTATCAGAGGTCACTGTTATCAATTTGTTCTGTGGAGGACAAGTTGAAAGATGGAGGCAGTGTTAGAAAGGACAGTAGAAGATAATGGTGCCCCATGAATACTGAAATTTACAGGAATAGCAAAAAATAACCTCTTCAGTCATGATGTCTCCAACTCTTGTGGATTTGGATGATCTTCCTGGAGCAATTATTTTTCTCAGGTAGTCTGCTTTCCATAGGACCATCAAGAACTAGCAATGAAAAAAAACAAGTGTACAATAATGAAATGGAATAGCAATTACCTCTTTCTGTGATGATTCCTGCGATCAGTTTTTGCTCCCCTGGCTTTACTACCACCAAAGATCCAACATTATTCTGCGCCATCTGCAAGTTTGTTTTTAAATAGTATAATTGAGTGTGAATTTAAATAGTATAATTGAATTCAGAGGCATTCATGTCTTCATCCAAGTCCATAGAAACCTACATGCTTCATAGCATCATAAACGGTGTCGTTAGTGCAGCACCAGAGCCAAGAGCCAATCTTTTCTTCTTCCTTTGTCATCAGAACTTCAGCAACAGTTGTATTCTCCAACCCTCTATGTTCCATAGTGGGAGAGGAGGTAACACATCCGAAGTGTGACATTATTTTGGGTCTCATAGCCGTACCCCTCACACGTGAGTACTGTAAAATTGCAAGCTTAAGTGTGTCCCGGCATGATCCTACTGCTCGGCCAATTCCTTGCATTTTGACCCTGTTTAAACCAAATATAGGAGGAAATTCCAATTAGTGTGTCATGATTGAAACTTACCAGGCCTACATTTTAGCTGATGATAAATGCAAGAGTGGAATCTGTTGACAATTTTTCGTTAATGATCAATCTTCATCTCAGTTCTATTTCTGATGGTTTACACATAGTTTTGCATCAAGGATTTTCATAGTAGCAGACAGTAAAATCTACTTATTACCAGAATGCATATTTATTAGATATCCCATGAAATTTTGCATGAACCGCCAGTAAGTCAGTTGCTTAATTGAGTGTGGGGAACTATGTATTTGAACAACTAGGATAGAAAAGCAAGCAGACCAAAATAAACAAGGATCTCATGGATGACTTTTGAGTTTCTAACAGTTTGACATCAATTCTAGTGATTTTCATTCTAAAAAATAATCAATTCTCAAAAGTTTTAATATGTGCAGAGAATCCATTTGGCAACTGTGAAGAGAGAATCACTTAAAAAGAGACAATAACTACGAAATAACTACGAACAGGAACTGTTGAAGAGATAGCGAGACAATGCAAAAAATGCCTTTACCCGAGTATTTGGAGAAAAATAATTTAATGAACAAAAACACTTACATTTTATATTTGTAATTTCCAAACTACTCATGTCATAAGCAATATTTTAGGTTGCTCTGGCTCCTGTTCATAGTTAATCTCTAATAAAGAAGAGAAATAACATAATTACGTTTTGCAGCGAAAAAACAAAGTGGTAATAGAAGTTGGTTGTGGTGTAGTTAATATAAGGAGAGGATGGCAGGCTATTGGGGATGATTTGTAAGGTCTTAAGCAAATGTACACACCTTGAGAGCAGAGAAGGGATGAGCTTGAAACAAAACCTCCCCTATCTCGATGCAATTCAAAGGAGAAGGTAGCATTTTATTTTCTGTCCTTATCCCCTACTTTGTATACAATTTTGACGAGTTCCTTTCTTGCATGACACAGGAAGGCAAAGGAATCTGCTTGGTCCTAATGGTTTCTGACTTAAATGATACCAAAACCCTAGCTTGCCTTGCACAACATTATATACTAAATTTTTGTATCAAGTAAGAAATGGTCCTGGTAGTGTCATCCTGCAAACTTCTTGTTAGAGACCTTCATGGCCAAGAATTCACGTGGGAAGGAACTTGTTTCGATTAATTATTATATTATTCAGCAATTTTTCTAGCCTTGCCTCGCCTTTACCAAGAGGGGTTTTGAACCGGTGATCTCCCCAAGTAGAAAAAACTTTTCTCTTTTGTGCCAAGGAACTAGTCGGGTGCTCTAAGAGGCCCGGATACCCCGTTTAGAAGCTTTACTGTATATACATGACACAATATTGGAAGGAATCATGTTTTTTTTCTAGCTAAAAGGTAATCATGGTTGAAGGACATAGAACGTTTCTTACACAACATGTCACATGCTACATCTTGTCATTTGCCATAAGGGCATCTCCAATCCAAAACACATTGTATCTCTCCTCTATTTCACTGTATCTCTCCTCTATTTCGGCATCTCCTCTCTACTTAGAAGAGATGGGCTCACTTTAAAGTTATTTGCTCGGATGGAAAGAAACTCTACATCATTATTCCTACTCTAAAGCTCAAATGGAAAGAAACTCTATATCATTATTCTTACTCTAAAACTCAAGGGATGGATACCTTTGAGTTGGACAAGTGTCCCTTTTGAAACCCCTTAACCGTGGTTAAGATTTATCCATCCATCTTTGGTTTTTTTAAAATATTAATTCTTTTTTTAAAATTAAAAAACTGTCTCTAGAGTTTTCTAATATTAAAAATAATTTTTTTAATTTTTAAAAATAATTAATATTTAAAAAAAATCAAAGATGGGTGGGTGACTGAATCTTAACCATGGTTAATGAGTGTCAAAAGGTAAAAAGACACAATCGGTATTTTAACAAAGATTGAAAGACAAAAAGAGGATACAAGTGGTACTGTAAGAGCATCAATAGTATTATAGAGGCCATCTCTATTTTCTCTCCTAACCCCTAAACATAGAGGCTCACTGTAGCTAGCAATATAGAGGCAGGCCTCTAGATATAGAACTCGGTTGGAGTTGGAAAAACTCTATATTTAGAGTTATAGAGCCCGGTTGGAGATGCTCTAAAAGAACAGATCCTTCTTTTTCTCCCTCAAAATGTTACAACACTGATAAGTTGATATCTGCTTCCGAAAGACTGAAACCCAAGGATAACCCCTGGAACAGAAGAAATGTAAAACCTCTTCAGGGTAAGCACATTTTCTTGGGTAGAGCTAAGAGATGGGTGTGTTTGCATTTCGCAATCCCATAAAGGACTCTTCACATACAATACTCCAAATAACACAAACGAGAAACCCAAAATAAAAATATAAAAACCGAAAAAAGCAAAGAAGAAAAAGATGGGATGAAACAGGAGAGAAGGAGCTCAGAATCTGTAAATAATGGATTAAGATAGTGTCCTCATTTGACATATCAGATTAACGAGATATTTGCCATCATTGCACCTTCTCTCTCTGTGACCTACGACAAAGCAAAATTAGACCATAAAAAAAGTAAAGAACAGAGAAAAGAAGAAAATGATATTAGGGTTTTACACAGAGGAGAGATGAAGTATAGCGAAGTAGAGGGGCCAAAGAGATGCTTAAAGAGCATTTCATTTCAAACGGAGGGAATCGGATTAAAAGGTGAAAAAGAGCAAGGAGGAGATATATATATATATAAAGACTATAGATGCTCACGTCTGCGTTCTAATCTCCCGTGACTCGTGAACCCTAAAAACCGGTCTTCTGCTAGGGTTAGGGTTTGCCTTCAGACTGAGAGAGGGATATAAATACTGTTCACTTATACAGCAAATTACGGAAATGACCTCCTATTTCAATGACAAGTACTCCCGTCAAACCGGAGATCAGATCACAGCCAATCGTGATTAAACTCTCCCCAAATACAATTCCACCCACAGGTCATCACATGTTGAACCCTTATTAATTGTGGTTAAGACTCATTAATATGGTTCAACAATCTAAACTTTTTTTTTTTTAAAGAATTTTCTTTTAAAAAATATTAACCTTAGGGTTAAAAATTATTAATCCTAGGGTTACATTTTAAAAAAAAAAAAATTATTTCTAAAAATCTATGTTAGATTGTTAAACCATAAGGTTTAATAAAAATCTTAACCACAGTTAACATGAATTAAAGGGACAAGTGTTGACCTGTGAGTGTGATTGAACTCTCCCCGAATTCACTCGTGATTGGCTGTGACTCGATCTCATCAAACCGACCCTCCGACGGCGACTCCATAAGGCATTCGGACCTCATAGCTAGCGCTGTAAGTGGATCGGATTCCAATGGATATTGTCATATTCTAATCCAATCCATTTAAATATCCAAGTATCCGAATTCAATGGAAGAATTTGAACTCAATCCCATCTGATTAATTTTAAATTTCAAAAATTAAATTAAATTTTAAAGTAAATAAAAGTTTAAATTCATTTCAGTTGTAAGGTGGTGGTCAACCAAAATTGAACGATTTCCATGTGCCTTGGTGTTCTTTTTGGAGGATTACACCCAACCAAGAGCATGGGGCAAAAGATTCGCTCTGGTGGATGCCCGAGCTGGACACTCGGGCAACCACAAATTATGGGACATGTGGCATTTAAAAGGGAGGAGATATCAAGTGGGGGAGAAGTCAAAATCATGGGGAGAAAATGAAATGACTTCTCTCCCAAATTATCGCCAAGTGTAGCATGATTTGTGGATACCCAAGCGCCCGCTCTAGTACCAGAGGGCGAATCTTTTCCCAACCAAGAGAGATAATCCACTCCACAGCTAAGTTGTTAGTGGTGGGTAAACCACAGAAGAGTTGAGACCCCTATCACCAATAAATGGACCATCTGTTTGATTCGGCCTTAGCCTCAAAATCAAAACTCCCAACAGGTAAAATGCCAATGCCAATAATACCTTTCTTCATTGTCCAAAATCAAGTGATTGTGTATCATCTGATCAATGTTATTTAGTCCGTTCAAGGAGTGGCCTATCAAATTGATGATCAGGACTTTGACCATAAAGTCATCTGTTGCTCGAACAGTTAGCCGACTATATCTTGTAAGATTCACGGGGCAAGTATTAGAATGCTATCTTTAGAATAAAGAGCTTTTCCTTTACCATCCCTAGCACAATCTCAAAACTAGCTAAAGTTATATATATTAAACTCAGAAAAGCAACTGAAATAAGATGCCACCAGCAATACCTGCCTGCCTACGAATGTCTTGTCAGAGAATCCCAGTTTTCTCAAAACGCAAGTTTATGTTTTTTAATTTCCTAGAGGGGCAATGAGAAAGCAACGAATGAAGTGAGTGATACAGGTATCTCATACAAAACCCCGAAAGAAGTGAAGGTATCGTTTGCAAACCTATTTATATCGAGAGAAAACACAACCAACCAACCATCACTCCTTGCCCCAGATTAGATTTTATTCACACTTAATCAGTCATGGCAGAACAGATGGGCAGGCCAACATTCCGCTTTCGGCTCCCTTGGGGAATGGCATCACCCCCTCCGCGTGCTCCTGTTGATCCCCCCCTACCACAAATTCAACCCACCATAATCCCCATTCAGCGACTGCCATTTCAACCTCTAAGATCAGTCCCTTTGCAAGCCCCTCCTCCTCAACCCCCAACCCCAATCCAGCCCCCCACCACAATATTCCCCATTCAGAGACCCCCATTTCGACCAATAGGACCAGCCCCTTTCCAACCCCAACCCCAACCCCAATCCCAACTAAGGACAGAATCTCAGCCCACATCACCAACAACCACAGCTCCTCCATCAAGAATAGCCTCTCAGCCCCCATCGCCACCTCCACCTCCACCTCCACCTCCACCTCCACCTCCATCACGAATAGTCTCTCAGCCCCCATCGCCACCTCCACCTCCACCTCCATCACGAATAGCCTCTCAGCCCCCATCGCCACCTCCACCTCCACCTCCATCACAAATAGTCTCTCAGCCCCCATCGCCACCTCCACCTCCATCGCGAATAGCCTCTCAGCCCTCATCGCCACCTCCACCTCCATCACGAATAACCTCTCAGCCCCCATCGCCACCTCTACCTCCATCACGAGTAGTCTCTCCACCCACATCACCATTTCATACAGCTCCTACATCACGAGTAGCCTCTCCGCCCTCACCACTATTTCATACAGCTCCTCAATCAGAAGTACACTCTCAGCCCACATCACCATCCCTTACAGCTTCTCAGTCCCAACAAGCAATTCAAACAGCATCCCAGCCATCATCTCCACCTCGAACAGCTACTCAACTACTAGGCCAAATACCCTTGCTGCCACCTTCTCCTCGCAAAGTCTCTCAAGTGCAGCCAACAACTCAATTGGCCTCTCAGCCCCCATCTCCATCAAAGCAATCCTCCCAATTGCAACCCACAACTCAAGCAAGCTCTCAGACCCCACCTCCATCAAAGCAAGCCCCCCAATTGCAACCCAACACTGAAACAAGCTCTCAGCCCCCATCGCCATCAAGGTCATCTGCATCTCAGCATGAACCACTGTCTGACAAGACATCTCAGGCCCAGCAAACATTTTCACAGCCACTGCCCCAAGAGCTTCACCCTCAGGTGGAAACCAGATCTGAGTCCATCTCTAACTCCCAGAACCAAACCCCAATGCAAACAACCTCTCGGACTGATGCGCTGGAAAAACAGCCAATGCAAGTACCAGGTCATGTGACAGCAGGCGCACCCACTACCATGGTGGCTCCAAAGACACCTGCCCCACCACAGAAATCGTCGTTGCCTGTCATTACTGTTGATCTTACACACCCTCAAAAATCAGAAACAAGGTCGGAAGAAACCAAAAAAGAGAAGCAGAAAACAAAAACAGAATCTAACAAAGAAGAGAAACCTGACTCAGAGGAACCAACAAAGCGAAGCACACTAACTGAGCTCCTTTACATGGCATCAAAATCCAGCATACAGAAAAGATGGCAGTCAGGTATTACACCCGAGGCAGAACGAAAGCAGCCAGAGAAGCAAGAAGTTCATGATGAAAAGGAGATAGTAGCAACACGCTTTGAAGGCAGAGAGAGCACGACTCTGGTTACAACACATCCAAAGGACAGGAACACAGGAACTGAATCTCGCAAGAAGACTACAATATCCAGTGGGGAAAGACCTGCCCAGCAAAAGAATGTCAGGGAAGATGTTTTTAAGTTTGTTCACAAGCTGGTTGTCGGGCAGCCAAATCAGCCCAGTGATGAAAAACCAGCAAGCGTCATAACTCTAGCTGGTGAAAATAAAGGAGCAACTATGCACGTGGCTTCTGAATCAGGAAAAAGAGAAGGGTCAGCCACGATTGACAGGGGCCATAAGCTTGACAAGGATGACAATCCTGAAGGGACCACTGACGCAGAGGACAGCTCCAAGGGACAAAGGCCGACTAGGCCAAAGCCCATAGAAGATCTGCCAACTATGGCATATATTAACAGCAACATACAGAGTATCAACAACTCAATTCTGCACAACACTTCCATGAACGAAAGGAATCCTGGTGTTCATATGGTTCTCTCTCACAACCCAATAGTACCTGTCAAGTCAAATGTTAAAACAGAGTCTATGGAGGCACACAAGGCGGACATCAACATCACCCCGGCTCTAGCTCTTAGTTACGAGCCCACTGTCACAAGCGAGTTCCTTAGATGCCTTACTGTGGAATCATGTGACTCTGATACAGACAACCCTGAGAAATCTCCTGATCATGATTCACGCTAGAGCTGTTAGGAAAACAAGTGCATATAAAATGGAAATGGAGCTTCCATGACCAAGAGTGATTAGTTAATGTCAGGCATTTGGCTACCTGCACAACTTGAAGCATATGTACATACATAACAATAGTAAACATAATAAAAGAAAGGCTTTATCTTCCAGTCAGGCATGTTTTTAAATATTTTCTGCTGCTGCAGCTTACGTTTATATATGGTGGATCCTGCAATCTCATGCAATACTTAGATCCAATTAAACAAGGCTGCAAACATACAACAAAGAAGAAACCGTTGTGCAAGTAAATTGGATATCGGTGAATTACTGCAAAATTAAATATCAACAAAACAGAAATGATGTGCTACATACTAGAGAAAGTGCTGCAGAACTCCCATCTGCAAATAAAATAGATTTGCAACTTACAAGACACACTTTGTGGGCCCGACTGTGTGAGATAAACTATTGCCTGCACAACTAAGATACACAGTGATGACAGCTCAGAGTTTCCATTGCATAATATTTGTACAACCGACTTTTATAGAGTAAAAAACATGATCTATGAGAGGAACAGAAGTGATCATTCGCAGGCTGGTTTAGTATCAAAGCTGCTCAAGCAGATTGCAAAGGCTTGGAAAGCAGAGAGTGGGTAGCAATAATCCATGGTGAAGATGTCTTTCCCAATCTTCCCAAACTGTAGTATTACTTTTTCTTGCACCATCAATGAAACATTGTGGGAAGGCTCCACAGCTGCCACGAGCTGGAAATTCTTAACTGAGGCTACCGTAACACGTCCTCTGAAATTTAAGCACCAACACTGCAGTTGCTCATGCCATCTAGGAGCTTTGTTTTTTAGAACCAGTGACTCTCCTGTCCCCTGTACTGAAATTGGTGGTTCAGAGAGTCTTGTGGTGCTGAAATCTACAATTGGGCCCTTGCCTTTTGAAACTGATAAGAGAGAAAATTTCTCATCAAGGAAGTGTGAGAATTCTGTTGGTGTTGGGGCAGTGCCTCCTTCCTGAATTGCTGAGACAGGGATTGAATGCATGGTGCATTGCATTCTCCTTGGGCCTCTGGTTCGGAGAATGTTGAGCTCATAGGAGATGGTGGCTAGATTGTAATTTCCGGCAGGTACTCTTGGAGATACCTGCTTCGAATGGATTCTTCGATTTGACCGACTGTTCGATAGGACTGCAGCATTGTTTGGAGGCTGGCTGTCATAAACGGTGAACTTGGTGCCCAGAAAATTAGACCTGCTAATTGTTTACCAATAAATTTTTGGAATCATGTAATAAGAATGTAGTAATTACAAGGATAAAAAGTAGCATAGGTAATAGCTAAAGCTTGCCTCAGTTTTCCAACATATGTATTGCTGGCTCGGGAGAAATCGTTGGAAACCAAGGATATCAAAAAGTCTGTGCTTGTTGCTCTTCTGATCTTTCTGGCAGCAAACAACAATTTACCGTTCTCACCCAACAGAGCTGTAATTTCATCAAACTCATCAGTAACATACATCTTAGAAGCCTTTAACAAGCTTATGATAAAGGAATAAATTTGTAAAAGAAAAAAAAGAAAGATAAGAAGAATAACAAGCCCCAAAACTCCCAACCACAAACCAGGTAACTATTGATTTGACAAGGTTTGTAATCAATCAAAAAATAAAAAGAACATAAAAAAGATTCAAGATTTCCGTCATACTGGAATCTCAAATCAACCATATATCAAGGCTGGAATGGTTGAAGTTCAGTTGCTATAATATCGGTTTCAAATCAACCATAAATCAAGGCTGGAATGGTTGCCGTGGTATATCAATTTTCCCCCAAATTTTTCTACGAGCATTCAAAACACAGTAAATGGAAAATTGAGCATGAGAGAATAACATTACTCACCAGGTGTCAGACCAAGATACAGACGATATGTAGAAGTTGCTCTTTCCCTTCTGATAAAGCACTGTATTGGAGAATCGCGTGACCCCGGCTATTCAAGCGTACAAAGAGTTTCAGAAGAAAAGAAAGGAACTTTCAAATTTAAAAAAAAAAAAAATGAAAAAGAAAATCAAGAAGAGCTACCTGCTTCAATGATATAGGAAAAGTGACCCTTCCGCATTCCTCTGGAGTCTTAACAATCTCTTTCGTAATCTCCCTCCATGACCTGCAAACTGAGGCACAAACAACGACGTGCCTCCTACCAGGCCATGAGGTCTCGCTTGCTTCAACCCTCTGGATTACGTCGAGGAGCAATTCAGGCGGTAGGTTTGCCCACCGGCTCTGTTGAAACAAACCAACTGGGGCTCGATCAGGAGCGATATGTGACCTCATGCCACTGTTTATATGCTTCCCCTCTACTCCTCGCCTCGACATGCGACCAATCCCATCTCTCATCTCCCTCAGTTCGCGAACAATGCTTTTGAACGACATCTTCCTCTTCCTCAATCTTCTTCGATTACAAAAATAGAAGGAACAGCGATTTCAGATATTTTTGGGAGGTTCCAGCGAAGCAAGACACGAGATCTGGCAGATCTAGGTACAGAAACTGCGAAAGATAAGCAATAATACCTCAACCGGCAGATCTGAGGCTATAGTTTTTGAATCCGATCAAAACCCAAAGTCCTGATCTCTGATGCTCGAAGAAGAACGTTAGATCTACCGCAAATAAATATGCCCGTGCCTCTATGCCTCTTCGACCCGATCAATCAGTCCAGATCCTTAGCATTCAAAGAGAGGCATTAATGAGAGAATCAACATTACTGTCTCTCCTTCATCTCTCACCAGAAAAGCGACGCTTTATCATTAAATTCGAAAAAGTTTCAGACTTTTCCTTACCAATAAAACACATTCAATGCCGACGATAGAATGTGAAATACGCTCAATGTCGTCAGGAATATACCGGAATCACCTCAAATGCCGGCCGGAAAATATTTAAATAGAAAGGCGTTTTGACATCCGATGGCTTCGAAAAATCTTAAAACCAAAATGCAGACCGAACAACTAAAATTCAGTCTTTGATCCATCGACACTCCTTCGAGAACTTCAACGCATAAAGAAAAACTTACCTTTCGTGCTCCGCTTTAGGAAAAACCAATCGATCAAAACAAATTAATAAACCACCTAAAATACAGTCTAGAGAAAGAAAAAGTGGATATTTCACGTCTCAGATTGGAGGAAATCCTGATAGGAAATTCAGAAATGGCCGGAGAGCTTAGATACGAAGGAGCGCCAAACAAACGCAGAGAAGAACAAACCAATAGATGGGATTAAAGCAGCTCAAATGCAGAAACATTCATGTATGGATGATGGGAAATGAGTCGGAAATCACTTGGAGAACTTCCAGAAATCAGCGGAGAACCTCAAAAATCCAGACAAAATAATTCAAGCTAAAAAGTCTCGAAATAAACAAAAGCTCAGAAAGGAGAAACACGGCCAAACACAAGAACGCTGACCATGTCCTCCGCCTTTGTTATTCAAAAACCCTAGATCTCCTTCGCATCACTGATCACTCCACCACCACCGCCACAGCTCTACTCAGATCCCAAATTCTGCCCTAAAAAAGCCATTGAACTCCTCTTTTAGTTCTCTTTAATGATTTGTTATTTCTAAACATTAAACAATTTTTTAACCCATTCCACATTTTCTTTTGTATTTTCCTTTCCAAAGCAGGCCCTGCCACGGTGGCAGTGGCATTTTGCCGCAAAAGATTCCCTCGGGATTTCCTCGATGACCAATACCCCTCTCCTCGGGCGATGTCTGCTCCTCGCCCTCACTAAGGCCAAAGCCCATTAACTGCCTTAAACTATAGTTAACAAATTCTAACTTATGATTAATATTTTTAAGTATTTATTCAAATCAAGGTCAGATGCTTTTTAACTCTAATGCTTTTTGAGGACGAGGTGTTTCGTGGGGTAAAAACAAACCAAGGGCCATTTGAATACATTTCTATTTTTCTATTTTTTTTAATTGAAAATAAGTTTCTATTTTCAAATTTTTTAAGTAAAAAATATGTTTGGCATTACTAATTATTACCTCTTTTGAAAAATAAAAAACAGAAAAACACATTTTGGAAATATGATGAATATAATAATGAATAGGCAATTCCAATTCATAGTGGTGGTAAGTGGTGGTGGTGGTGGTGGTGATTGTGGTGGTAATGGTAATGATGATGGTGGTAGTTGAGTGGTGTTGGTGGTGGAGTGGTATTGGTGGTTGTGGTGGTAGTGGTGAATGGTAGTGAGTGGTGGTGGGGTGGTGGTGGTGGTGAGTGGTGGTGATGGGTGGTGGTAGTGGTTGAGTGGTGGTGGTGGTGGTTGAGTGGTGTTGGTGGTGTTGGTGGTGGTGGTGGAGTGGTTGTGGTGGTGTTGGTGGTGGTGGTGGAGTGGTTGTGGTGGTGGGTGGTGGAGTGGTGGTGATGTTGGTGGTGGTTGAGTGGTGTTGGTGGTGGAGTGGTGGTGATGTTGGTGGTGGTTGAGTGGTGTTGGTGGTGTTGGTGGTGGAATGGTAAGTGGTGGTGGTGGTTGGTGGTGGTGGTGATGTTGGTGGTGGTTGAGTGGTGTTGGTGGTGATAGTGGTGGGTGGTGGAGTGGTGGTGATGGGTGGTGAGTGGTGGTGGTGGTGGAGTGGTGGAGTGGTGGTGGTGGTGTGGAGTGGTTGTGGTGGTGTTGGTGGTGGTGGTGGAGTGGTGGTGGTGTTGGAATGGTAAGTGGTGGTGGTGGTGGGTGGTGCTGGTGATGTTGGTGGTGGTTGAGTGGTGTTGGTGGCGTTGGTGGTGATAGCGGTGGGTGGTGGAGTGGTGGTGATGGGTGGTGAGTGGTGGTGGTGGTGGTGGTGGTGGTGGTGATGGATGGTGGTTGTGATTGTGGTGGCGGTGGTGGTGGTGGTGATGTTGGTGGTGGTTGAGTGGTGTTGGTAGTGGTGGGTGGTGGTGAGTAGTGGGTGGTGGTGATGGGTGGTGAGTGGTGGTGGTGGTGGAGTGGTGTTAGTGGTGGAGTAATAACGGTGTTAGAGTGGTGGTACATGATGGTTCTATTTTTGTTTTTTGTTTTCAAAAACAGAGGTAACAAAAATTTTCTGTTACCTTGAATTTCAAAAATTTTACTATTAATTTTTAAAAACCAAAAATAGAAATAAGTTTAACATGTTTTGTATAAAAATTTTCAAATTTTTGTTTTTAAAAATAGAAAACTAAAAACGAAAATGCAATCGAACGAGTCCTAAAAATTTGAAACAACGTTCTCGTTTTTTCTATTTTGTCTGGAGTTTCTGTTCTCTAAAGTTTTTTGTCTTCTTGGATTTCAACTCTTGTAACTTTTAATAAAATATTACTCAATGCATCGTTTCCATGTTGTAATCATAGTTTCTGAGTAAGAGTTAAGTAAGAGATTGGCATATTTGACATCGAAAGGCTAGTTTCTTCCGGCGCCTTAGTGTCTTTCTTATGTATCGTTTGCTGCTTCTTGATCTCTTATGTACTGTGATCTCTCCCTCTTTTCTTTTTTTCAGCTCTCGGTTTTCTCTTTCTCTCTGGTTTACAGCTACTGGAAATGAGTCACATTTTTGAGTGTTTTTTTTTGTTGTGTTAATACTAAGATATATATCATTGTTTATAAAATATTTATTGAACATAAAAATTGAATTGCTTGAGATGTTTCTTTCACTTGGATGGTCGGAAGAATCAGGACAATCAATCTACTCGTAAATTCATTAATAATGGTTATGATCATTGGACTAAGTAGCTATTGTGGTCGATTCCCATGCTGGACCAAACACAATAAATTAGAATTTGAGGGTGTGTTCGTTTGACGAGAAAGTGGGTAAAAGAAAAGAAAAAAAACTTAAATTTTCTTACAAAATAACTATCAAAAGATGGATGAAGATTTGAGAAGAAAGTTTATCACTATTGAGAATGTACAAGAAAAAGTGTGTTTCTTGCAAACCAAACGCAGGAAAAGTGTAAGAAAACACATTTTTTTTCAAATTCTCTCACTTTCTTGCTAAACGAACACACCTTAAAAGAATTAACTTTTGAATTTCAACCAAACACTAAACACTCATTTCACAAGATATCGAATTTCTTAAGAATTCAATCTCCTGCGAAAAAAAAAACACACCTAATCAGCTGCAAGACCTCTTTTGCAACCAACAGTTGCAAAATGATCCTAAAAACAACACATATGAATGCAGATTTCGGGATAGTATTTATAATATAATATTTTAATTAGTTATGAACAGCGGGCTTTTTTTTTTTTTGTGGTATGCAAGGTTTTTAATTTTGAAATTCTTGACGATTTCGGCCAACCAACTTGAACCGAATTCTCGGTATATTGCGGGATTTCAGCAAAAACTATTTAAAAATTTAAAAAAAATCAGATTTTGGCAGAATTTCTGAAATCTTCAAAATCCGAATTTTCATCCGAAATTTTCAAAATTTCGGCCAAAATCTGAGTTTCAAAATAAACCCAGTTTCGATATCGTTGGGGTTGTCTGAAACCGAAATTTCATGAAATTTCAACGAAATTTTAAACCTTGGTGGTATGAATAATGGCCTTTGGCAACCCTAAACTTGCATTCTTATGTACATTGTTAGTCCTTTTGCAGCCAACGACTGCAAAAGAGGTCTTGCGTTTGATTATTGTTCGTTTCTCATTTTCTTTTTGGTTTGTTTGTTTTTATTTATTTATTACTCTATTATTATCAGTTTTTTTTATAACTGGATAGGGCATCAAACCGGTAGAGTGGTCGGTTTGACCATTTCAACCGGTCCGATTCAACCATATGTTTTTTGTAAAAAAAAAAGCCAATTTTTTTTTCATTTTTCTTCATTTTCTGACCGGTTTTGACCTGTTCTGGCAGATTCTTAAAAATTCCGATTTTTGAGGTTTTGGGAACCGACAAGGGGTTCGGTTCCCGGTTCAACTAGCCGGTCCAATCCGATTTTGATAACAGTGATTATTATGATTATACAATTTTTTTAGAACGGGGCTTGCCCAACTCATAAATTTCCAGGCTCTTTAGGTGGAAGCCACAAGGTGTCTCTAATTTACATGTTACCTTTTTTTTTTTTTTTTTTTATAGCAACTTTAATGGTTACCTTGGGAACCCGTAATTACTTTTTTTAAAATTTTGTTTTCTTAAATACATTGATGGAGGTAGCAACGCCACGTATTACACCAACTTAATTGAGAATTTGAAAAAAAAAAAATTTGACTTCTACAACAAGGCCTAGTACTCTTCAAAAAAGTACACAACTTCTTGACGACTAACGATATAGCCGGGATAGTAATTAGTATATGTTATTAAATTGTTGATTAAATGAGTGACCAAAAAAAAAAATTTGTTAATTAAATGTGGTCATATTAATTTGGTAATAAAAGCACACCCATCGGGACTCAATTTCAACCCTAAGTAGTATTGCTTTTTTAATTGAAAAATAATAATACCAAATAATTACCATAGCTATTTTACTAGTAAGCATCGCACGGGTACTTAAATACTGAAATACATTAATAAAAAATGCCAAAAAATAAGATAATAATTATATAGAAGAAATTGCATTTCTATAATCTTAAGGCCTTCATAATTATAGACCCAAAAAAAGTTATTTCTTAACCTAAGAAACTTCAAAATAAAATTAAAAATAAACTAAGCTTACGGAAATGATAAAATAAATAAATAAATAATATTATGGAGATTCTCCACCTTAACCATATTAACATCAAAGCTCATCTACAACTTAACCATGATTAACCAAATTTCTTTGCCATAGTTAACTCCCATGCCACTTTCCCATCTCAAATCCAAACCATTTTACTATCAATATCTCCTTTCTCAATGGGTCGATTTGTCATAAAATAATCAAGAATAAAGAAGAGTTACTCGCTCAAATTTTTTGTTGCTAAGCTTATTTCGGACATGTAGAAGAATGTCGTGTTGGAATAATAAAAATTTTCAAATTGTTTCACTAACTAACCAAGACCATTTTCCGATAACCCTATTTTGTAAGGAAACAAACAGGGGTACTTAATATAGACATAAACAATAACACAAGGAATGTTTAATAAGCAATTATGCAAGAAAAGTTTTGACGAAAAATTAAATGCAAAGAGGTTTTCAGTTGGTTTAATAATTTTAGTAAGCACCCAGAACATAATTTTTATGATTGTATATTACGTTTGGCAATTGACTAATCCAAACCATAAATTATATATGTTCTAAGATCAGGCTTATCAAGTGTAAACTATCAAATGTGGATCATTAGAAGAGAATATGCATAACCCATATTCCCAAATCTCTAATCTCCTGTAAGCCGAACAACAAAATGTCCCCAACTTTGTATGACTTATAGCACTAACCAAACCTCCCCTGCGAAACACCACCCATAAAATATGAAAAATTAGCATTCATATCCAGTCGCAAAAGAGATAACAGGGGCCTAGGAATTCTCAGGTTCTGTGAATGGTAGACCACAACACATGATACCAGCAATATACTGAAAAATTCTTGTATGAATAAGCATATAAATATGTGTGCGGCTGACCAGTAGTCATCAAGAATTCGTCCAGAGACTACACTTTGAAGAACTCCAAATTTCGCAAGGAAAGTGACTGTATGCACTCGAGAGAATGTGCAAATTC
This sequence comes from Tetracentron sinense, assembly GCA_015143295.1. Lineage (NCBI taxonomy): Eukaryota > Viridiplantae > Streptophyta > Magnoliopsida > Trochodendrales > Trochodendraceae > Tetracentron > Tetracentron sinense. The sequence goes on from CM026552.1 coordinate 3,311,192, forward strand.
TTAAATGAATGACCTTTTCTTCATCTGTTTGTTTTCTGTAACCATTAGGAGGAGAGAAAAATCCATGCAATATAGCAAATGTAAACGGATACCCCGAAAGATATGGTGGAACGTCAAGTGATTCATTGCAAATCCTTGGCGACCAATTCTTGGTTTGAAGGTTGCCAACACATGATGTGTCGTGTTATAGAACTAAAATGAAATACTTTCTGAAATGATTTTTTGTAATGAGTAGGGCTGAGGTGTGAAGAATTTGATGGGGAGATGAATTGATGAGAAATAGTTGAATTCAGTATTGAAGATGTAAAGGCCATTTGGGACAATATAAAGAGGTGGAGAGGTACATTCATCTAGTGGTAGACATGCATCTTTGGGTAGGGACCTAAGAGGTGAAACTTTTAGGGACGTGCCTATTTGGTTTGGATTCCAACATGTGCATTTCTTAGGGACGCCATGTTTGAATTCTAAAAGGTGTATTTCTTGTTCATGCCCCCCACCCTACAATCTCAATGTGACACATGTTATTAAATGGTAAGATAGTAATCCTATGTGACAATATTAGAAGGGGAGAATTTATCGAACATTTTTCTTATTTCAAGAATAGAAATAAAGCATTCGATAATTTATTTTTAAGATTTTTTTCTTTTTTTGGTCACGATTTTTAGTGAGAGAAAAAGACGCTTCTCATAATGAAATCTAAGAAATGCGCTTAATAGAGGGACAAACGAATAAAAAAGGACACGCTGCCTTTTTCATTCTTCTTATCTTGTTTCTCGAGGGACAAACGAATAAAAAAGGACACGCTACCTCTCTCATTCTTCTTATCTTGTTTCTCGTCTCCAATCGAAACTGAAGCATCCAACGACGGTGACGTTTCCCTCCATATCTTTTCGTAGGAGGTACTCTCTTTACACACTCATTCACTCACTCACTCTCTCTCTCTCTCTCTCTCTCTCTCTCTCTCTCTCTCTCTCAATTCATTCTAGGTCCGACTTTCTCTTTAACTTTGGTTATAAGTCTTTTAACTTTGGTTATAAGTCTGTTGGGCTGCACGTGAGTGCGAGGGGAAGGAGTTAACCACAGTTAATAGGAGTTAAAAGGGACACATGTTAACCCACGGGTGCGATTGAACTCGCTAGTGGCACATGCGATGCATGTGAGCGCGAGAGGAAGGAGTTAAGCACAATTAATAAGAGTTAAAATGGACATGTGTTAACCCGTGGGTGCGATTGAACTCCCCAAGTTCAATCACGATTGACTGTGATTCTAAATAGATAGATGAGCAAGGATAGTTTAGGAATTAAAGTAAAATATTAAATCAAAAGCAAAGGGTGGTTTAGAAATTAAAGTAAAATATTAAATAAATATTTTGTTTTTATATAAGGATAGTTTAGGAATTTCAAAAAATTCATCCACATAAAAGCTCTTGCATTATAATAGTAAAGATAAGTGACGAAGAGACCACGTGACGACGAGCTGGGGAGCTGTGCATGTACCGCCCATGCATACCTCAAGCCTTTAATTAAACACCTTTGTAGGCGTCAAGCGAACCTGAATATATTACTTGGGCTTTACAAAGGAAATCTGTTGTTGGTCATGCATGAAATGGGGAAACCGCCAGTAGTTGATTGTCAGATCAGAGCCAACAAGTGTGCCACAGCCTCATGACAATGGTACTCGAGTCTGAATCCAGTCCAATTGCAATTGAATTGGGAGAGTTCAATCGCATTTACAAAGCTCCTTTAATTGTCTTTTGACTCTAGTTAAGAAATATTAACTCTTAGAGTTAAATTTTTTAAAAAAAATTCTAAAAACTTAAGGTTAGATTGTTGAACTCTAAGAATTAGTTGATTTTAACCACAATTAATAAAGATTAAAATGGACAATTGTTGACCTATGGATAGGGTTGTCAACGGATCGAATTCAAAGCAGATAGAGATATATCCAAATTTGTATCAATTTATATATCTGACTATCCAAATTTGAATAAATATTTGACGGATAGTGAAATTGGATATTTGTATTCAACTCCGATTAAAATAATTGAATTCGGATTATAAATGAATAGTAAAAATCACTATTTGAATTCGCTTTCCCGTATTCGCATACCAATACGAACTTGAGTGTGAAGATGATGACAAATTTGTTTTCTACTAAAAAATTTGAATATAAAAAATCAATTCTAATTTTTAAAAACAAAAATAGAAAATGGTAGTGTATCAAAAGTCCAAACGGCTCTTATTAAATTACTTTATAAATTAGGTTAGCATAAGTGCATTTGGGTTAAGAATCGGTTTCAGATTATCTCTGGCAAATGCCTGAGGTGTGTGTTCGGGCATCTACACACCGGCGATAAAAAGAGGTAAAGATATCAAGTGGGGAGAAGTAAAAAGCATGGGGAGAAAATTAAATTACTTCTTCCCTTTATCGCCACATGTTGGATGATGTGTGAATGCCTGAGTGCCCACCTGGGGTGTCTGCCAGAGGTAATCCGACGCCTCAAGAATCCCTTCTTGGGTTGGGTTGTGCTTTGTGGTTTGCTTTATTAAAGCCTTTTTTTAACGGGTCAGAATTGGGTTGAGGATTCTCTTACCCGACCAAAATCTTACGCGGTCGGGTTAGACCTAACCCAATCCATTGCCACTCATAATTGGGATGATTGCGACCATCTAATCGTTGGATTTTGTATGTTTCTACTTGGCTCTGTTTGTTTGCAAGGAAAACAGACCATGAAAATAATTTCCGGAGGAAAAGTTTATTTTCTCGTGTTTAGCATCATGGAAAACAATTTTTTTAGAGAAGTTTTCCATCGTATATAAGGAAAACTTTTCCCCTCATAATGGAGGGAAGTTATTTTCATCCCATTTTTTTTATGTAAACAAACACAACCTAATGGATCATCTTGTAATAGAGTGCTAGAGTCAGTTAACTTTCCAAGCATGCCCCTAGAATCCAATGGTTGCCCTAATCCATCTAATTAAATGACTGTCAATTTTAGGCAAAGGCCATGTCTAGGGATGGCAACAGGGCGGGTTTGGGCCGGGGTGCCCCCATCCTGACCCCGCCCCTAATGGAAATATCCTACACCAAACCCGTCCCAATCCTGGGGCGGGGCGCTTCAGATTTTTGAAAACAGTTTTTAGATCCATCCCCGCCCCACCCCGTCCCGCTATATTTCATATTATATCCACTAAAAATTAATAATTTTAATATTAAAGAACGGGTAAAATAGTGATTTGACATTATAAACGGGGCGGACGAGACGGCCTAAACCCATCTCCGGCCCGAACCCAACTCGGGTTCAAAATCAAATTCCCAAACCCACCCCTACCCCATTTAAATGGTCTCCAAATCCGTCCCAATAGGGGCGGGGCGGGGCGGGGCGGGGCGGGCGGGGCGGGGCGGGGCGGGGCGGGCGGGGCGGGGCGGGTTACCCAGTTAGCTCGGCTCGTTGCCATCCCTAGCCATGCCATGCTGCCCCCCATAATTTGCCTAACACATATAACTATCTCAGATTATAGACTATTATAGACTGTAGTGTCTGCAATATAAGACATTTAGGGGGTGTTTGGCATTGTTCTTGGTGATTCAATGATTTTGAAAATAGAACATTCTTGATTTTTTATAGTGATTTTGTGCTAGGCACTCGTTTGGTAACACACAGTCAGAATCTTTGGATGAACCATGAACACCATCTCAGTCGAGTGAGGAGGAACCTTTGGATGAACCAAGAATCCATGGAATATGTGTTGTAGAGTTGTCATTTTGAAGAGGAACCCCCCAAAAAATAAATTACATTCATAGGAAGAGGGAAAAAAATGTTTAGAGATCTACAAGAAAAACCCACAAAAAAAGGTTCAAAGAATTGGAAGAGGAACCCCCAAAAGTTGTCAACAGATTTATAAGGGAAACCCCAAAATATTGTCCACAGATTTGGAATCGGCACAGAGAGAGAGAGAGAACCTTGTCGCCGTCCGGAGTCTTTACCAGCGTTGAATCGGCGGCGAGATTTCTGCGAGCCAGTAAACACAGATCTGAATACCTGCGACATTGGTTGGGATGAGAAAAGAGATAAGGAGGAGATATGAGGTGGAGAGGAGGAGAAAAATGGTTTAAGAGAGAAGATCAATAATCTGGGCTCGATTTCATACCTGTTGCTCGTGAGATCTCAACGAGAAGTGATGATCGGGATGAAAGAGATGAAGTTCAGGGGCAATGGAGATGGCGCACTCCCTTTAACACTCAAGCTCCCCGACGTTCTTTTGGAACGTTTCACGAGACCTATTTTTTTTCGTTCCCAAAAAAGGGTGCGGGAACACTTTAAAACAAAAAAATTATGTTGATTTTTTATCATCCAAGCGTGTTTTTTGGTTTCTGTTCCCGGGGTACAGAAAAACATTCCCCAAGAACAATGCCAAACACCCCCTTAGATGCTTCTTGGATTTTATCTAGGAACCTGTGTAGTGTTCAACTGGAAGAAGAAATCTTGTGATCTTAATCTCTATCATTAAACGAATCTAGTTCCATCTTGTCTGTCAAGGTTTATTATTAGTGGATAATTATCATTAGTATAACGTCCACTCGCCAACTTGCTTGCTTATATAGGATAGGAAAAGTGCTTAGCTTACCCGCAGTTGCATTTATGTAACGAAATAATCGGTCCTGATTGGTCCATGACGCATTTTTTTAACACTCATCAATAGTGGTTAAGATTCATTCACCCCCAGGGTTAAGCAATTCAACTATGATTTTTAGGAAAAAAAATCTTTATTTTAATTTAGTTAAGCTTAATTAGGATTAAATGAGAGTTAAAAGGGATATGAGGACATCGTGGACGATGACTTTAGTAGAAGACCTATGAGTCATCTAATCACTGCTCTTTAGGTTAATAATAGCAGTGTTTTCAAAACTGTATCGATCAGGTCAGTCGAACTAGTAAAACTAGGAACCGGTCCCAGCCACGGTTCCCAAAATCACTAAAATCGGCCTAAATTTAGAACCGCCTATTTTGTGAGATCCGGGAGAATCGGCCAGCTAAATCGATAACTGATAGAACTGCTGACCGGTTCTAAGAACCGAACAGTTTTGTGGGGAATCCCAAATTCCATTTTCATGTGATATTTTTCGGTCAAATGGTTTGAATTTTTTTTTAAAAGAAAAAACTAGGGTATTTGACTCTTTTAAGTATAAAAGATGAAAATAGTTCCCACATCGGCTAGGAAGTAGACTTTGCAGGGATATATAAGGGACCATCAACCCTCCGACAGGCCCTTTTGGAGTGGTTGGTTGGACTTACCCTTATGATACCTTAGCAGCTACCATAGGTCTAGTTGTTCGTGCATTTAGAGTGTGTGTGTTATATGATATCATTTCAACCAATAAAAATGTTAGTTTTCGGCTAGGTTACGTAAAACATAACATTAGTTGTGTTGAATGTTAATAATTAATCAATAAAATTTAAATTGAATGGTGTTCAACACTTTTTTAAAAAAATAATGGTTAATGACTTGATGGTTGCTAAACTATATTTTTATTTGACTGACTTGTTAGGTTACTTAAACTTCAACTTCTATATTTTTCAAAACAATTACATGTATTTTTAGTTCTTAAAGCTTATATGTGTTTTTAGTGCATAAACTACTATGTAGTAGTAGTAGTGTTATACAAGTATTTTAGTACAAAAGAGCTACTGAACTAACAAGTATAAGGTTTTGAGAGCCTCAAGGAGCTTTTTTTTTTTTTGGGGGGGGGGGGGGGGGGGTTTATTGTCGGACCAATCAGACCAGGAGCAAGTCATCCAGCCAGTTCGACACCCAATCTGATTATTAAAGCATTGCATAATAGTTTGTAAGTAATAGATAATAGAAATTCCAAGCAGTTCAAGTGCAAGGATAGAAAGGACCAAGGAAGGCGGAAGAGGGGGACTAAGAAGAATCTCGACCTGGGTATATGTTTAATAGGTTACCGGGCGGTGTTAGTATTTTCTTGTTGGGAGTAAGTGATGGTAATTGAGTGCAAATTAATATTAGTAATTATTGATGGACTTATGGAGAATGTTTAAGCGGTACATAATATTATGGATCTAGGAGGGTGGGACGTTCCAATCCTCCATGGGGGGTTAAGGGCATGCCCCTAATTTTGTATTTTGAAGACCGAGTTCGTGAATCATCTTTTTCGTGTATTTTGTACATATCTTATGAGTATTCTTTCTCTTTTTTTAGAGGGGCAACTACCCCTTGTCCCATGATTGTGTCTCATTAAATATTATACAAAAGATATATATTCAAACGGTTCAAGGACAACTGCCCCTTACCCCATGGCTATGCCCTGTTAAATTGTTAAACAACATAAGTATTTTTTTGGCTCAAAAGTTCCCCGGGGGGCAGGTTCGGCTCATGGCTCCACCTGTGCTTGGTTATATGACTAATCTCTGCTACTAAAAGGGAAAAAAGCTACACTTGTATTTGAATATTATTAGAATGGGGACCTAGGAGATTAACAACAATAAAAGTAGTTGGACGTAAACAGCTATGGCTGTATTCTGTCCCAAGTTCAGTTCCTCAGGTGCCTGAACGTGGAGCCCATGTCCATTCTGCCATTGTGTTCTTGTAGTTGATTTTATTATACTATTATTTGTTCGAATTTATTGCCTTTAATATCATGTTGACAGCGACGATGCATTCGCCTAAACACGAATTTAATTGCCATCTTCGACATGAATAAGGTTGGCCAGCCATGCCATTAAGAACGTTCTTCCACAACGAAACTACAAGACTACGACTATTGCCAAACAAGTCCCAGTTTTCCAAACCCACGTGTGGTGTATTAGAAATGTGGAGAGGAATTCTAGCACCGTAAAGAATATATACATAGAGCAGTGCTTAGTGGACCCATGGGTCTGTTTCATATCTTATCCCATTGTCCTCATGTCCCTTTTAACACCTCTTTAACCTTAGTTAAGCTTGACAAAATTAAAACTAAGATTTAATTTTTTTTTTTTTTTTTTGAAAATCATGGTTGGATTGCTTAACCCTAGGGGTGAATGAATCTTAACCACAATAAATGAGTAATTAAAATTGGGGTGTGGACCAATCAGGATCGGCCATTCGGTTATGAAATGGGATCCACTGGTAAGTTAATTATTTTCCATATGCATACATACACAGTCGCTTCAGCTAAAAGGGCATGCCTTTTATTTTTATTACCTAAAAAGACATGATTTTGCCATATTTATCAAATAAAAGCATGCTTTGCATTTTTATTACCTTATAAGGTATGCTTTTGACATATTTAGCACTTAGCTATACATATAAAACCCAAACACTAATAAGTATAATATTGGGATACATACCCTATTTGGTAAAAAGTTTCAAACCATATCCTTTTAGGTGAAAATTTTGACTTAGGATGACTAAACGGTAATTATCCCATTAATTTAAAAGGGTAAAGGCATGGGGCAAGGGGATACTTGCCCTCCTATTTTTTTTTGATAAAAAAAAAATCATATATGATTATTTAATTTAAGATGGCATATCCATCCTGCGCAAGGGGGGTAGCTGCCTCTAACTTTTTAAAAAATTTATTATTAACAAATTAACACATAAGGATGAAATGACCCACGAATTGGGCCTCAAAAAATATTGTAGGTTATGCCCACAACCCCTACACCAAGAATATTTTGTCATTCTTTACAAACTCATCGATAATATTTACTAATAGAGAAATATTATTGAAAGGGAAAAATCTCGTACATGCCACACGTCTGTAGCTGCTTTGCTGGTAGAGGAATAATAGCAAAACTCCACCTGTGAATGAGTCTGAGGGGGCGGGTGTGCACCCTAAAATAAGCTCCGATGATAAAGTCAGTATAAGGCACAAGCACATGAACATATGAACATAATAGTATAAAGATACTTATCGTGAGGTCACTGGGTATATGCACTTGAGGACGAGCTCTGGTGTTATGCTCTGGAGATTGTAGCTCAGGAGGCACAAAGAATATGGCTCAGACAACGTAGCTCTGACAACGTAACTCGGATAAGGCACAGACAACGTAGCTCAGATAAGGCACAGACAACGTAGCTCTGACAACGTAGCTCTAGCTCGGATAAGGCACAGACAACGCAGCTCGGATAAGGCACAGACAACGTAGCTCTGATAACGTAGCTCAGATAAGGCACAGACAACGTAGCTCTGACAACGTAGCTCAGATAAGGCACCGACAACGTAGCTCAGATAAGGCACAGCCAACGTAGCTCTAGCTCGGATAACGTAGCTCTGACAACGTAGCTCAGATAAGGCACCGACAACGTAGCTCAGATAAGGCACAGACAACGTAACTCTGACAACGCAGCTCAGATAAGGCACCGACAACGTATACGTTGTGCATCAGGCAACGGGTACGTTGTGCATCAGGCAACGGGTACGTTGCACATTAGACAACGGGCACGTTGCATAGCAGACAACGGGCAACGAGCTCTGGTGTTATTCACAACACAACGTGACAACGTTTTCGGCACTATTCACAGCATCAGGCACAAGTTCAAGTATGATTGCACTCATCAGATGATTAATTGCAAGGTCGTGCAAGTGACAGTGTGACCGTTTAGGGAGAGCATCAGGCGGACATGGCCTATTTGAGAGAATCCGGTGGCCATAAACGATTGTGAGACCATAAAGAGCATCAAGTAGCCGGAGAACACCAAAGGAAGATGAGAGAATCAGGTGAGTGGCCGCCTGCATAACCCTTCGGGGTAGGGGTGTGAATGACTCAAGCTTCTCAGATCTCCCTCTTCCTCTTCTTCTTCTGCCCTTGATCTCCTCTCTTACCTTCGGCACCATCCTCCCATTCTTTCTGGTGATTCTTGCTTATTTATAGGCATTTGAAGTCATCATGACTTGTGTAGTTATGATGAGGTCACCTGCCAGACAACACTCAAGAGAGCCAGCACATAGCCCAAGTGGGCTTATGTCGGCTAAATTGTTAGAATTTGTTAGCATGAGAAATCCCTATTTTACCCCTTCTTTTTACTCCTTTTTACGAATTTTATCCGTTACAATTATCATCAGTCAACATTGGTTGCGCCTACAAGAACATTCAAGTCTGCCCTTACATTCACACCATACATCTTTCCGTTTCTTAATTGTTCCAAATTAGTATACATTTAGGGGAAGAAATATCTATTAGAATTGGAGTGAATTGATGATTTTTTGTCAAATAATGAAATTGGAGATGACAACCTCGCTACCAGACATCCAACCTGGGCCACACAAGCGATATAGAGACGGAGAGAAAGAGAGGAGGAAATCAAATGATTCGTTTCCACCATCCTCTCATCTCTCTCTCTCTCCTGGTTTTGCTTTTTCTTTATAAAAAACTTCAATTATATATTTGCCCTTATGACACCTAAGATGTTACATTAGGTTTGATGTTTGTCTTTAGATTACCTATTTAACAAAAAAAAAATTATATATTTACTATTAGCACCTTCCAAAAAAACTTTTAAGGAAGTGCTAGCCCCACTCTCGCCCTGTTGCACTCTTCCCTGTAGAGCAAGAAGACAAAAATGATATCAGGAGTTAGACTCCACTGCCCAAAGAGGAGAGACTGAAATATGAGAGAGTGGGCTAGCAAAATCCTTAATTTTATGAATCTAACCAGAGATCGAATCACAGTCAATTGTGATTGAATTGTGGGAGAGTTCAATCGTGCCCACATGCCATTATGCATCCTTTTAAACCCCTATTAACCATGGTTAAGATCTAATAACCCTTTGGTTCAACAATTATCCTTGATTTTAGATTTTTTTAAATTAACCAAAGGATTAAAATTTCTTAACCCGTAAAAAAAATTTTAAATGTTTATTTCTTCTTAAATCGAATGTTAGATTGTTGAACCTAAGGGTTATGGAATTTTTAGAAGAGGTTAAAAGGGACACGTGTTGACTTGTGGGAGCAGTTGAATTCTCTCTGAATTCAATCGCGATTGACTTGATCTGATATCTTAAGTTTTTAAGTTCGGGTGTGTTCATTTCGGGGGCAAGTGGGGGGAAGTAAAAGAAAGTGAGAGAAACACCCACTTACCCCATGTTCGGTTTGCAAGAAACCTTCACTTTCTAGATAATCAAGATGCTCAATAATGCCAAATTTTCTTGCACTTACACTCATTTCATATTCCAGCTTTTTGGTGAAATAATGAGAGAAAATGAAAAAAGCCCATTATTATTCCAATGCTACCCTATTAAAAGAGTTTTGTAAATGTGAACAAATGATATATTTGAAAAAAATATACTTTCTCTCACCACTTTTCTCTCAAACCAAACATACATGAGGAAACTCACTTTCTCTTTCTTTTCTTTTACTTCACTTTCTTTTTTCCCACCTATTTACCCCCAACCGAACACACCCTTGAGTTGAAGGGATTGGGTGATGAGACAGCAAACAACCTTTTATTGTATTCAAGCTTTCTCTTCGTTTGGTTGCTTTTTTTCTTCTTTTTTTTTGGCCATTTACCTCTTATCTTCTTCAGCGCACCCGTGTACATTGTTCTTGTCTTTGATTCGGCTTTTGGTTCTTGTGACCTACCCATGTTGATAGTGCTGTCAATGGGCCCAGCTTGTGCGGCACATGGATGGGGTCTGTCCAAGCCTGGCCAACTCATCTCCGAACTAGTCACCAATTGAGGCCGCGACAGGCCGAATAGGTTAGGCCCAAGATAAATCCGCATTGAAAGTTTAGGCCCATGCCCAGCTCAATCTGCCAATAAATTGGGCTGGACTCAATTGCGTATCTTGGGCCTCTTAACCGAGTTTAATCACCAGTAGCAGGGTAACTTACATAGGCGTGTCAATGGCCGGGCTTGGGTTTGGGCCTATATTTTTGTGATTTTTGAATAGGCATGACCTGACCCTGATCGCTTTACAAAAAGGGTTTTGAGTCCCAAATTTGATCCGTTAACGCCCTTAGGGAGTGCTAGCAGTAATACCCTTGAATGTTATGAGACATTTGGAATGGGATTTGGGCTTGCCCTTGCCAGACCAAAACCATATGAAGTTCGACACGTGTCCCTTAGGGCTCAACCATGTAATCTTGGTTTTTAGGAAATAATTATTCAACAAAAATTTAACCATTGGAGATCAAATTTCTTAACCAATGTTAAAAGGACAGTTAAATTAGCTCTGTGAGTGGGGCCAGATGGTTTTGGTCTTGGACCTCTTGGTCTGGCGCGGGCCAGGCCGAATCAGTTCTCTAGACATTTGCTCATTCTGACACATGGATACTCTTTTTTTTCTTGGAACTTGTGTAACCCATTAAAGCAACACAATAAATATTGTTGAAGTCAAATGGGTGGAACCTAGATGAGGGGAGGCTAACCATTGTTAGTCATGGTCTCTCCAATCTAAGGAGCTTCTGCTAGACTTGTAAAGGGTCAGTAACGGAGAAATTAAGACAGAAGATTACCTCTGGTGTCTGCCCGAGCTGGGCGCTCGGGCATCCACAAAAAATAGGCCATCCGTTTCAAATTTCTGGGCAGAAGTCATTTCATCTGTCACCATCATTTTGACTTCTGTCCAATTGATTTTTTTTTTCCTTTAAAAATGCCACATGTTTTATTGTTTGTGGATGACCGAGCGCCCAGCTCGGGCAGACACCAGAGGTAATCTTCTGCCAGAAATTAAAATACAGTCGTCAAATTAGAGTAGTTTCCAAGCTACCCGCAATTTTTTAAGAGGTAAGAGTTCCAAATTAAGGACCAAGGACGGCCACATGAAGTTGAACTCCCAAGCATTTTCAAACATTCATTACGTATGTCCCAAGCACATTACCCTGGCAGCTGCTTCAGCTTAGGGCAACCTCTCTTTCTCTCGTTGGTAAGCTAGGTTCCAACAGGAACTAAGCCTATTCCACTTTGGTTACAAGTTACAACCCCATCAGGACATAAGCCTAGAAGTCAAATTTTGGACAGCTATAAGCCTATAATGCTATTATATATGGTTTGAAACATGCCATTATTATAGGGGCAGATGTATTAGATCAGTGTTTAATTCAAGCATGCCAAGGCGGCACTACAAGCGTTAATCAGTAATCAGTTCCCCTTAAACAAATGAATAATAAAGTACTGAAAATCCCCTCATCAATTTTGTTTCAAAAAAAACTAAAAAATAAAAATCAAAGGATGAACCAACTCAAACCTAATGAGCTTTGCCAGTTCAACATCTCCAACAAACCATTCACCAATTGGGTGCACTGTGCACTTCACGTAATCGCGTTTAAGATCGCATAATTAATTCTTCTGATAAAAAAGGATAGTTGTGCTAAATTCTTCTAATTTAAGATAATATTACATAGTCTCTATTCCCTTCAATGATGGGACCGCAGCGTCACGGTCCAAGGGGTTCGAGAACCAGTATGATATATTAAACTAGTAGCAAGACCATTACAGCAATATTGCCCCATAAAAAATTAGGGAGGTTATCCTAATCTTCCCTCCAAAGAAGGATATCTACGTATAATTTTATCTATAAACAGTCACAAAATTCAATTCAAGGTTGTTAAAGTAGGTAACAAGCTACCTCCCTCATTCCCGCGCTAAAACGACCATCTCTTCGTTGACATTCGTTTGGGGGGTGGCCATATAATAAGGGCTGAACTTTCTGGGTGTTAGTGATTCTTATGTAACTATCTCTAATTTAATTATAAGGGATTCTCTTCACCTCTATTGAGACAAAGCTAACTACATATACACATGAGTCTTGCAACAATGGGATTCATGGTTATCTTCTTTTTAAGTTTGCCATTGCCTTGTGTTCTTTCATGGCTATCTCTAGCGCCCAACCGTCCGACATGTCTACTGCTTTTCTCATTAGGGTCGATCAGTCGGGGAATGGAGATTATAAGAAGATACAAGACGCTATTGATGCCGTGCCATCTAATAACTCAGAACTGGTCTTCATATGGATTAAGTCAGGAACATACAGGCCTCTCTCTCTCTCTTTCTCTGGAGGAAAGCTTACTCATGGTCGTATCCATGCTCTGCTAATGTCCCTTTCCTTACCTTCGTTGTTCGTGTTAGGTCTCTAATTTTGTGTTTATGCAGGACTTTACATAATTTTAATACAAATTCTTGGGTTTCTTAGTAAGAGAATCCATAGGTTTTAAGAACAAACTAGACCAGTTTTTTTCTAGACCAGTTTTTTTCTGCTTAATTAATATTGTAATTAATTTCTTCTTAGTTGGTTTCTTATTATTAATCATCGATACTTGGTGGCACCTACAGAGAAAAGGTTGTTGTGCCGGCCAATAAGCACTTCATAACATTGAATGGCACACTGGCGACTACCACCATAATAACATGGAGTGAGAGAAGGGATATTTTTGATTCTCCAACGCTATCTGTGTTGGCTTCCGATTTTGAAGGACGATTTCTCACAATTCAGGTACTCTTTCTACCTTCTAAGTCTGCTTCTCATTGTTATATAAATTAACAGTCCTAAAGTTGGGATTGTTGTGTTTGGCTCAAATTAAGCCAAACTGTTCAAACGGTTTGCAGGCTTATTGTTAGGGTTTCTTAAGTCTGTGAGTTAGAGAGTTAGAGAGAGCTTGTTCACTGTAATCCCCCTTGTTTGTAGTGGATATTTCTCATCGTCTTTGTCCGTGGAGGTAGGCATCTTGTCGAACCATGTATATCGTTGTCTCCTTTGTTGATTGCTTGCATTCTTTTCTTATTTCTTTGGTATTTTTCAATCTAATTATAACAAATGAACCAAAATTTGAATCATGTTGATTGAATTTCAAAAAAATCATATCCATTCTCAATATTCCACATATGCTTGAGTTGATAATCGTTTTGCATGGCACACATGCAAGACCTACTATTTGATGTTCCCTCCCATGAGATCTTCTATTAAAATTTCCTTCTTTTTTCAAAATCAACTGCATAGAGCATTTTTAGTGCACATAACAATGTACGTGGCATCCCATTGGTCTCACTGGCAGAGTGTGCGTGTGTCTCCTTAGGTGGGCTGGGTCGATTTTCATGAGTTGGAGTGGTAGTTGAAAAACTCATCGTTTGACTATCTAACAAATAAACTTGGCACCTACTAACTTGATAAATGATACCTACAAAAAAAAAAGTTATCTCTTAGCCCAAAATCGATCTTTGTGGTCTGATCCAAGACTTTTCCTGCCCTTCACCGAATTTTCATTAACCATTTAAGAGTATCGTTTGATTGGGTCTTCTAGGTGTGTGGTCCTTCAAATTCACAAGTCTTCATCTTACAGCCATTCCATGTATAGACTAACCATATACATATTCTTGCATATCAACGTTATGAGATTTGTTCTATATTGTTTGCCACCAAAAGGATTTATCAGTTCACAATCTTCAATGAATCATCCAAATTTAGAACTTGATTGTTTACAGAATACATTTGGGGCCGGCGCCAAAGCAGTTGCACTGAGGGTATCAGGGGATAGAGCGGCATTCTATGGGTGCAGAATTCTCTCTCACCAGGATACCCTCCTCGCCGATGCCGGAAGGCACTATTACAGCAACTGTTATATTGAAGGAGATACCGACTTCATATGTGGAAATGCAGCCTCTCTCTTTGAAGTAAGTTCTTCATTTAGGTTACAGAGACTTCTAATGGCATAGCTGTATACTAGTTACCGTTTAGACTAACGTTGTTTTTGTCTGTGGATGGGGCATGGTGTTCTTAATTACAGAAGTGCCATCTCCATTCGCTTGCAGAAGGAACTGGTGCTATCATGGCACAACGCAGAGAGTCGCCTGCGGAGAACACCGGCTACACCTTCTTGGGTTGCAAGATCACTGGTGTGAGGACTGCTCTCTTAGGACCATAGAGCACCTGGCGTTTTTAAAGGGGAATGATATCAAATAGGGAGAAGTCAAAATCAATCGGAGACAATTAAATGACTTCTCACCTAAATTATTGCCAGCTGCCCTACTGTTTGTGGATGTCCCGGCTAATCTTTTTCCTTATATGATGATTCAGCTACAAATTCACTGTAGTAAAATTAGCTATTGTGCCAACTGCTGAACGTTTGTATGGTGATGGATGTGACGTCACTTTTCCTAAGTTCCTTGCTTTTGGACGTAAGGATATGCTAATTCACTTCGGGGATAGCGCCTCCAAAAGCAGATTTATTTGTTTGCTTCCAGATGGATCTCAAAATTTGGCTGGGCCTTGATTCTATGCAAGAGAATTGCTAGCCTTACTCTCAGGCCTTCTTTATTCTTAGTAAAAAGCAACACCAGTTAAACCAAAGACAAATGTTATTTTTTTGACCGGTGATCTTCTCCAGTTGTAACCGGTTTTTGACAAAACCGGTTACTCCCCTGTGGTCACCAAATGACCCTTTTTACACCTCTTAACTGTGGTTAAGATTCACCTACCCCTAGGATTCACTCACCTATATTTGGTTTTTAGAAAAAATATTTAAAATAAATTAACCCTAGGAGTTGGTAAATTTTAACCACGGTTAACAACTTTTTAAAATATTTTTTAAAAAAAACCAAGGATAGGTGGGTGAACCTTAGGGGTGAGTGAATCTTAACCATAGTTAAGAGGTCTCAAAAGGGATATGTGGCCATCTTAAGGGTGTAAAAACCGGTTACAACTGGAGAGGAATAGGTGTCTATTTTTTTTTGGCTAAAAGTAAAGAAATATGTTGGTTTTTGGCTGAGCTTAGGGCTAAGGCTAACCTCGCTCTTCCATTCAAAGAGAGTCTAAGAGAAAAACACGACTGCCACTTTCCAAAACGGGGATGAGCCTAATTCAAAAATGAACTATATATGCTAATGTCCAAATAACCTTTTTTTAGCTTTATTAATAACAATTTGAGGAAGAGGTGTGCTAGTGCCACACATTAAGTCAACTTTTTTCCGCAAACATAAACTTGATGGAACACATGGTGCTGCTACCCTATCATAGGGACTTGTTGCCAACACCTTGTGTCTGCTGGCTAACATTTTTGTTTGAGGAATATTACTAGCCCTAATCTCAGTCGACCCATACTCTCACTCTCTACTAACCACATG
Organism: Tetracentron sinense; assembly: GCA_015143295.1. NCBI lineage: Eukaryota > Viridiplantae > Streptophyta > Magnoliopsida > Trochodendrales > Trochodendraceae > Tetracentron > Tetracentron sinense. The sequence continues at coordinate 3,327,252 of CM026552.1, forward strand.
TCCACCTTTTTTATGAGAATGTATTTTAATTATTACAAAATAGATAGGTAGTTAGTGAAGAGGGAGAGTAAAGGTTGACTTTTGACATTGCTATCCCGTTAGTATCAAATGTTTCTAACAAATGTTCGTTGTGTTTTTTATGTGACCGGACCGTGTATTATTGGCAATACAAGTGTTACGGACCAGGGGCTGATACAGCAAAGAGGGTTCCATGGTTGCACAACCTCACAAGCGCTAAAGCTGCACCATTCTTGACTAAAAACATGATTGGCGACCGAGGTTGGCTCAGGCCTTCACCAACCCGTTTCAAGAAGAAGGGAGCCTAGCCTCTACGGCCATTCCTGAGATGGTTGATGGAAATAAGTAGAAGAAGAACTAAGGTGACGTTTGGTAATACTAATCTAAATAGGTATAACTTCTTTAAAATTGAACTTAGTTGAACTTTAGATTTTTAAGTTGAAAGTTAATTGGATGTCTAGATAGTTGTGAAGTGTACCTCAAAAGTAATAAGGGAGACATGAGCTACTTTTTTTTATTTAGAGGTAATAATTCTAATAAAAAAGATGTAGACATCTAATTAACTTTAACTTAACAATCTAAAATCTAAATAAGCTCAATTTTCAAATAAGTTCTACCTTTTTTAGATTAGTATTACTAAGGAGCCAAATCATCACCCCTAGAGGTCACCACGTGTCTCCTTTGACACCCCTTAACCGTGGGCAAGGTTCACCCACTCATTTTTGTTTTTTTTTTTAAAAATTAATTCTTTTTTAAAATTAAAAAACTGTTTTTAATATTAAAAAAACTCTAAAAACAGTTTTTTAATTTTAAAAAAAGAATTAGCATTATATAAATAAATAAAAACAAAAATGGGTGGGTGAACCTTACCCACAGTTAAGGGGTGTCAAAGAAGACGTGTGGCGACCTCTAGGGGTGATAACCGGATTTGCCAAATCCGGTTATCACCGTAGAGGATTTGACTCCACTACCAAATGCCATCTAAGTATTCTTTTAATTGGACTACATCATTGAAAGCTCACCTTTGTCACCTAAGTATTCTTTTAATTGGACTACATTCTTTTAATTGGACTACATCATTGAAAGCTCACCTTTGTCACCTAAGTATTCTTTTAATTGGACTACATTCTTTTAATTGGACTACATCATTGAAAGCTCACCTTTGTCCTCATGTGTATATTTATATGAATGTAATTGCTTATAATCATTATAAATGCATGGATGAAATAAAGTGATTAAGCTAATACTTATGGTGCGTGTGCGCGCGCGCACATATATATATATATATATATAATTGATTTAACATTTTCTTTGGGTTCGATTCTCTTTTTTACTATAATTTTGTAAATTGATGGATTTAATCTAGAGAAGATGCGATAATTTTGATTTAAAAAGAAAATATATGCTTTTGTCATTGTCAATTTGGATTATAGCCATCGCATTCACAATGGTTTTGGAAGAAGATTATGGAGAAGTTTCAATACCATAATTAGATTAATTACTTGGTTTTTCGTGATGGAACCCAGCGATCTCGCTACCTACAATTTGTACCAGGGTGTACAACAATGCCATTTATAGCGTATAGCCTATAGCTATGTTGAAACACAATATATTCACTAGTCCAACACCTCGTAACAACCACAGCTGAATGTGGCGTCACATAAGGCGTAACCGGGGCACCTTAAGACTAGACCAATAAGCTATGTGCACTAAAATATCTCTCTCCAACATTCTAAACTCAAACTAGGACCTAATTAACTAAGGGTACCTATTATACAAAGGCAATGTAAGAATTTCGTACCCGTCTCCCAAGAGAAAAAGGAAAAAAGCAAAACGGAGGGCGGTTTAGCACCAATCGTGTCAACCCCTAATTTCCTTACGTGGAGTGGAGTTCGAATGAGTAACAGCGCTTGCTGTTACGCTGTTGTCTCCTTGTGCTTGAAAAATTGAAGGCCCCACTCACTATTGATGTGGGGGCTACCCTTTACTAAATGCAGACCAATTTTTCATACACAAGAGGACAACAGCGTAATAGCAAGCGCTGTTGTCCATCCGAACTCTGTGGAGTGCTAGCCATAGTCAGGAATATTGATTTTTTTTCAAATTCTCAAGGTTGATGCAACACATGTCATTGATTCATTGCTACCTTTCAATAAGTTGGAAAAAACAAATTCAAAGAGAAAGTTATGGCCTCAACCAATTCTAACCTTATCACCCAAAAACAAAAAAAGTTATGGCCTCAACCAATTCTAAAGGTAAAATTGAAAAGTTGTGACACACGTTATCACCATCTGAAGACTTTGGAATCTTGCGACTGGTGTAGCATTTCTCATTGCCCTATAAATGGGAAGGTTAAATCACTTTTTGGTAGGCCCGGCCTTCCTTTTATAGGGCAATATTTAGGTGTTGATAGGATTGGCGTTAGCATTTTCTTTAGAAATAGAGGGCAGGGCATGTTTCCCTTAGTTCTCTACCTTAGAAGCATCTTAATAAGCACAAAAAAATTAAACCATGAATTTGCACACAGAAAAAGCCTCAAAGGCTTAGAAGTAACTCCTTTTTGTTGCCACCCAATTATATTCATAGTTCTGGCATTAAATAAAATGAGAACCAACCTTAGTAAAAGCTATTCCTTTCCCTTAACGGTAAAGCTCAGCTGGGGTTAGGTTGGCCTTACGTACCTCTCATGCTCATATCCCTAATATTTTAGACGCCATGTTTCTCAATTCTTCTTGGTTCCTCTTGAAGTTGGCTTTCTCAGCCTCTACGTCATTGCCCTTAAGAGTCTCTTTCAGTATTTGGTTGCAAGCTTTGGCGTGCAACCCCTTCACATCCCCTACCTAATCAGCTACACCGCCTCCTCTTCTCCTTTAACAAACTGATAGCCTACCTTACCTCGTGTGCATCCATATAAGTACCTTAGACCTTCACCTCCATGTCTTATCCATACAGTCCTTAAACCAGTACCGGGGTATTTGGCCGAAAAAATGGCGAGACAAGGCAATTTCTACTGGGGATCTCTCTTTCTCCTCTTGGGCTTTGTTGGGTTCATTTCTCTTCCGGCTGAAGCTGCCGTGAAAAAGTACCAGTTTGATGTGAGTAGTTCAAACTTAATATTTGCATTTCTGCTTCTTTTAGCTCTTCTAGTAGGTGAGATGATCTTCTCTTTTGTTTTCAGATTCAAGTGAAGAATGTGAGCAGGTTGTGCCATGCCAAACCCATTGTTACTGTAAATGGGATGTTCCCAGGACCTACCATTTATGTTAGAGAAGGAGACAATGTTCTCATCAATGTTACGAACCACGCTCAATATAACATGTCGATTCATTGGTACGCCTTATCCACATATATGTTAACCTAGCTAGAAAGAATGCACTAGACCACTTGGGCATGCATTAAGTTATTTACAAATTACAAAATCTTGGTTTTGTTACTATGGCTTTTTGCAGGCATGGGTTGAAGCAATTCCGCAACGGTTGGGCGGATGGACCAGCTTATATAACCCAGTGTCCGATCAAGACCGGGCACAGCTACACTTACAATTTCAATGTAACGGGCCAAAGAGGAACTCTGTGGTGGCACGCCCATATTCTTTGGCTAAGAGCAACAGTCTATGGTGCAATTGTCATCATGCCAAAAGAAGGAACCCCATTTCCTTTCCCACAGCCTTACAGGGAAGCTACTCTAATTTTAGGTGAGTTTTAATAACGAAGTTCTTTAATAATTCCTTTGTCACTGAAATATAATTAGAGAAATCATAGCTTTAATCTGTCAACATTAACTAAATTGCTAGAATTCTTGTTTGTGGTATAGGAGAATGGTGGAACACCGATGTTGAAGAGGTGGTCAGACAAGGGAACAATCTAGGCTTACCGCCGCAAATGTCGGACGCACATACCATCAATGGGAAGCCAGGGCCACTCTTCCCATGCTCTGAAAAACGTAAGAACCGTTAACCCAACTCTATCAAGATCAGCTGTCTTAACATTATAGATTAGCTGACATGTCTCTATTATTTTATGATTCAAAAGAAATTATTGAACATTAATATGGACTAGGAGATAGTGTAAGTCTGCATTTCTTCCTAATTACTATTTCCTTCCTTTCTTGTTTTAGATACATACGTAATGGAGGTTGAACAGGGAAAGACATACCTCTTGAGAATCATCAATGCTGCCCTCAATGACGAGCTTTTCTTCGCCATTGCTGGTCACAATATGACAGTGGTGGAGATTGATGCAGTCTATACCAAGCCCTTCACCACTCAAGCATTACTAATTGCACCAGGCCAAACCACTAATGTTCTCGTTCAAGCCGACCAAGTTGCAGGCAGATATTTCATGGCTACTAGGCCTTTCATGGATGTTCCACTTGCCATAGACAACAAAACCGCCACAGCAATATTACAATACAAAGGCATCCCAAACACTGTTCTTCCTATCCTACCTCAACTTCCTGCACCCAATGACACAACATTCGCAATGAGCTACAACAAGAAGCTTAAGAGTCTAAATTCTCCGCAATTCCCCGCAAACATCCCCCTCAAAGTGGATCGACATCTGTTTTACACTATTGGTTTGGGAATGAACCCATGCCCCACTTGCCAGAATGGAACACAACTCACGGCTTCATTAAACAATATTACTTTCGTTATGCCTCGGATCGGCCTTCTTCAAGCTCACTATTTCAGCCTCAAGGGGGTATTTAGAACAGATTTCCCTGACCGTCCACCCATTCCTTTCAATTACACTGGAGCACCACTCACAGCCAACCTTGGCACTTCTTTAGGCACCAGGCTCAGTAAGATTTCCTTCAATTCGACTGTTGAATTAGTATTACAAGATACAAATCTTCTCACTGTTGAATCCCATCCATTCCATCTTCATGGTTACAATTTCTTTGTCGTTGGGACGGGAGTTGGGAATTTCGATCCTGCAAAAGACCCAGCTAAGTTTAACTTGGTCGATCCTCCCGAGAGAAATACCATTGGGGTTCCCACAGGAGGTTGGACTGCTATAAGGTTTAAGGCTGATAATCCAGGTACGTTCAGCAAATTTACTTAGTAAACTGCATATGCATGAATGCAAAAACACACACATGCTTGCACATAAGTAGACCACATGAAAATTAACAAACATTCCTCATACATATATACATGCACACGTCCATATTGTTATCATTAAACAACACCATTAATCGGTAATTAACGCATAATATTCATCCATGAGCTTTACGGTTTTCTGTGATATTATTTTAGGTGTGTGGTTCATGCACTGTCATTTGGAACTCCATACTATGTGGGGGTTGAAGATGGCGTTCGTGGTAGAGGACGGGAAAGGGCCAAACCAATCTGTTTTACCTCCACCGAAAGATCTTCCCACTTGTTAGTTGTTTGCCAACAGTGAAGAACTTAACAAGGCATTTGTTCCTACAAGCATTTCTGGTTGGAGCTGCAGTTTCTTTTATGTATCCTTTCTGCAAAAGTTGCAGGAGGTTCCTTGAGGATTTAACTGAAAGATATGAAAGTGTGTGATTGTTTTGAGGTCTTTTTGAGACCCCTGTATGTAATAAACTCCAACAAGGTATTATGAATTATCGTGGTTTGCATCCATCATCCTACTCTATGCTGGTGTTAATTAAGATTACAAATTGATCACTTATTATACTAAACCAAAGATGCTGATAGTGATATCTTGGCAACATTTCTAGTAACTTTCCAAGTTAATTGGAGTTTTTCCTGAGGAATCAGGGCCACGATTATAGCGGTATTTGAGCTGAGCTTGGTTTGAACATAATCGAGCTTGGCTTGAGGAGCTTGAACTTGATTCAAGCCGAGCTCAAGTTGGTTCAAGCTTGATTCTTAAGGTTATTTTGGTCAATTTAACTCGATCATAAAAAAGAATTTATTATTAAATATAAAAATTACGCAAATTAATAAAATTCATACACAAAAATAAAATTTGAGAGTTATGGTTAGGGTTTTTAATTATAACTTCTCAACTACCTTTTGTTATTATTGTATCCTAAATTTATATACTACAAGTTAAAAAGTATTATTAGACATGATTTGCGAGTTAGGGTTAGGAGACGACATTCGTATTATCCACACTCCGCGAGAATCTAATACTTTTGCTCATCGTCTTGCCTCCTTCGGGACCTCTTAGTGTCAGAGGTAATTTTCAAGAAGTGTGTCTTGTCCCGTGGGACTGTCCAAGGATTCTAGTTCATCAGGGGCTTTGGCCCGGTTAGTTTTTGTTTTGGTTAGTTTGGTTTTGGATTTCTATCAGTAAAAAAAAAAAAAAAAAACATGATATATAAAGTCAAATATATTATTATTATAAATTAATATAAACAATATTACTAAATAATTATACACATATATTAATATAATATTTCAAGCAAACTAAGCCCTAAATTAGCCTACAGCCAAGCCGAATCAAACAGTCTGACTCAAGTTTGGTTTGTTAAATATTTGAGTTCAAATAAAAGCTTGGCCTATTCGTTTGAACATGAAATTCGAACTTTAGCTAATTGGCTTGAACGAGCTAAACTAAACTGCACCAACCAACCTTGTTAGCTTGAGTGCAGCCCTAGCCACTATAGGTGCCAAATCTTCAACTTGCAAAAAAAATTGGACAACTATGTGGACCCAGCTTTGAGGCACTGACGCTACCACATCCATCCGAACCTATTGCTGGAGAAGAGAAGAAATAGTGAAGCTTACCTAGAGGTAGATCCGGCCCGAATCCCAGGAAATGGATCTTTTACAAACCCAATATAAAATCATTTTACATCCGATGAGCATAGATAGTATACCCCAGCAAACACTATCTCTCCTGTGCGCCGCAATTGGCATGAACGATAAGACAAATTCTAACGTGCGCAGCGACCACAAAATGGGGTATTTTATCATCGAGATGGCGACGGTTTACATGGCGGCGGCTTCGCTTCCACTCCTATCATGCTTAAACCGCAACCAACTGGTGAGTCTTTTCTTTTCTCTGCAATTCGATTTGCTTTCTAGGGTTATGATTTTCGTCTTAAGGTCTAGCGTTTCTTTTTTTTAGGGTTTTCGTGAGGTTATTTTAATCTTATTTTTGTTGAATCAGGATTTGTCTAAAATTTTATTTTAAAATTAAAATTTGAGAAAATTCTAGTTCATTTAAGTTTTAGAATTTGAATTTAGGTCCTAAAATTATAAAAAGTCTAAGGCTTATTATAACAGCCGTGGATATTTGAGTCGGGCTACAATTATCCTTGTACGAATTTTCACAATTATTCTTCCAAAATTACCATGCAATCCCTGTATGGTGGAAGTTCTTGATTGTTTCGCCGGGAGGTGTAGCTCTATTGTAGATGAGCCCCATTTTTTTTCATCGGTAAACAAGCCACAATATATTAAAAGAAGAGCAGGATACAGGAACCAAAACAAATGCAAACAAGAGCTTACAAGCAAATAAACTTAAAGCAATATGGAAAGAAATATATTCCGGCCTCCTAGCCTAGGACCCTTCCAACCCAGAATCTCAACCCATCACTGCCCGAAGCTCCTCCCCATCGAACTTTAGACCCACCCATTCCAAAGCGACCATCCGAATACGAGCACAAAGATGGGATTGAGATGTCGAAGAATCTTCAAAAACTCTGAGATTTCTGTCCTTCCATATCATCCATGATATGACACCCGACAACACCGACCAAAGGATCTCTTTAGCCCCATCCTCACTGAATCTAGGCCAACTAGATAAGAAGCTACGAAAGGAAGAAGGAAAACCCAGTCCATGCCCAAACGTGAAAGAAAATAACCCCAAATACTAAACACAGACAAACAATGTAAGAGCAAATGGTCTACTAATTCTTCCACTTGGAGACACATGAAACACCAGTTGGTTATCTTCCACCCTCTATGTTACAGATGATTACAAATGAGGATTTTATTTAAAGCTGCATTCTAGAGGAAAAAAGAGACCTCAGAGGGAATACCTGGATTCCACACTACTCAATGAAGGAATGAACCCATGGACATCGGACCCAATGACTGAAATAGAGATCTAACTGAAAATTGCCCATTGTTGTTGCTGAACAAGACCCTGCAATCCCTAATTTTAGCACACGGAGAGTAGGAGCTTAGGCGAGTCAGTAGGCGCAACAATTCATCAATTTCCCACTCATTTAAATCGCGTCTCAACGACGGGCACCTGACCACCCCCTCTCCTCTCCTCTCAAAGTAGTCCCCTACTACTGCCTCCCTATCGGTTGCAATCACGAAAATATGGCTAAAATCATCTCGGAGCCTAGAGTCTCCACACCACACGTCTTTCTAGAATCTCACTTAGTCCCTTGGCCTACTCTAAACCTGAACTTGGGCACCACCAAGTTGACTGTCGCCATGATCCCCTTCTAGAGACCCAAGCCATGGAAATCTTGATCTGCCTTGGGATCTAACATGACGTCTCCCCATACTTGGCCACGATCACCTTCCTCCACAAACTAGATCTTTCCGCATTAAACCGCCAGATCCATTTTCATAACAAGGCCTTATTCATCAAAATTAGAGACTTTAGACTCAACCCCTTGTCCTCCTTAGGCTTACAAATTTGGTTCCATGCCACCAAATGATATTTAAATGAGGTAAGTGAACCCATGCTTTTGTGCTCTTTATATTTCTAATCTTTTAAGTGTTGCTGACATTGCCCTTGAATGTCAAGATCACATATTTTTTTTTTCGCACAACAATTGAGTCCAGGTCTCTGACTCCTAGAATCCTCTGTTGGGTATGGTGGCCCATACTCATGAAGTTGAGACTCTTGTTTACACATGTGGGAGTCTTCACATGAGTGTTGGGTTTTAAAACATAAATTTCCCATTTTCTTCTTAGAATGCTAAGAGAGCTAGAGAAAAAAGTGAGAGAGAGTTGTACAGAACATCGTGTGAGAGAACCTTTGAGAGATCTTTGTATTTTCTTTTTTCACAAAGAGAGAACTAGAAAGGGTTTTGCACATGAAAAGAAATTCCTCAAGCTAGGCTTGGGAAGATTGTAATTTATAATCCTTCTATTTTCTTGCATGGTGGATTTTCTTTCGGCAGCCTCGTGGTTTTTTCCACCCACATTGAGTGAGTTTTCCACGTAATTGGTGTGTTTTCTTTTGCTCTATCTAGTTGTTTATTTCATTCCATATTTATGCTTATTTGATTGAGTGGGTTAGTTTATACATAGTGTTTGATAAAATTCATAAGTGATTCACATAGAGGGGAAGATTTCCGCATCTCCCCAACAAAAGTGGTATCAAAGCTAAGGTTATTTATTGGGGTTTTTGATCGTGTGAATCATGATGAAAACTTCTACACCAAGGATGTTTAACCTCAATGGAATTAATTGGTTGATATGGAAGGCCAAATTGAAAGATGTGCTCTATTGTAGAGACTTGTATGCACCCATTGAAGGAGAAAAGCCTGACACAATGAAGGAAGATGAATGGAAGAAATTAGATAGAAAAACTATTGCAACGATTCAACAATGTTTGGATGATGTGGTTTTCCATCATGTGTCAAATGAATCATCGGCAAAATCTTTATGGAAGAAATTGCAAGACTTGTATGAAAGGAAGACGGCGGCGAACAAAACATTTCTCATTAGGCAACTTGTGAACCTAAAGTTCAAGGAAGGCGCTTCGGTGGTGGAACATCTAAATGAGATGCATAGCATCGTGAACCAATTGACATCTATGAAGATGGTCTTAGATGATGGGTTGCAAGCATTGTTGTTGCTTAGCTCACTATCGGAGAGTTGGGAGACATTGGTCATTTCCTTAAGTAATTCGGTGCCGGATGGGAAGTTAACCATGAGTCTTGTGACTAGTAGCTTGTTGAATGAAGAAACACAAAGAAAGTCTACTGGTGTTTCAAGCTCACATGTCTTAGCAAGTGAAGATAGAGGTAGAGCTCCATATAGAGAGCAACATGTTCGAGAAAAGTCCAAGCCGAGATCAACGTCAAGAAGCAAGATTGTTTGCCACTATTGTGGTAAGACCGGACACATAAAGAGGCAATGTCGAGCTTTCAAGAGAGACAATAAAGAAGGAAAAGTAAAAGAAAAAGGCGGAGAGACAGCCACTACGGTGGCTAGTGATAGTACTCTACTTGTAGTAGAAAAGAATGACAATTGTCTAAATTTGACAAACTTTGACATTGATTGGGTTGTTGATTCAGGAGCCTCTTATCATTCTACACCATGTAGAGATTTGTTCATCTACTACATGCCAGGAAAGTTTGGTGTAGTCCATATGGGAAACCAAGGAACATCTCAAATCATTGGTATGGATAGTATATGTATAGAAACTAGCATCAGAGTCAAGCTAATGCTAAAAGAAGTGAGACATGTGTTGGATTTGCGAATGAATCTCATATCCACGGGAAAGTTGGATGATGAAGGGTACACTACCATCTTTGGAGATGCAAGGTGGAAAGTCCTTAGAGGTGCACTTGTGATAGTGAGAGGCAACAAGTGTGGAACCTTATACTACATGAAGGGGCGTTCATGTAAGGGAGAACTAAATGCTACAATCGAAAGTACCATGACAGACCTATGACATAAGAGACTTGGGCACATGAGCGAGAAGGGAATGAGAGTATTGGCAAAGAAGAATCACATTTCAAAAATCAAAGGTACGCATTTGAATTCATGTGATGATTGTTTAATTGGAAAGAAACATATAGTTTCTTTCATAAGGAATAACTCTAAACAAGCTCTAAATATCTTGGATAGAGTTTATTCTGATGTGTGTGGTCCCATGGAAACCGTTACGGCTGGTGGTGCCTCTTATTTTGTAACCTTTATTGATGATGCATCTAGAAAGGTTTGAGTATACACTATGAAAAACAAGAATGAGGTATTTGACATCTTTAAAATGTTTCATGTTTCAGTTATAAGGGAAATAGGAAAATTTTTGAAATGTTTAAGGACGGATAATGGGGTGACTATATCTCAAAGGCATTTGAAGAGTATTGTGGGAAGCATAGGATAAGGCATGAGAAGACCACTCCATGTAGTGCTCAACAAAATGACATTGCTGAGCGCATTAACTGGACTATAGTGGAAAAAGTTCGATGTTTGTTGTCCTCATCAAGATTGCCTAGATTGGTTTTGGGAGAAGCAATGAGAATGTCATGTTACTTGATAAATTTGTCTCTATCGGCATCATTGCAAGGAGTGGTTCCGAAACAAATTTGGAGAGTGAAAGATGTTAGTTACAAGTACCTACAAGTATTTGGATGCAAAGCCTACGCTCATGTTCCCAAAGAATTGAGATCCAAGTTGGATGATAAGGTCGTGCCTTATATTTTCCTAGGTTATGCGGATGAAGGGTTTGGTTATAGGTTATGAAATCCAAATGATGGAAAATTGCAGAGAAGCCGAGATGTGGTCTTTAGAGAGGACCAAACTATTGAAGACTTTGATGAGTCTATCCGGCAGAAGTTTGTTGATGAGCAGGTAGAACGAGTTATAACCTTTCCTCATGAGCATCATGATGTTAGTGATGCAAGCATTCCTAATGAACAAGGTGGTGGAAATGAAGAGCAACATGAAGAGGAAGAACCACATGGTAAAGAGGAGCCCGAACATGCCCATGATGATGAAGGCCATGAAAATGAGGGGGAGCAACCTCCTCTTGATGAGCCTGCTATATTAGAGCCGAGGAGTACAAGGGTACCTAAGCCATCAACTAGGTATCCTAGTCTTGAGTATGTGATGATGACGGATTGTGTGAAACCGAAAGCTTTGAAGAAGCTCAAGTTGATACTCATAAGCATGAGTAAAATAAAGCTATGCAAGATGAGATGGATTCCTTGATTAAGAATAACACTTATGACTTGGCGAGAAGGCCAAATGGTAAAACACCATCGAAGACAAAATGGGGCTACAAATTGAAAGATGAAAATGGGAAAAAAAAAAAAAAAACGCTATAAGGCAAGGTTGGCTGTAAAAGGCTACAGACAGAAAAAGGGTGTTGATTTTTATAAATCTTTTTCACCCGTAGTGAAGATGTCAATTCATATAGTGTTGGGTCTTGTAACGAGCTTGAATCTAGAGTTAGAGCTACTAGATGTCAAGACGGCATTCCTCCATGGTGACTTGAAAGAGGAAATTTACATGAAACAACCAGACGGTTTCAAGGTGAAAGGTAAGGAGCACATAATTTGCAAGTTAAATAAGAGTTTGTATGGGTTGAAGCAAGCACCAAGGAAATGGTATAGGAAGTTCGACTCATTCATGGTAGATCATGACTACCATAGATCTTTAGCGGATCATTGTGTGTACACCAAGAAGTTCTCCGAAGGTAATTTCATCATTCTTTGTCTTTATGTAGATGATATGTTGATTGTTGGGCAAGACATGCACATGATTGACCAGTTGAAGAAAGATTTGAACAAATCTTTTTCCATGAAGGACTTAGGACCAACCAAACAAATTTTATGAATGCAAATTTCCCGTGATAGAGCAGTTAGAAAGTTACGGTTGTCACATTGAGAAGTTGTTGGATTGCTTCAAGATGAGTAATGCAAAGCCACTTGCAACACCTCTTGCAAGACACTTTAAGTTAAGCTCTAGTCACAAGCTCACAGCCCTTCAAATGAGAAGGAGAAAAAATAAATGGAAGACACTCCGTACGCATCGGCAGTGGGGAGCTTGATGTATGCAATGGTTTGTACTAGGCCTGACATTGCACATGCAATTGGTGTTTTGAGCAAATTTCTTTCCAATCCTGGAAAAGAGCATTTGATTGCAGTAAAGTGGATTCTCAGGTATCTTAGAGGTACTTTCAAGATGTGTTTGTGTTTTGGAGATGGTAAGCCAAAGATAATGGGATTCACAGATGCAGATTTGGGAGGAGATATGGATTCAAGGAAGTCCACATTAGGCTACTTGTTCACATTTGCAAGGGGCAGTTTCTTGGCAATCTAGATTGCAAAAATGTGTTTCACTCTCTACTACTCAGGAGGCGTTTGTAGTTAATTATGATAATCAGAGTGTTATACACTTAGCCAAGAATCCAGCGTTTCACTCTAGGACGAAGCACATTGAATTGCGTTATCATTGGATACGAGATGCGTTGGAGTCAAGATTGTTGGAGCTGAAGAAAATTCACACAAATAGAAATCCATCAGATATGATGATGAAAGCCTTGCCAAAAGACAAGGTTAAGTTTTGCCAAGCCCTATTGGGGCTTGATGGGTGAGCATTGTTTTTGGGTCGAATTGCTATGCAAGGTTGTGGCCTTCCTTCATGAGTCTGGAGAGGGAGATTGTTGGGTATGAGGGCCTATACTCATGTTAGTAGGGGTGGTTATTGAACAAGATGTTCGTGAACTACTCGGGCTCGGCTCATTAAAAGCTCGAGCATCGTTCACTTATTTAGTAAATGAGCCGAGCTTGAGCACCATTTTTAGCTCGTTTAGTAAATGAGTCGAGCTTGAACATACCTTACTCGGCTCGACGCAAGCTCGGTTCGTTAAGAGGTGAGAGATAAGTGATTCAAACCCATGTAATGGGTTCTCCTTCAACAAATTAGTCCCACATCGGTTGCAAAACAAAAGTGAGAGGGAAAATTGCCTATATATAGAGAGTTTCAAAGTTGTAAAGCAATGATGAGAGAGGGAAAAAAGATGTCAAGCAATAATGATAGAGAGTTTTTTTTTAAAAAAATATGGAAAAAATTGCTTTGAAAGATGGTTCCACATCTAGGGGTGATATCGAGCTGAGCCGAGTAGTAGGGTGTTCGAGCTCAGCTCATTAGGTTTTACTATTGTTCGAGCTCGGCTTGAGCTCAGTTCAAACATAAGTACTACTGTTCGAACTCGGCTCGTGATCGGCTCATGTAAACATAAACGAGCTCGAGCTTAGCTCGGCTCGGCTCGAAATAGAATGCCTTCAAGCTAAGTTGCAATTTGCTCAACTCGGCTAGAGTCAGGTTGAGCTGAGTTTAGTCTCAATTGCCAACTCAATCAACCCTTCTCTTTCTTTTATAGAGTAACTCTCTTCAAGAGTTCTCAAAAGTTACCGATGTGGGACTATCTTTCAATGCAACTTTTTATATATTTTAAAAAAAAAACTTTCTATCATTATTGCTCGACAGCTTTTCCCATCCCTCATTTTTGCTTCACAACTTTTGATGTGGGACTAATTTGTTGAAGGAGAACCTATTACATGGGTTTGAATCACTTCTCTCTCACCCTTAACGAACCGAGCTTTTGTCGAGCCGAGTAGGGGTGTGTTCAAGCTCGGCTCATTTACTAAACGAGCTCAAAAATGGTGCTCAAGCTTGGTTCATTTACTAAATAAGCAAACGATACTCGAGCTTTTAACGAGCCGAGCTCGAGTAGTTCACGAACATCTTGTTCAATAACCACCCCTACCCACATCGGTAACTTTTGAGAACTCTTGAAGAGAGTTTCTCTATAAAAGAAAGAGAAGGGTTGATTGAGTTGGCAATTGAGCCTAAACTCAACCCGACTCTTAGCTCGAAGGCATTTTATTCCGAGCCGAGCTAAGCTCGAGATCGCTCATGATTTCACGAGCCGAGTTCTAACAGTAGTACTTATGTTTGAACTGAGCTCGAGCCAAGCTCAAACAATAGTAAAACTTAGCGAGCTGAGCTCGAACACCCCACTACTCGGCTCGGCTCGATATCACCCCTTACTCATGTGGGCCCATACTCATGAGGTTGAGAGTTTGAGACTCTTGTTTACACATGTGGGAGTCTTCACATGTGTGTTGGGGTTTAAAACATAAATATCCCACTTTCTTCTTAGAATGCTAAGAGAGCTAGAGAAAAAAGTGAGAGAGAGTTGTAGAAAACCTTGTGTGAGAGAACCCTTGAGAGATCTTTGTATTTTCCTCTTTCACAAAGAGAGAACTAGAAAGGGTTTCGTACATGAGAACAAATTCCTCAAGCTAGGCTTGGGAAGATTGTAATCCTCCTATTTTCTTGCATAGTGGATTTCCTTTCGGCGGCCCTGTGGTTTTTCCCACTCACATTGAGTGGGTTTTCCACGTAAAATTGGTGTGTTCTCTTTTGTTCTATCTAGTTGTTTATTTCATTCTATATTTATGCTTATTTGATTGTGTGGGTTAGTTTACACAAATTGTGCATTCCTAGTGTTTGATAAAATTCATAAGTGATTCACATAGAGGGGAAGATTTCCGCATCTCCCCAACATCCTCTGTTTCTTTCTCCTAGATTCCACTAAAGTTTACTTGAGTTTGAAGGAAAATTCTATTATCAACATTTTAAAAAATAAAAATAAAAATTGAGCATCCACTCGTTGGTGAGATGCTATCCATGGTAGTTACTTGTAGGTGAGATGCGAAGACCCCCCTTTAATATTTTCTTCTTTTTGTGTGATGAAATAGAGAATGGGGAAGGGCCTTTTGAAATATTTATGAAAGTTGCTTTTTTTTTCTTCTACTTTACCTGGTTGTATGTCCTTTTCACATCATTTTTATTTGTCTCAAGCTTGATTCACGATATTGTTTTGTTTAATTTTACATGATTTTAATAAAAGCATTTACTATTAATTACAATACAAGAAACTATAGAGAAATAATACATTCATATACAAAAACAAGCTTCGAGGATAGTCCTTTGGATAGAGAGTCAAGAGTTAGGGTCGGAGTTTTTGCTTTTAGCTTAACTTTTTATTTGTTATTATTATCTCTTAAACTTATTTATTACAAGTTAGGATAAACAAAGTTCAAAGTATTATTTTTACTAATATAAATAACATTTCTATAAAATATTGTGTGTGTGTGTGTGTATATATATATATATATAATTTCAACTTGAGCTCAAGCCAAAATGATTCGTAAACAAGCCAACCTGAATCAACCAGGGTTTGGCTCGAGCTTGGCCTGTTCAAACATATGAGCTCAAATAAAAGCTTGGCTTGATTCGTTCGAGCCTAAAATGCCAGCTTGAGCTTTACTTGAATGAGTCGAGCCAACGAGCCAACTTGGCTTGAGTGTAGCCCTACCATCTCCCTTTTTAGCATAGATTCTTAGTGTCTTTATTAGGGTTCATTTGGTAGATCTTCTCTGATCTTGTCTATTTTGAACAAATCTAGTCAAAATAGATTTGTGACAAAAATATCTGTAAGAAATAGATTTGCAAACAGTAAATCTATTTGGCAGCACACAAGAATAGGTAAAGTTTTTTTTATAAATTTGTGTTTGGTAACATCGTCTTAATGCATCTTATTGCAGGGGCAGTTGATGCCATTTCTAAAAAAATAGATTTTCATTGGGTACCCCATTCCACTCCCACATGAACACATGAGTTGCTGAAATTTTTGTGCCATAACCTATGATAGACATAAATTCAAGTACTTCAACCCAAGAAAATCATGAATATTATATGTCATTTGAATGTCAACACCAATAAAAAAAAAACATAAAACATCTTCATGCATTTAAAATATGACATCCGCAATTGCATTCCTAACTTCATCCTTCTCTATATGCGCACTTAAATTGATACCATGTTAATCGGTCCACTGTTATCCTGACCATAATCACTAGCATCCAATTCTATGTTTTCATTCTCGTACATTTCAAACAACTTGTCTGCAATGGCTTCTTTTCTGATGAAGTTATGCACTGTCATTACCGCAATAACTGTACTTCTTTGCACATGAAATGGGTAAGGAAGCATCCTCTTCAAAATTTTAAAACAAGCCTTCAATACCCCAAAGGTTTGCTCAATCACATTTCTCAGAGATGAATGAAGATAATTAAAATGTTCTTCCTTATTGCAATGATGAATAGCACCCTGAAAGTCAGGTAACCAATACCGAATATTGCAATATGGCATAAGAAAGTCTCGCATGTTCATATAATCGGCATCACCCAAATAATATTTTCCTGAAAATAACAACAAAGAATTTTAAGATACTATAATGCTCACTTGAATTATGAACTATGAAGCAATAAATATTATTTACCAGGAGGGGCGTGTGGAAACTTCAAGCATGATCATAGAGGGTATCCATCAATATCCGATGATCATGCATTGTGCCTTCTTACCAACGATACGAATGTAAATAACATATCAAAAGAGCAAGCTGCCATCACTTGTTGCATGCATTCACATTTTCTTCCTGTGTAGGGTATTTGTTTTTCTAGAGCAAATAGACCCGTTGCCATAAAATTTGAAAACGTCTACCCGCAATAGACGTATAGACAAGTAAATCCAAAATTTAGAGATTCTAAACGGGGTCTTAATCCTCGGGTTGAACTCCTTGATGTTAAGTGTATTCTTGGCTTTGGAAAGTTTTTGATAAAAATAGGCATTGATATTCATACACGATGGATGGACATTAGCAAATTCTTGCATCATCTTACCTTTCAAAGGATCCCAGAACTACCTAACAACAGGGGATTGGGAACACAAAACAACCCAATGACTCAAGGGTTGATTTTGTAGCTCAATTGGATACCGCTTTATGTCATGCTGTAGTAATATTGTGTTGCTTCTATCACCACCTATGTCTGAAAGATATTTCTCTACCAAGGATATTGTCAAGGAGTTTGTCATGCTTGCCATTGGAAGATAGTATTAGGCATTGTTTTCTTTTGCATGGAGCTCTGAATTTAAATGAAGCCTAACTTATAATGGTAATTTCTGGCTATAACCTCACAGTTCATTGAATCTTTTGTTTGCAGCTGAGCAGAAATTTACTTATCGGAGGCTGTGACTGTATCATGTATGGAAAGTTACAAATGGCTAGGACCTCCTTTTTGTTATGGAAGAATCCCATCAGGTTATGTATCTGCCACCATCAAGGTTGTTAAATCGTAATCGAATCGTAAAATCGTTTTAGGACCGATTCGATTCAAATCGGGATTCAAATCGTAAATCGTAAGATTCAATCTATTTTTAAAAAAATTGTTTAAAAATACAAAAAATTACTTAGTAAATTAGAAAAATAGAATAATCTATTAACCAAAAGATTTCATTCATAATTATTAATAAAAAAAGTAATGAATATTTCATTGCATATACTATAAAAAACGCGAATGATCTCCATAAAATGGGAAAAAAAACTAATATCATTAAAGATAAATCAACAAAAGTAAACTCATATAATCATGTTGTATGAGATCAAATATCAAAAGACTTGTACAATTAAAAAGAATAATAAAATAAACTATCAAGTTTTCCCAAAATCCAACTCCATCATTTTTCTCATTCTTCCTTCTTCCTTTTTTTTTTTTCTCGTTTCACAGCAACAAAGAGACAACCCAAATAGGGGTTTTGGAATGTTCGTAACAGGAGTTTTCCTGTTTCTTCTCTCTTCTTAAAACACATAAAGTACCTTTAGAAAATCAAAATAATAAAAAAATATTTTTTAATATTGGTCCGTAAAAGGGGTTTCGTGCTTGAATCGTATGAATCGCATGAATTGTACGATTTGAATCGCAAATCGTAATATGAATCGCAAATCAAATGAGATTTACCCAATTAAGATTTTTACCTCCGATTTGAATCGTTTTGCTTGGGATTCGAATCGAATCGTAGGATTTGAATCGTAAATCGCAAGGATTTAACAACCATGGCCACCATCATAGATACATCTTGTTTTGCATGTTCTTACTTCTTTGCCCCACTTTTGGAAATATTTGTTTAATTTGCATTGTTTATGGTTCTAAATTTTCGCTAATCACGATTCCTTATGGTGCTTTGTAAAAAAAAAATGAGTAGAGGTTTTTCTTTTTAAAAAGTTTTGAGAGTTATGGCACTATTAACTATTAAGTCTTAACAGCTTTCATGGAGTTTTTCATTCTAATATTTGTGGGATCGGCAGGTCCTAATCTTCCATTCTTTTTAACGCCTGTATTTTCAAATTCTTATTATTACCTCAAAGTAAGAAACAAACGAATTCAAAATAATTGTAAATTTGCTTAACTATAGTAACCAATAACAGTTTTCACGGAGTTTTTCATTCTAATATTTGTGGGATCCACAGGTCCCAAATCTTCCATTCTATTTAAAGTCTGTATTTTCAAATTCTTATTATTACGTCAAAGTAAGAAACAAAGAAATTCAATATCATTATAAATTTGCTTAACTATAGCAACCAATAACTTAAATTGTTCTTTAACTAAAGCAACCAATAACTTTTCTCTTAAGCTTCCTTTTTCCCTTCTGAAATTGGTCATTATTTCCCCATATCCAATTTGAATTGGCATACTAATAGATGTAAAAGAAAAATCTTCTGAAAGCATTAGGTTTTGCAGGGATATATTGAATCCCCAACACTTTGTTTGCAGCCATAACGTACTGAAAATATATAGCACAAAATTGTTTTTATAGCTTCTAATTTGTCTCACAAATTCAGGGACAGCATATTCCTTGATAGTTGATACCTCATACCCCCACTGAGTTACATTTTGACAATGGTGGGTGATTAAACATCTATGAAGAATACAAAGTATTAATTGTACCCTCCCAGTTAGGGGTGTCGATGGGCCAGGCTTGGGCTTGCATTATGTGATTTTTTAATAGGCCCAACCTGAGCCCAACCCATTTACAAGAGTTAATGGACCGGGCTTGAGCTTGCATTTTGTGATTTTTGAGTAGGTCCAACCTGAGTCCAGCCCATTTACAAGAGTTTTTTTTTTGTGGCCCGAATTCAACCAGTTGACACCCCTACTTTCAGTTGGTTTGACCTAGGATTTCATTAATGTTTTTGTATTTTTTTTGGGGGGGCTTCTCTTTGTAATATCCATCTTGCCCTAATGGTAAAAAAAAAGAGGAAAGAATATCAGTCTTGCCCATGCAGTTGGTTCGATGCTGTTTTGTGGAACTCGTACCTGCATTTGGAAGCCTGCTACAGAGATTTTTCTGTGTTGAAGACTCGAAGGTACTAATATTTTCTTTTGTTTCCTAACCCAACTGTATTACAAAGTTTATCTTCATGATACTACATATAGCCCCTGCTAATGTATCACTCCAAATTGTTCAACTGGTAGACCGCCTCTTGGAATGGCTATTTCCCCCAAGTACATATCAAATGGTAATCTTGACCATATTCAATTTTTTCCTAATCATCTTCTGAAATGGGAACTTAGAGAAATAAACGGGAAAAGGCATTACATGTGACAGTTGGGAATCTTAGGAATGCCTTTTTTTTCGTTCTGGAAAATTTTGGTTAATTTTGGCTTACCAACTGAACGATCTCTAGAGATGCACAGTGAGACATGTATGTGGTATACTCTGTTACACTAAATACAGTAATATTGATATAAGCATAGTGACAAAGTCGGGGTTCGGGAATAATTCGGCAGGAATCAAGTTCGGAAAATTCGGAAAAATTCGGGAAAAATTCGGAAATAAAATAAAGTGTAAATTAATAATTATAAACATATACGGAATAATTTGATTAAAATATATAAAAAAATTAAAAATTTTGAATTATTCGGGAAAAACGCGAATAAAACGAAAAAAACGCGAATAAAACGGAAAAACGGCGTTTTTTTTAAATTCGCGAATTAAACGCAGAACAATTCGGCAGTTGAAAAATGCGCGAATTAAACGCGTTTTTTTCAAAAAAACGGCGTTTTTTGTTACTATGGATATAAGATGCCTTTTCTGATGCAACAAAGCCTGTCTACTGAATTTCCCCCAGAAAATAATTTTTTCATACCCACCTCGGATTGAAATTCCTGCTAGAGCCTGAAAAACCATAGGCAGCATCTTAGCATTAGCTGAAGTGTAGCTGGGGTGCAGCCTCTCAAGTTTGTAGAACTAGTTCATTCTTTCTTTTCACTTGATTCATTTTGGAAAGCATTTCTGGTTTGAAAGATATTTCTCTCTAGCAGTCTACCCTGAGATGGAAAGGTGGGAGATCTCAGGTATAATAGGTATAATAGTATCGTTTCAAATTCATGTAGCCATGGTACTTGATGATTTCATGTCAAGCAGTCCACCATTTGTGGGAGATGCAATTGAAAGCCATGTCAACCCCTTATCCCTGTTCACTCTTCACCAATAATCCCCACAAGAACAGTTCCCGTCTTTGAAAAGATGGAACCGGGTTCTATCCCGCACTACAATATCACGAGAATAAACCTTGGAGATGAGCTTTGATGCTGTGTGACAGTCTTCACACACTCGAAGGTTCTTGGTGATACGAATTGCTGTCCCTGGTTCAGTACTGATGAAACCAAATGCAATTGCTAGCTTCTCGCTGTGCCTATGTATTGCAGTTTCTTTCTCCTCATCCTCCAGATCCAGTAGCAAATTTCCAAGTGCAGGTTTATATCCTTCTTGTCTCAATCTTTCTGCAATTCGGTCCCACATTAGGTAAATCTCTTGTGTCTGTGGATGGGATCGGTCTCCAGCAAAAAAATCATGGAGAATGCCATTTGAGCTGATCGCACTGCAACCTGGAAGTTTTGAAACTCCCCTGTCTTTCATAAGTTTCCTCACTTTAACAGCTTGGTCCCACTGGCCAGCTGCGGCAAAAATGCTTGCCAAGTGAATGTACCGACCACCATGGTCAGCGTCCAGTTCAATCAGGATCTTACCTACCCGGGTTCCTAACTCAAAGTTTCCATGAATACGGCAGGCATTGAGCAATGCCCCCCAAATGGCAACGTTTGGGTTCATGGGCATGGTCTCAACTAGCTCTTCTGCTTTCTTCAGCTGCCCAGCTCGGCCAAGAAGGTCAACCATGCAGCCATAATGCTCTACTGAGGGGGTCAGATTGTAAACCCTCTCCATGTTCTCGAAGAAGTACTTGCCCTCATCAACCAATCCTGCATAACTACAAGCAGTCAAAATCCCCGTGAAAGTGACCAGATTGGGCTTGATTCCTGCTTTCTGCATTTCCACGAACAGATCAAGAGCTTCCCTTCCCCGCCCATGAATTGCAAAACCAGCAATCATAGCTGTCCATGCAGCGACGCCTCTTTTTTCCATGTTTCTAAAAACTTTCAAAGCTTCCTCTACGTCACCACACTTGGCAAACATGTCCACAAGAACACATCCGAGAATCAGGTCTATATGGATTCCATTTTTGTTGATATATGCTTGAACCCATCTACCTTGATCCAGTGCTCCAAGATGCGCACACGCTGAAAGCATGCTCGCCAGTGCTACATTGTCAGGTTTAACACAAGAAAGCTGCATTTTGTGAAAGATGCTCAGGGCTTCCTTGAACAGACCAGCCCCAACGCTGCCAGAGATCATGGATGTCCAGGAGATTACGTTCTTTGTTGGCATCTGCTTAAACAGTTCATGGGCTATTTCCATCTCGCCACACTTTGTGTATGCATCAATCATTGAGTTCCAAGAGACAATGTCTCGTTGTGGGACCCTGTCAAAGAGGCGACGGGCAGATGTGAGGCTGCCAGATTTGGCATAAACGTGAAACAGGGAATTGGCAGCATAAACCTCTGAAATGAAGCCGGTCTTCACAATGCGAGCGTGAATTTGTTGGGTTTCCTCCAAGGATGGTAGACTAGCACATGCCTTGAGCAAGAATGGGAAGGTGTAACCATTGTGTGGGACTGAATTACAGAGCATTTGATGGTATAGAAGCAAGGCCTGTTCTGGGTCCTTGCTGTTTGAGTATCCTCTGATGATGGTGTTCCACATGAAGGTGTTGGGTCTCCAGATTCTGTCGAAAACCAGCTGGGCGTAGGCTAAATTCCCGGAATCTGACGAGGCACAGAATTTCAGCAGTCTGCTGCCTGGGATGGTGTCTTGAACAAGGCCTGTTTTGAACATTTGAGCATGAATTTGCTTTAGTTCCTCCATGTCTGAGCATCTTTCTAACAGAGTGAGAGTCTGGTTTGTAAGTGTAAGCAAGAGGGGTGCCATTGAATTGGTGGCTAAGGTCTAAGGTGGGAGAGATATTATAAGCCTTTGGACGTGAAGACAGTAAAGAGTATTTTGAATGTTTGTCTTTAGATTTTTTGCAGTTTTTTTTATTTTGGTTATTTTGGTTAAGGCGACTACACCACAAGCTTTTTTTTGCAGTTCGGATAGGGCTCTTTGACCTTTTTTTCCTATTTTGACAGAAATACCCTCGAGCTGCCTCAATATTATGGCTAGTGGGTCATTTGAGAAGCGGAAGTATACTGAAATCGTATCTACGCTTGACTCAGTGGGCCACATGTTGAAGTACCGATCATAGTCCGAAAAATGTACGAAGGATCTTAGCCGTTGGAAGTCACTGAAATTTTGATAGAGAAATTCCATTGATCGGGAGCTCAGTGCCCCGGCCTGGTATGTACACTTAATCTTGTGGTTTGAAAATTAATTACCTAAGGTGGGTTTGCTAACTCTAAATAATAAGAGTTTATTTGGGTTTTAGAGCTTGTTTGATAACAGACTTATTGGACCTTTAGAAACTTTAAAAGTAGAGGAAAAACCTAACAAATAAGTAGCACGGTGTAACTTATTTTTTGGGTCTAAAACTTTAGAGTTTATTTTTAAGAGCTTATTATATGTGTTATTATACGTGTGTAGAGTTTCCAAACACACCTTAAGTCTACGAATCCGTCTCCGTCTGGTGTCTTGATTTAAAGCTCGGCTATTGTATTATTTGTGATCCTCCCCTGTACAAAGCATACCGGAATTGCGTTGGTTTGATCAAAGGGCTTGACTGATTTGAAAGTATGTGGTTAAAAAGCGTACTGGATTATCTAGTAGCTGCCCTTGCACCTGGCATGTATTTCTGTGACAATATTTGTTTTTGTTTTATTATTTGGTAAACGTGGGTATCCTGGCCTGACTTAGACAAGTCTCACGTTAGGCATGCTCAACCCATACATCCAATATTGAGGAGAGCATATATTCAATTTCGGGACCTCCGGGTTTAGGGTTCTTCCTTCATCCCCCCGGTAGTTCTGTAGCAATATTTGTTAATTGGGATTTTATGCTTTAGTCGCCCTTTTCTTTTCATTTGCAAAAAGAGGAAGAAATATTCAAAAAGCAAAGGAACGTCTTAGGACAAACCTCACTTTACGCCGTCGATGTAAAATATTGATATTTTCTTTGAAATTCATTTAATTTCTCCTATTTTACATTGAAATAAATAAAGCTTAAATTTCTCCTTCTAGTGGATTTTGTTTCTTTTCTTTTGAAATTTTGGTCATAAGCCTTAGCGTTTATTTTCTTCTGTAGGGGTGTCTACCCACATGACCTTTCACCGGCCGATATTTTGGACCACTTGGTTGGCTTTCTCCACTCATTTACATCTGGGCTGGATTTTGCTCCAGACCCGATGGGTCATGACACTTAATTAATTAATAAAATATATATATGGGAAATTTTGAGTTAATAGCAATTTTGAAATTATGGCAAAAGAATGGCAATATAAAAATGATTTTACAAAACTGTCAATAATTTTTTGTATAATCACAAGATTGGCATCATGATTGGTATTGTGTATGGGTTCATAAGTTCACGCATTGCATGACTTGAAGCATCTTTTATATATAAATACTTGCTATTTATTTATTTATGATTTATTGTGTGTGGCACGTTAAGAAGTTCACGCTTAGCATGACTTGTAACATCTCCTGTGTATATATTGTTACCAAAAAAAAAAAATCTCCAATATATAAATATGATATTTATGATTTATTTTAGGGGACTGCTTCTTTACGCGTTCTGCCCAGCGGAACGCGGACACCACTCCTCTTGACACTTGTCCGTTTAAATCTCCTCTGGACACATGTCCTTTTAACCACTTTTAACCTTAATTAAAGTTTATTAATTTAAGGTTTAATTTTTTAAAAAAAATCAAGGGTAGAGATGGATGAACCTAAGGGTGAATAAATCTTAACCACAGTTAGTGGGTGTTATAAGGGACACGTGGCAACTTATGGGAGCACGCATTAACTATGGTTTAGGTTAGTCAACCTAAGGGTTAATATGTTTTTCAATTTTTTAAGAAATAAACTATGGGTAGATGGATGAACCCTAGGGGTGAGTGAATCTTAACCACAGTTAGTGGGTGTTAAAATGGACACGTGGCAATCAGTAGGTGCACGCACTAACTTTGGTTAAGGTTAGTCAACCCAAGGTTAATATTTTTTTCAATTTTTTTTTCTAAAAACTAAGGATAGATGGATGAATCCTAAGGGTGAATGAATATTAACCACAGTTAGTATGTGTTAAAAGGGATATGTGGCAACCTGTAGGCGCAGGCATTAACTATGGTTTAGGTTAGTCAATTATTATTTTTTTTTAATTTCTAAAACCAGGGTAGTTGGATGAACCCTATAGGTATTAAGACACACGTGTCAAGCCTAGTCCGCCAGCGAAACGCGCTTAAGAGATTAATTATGAACAGAAAAACTGGTTCAAGAGATTACGAAGCAACCTTAAAAGGCTTAAATATACCTTATGGCATGGGTAGTTTGAAAGGTATTTTTCTCGAGAACCATTGCTCCTCGCTTTCACAAAAGCTAACTCAACTGATATAAACTCTAGTTAATTTTTTTTAGTTCATGTGATTAAAATTTTTATTATTTTATTTTTCTGAAAATTAAGGGCAGATGGGTGGATCCTTAGAGATGAGTGAATCTGCCCCTCCTCGCGTCACCAACCAAGGAGGTGATTAGTTTCCTTTTCAAAATACCCTTATTCAATTGAAGATCCTGTTCATAGTAATCTCTTATTTTAAATGGGTAAGACGAACACTCAAGATGACCCATTGCCACCCCATTGACTCTCCTTGGAAGCAACTAAATTGGTAAACTAGTAGCCACCCAATTTTTTTTTTTGCTTGTGTGTGTCACAAATCACAATGCGTGAATCAGTCGAATTATGGGCACATGATGGGAATTTAATCTCACATGTTTTGGAATCAAAGACAGCCTCATTTGACTTAGTCTTGGACTCGAACCCACTGAATTCTTTCTAACCTGTCCTGATTAATCATCATCTACTTTTTAAGAGATTAAAAAAAAAAAAAAAAGGGGAGTCAGACCACTTTCTTAAAGACAGGTGATCTTCTTCAGTTGTAACCGGTTCTGGGCAAAACTGGTTACTCCCCTATGATCACCACATGTCCCTTTTTTACACCCCTTAACTGTGTTTAAAATTCACCTATCCCTAGGATTCACACACCTATCTTTGGTTCTTAGAAAAAATATTTTTTTAAAATTAACCCTATACTTCCCGCGCTATTGTGCATGCAAGAGAAATACCAATCACGCCTTAGTTCATCACTCAAATCAATTCAGTCCGATGATCGTAACCGTTCAATAATATGGATTTTGTTAGTTTATTGTACATGCAAGAGAAACACCAATCACGCACCATCCTTGCCTTGCTCTCAATACTAAAGTGATAACTTCGTATTTTTCTAAGGATTTTGTTACTTTCACTATACATTCGCCTTAAAATTGGTGTAGGGATAAAGAATTTGATGTTATGTTATTTTTACCCGAATATAAAGTTCGTTGTCCTATTATTAATTTTTGCTACAGTGCAAATATTTCAGCTAGCACTCTCATTATTTCTGAAACTGCATTTACCAATAAGGTCCATCTAAATTTTGCGGGCACATATTTAGCTCAATGATTTTGCTAGAATTAGATGCAATGAGACCTTAGACCGTTAGACGTCTGAATAAAGTTTCTGAGACCCTCTTAGGGCCAGGGCCGGGCCCGAGAACATGCTCTAAGCATGGGATTTCAGGTGGAGCCCATCATGTGAAATGGGCTCCACCTGAATTCACATGCTCTTAGAGGGTGGTCTCATCCCTAATAGGGTCTCTGTCGTAAAGTCCTAGCCGACCCATTCTTGCCAAAGGCCAAGTGTTTGCCGTTTGATCGGCGTCTAGGCTTGTACTTTCCTCAAGAGGGCTGACTTTTTTTTTTTTTTTGGCCTGTGGATCATGTGGTTACCACGTGTGCGTCCTGAAATTTCACACTCGCATGTTCTATAAAACACGACTGACTCGATACTTAACATGCCTCCATATCATGATCCAACCTTGGAATGCATTATAGTTGATTTTTTTTTTTCTACAGTTAGGCCGCAACAACAATTAACGTTGGTTTGTAGGTTTGTAGTGATTAGTGAATTAGTGAGTCAAGCTCTTGACTTAGAAGAGAATTAAATATGATAGGCTTATCAACCGTCACACCCTTCAAAGATTGGAATCCTAAAGACGTCACAAGAGAGATACATCACAAGCCAGCCGGTGTGCATTATAGATGATTAGTTGACTTTGTAACTAACTAATAGAGTACAATGAAAATGAAGAAATTAACTATTAATATCATTAGTGTTGAGGTGATTGTGTCCAATTTTCACATCCCAATGAATTTATTGACGATCCCTCAGAGCCTGGCACACCTTCGCAGTTGAGCCGGTGTTTTCCAATATTACTAATTTTTTTAATTTTTATTTGGAGACGAAGGAAACAAATGCAAGGACTAATGCAGATTAATTAGCACAATGACAGGATGATATGGCTCTTATTATCGTGGTAATTAGTTATTACTATGAAACAGGTATTAAAAAAAATATCGCATCTATCGCTTTGTTCAATACGAATAATACAGTTAGTACGGGAACGGAATTTAAGATTGCTTCAAGGTACTGTATAAAGACAAAGAGAAAGATGTCAAAAGGCGCGAATTCTGATGAAAAAAGGGCCAGCGAATTGAATTAGTAAAGGGATGGATCATGAAGAAGAAGATACTACAAATCGTAGAACCCCCCCTAGAAATGGAGGAGGAGCTCTACTGCAGACACGATCCATGGAAACCTCCCTACTTCTTCGGTTTGTGCTTCCATGTGAGATGTTTTATACTATAATTATGACTTTTATGTCATAAACCTTCTCAAAACTTCAATTTAAAGTTTGAAAGTTGAAACCTCTAAATTGCATTTATTGGTGATCCGTTCTCGTCTGCGAAGTTTTCGCTTCTTAGATCGTCCATTTTCCCCATCACCGACTAATCTCTAGTTCCACGTGAGCTCAAGCTGTGAGAGAGAGAGAGAGAGAGAGGTGCATGAAGTGCTCCGCAAATGAGCTAATTAAGATGTTCTCGAAATTCGAGTCCCATTTGCGACCATAAACTACGCAGACCCTTTTCATGATCACTTCTTATTTAAGGTGTCGAGGTACTTCGACTCCATGACCACTGCAGTACCTCTCTCCCTCTTTCTCTCTCTCTTCTCCAATCCTCAAGGAGATAGGAATTCAGGTATCTTTATGTTCAGACGTTCTTCCGGTTTCTTTCCCTACGTATGCATGTATTCTGCTTTAATATTGGAGAATTTGCACCATCTTCTATTCTTCTTGCTTTTTGCCATAGTGGGCGCTACCTTTTTTTACTCATTTATGGCTGCTGACTTACCTGAACTCTAATCTTGGTTTCTAATTGCCTCGTTCTATATATCTGGAGCAGAAATAAGAATCTTGGAGAGAGTGCTGTTTAAGATTAAAAAAATGAGACGGGCCGATTTCCTGCATTTGTTTCTTGGTGCTTTGGCGTCTTTGGGTGTTTTCTTGGTGAAAGCAGAAGACCCTTATAGATATTTTACATGGATAATCACATATGGAACAATTTCTCCTCTTGGCGTCCCTCAACAGGTTGGTTTTCTACCCTTTTTCTTACAGAAGAAAAACAGTGCAATTATCCAAACATTAAATATCATTGTGGGGTACGGTCTCTTATGCGTATTGTTGTTTTGGAATTGCTTTTGAGTTTTGTAGGGTATCCTCATCAATGGACTGTTTCCTGGTCCTCCAATTGATTGTGTCACTAATGACAACATAATTATTAATGTCTTTAATAAGATTGATCAGCCTTTTCTCATTACCTGGTGAGTTTTTCTGCTTTAATTTCCTCCATTTTCGTTTCTGGTTTATGGTTATAAACTTTTAATATGAGCACGTTACAAGTTGTGCGGACAATGAGATCTTTTTTTTAAAAAAAAAAAAAAACACCCGATGAGGGAACTATTGAGCTAAGGAATTTTTTTGGGGAAATGGGCAAAATTCTAAATAAAAACATAAAATGATGGTCAAGAGATGAATAAATAAGATTTTTAATTATGAAAACTTATTTTAAAAAATTAAATTCCATATGTTAGATATTTTATTTGAGAATTTTTTACAATCATGAATACTTCACATTTAATTCTTAAAATTCATTTTTTGTAAAAATCACGAATACTCCATAAATTAATCGTTTAATGAAAAAGTCACAACTTATTCCCGCACCGTGTAAAATTCAGAAAACTTTGTTATTTTGATTAGTTAATTATTAATTAATAGGACAAATGACCCACTTCATAGGAATGGTTAGATCTCTTCTGATGTGGGAGCCATTTTGAGTCCTGATAATCGTATCTTGTGTCCTTTGTTTAGGACAAGTGATAGGGAGGGTAGCTTCACATCGCTCTGTCCTCAAGGAATATTAAGGGCCTGGGCAGGGCTAGGCTGGGGCTTAAACACGCATACCCGAAACCTTTCCAAATCTAGATATTCGGGTAAGCACTGTACACACGCGGCCCAATCATAACCAGTCAAATCACTTTGATTTTGGTCCAGTTCTTCATTGGGCCATAATATAGGCCCATATTATCTAAATTGGCCCATATTTGATGCCATCAACCTAGCCTAGTACCAAATATGGGCCTCTTCTCTCATTTTCGGAAGGAAAAGCACATTACACGCGGCCCAATCATAACCAGTCATTGGCTTTGATTTTGGTCCAGTTCATAATTGGGCCATAATATGGGCCCAGTATTATCTAAAGCGGCCCATATTTGATGCCCATCAACCCAGCCTGATACGAAATATGGGCCTCCTCTCTCATTTGCGAAGGCAGGGCAATGTCCCAGTGTTTAGGGCCTTAGAATTTGGTCTAAGCCCGAACTGTGTGTGGGTAGACGGTGCAGCCCAAACCTGATTCAGAGTCGATCGGGGTTGGGATGCAATATAATGTTCTTTTTTTCTCTCATTGTTCATTGTCAATTGACTGTGTTTGGATTTCGGAATTATGATGAGAAATGGGTTTTGGTGTAAAACCAGGAACGGAATAAAACAAAGGAAAAACCCATGGCAAGATGGAGTGCTTGGAACAAATTGCCCAATCCCTCCCAACTCAAACTACACATACAAGTTCCAAGCAAAGGACCAGATCGGAACCTTCATGTACTTCCCCTCAACTTCAATGCATAGAGCTGCTGGTGGGTTTGGAGCTTTCAATGTCTACGCGAGGTCCGTCATACCGATCCCATACCCTGTCCCTGCTGCAGATTTTACTCTACTTATTGGTGATTGGTACAAGAAGAGTCATACGGTTAGTTACTTTCTTCCATTTTTTTTTAAGTACTGTATACATTCATTTCTATTGCTTGTCTCCATAGGCTGGGCTGCTCTGGCTTGATTGAAGTTGCCTTTAAAAGCCCATATCCCAAAGCTTGTGCCTTAATCTAAAGTGGGCCATAAATTTAAAGCCGGCCCTGAAGTGAACACAACTTTGGGCCTGAGTTGTTTCGGCCTGCCTTGAGCTTGGCCTTGCCAGACTTGGGCTAATCTCCCCAGCCCATTTGCACCCCTACTGATGATTTTTTCTTTTGGGTAAGAAACTTGCAAGTCGGTAATGGGGTGATGGGGAGCTCTGCATGAACAGCTGTTTGGAGCTCCCCTTTTTGTTGTGTACCCATCCCTGATTTGACAGCGGGAGAGTGACTCTAATATTCCCATCCTTGGCTGGTCAAGGGTTTGGAATCCAGGTCTGTTGATATTCCAACAATAAGATCTGACCAACTGAGAAATTAAGCACCAGTTGGTATTCCCCACTGATGATGGTGTTCTGTTTCATGGTCTAAAAACTGACGTTTGGTAACTCTAAATAATAAGAGCTTATTTGGGTTTTAGAATGTTTGATAATAGGTTTATTAGACCTCTAGAAACTTTAACAGCAGAGGAAAAACCTCTAAACAAATAGGTAGCACGGGTAACTTATTTTTTGGGGCTAAAAATTTAGAACTTATTCTTTAAAGCTTATTTTTAAGAGCTTATTATATGTAAATAGAGTTTCCAAACACGGCTTAAGGAGAAAATACATTTACACCAACCCCCCCCCCCCCCTTATGAGGTTTGACAAAAATACACATAGACCCCGTCAGGTTTCAGAAAATAGATTAGGTATCCCTACTTTTTATAATATTTACACTTACACCCCATTTCATTAGTTGACCGTTAGTCAACTGATAGAATAATGATGTCATAGATTAAAATTATATGAACTACCAAAAATACTTTTTCTAAAGTTGTCATTTTCTATTTTTCTCATATACGAAATTGTCCCTTCATTTTTAAATGAAATCAATTCCTCTAGGCTGGGTGACCACGTGTCCTTTTTGACACCCCTTGTGGTCACTTGTCCTTTTTGACACCCTTGAGGTAGTTACGTGTCCTTTTTGACACCCCTTGAGGTGGCCACGTGTCCTTCTTGACACCCCTCACCCCTTAAATTGATTAGATTCACCCACCCCTATGATTCACCCGCCCATCTTTGGTTTGCCACGTGTCCTTCTTGACACCCCTTAAATGGGATTAGATTCACCCACCCCTATGATTCACCCGCCCATCTTTGGTTTTTTTTTTTTTCTAAATATATATATATTTTTTTAAAATTTAATAATTGTTTTTAAGACTTTTTTAATACTAAAATATTTTTAAAAATAATTAATCTTTAGAAAAAAAACTAAGGATGGGCGGGTGAACCCTAGAGGTGACCACGTGTCTTTTTTGACACCCCTTGAAGTAGCCACATGTCCCTTTTGACACCTCTTAACTGTG
Source organism: Tetracentron sinense (assembly GCA_015143295.1). Classification (NCBI taxonomy): domain Eukaryota; kingdom Viridiplantae; phylum Streptophyta; class Magnoliopsida; order Trochodendrales; family Trochodendraceae; genus Tetracentron; species Tetracentron sinense. The sequence continues at coordinate 3,359,120 of CM026552.1, forward strand.
GTTAGGATTCACCCACCCCTAGGGCTCACTCACCCATCCTTGGTTTTTTTTTATATTAATTCTTTTTTTAAATGTTAATTCTTTTTTTTAAAATTTAAAAATTGTTTTTAAGGCCTTTTTAATATTAAAATATATTTTTAAAAGAAACCAAGGACTGGCGGGTGAACCCTTGAGGTGGCCACGTGTCCTTTTTGACACCCCTTAAATGGGGTAAGATTCACCCACCCCTACCCATCCGTCCTTGGTTTTCTTTTCTAAATATTAATTATTTTTAAAATATTTTAATATTAAAAAAGTCTTAAAAACAATTATTAAATTTTAAAAAAAGAATTAATATTTAGATAGAAAAAATCAGGAATAAGCGGGTGAACAATAGGGGTGGGTGAATCTAACCCCATTTAAGGGGTGTCAAAAACCTCAGGGATGTCAAAAAGGACATGTGGCCACCACAAGGGGTGTCAAAAAGGACACGTGGTCACCCTAGAGGATTTGATTTTATTTTTAAAAGAATGACAATTTGGTATATGAGAAAAATGGAAAATGGGAACTTTAAAGAGGGTATTTTTGGTAATTCATACCATTTTATCCCATGACATCATTCCATCAGTTGATCGTTTGGTCAACTGAAGGAAGGGGTGTAAGTGTCAATATTTTTGAAAAGTAAGGGCACCGAATGTATTTTCTAAAACCTGATGAGGCCTATGTGTATTTTCGGCAAACTTCAAGGGGGTGTAAATGTATTTTTTCCAAATACTAAATACAAAAACTTCTCATGGTTCTGAAGGAGCTAAATGGACATATTATAGGGACTAGATTTCAGACCACAGCCTAAGGTCATGTATTTTTCTCAGGAACCAATTTACATGAAGATCATCTTTAATTCTTGCGCCAGTTTTTCTCTCTGGTGTGTTCAATAATTTATAGATAAGGCGATCGGATTTTGCTTAAATCCTCAGTCAGAATTCAGAATTCAGAAATGGTTTAATTAATACATCTTATGTTTACAGGAGTTACAGCAAATACTTGAGTCAGAGTACTCTTTTCCATTCCCTGATGCTATCCTTATAAATGGGAGTCTCAATTCTTCTTCCTTCACTGGCGATCAAGGTAATTTTCCCTGTTAATATGTCTAAATTTACAGTTCATTCTTCTTACTTCATTGAAATATGTGGTTGTACATACACTCAATTTCATGGTTTATTGGGCTATTTTGAATTTTAAATGTTGTAAGTGCTGCAACGAAAAGTGTGACTGTATGAATTTGATCCAAGTTTAATTGGGTTGGTACAGGGAAAACCTACATGTTCAGGGTCTCCAATGTCGGCTTATCAATGTCATTCAACTTCAGAATTCAGGGCCATTATTTGAAGTTGGTGGAAGTTGAAGGATCTCATACTATTCAGGAGACGTACGAGTCTCTTGACGTACACGTCGGCCAATCCGTGGCTGTCCTAGTGACCTTAAATCAGCCACCCAAAGACTACTATATTGTTGCTTCTTCGCGCTTCAAGAAGCCTATTCTCACATCAACCGCAATACTGCACTACAGTAACTCTCAAACCCCAGCTGCTGAACCCTTGCCTATGGCGCCTACAGGCCAATTTCACTGGTCTATGGAGCAAGCCAGAACCATCAGGTACATTATTCTTTTGGGACTTCCACATAACCACCCTTCTGAGCCAAAATGAGTGGACTTTACTAGAAATTCATAGATGTGGTTCCCTTATCTGGTAAATCACCCAATATCTCTCTATCAAAACCTCAAATTGATCATGCTTTACCTCTACTGTGCTCCATCAAACAAGTAACTGGAGATCATGCTTGTTGTGGTACTCTGATACTAAAATTTTCAAAGTATTAGCAAACCTGAAAGTTTATCTGTGACTGTGAGTCGTATATTCTTTCTTTTCTGTAGGTGGAATCTGTCGGCAAATGCAGCCAGGCCCAACCCTCAAGGGTCATTCCACTATGGAACCATAAATATAGTAAGGAGACTTGTTTTGGCCAACTCAAAAGCTCTGATAGACGGCAAGCTACGATATGCTGTCAATGGGGTCTCCTACATCAACCCAAGTACCCCACTGAAGCTCGCCGATCATTTCAACATCCCTGGCATCTTCAACTTGAGCTCTATCCGGGACAACTCTACTGCTAGCCCTACATTACCTGGCACCTCTGTCATTGGAACTTTCCTCCATGACTTTGTGGAAATTGTCTTCCAAAACAATGAGACCACCATGCAATCTTGGCATCTTGATGGTTATGACTTTTGGGTTGTCGGGTAGGCCCTTATATATTTTTGGCAATTTGTTTTCACCTTTTGGTAGTTCTAGCATCACTTTCTTTCAAACTCACTTTTTTTATGGACCAAACATTTGTTATTGTCTTCAATTAAGAGAAGAGCACGTGTTTTCCACTAACACTCTCCAGTCAAAAAGAGAGCGAGCCTTAAAAGAAAGTGATGTTAGCATTATCTATTATATTTATTACATTCAAATTCCTTTTGGATACCTCCCAAGGTAAATCCCGAATTGGATCCAAAATTGAGGGGTTAGTGTGAGCTTATCCATGTGGCTATGCCCCAAAACAACCTTCTCTTTCAGGTCTTTCAACCAATCAATACGACCTCGTAGAACAGCTTTTGCTAAAACTCGAACAGTTTCCCGAGAACGTATTGACATTTTTGTGTGTTTTTCGCAGTCCTTGCTAGAATGTTTTCCAATTCATAGTCAATCAACTACGAATTGTAATGTTCTGACCAGTGTCCCACAACAATACAGGTTTGGTTCTAAGCAGTGGATACCAGACATGACGAAACGCTACAATCTAGATGATGCTACCACAAGACACACTGTTCAGGTAACTGAAAGCAGCAGCCTCTATGAAATTGAGAGTTTTCTGCGGCGTTTGTCGCTTAAATTTGCTTAATATATGTATAAATTTGCTTAATATATGTATGTATCTTGTTGCAGGTGTATCCAAATTCATGGACCGCAATATTGGTGTCGCTGGACAACAAGGGTATGTGGAACTTAAGGTCAGCAAGTTGGCCGAGGCAGTATCTGGGACAGCAACTGTACGTTAGAGTATGGAACGACGAACACAGCTTCTTTACTGAGTATGACATCCCTGCCAACGCGCTCCTTTGTGGCAAAGCTGAGGGTCAGCACACATAGAAATGTCCATCATTGATGTAACTTTTAGCTTCTTTCTTTTTATCTTTCTTCTTTCCAGTCACGAGGGTGTGACTTAGCACAAAAGAAATGGGAAACGTGATCAGAAAAAGGGAAAGGAAAATCCTTATATTGTCATTGGGTCAAGATTCTTCCTAACCATAATCCTAATAAACATTTTCCCATACTTGTCTCAAATTTCTTTGGGGATTTATTTTCTTCTAGAAGGAGTTCTCCTCATGCATATTAATTATGAGTATTGTAAAAGTTCTATTATTGTGATGTGAACACTATGTCCTTAGAAAATATTACAAATGAGAGTCTTGTCATAGTTGAGACCATGGACATGAGATAAGGTACTCTAGTAATCCTAAAACGGTCTAGGTTATGAGTGTTGATTGAGCATCACACTTCATAATGGCCTATATATACATGTGATGTCCCTATAGTAGTATGATGTATTTCCATTATAAAGAGTTGAGACTCTAAGACACACATGTAGTGGTAATAGCACAGATAAATCTATCCAAGAACACAGATAAATCTATCCAAGAACACCCGTAGGAAAATTCACTATCATGTTTAATAAATGTGATTCACGTTTCATTATGCAAAGAAGTTTGCAGCATGCTTATTGTCCTCAAACCTGAGAGTTTTGCCTTTTTCATGCATTGTCTATATGACTTTGATGTTACCAACGATGATGTCTAATTGCGGGCTATATAAGGGTGCATTGGGTTATGCACATGGTGGTATGGAGAAGAGCAAATGCTCAAATAAGGAATCCATTACTCATTTTATAAAAGAAATCGTTTCCGAGTTAAAAATGTATTAAAATATTTTAATAAATAAATTGGCCTGAATTTATTCATGCAGGGTGGTTTTGATAAAAGAGTTTATCAGAGTTGTTTTTATACAATATGTTTTAAAATGTTTTCTCTTAGTCCAGTGAGATGATAAACTATGAACTCATAAGTCAAGAATCGATAGTAATTGACAACCTACTCCTAATGGCTTATATAGAATGCAAGAATTTAAGTGAAATGACCCTAATTACAAACAAGTTGTAATTGAAGGACTTTATTTTAATAAATATCCATCATTGAGGTTTGAATCGTCATGTGTTGATGGACATTATTTCAATATGTGAAACTCAATAGAATTTTCTGTAAAAGGAAAATCTCATAAGGTTTGAATTAGAATTGTAATTCTAATCTCACATCCAATAGTTGAGATCCCTTAAGTTCTCATGATATTAGTTTTCTACTTCTGCTCTCTCTATGACTTGTTCCACAATTTATATGTGATATAAATATCCTAAGAGTGTCTAACCAATCCTAATTATCTCTTGAATTTTTGGTCTTATGTTTAATTAAGAGAATCAAAACTATTTTGGAGTACATACCGTAAGTCTGTCATTGTTACTCCGATTTTGGTATAGTAGTATGTCATTTCGAAGATTTTTTTGACATCTACAACTTTTGTTTAAAAAGTTTTTTCAGGATCATTTATTTTGAGGGTCAAAAGGTGAGTTAAAAAAAAAAAAGGGGAATATAGTTTTTACATTATTTTGTAGTCTTCTTCCTTGGTTAAAAGAAAAGGAAAAGAGATGTGATCTATAGGGCTGGATGCACACATTGAAGAATGGAAAAGATCATTAGTTCTCTGTGGACGAGCGTAGAAATCAAATAGAGGAACAACATGAATCGAGATAGGAGGTTGCACATTTGAGTAGCTTGCAAATAAATGTTAGTATTTCTTAAACTTTTCTTAAGATCTACATCTTCAAGTGAAGATTCGGAAGGGGAAAATCATTTTCTCATCCAGAGAAAAAGTTTCTCAAACTATGTTTCCAATTGTTGGAGAATAACATGAGTTAGATTCAAATCTAAATTTGTTTATTCAGATAGAGAATAGATAGAGAATTGGTATCCTGCGGATCAAATTGGAACAAGACTTTAACTACCCATTTATAACTGGATGATATTGGATTCAATAAATATTTGACCCTAATAAAACTAAATTACCTTTATTGATATTGATATGTATTTGTTACATAATATTGAATTGTCATTTTTAATATAAATAATGATTTTGTCATTTCTATAGAATTTTGTATTTCTTAGCCTCCTTTGTTTTTTTAGGAATGTACTAAAATAGTCATATAATACATATAATGTCTGAATTCAAGTATTGAAGTTAAATTTAATACTCTATTTCATTGTCCATATAGTGCAATTGAATGGAATTCAAATATACCACTTTCTCCTTTGAATTTGCTCTATTAATAGCCCTATACCAACTAGGGGTGTCAACGAGCTGAGCCAGTTCGGCTCGGCTCGAAATAAACCGAGCTTGAGCTTTTATTTTGGGCTCGTTGAGCCGAGCCGAGCCGAGCCTTAAAAGTGAGCTTGAAAAATAAACGAGCCAAGCCTGAACAATAGGTGGCTCAGCTCGGCTCGACTCGATTAATTTTATAATAATACCCTTTAAAAGTTAAATTTATATTATATATTTAGTATACCTTTTTTTAGTCAAATATATTTAGTATACATTAACATAATTATTTCCGTTTAAATTTTAACTCAAGCTTTCACATGAGTCATATGACATCCCCCAAAAAAAAAAGCCATTTTAATTTTTTTTTTTATTGAATTTAGTGCTAATCAATGTATTTTTAAAAAAAATATTATTGAGTCGAGCCGAGCTCGAGCTCAACGATTTGTGGACGAGCCGAGCCAAGCTTGAGCTTCTGTAAAATTCCAACGAGCCGAGCCTGAGCATCTGTAAAATTCCAACGAGCCGAGCCCGAGCAGTGCCCAGCTCGGCTCATTTACACCCCTAATACCAATGTAATAAATGCAATCACCTTTTAAAAAAATATGCAATTACCTTCATTCTCAAATCCCTCGCAATTAATGAAATGGGTATAGACCATATTCAGTCGTAATTGGGTCAAGTTTAAGTAGGAGTGTCAACAACTGAATTCGGAACAGAAAAACTATTATAATTGGGTCGGGCTTATTCAAGAAATTACAAATATGTTTGGCCCAGTGGGCCCAAGCGTGCCATTTACAACCCTAGGCATGCCTGTGCAAACAGGCTTGGTCTGATCTAAAGCAAAACCATTCCTATATAATAGAACTAACAAAAAAGTAATGCTAGCTACACTAAGGTGGCGTTTGTTAACACTAGTCGAAAAAGAAGTGCTTATTTGAAAATTATGCTTAGTTGGACTTTAAATTGTTAAATATAAGCAGTATAAGGTTAATTGCATGTCTACATTTTAGAGATTTTAAGGGTAAAAACCTCTACTTTAAAAAGTAGGTCTGTTAAGACCTACTTTTTAAAGTAGAGGTTTTTACCCTTAAAATCTCTAAAATGTAGACATGCAATTAACCTTATACTTAACAATCTAAAGTCCAACTAAGGTGGTGTTTGGTAACACTAGTCTAAGAAGAAGTGCTTATTTGAAAATTATGCTTAGTTGGACTTTAGATTGTTAAGTTGAAGGTTAATTGCATGTCTACATTTTAGTGATTTTAGGGGTAAAAACCTCTAATTTAAAAAGTACCTATGGAGTTATAACTTTTTAAAGAAGTGTTTTTTACCCCTAAAATCTCTAAAATATAGACGTGCAATTAACCTTCAACTTAACAATCTAAAGTCCAACTAAGCATAATTTTCAAATAAGCACTTCTTTTTAGACTAGTGTTACCAAACGCCACCTAACTTCGAGGAGAATGCATGTATTAGTTTTCCATTAAAAGAAAAGGATGCATTTTGCTCTAAAACTCTATTTACTTATAAAGAGAGTGCATTAATAAAGAAAGTGGTGCTAGCATTATCCAAAAAATAAATAACCGACATGATTCTTTTCACGTGTGCATTTCGATTATGGAACATAGTCAATGGGAGAAAGTCATTGGTAAAGTAACAAGGTAATTTTTTTTTCCATTTTTTGAGATTTTTCTAAAGTAAAATGCACTCTTGATTTGATATTTGATTAAATAAATAAATGATATTTAATTAAAATTTAGAATGCCCAACTTACTTTACACCTAGCACTCCAACATTGGTCACATATTCCAAGCGTGGAATACTTTCACGCGTAAAGAATCATTTTACAATAAATGAATATGAAATGAAAAGCTCATGTGGGACACATAGGGGCGGAGCCACATGGGGCCCAGGGGGTTGTAGCCCCCTAAAATTTTGAAAAAAATAAATTATATAGACCTATCAGGGGTATAGCATGCGAGAGGGGAGGATCCAGGGGGGTGTTGAATAATGGCTCGGTTTTGAGTTTTATGAAGGGAGCGATCGATCGGCCCACGGTGCAATCTGCGATTGATTGGCCACTCTTGGCCGATCCATCAGTGGACGGTGTTTTAGTCTTCCGGAAATCCTCTTTTGTGTTTCTAATCTTGGGGGTATAAAAGGATCCTTATACCTAGTGTTAGCCTTTAGGTTTTTAACCTAAAGTAACACCTTTGATGATAACACAATAATAGAATGACATTTGTGTTACTAATGTTCTATTGAGTTTAAATGTAATTTAGCTTGTGAAGAGCATTAGCACATCATTCAAGGCAAAAAAATGAAAATGGCAACCAAAGAAGAAAGATTCTCCATCAATCCATAAGAAAGCAATTGGGTCAATGAGCGTATTGAAGATCATATCAAAAGACAAAGTCTAAGTCAGATCATCATGCCAAATTGAAGATCCAATATCAAGAGGAATGAAGACTCTCTAGGAATGTTTAATGTTTTATATTTTAATGAGAGTGTTTAGGACTTTTGTAACAAGTCTCCAAAGGTTGATTGGTTGAATTGCTCATAACCATAGATTGACCTTATGATCTTTAGGCTATAAAAATGAATGATATGAAGGACTCAAATGCTTCTAATCATTAAAATCATTCACTCCAAGCTTAGATTTTAAAATTAATAGAGTTTAACCAAGAATCCTCAAATCCAAGTTCTTGAGCTTTTCAACTCCAATCTTTAAGAGATTTCTAGAGAGTGTTAAAGACATTTATTAGCTCGTGTAAGGAGCATTTTCTGAGTGCAAAACTGCTCTTATTAAAGAAATTGTAAAATCAAGTGGTCCGTAGGACACTTGTCCGTAAAGTCGGAAGCTTTATAAGGTTTGATCTCTACCCGGAAAGAGATTAGGAAGATCTGGTCATTACCCGAAAAGTGGACTAAGTCTAGGGAGGATTGTTCTCTAGCAAGGTTTGATCTTCACCGGAAAGAAGATTGGCGATTAGGAATAAATCGTAGTGAGTCCTCTAGCGGGTATAACTTGAAGTAGGGACATAGGCGGGTTGCCGAAACTCGTGAACAATATTTTGTGTCGCTTGTGTTTTCATTTCTCTAATTCAGAACATAAGTGGTTGAAATATGTTACACAAGTGAGAACTAACGTTCTGGCCTAACAGAAAATAGATGTTGTTTGAGTAGAGTTGCTAATTTCTAATTGCTTTTGACTTAGATAGAAATTGTAATCTACTATAGACCTTATTCACCCCTCCCCCCCTCTAGGGTCCAAACCTTGGGCAACACCTAGGGTTTAGTATGCTTGGTTTATGCTTTGAGAATACTTGTAAGCTTGAGAGCTTTGTAAAGAGAGGCCATTAGAGAGTGAGAGAGAACTCTTGTAACTCCGTATTGATTCTCATAGTGAAAGCTCCGATCATCATCGCCTGTGGACGTAGGCAATTGGCCGAACCACGTATATCTTGTCTCAAGTAATTGCATCTTCTATTATTTGTTTTTCATCTTGCTTTGGTCTGCAATTTTCTTGTTCTCATCCGATCCAAATGGGTTATTTCTGCAACAAACTGGTATTAGGGCTTTGAGTTTTTCGAGGAAAAGGATGACTCCAAAATTGTGAAAGGTTTTGAATACGAAGTTCGAGGTGGAGAACTTTGACAGAAAAAATAATTTTTGGGCTTTGGCAAGTCTAAGTGAAGAATGTTTTAATCCAACAAGATTTACATAAAGCCTTGAAAGGCGTTAAGGGTAAACCGGAAGACATGGCGGATGATGATTGTGAGCAGTTTGATTTACAAGCATGTAGTACCATTTGGTTGTGTTTGAGGAAGGAGGTCACATACAATGTGATGTATGAGAAGTCGGCTATTTTGATTTGGTCAAAACTTGAAAGTCTCCACATGACGAAGTCTCTCACCAACCGATTATATCTGAAGAAGCAATTGTACATTTTTTGGATGAAGAAAGGTACGTCAATGCATGATCGTCTTAATGATTTTAGTAGAATTATCTTTAAACTACTAAATATAGATGTTGAAATTGATGAAGAAGATAAAGTCCTTTACTTTTGTGTTCTCTCCTGGATTCGCATGAGCATTTAGTTACTACATTGCTATACGGGAAGGATTCCATCGATTACGATGATGCTACAATGGCGCTTCTTTCCAATGAATTTAGGAAGAAGGCTCGTGGTAGTGATTCTCAGGCAGATGGCCTGTTTGTTAGGGGAATGACAGAAAATAAGAAATATAGTTAAGGAAGGGATAGATCTAAATCAAGGAATCAGAAATACCCAACATGTCACTTTTGTAACAAGAAGGGGCACTTCAAGGTTGACTGTCCAAACTTGAAAAGTAAGGATGATAGAAATAAGGGTACCACTTCTGACACAGCAGGTGTGGCAGAAAAATGACTCAGATGATATTGCAAATGTTGTCAGTAACATCCCGGGGTAGTGATACTTCAAATGAATGGATTTTTGATTCTGGTTGTTCTTACCACATGTGTCATATGAAGGAATTGTTTACGACCTATATGACTATAAATGGTGGTACTGTTTTGATAAGTAATAATATGGCATGTAAAACAGTGGGGATAGGGACAATCAAGATCAAGATGCATGATGGGATTGTGAGGGTCTTGACTGATGTCAAGCATGTTCTGGATTTGAAAAAGAACCTAATTTCTTTAGGTGCCTTAGGCTCCAATGGATGCAAAATTGTAATGGAAGATGAGATTATAACGGTAGTCAAAGGTGCATTGGTGGTGATGAAGGGTAACAAGTCAGGAAATCTGTATTTTCTCTCTGGAAGTACAATAACAGGCAGTGCAGCAGTGTCTACTTCAAGAGATAGTGATTTAGTATCCACGCATTTATGACATGCGATTGGGGCATATGAGTGAGAAAGGATTAACTGAATTGAGTAAGAGAGGTATGCTTGCTGGAGTGAAGACCGGGAAGTTGGATTTCTGTGAGCATTGTGTATTTGGCAAACAGTGCAGGGTCCATCTCAAGTTGTTTCTAAGGGAGGATCCTGATAATTTGTTTTATTTATTGATGATTTCTTACGCAAAGTATGGGTGTATATATTGAAGAGCAAAGATGAAGTGTTTGAAACCTTCAAGAAGTGGAAGACAATAGTTGAGAAGCAGACAGGGAAGAAGATAAAACGGTTGAGGACTGATAATAGGGGTGAGTATAAGTACACAACGTTCTTAAAATTCTGCAAAGAAGAGGGAATTGCTAGGCACTTTACAATAAGGGAAACACCACAGCAAAATATGGTAGCAGAAAGAATGAATCATACCCTATTAGAGAAAGCAAGATGTATGTTATCCAACGCCGGGTTGGGTAAGGAGTTTAGGGTAGATGCCGTCAACACAGCTTGTTTTCTTATGAACAGATCATCGTCTACAACAATAGAGTGCAAGACTCCTCATGAGGTATAGTCTGGTGAGACAGTTGATTACAAAAACCTTAGAGTTTTTGGGTGTCCTGCTTACTTCCATGTCAGGAAAGGTAAGATTGACCCAAGAGCTAAGAAGATGATTTTTATGGGTTATGCAACTGGAGTGAAGGGATACAGGTTATGGTGTCCAGAGTTGCACAAGTTTGTAATTAGCAGGGATGTTACTTTTGATGAGTCTGCTATGCAAAAACCTTGTAAGCAAAAGATAATACCAGAATAGAAAGTGGGTGATTTAGTTTAGGTGGAGATAGATTCTCCAGAACCATCAATGGAGGTTGATAAAGAGAATCCTCCAAGTGAGGGAGATTCTGAACAACAACAACAACAGCAGTAGCAGCAACAATCCTTAGCAGGTGACAGAACCAAAAGGGCATTTAAGGCACCGGTTCGATATGGGTTCGAAGATCTAGTATCCTATGTGCTTACTATCGAAGGAGATGAGCCGGATACATTCCAGGAGGCGGCGAATGATGATCATTGCAATGAATGGAAGAAGGCCATGTATGACGAGATGAACTCTCTTCACAAGAACCAGACTTGGGAACTTGTTGAGTTGCCCAAAGGGAAGCATGCTATTGGGTGCAAGTGGGTTTATGCTATAAAGGAAGAGTCTCCTGGATCAAACGATATTCGGTATAAGGCATGACTGGTAGCCAAGGGCTATGCACAAAGAGAAGGTGTGGATTACAATGAAGTATTTTCACCAGTTGTAAAACTTACCTCGATCTGTGTTTTATTGGCCATGATAGCGCAATTTGACTTAGAGCTGGAGCAGCTTGATGTTAAGACAGTATTCCTACATGGTGATTTGGAAGAGGATATTTTCATGAGTTAGCCTGTGGGATTCAAACTTGCTGGGAAGGAAAATACAATGTGCAAATTGAAGAAGTTTTTGTACGGGTTGAAACAGTTGTCAAGATAGTGGTACAAGAAATTTGACACTTTTATGTTCAGATAGAGCTACACCAGAAGTGAATATGACCATTGTGTGTACTTCAGAAAGTTGTCTTATGGGTTATTAATTTATTTACTCTTATATGTTGATGACATGCTGATTGCTGCTAAGAGCATGAAAGAGATCAATAAGTTAAAAGCTCAACTCTGTAGAGAGTTTGAGATGAAGGATTTGGGTGGAGCTAAGAAAATTCTTGGAATAGAGATTCGGAGAGAGAGAAAGAAAGGGCGATTACGCTTGTCACAAAGGATGTACCTTGAGAAGGTAATTTCCAGGTTTGGGATGGAGAACTCGAGGCCATTGAATACTCCATTAGCTGCTCATTTCAGACTCTCAGCTAATCAGTCTCCAAAGAATGATGAAGAACGTGAGTACATGTCAAACGTTCCATATGCGAGTGCAGTTGGCAGCGTAATGTATGTAATGGTTTGTACTCGCCTAGACATCTCACAAGCAGTTAGTGTGGTTAGCAGATTTATGGCAAATCCGGAAAAATAGCATTGGAAGGCCATGAAGTGGTTGTTGAGGTACCTATGAGGTACATTGGATGTTTGTCTGGTGTATGAAGGGGACAAGACTTCAGAGTCTCATGTCAAAGGATATGTTGATTCGGATTATGTTAGAGATCTGGATAATAGGAAGTCTACTATTGGGTTGGTTTTCACACTAGCCCATGGTCCTATAAGTTGGAGGGCTATGTTACAACCTACAGTTGCTCTGTCTACGACTGAGGCGGAGTATATAGCAGTGATTGAGGCCGTGAAGGAAGCATTATGGCTCTGGGGTTTACTAGGTGATTTGGGGATAACACAGAAACAAGTTGATGTGTTTTGTGACAGTCAAAGCATCATTTACTTGGCAAAGAACCAAGTTCATCATGTAAGGACCAAGCACATTGATGTATGGTTTCATTTTATTTGGATGATTATTAGTGATGGAGAGATTGCTTTGCAGAAAGTTGGCACCAAGGGATAATCTGGCTGATATGTTGACCAAGACAATAACAGTGATCAAGTTTGAGCATTGCTTGGGCTTGATCAATATTCTACGAGTTTGAGCGCCCTTGGGGTGCATTGATGATGGTGATCAGGTGGAGCGGGCTTCAGATGGAGAGAATTAAATTCAAAGTGGAGCCTTGTTGGAGAGGAGAGTAACTCAAATTCTCGTCATGATGGAGAATTGTTGAATAATGGTTTGGTTTTGAGTTCTATGAAGGGAGCGCGATCGGCCTTAGAGTGGGCTGACCGATCGGTGAAATCTGCGATCGATCGGCCACTCTTGGCCGATCGATCGGTGGACGGTGTTTTAGTCTTTCAGAAATTCTCTTTTGTCTTGGGGGTATAAAGGAATCCTTATACCTAGGGTTTAGTATGCTTTGAGAATACTTGTAAGCTTGAGAGCTTTGTAAAGGGAGGTCATTGGAGAATGAGAGAGAAATCTTGTAACTCTGTATTAATTCTCATAGTAAAAAAGCTCCGATCATCATCGCCCGTGGACGTAAACAGTTGGCCGAACTACGTATATCTTGTCTCGTGTAATTGCATATTCTATTGTTTGTTTTTCCTCTTGCTTTGGTTTGCTATTCTCTTGTTCTCACCCGATCCAAACAGGTTATTTCCGCAACAAGGGGAGGTCTAGCCCCCCCTAATCTACTGAGTAACAAACATATCCCTTATGAACGGACGCAAAAAGACGCGGCCTATTAACTTGATCCTTTAAAAAAAAATTGGGGGTGTACCCCATTGTTAGCCCCCTGCAATAGAATCCTAGCTCCACCCCTGGCCACACACTAGACTTTTATGTGTTGAGACCGAGTAATCTTAAATCCATGATCAACAATTTCCACAATGTTAAGCAATCTACATACCATTCTACTACTATTGTCCTTCATATAGCAGAGTATTCTACCACTATTGTCCTTCATATAGCAGAGTTGTATACATATAGTTGTCTGGGATCAAGTCCCTTGGAATGAGTGTGGAGTTGATATGTAGAAACATAGAAGCATATCCTCTGTGTTCTTTCCTGGGATCTTCCCAATAACCAGTGGTTTCGAAAGCCAAGATTTTTCTAAGAGAAGGTTACAACTATTACATTCGTACAAACCAATTGATATTGGCCTTTCAACACCCATGACCACAGGGAAGAACCCAATGAAGAAGACAGAGGATATGTTTCCAGCATAGAAGCATATCCTCTATGTTCTTTCCTTGATATGCCCACTCGTCAACTACAACGGAGACTAACCAAACTAACGAGATTGCGGCCTAACTAAGTCACATTTACCCTCAAAAAAACTTGGCACTTACGTAAAAAAAAAAGATATGTATCGCATCTTTTATGGAGAGGAAATGTTTCGTCTCTCAAAAGTACAAAGAAGGAAAACAGAGACATATTGGATGTATGAAGCAGATAATGTTTGGCCAAAGATAAATAATCACCTCCTCGGTGGTGACACGAGGAGGGGCGTCTCGGCTCCCATTTTCTTGTCATATGTCCTCCTTTCTAACCCCATTTATTTGTGGTTAAGATTCATCCACCCTTAGGCTCTCCCATCTATCCTTGGTTTATGTATCTTTAAAAAAAAAATAACTAAAGAGTTAAAAAAAAAGCTAGCCCGAGTTCATGGGAGTTGAAGGGTCAGCTATGTGAGATCGAGGAGGAATAGTCCCCTTCTCGGACTATTGCTCGCAATTAGTGGAAAGTTCGGGCAATTGACAACACAGGAGTAGAACCACACGATTCGAATTTAACCATTAGGGATCAAACAAATCTTGTGTCGGATCCCCACAGCTCTAATTAGGTTATAGGTATCACACTTTTTGCATATGCTAACCGGTACTTTTAAAATAGTGATGGGCAAGCTACTGGTTCCATATATGCTGCTAGCTTAATCGCCCTTTTGTAATCGCTCTAAAAGTCGTAAAAAGAATAGGACTTGGATTGTCTCGGCTTCGGGCTTGTCTGGGGTGCCTATATAATAAGGGACATGTGGTGGGAAAGTCAAAATCATGGGCCCATGATTTTGACTTCCCCACACATAAGGAGACATGTGGCGATAAGTGTGAAAAAAATGGAAAGAGATATCAAGTGGGGAGAAGTCAAAATTATGGGGAGAAAATGAAATGACTTCTCCCCTTTTTTTATGCCAACTGTCATACAATGTGTGGACACCCAAGACCATTTTCTGGCTTCACTAGAGACAATCCAAGGCCATAAGGTAAAGGATAATGTTTTAACTGAGTGCGCATTCCGTTAGGTGCTAGGTTCTCATTGGTCTACGCCTTTTTTTTTTTAACACTCACCAATTGTGGTTAAGATTCACTCACCCTTAGGTTTCATCCATTCAACCTTGTTTTTTAGAAAAAAATATTATTAATTTAATTAAGCTTATTCATAATTAAAAGAGGATATAAATGTACATGAGGACAGAGTGGTCAACTAAATAGCAAACCGCACATCAACTAATCACTGCTCTAAGATAAAGGATTGTAGGTAAGCCATAACTCTTAGGGCAGCTAGGGTCAAGAGGGATGGGATTAACTACGACGGGGCTTTTGAAAGTCCCGATCAACGGTAGGAGCCTTCTGCAGCATAGCAGCTGTAGACGGAAAGACAATGTGACACGTCAGCAATTAGGATTTGGATTGAAAATACCTATGGCTGTTCCACTTGAGAGTTTGAAATGTGTATTACAACCTTAATCCTTTCAGAAATGCTAGCCTTAGTCACAGTCTTCCCTAGACGCTAGACGCAAGGTGGTGAGAACAAATGTAAAACCTCTTCTCTCTTATAAGGAATCGGGTAGCAACTTGCACCCACTGAATGAAAAAAAAATTTGACTTATTGCGTTTGGGGGTAGCACTCCTCTAAGTCTCTAACCCTTATTTGGCTATTGCTCCTCCTTCCTTCTACGTAGGGCCTAGGGGTATGAAACTTGCCGAATTCGGGCTTCAAAGCAAAGTATGGGGCTTGGGCCGGACCTATTCAAAAGTACCACAATTCAAGCCCAAGTAGTGCTGGTACCCACTTGGGCCAATGGTCTCGCTGTGAGTCTATTAGGGCCAATGGGGGGACACGCGGCACACGCCCGTATCTTTCCCGTCTAGAAGGCAAATTTCAGGGTGGAAAGAGCTTATAGCTAAGTTGGATGGAATGACTTTTGGTGAAGCCTCTCAATCAAGGGCATGCCACAACTGAGTGAGATTCATTCACCGTACAAAAATGGCTAAAAGAAAAAGAACACGGAATGCTTGTAGACGAGTACTGCATTCCATATCTTAGTGGTCCGACAAGGTGACACATATCAATCAGAGTTTCCACTATATTAATGAAAAAAATACCCAATCCTTATAAAGTTGAATGGAAAAAGAAGGTGAAAGCATATTCACACTTCAATCTCAACCTCTATATTTTACGTCCATTTACTTATGTAACTATTCCATCTTTTCCTATCACTAAAAGTTATAGCAATGGTCACTGAGTCCGTGACTCCATGTCAGTCACTCCCACAGAAAGACCTTTGGACGCCTCAAAATGATTCAAGTACTTATAGTGTACAAATGGATAAAGCATTTCACACATCATGAGTTTGTCCCAAAGGTAGTGTTTCTCCCTTTGGGGGAGTGGAGACTCTTGTTCGAGTCTTTGGTGTAGCTGTTGAGGCCCACCATGAGTGCTAATCCTGCCGACCCCTTCCCCCCCCCTCCCGACATTGTTAGATAAATGATTAGAGCATACCAAAAAAAAAAAAAAACTGAAAAAGATAAAAACATCTCAGACCATCTATGTCCAAGACCACCCCGAGACTGTGTATCTTAGCTTGGGATTCAAATGTTCTTCAAATCCCAAATTATTTTTTTTAACACCCCTGACCTCAAACACACGGTCTCAGGGTGGTCTCGTCCCTATACAGTCTCAATAGCAAATTAAGCACTGCACAAATGTATTTAACAAATATTGTTAAATGAATATATATATATATAATGAAAATGAGAATTTTTTTCATTTAACAATATACATTTTTTTGGATGTGGCCTTCCAAGGGAAAGGTCTGGGGATCCAATCCTATGTACGAGCAGAAAGAGCTCCACTACCCATGCAAACCTCTACCGGCTGACTCTAATGACATTGATAAATTATATCGACTACCAAAAAAAAAAGAAAAAAAAGAAAAATGGGATTGCCGGTATGAGAGCCATGTTTGCTTGGAAGCTGTTTTACTTTTATCCCAATTCCAGTTTGGTGATTAGCATTTCGAGTACAAGATCCTTGAAACTTTGTGAAAAAGGAGATTCGGCATCGAGCATTATCTCGAGTAAGAGAAGAATCTACTACCACATATATGCTGGGATTATACAATGGATTAAGATGAATTATGCTTCAATATGGTTCTAATCACATACCCACAGCATGTCATTGGGGTTTTCGAGATACCTTATCCCTTTGGGGTGATTATAGATCCCTCTCTATAGATAGTCTCTTTTTCAAGGAAAAAAAAATAGATATATATATCACTGGATGGTACACCGAAAAGAAAACGTTGGCCAAAATTCAATTGATTTTGAAGGTGGCATGTACCTTCGTGAGAGTGCTTTTTATGAATGATGACTTTTTTTTTCTGGTTCAAGACATCATTTATCTATTGTTTTTTTTTTCCTCTAAAGAGTATCATTTATTTATCTATTGTTAGTAGTTAGAGATAAAGGGTTAGTAACCGCCGAGTAGACATTTTGCTTGTTACATTATTGAGGGAAAATTTGCCTTCTTAGATTGATGATCTTGAAGATGATACGTATTTTCAAGATAACCTTGTTTAAGTATTTATTTTTATATAAATATTATATATCATTCCACCTTTAAAAGTGCAAGCAATATTTAAGAATTTTTTATAAAAAATATCTATTTTTAATAACTTTTTACTTAGTATTATTCTTTTAATATAATTTTAAGAAGACATTATATTTAATTTGTCTAATATAGTAATTGATTCACTAAAAATATTAAGAAAGATTTTATTTGGGGCCAAACATAGAAAAAAATATTTATTAAAATGGAATCAAAATGATAGTACATCATTCATATCCGCGCTAGAACAACTGCCAACCAAGAAGGCCTCCGACGACACAGAGGTTCCCTCACAAGAGATAGCTCTCCTGGCTATCTCATGAGCAACCTTATTCGCAGCTTTTTAAATAATCTAAAACCTAGTTTAGAACATTGGGTCTCAAAATTATGACACTTAGACAATTTTCACGAAACATTTAAAATTTATTTTATTGGCAAACTACTTAATGTTAATGTGGTTATCTATCTGGGTCAGGATTCTCTCAAGTTCAACTTGAGAGAATCTCTCAAGTTGGAACCCCTAGAGGTCGCCACGTGTCTCCTTTGACACCCCTTAACCATGATGGGTAAGTGAACCCTAAGGGTGGGTGAACCTTACCCATGATTAAAGGGTGCCAAAGGAGACACGTGGTGACCTCTAGGGGTTCCAACTTGAGAGATTCTCTCAAGTTGAACTTGGGAGATCCTGTGCCTATCTAAAACGTTCTCTTTACTAGAAGACATCCTTACCATTCTTTGTGGGTGGTTCATATAATCAGCTATTTGATTGGTGTTTGATTTTAGAGATTAATTTTGAACCGGAGCTCTGCTTTGCTTCACGGCATTGAAGTGGAGCTCCATTTTTTACACTATAAGAGTGACATGTTTGTAATAATTGATGGAGACGGGGGTAATCTTGTAACACTATAATTACATATTTGCCACCGAATAGTGTAGGGGGGGGGGGGGGGTTTCCGCACAACGTGGTGAAACTCCTCTTTGATTTTAACCATTTACGTGTCAATGAGTTGGGCTACCGAATGATATGATTTGGATTAATGATCTTGTCGTGGAGGTAGGTTTGTATTAATGATCTTGTCATGGAGGTAAAAGGTGGTTTACTGCATTCTATTTCCGCGTATTAGGCTTACGTCATTTCTATTTAGTAGAGATCTTATGATAACTTATTAGTTAAAGACATCCAATCCTTTCCTAAATATTATTAAGCAACCAAGTTTAGCCTGAATTTAACATATGAGTTTAAGAAAATATATTATTTTTCCAGGGTTATTATATGTTGTGCTTCTTCTTCTTCTTTCTTTCTTCCTTTTTTTTTTTTTTTTTTTGGTAAATATATGTTTTGCTTAAAGCATTACAAAAAACATAATTTATAGAATTATGGTGGAGTTTGTTCAAATATTCAAATAATTTAAATAATGAAGATGTCTAATTTTTTTCTACCCATTAAGTTTTTTTTTTATTGATTAGTCCAGTGATAGGGTGTGGTCTCTCTCGTGAAGGAGGTCTAGGTATCTATTCTTACTGTGGTGACGACTAGCAAGAGCTCCACTCGTCCAAAGCTAACCGTTAACCAATGCTACTAACCCTAGGTAAATGATATGATTTTTTTCATTGATTCTTTTTTCCCTTAATTGCATAATCATTTTCTAATATTTAGTTTTATTTGGAAAGAAATATCTTGAAGAGGAGCTTTTTTTTTTTTATGAAGTCTATATGCAAGTTTTTTTTGGAAGTTATCTTGATCATAGAATACAATTAATGTTTTCAGTAGAAAATTAATGCGTACAATGCATATACACCTTTATTAGTATATATCATATGATGGTTATAAAAAAAGTATATATCATGTAATTGGTGAACTTGGTTATCGACTACAAAGATTACACATGTCATTTTTTAATCAAACCGAGAAAATTCCTCCTAAGTACCCTCTTTGAGAGATGTGTAACCTAAAATAGTCTAAAATGCATCTATTAACCATCGTTAGTCAGCATTAACATCCTAAGGCTTACTTGATCAAACCTAGGTTACACAAAAACGTTGATATTTTAAACCGTTGCTCAAACAACCTAGACATATTTGTTGGCATTGATTTCGGACCTCATGTCTCTCAAGGAGGGTTTCTCAACACGTGTGCATGCGCGCACACACACAAATATATATATATATATATATATATTGAAAATAATGATTTTAACGGTTTTGATTATTTCCAGGTTAGTACAAATTTTAAAGTTGATTATGTAGTTGTTACAATTATTTAAGGGTTAATTAATTCACAAACTAATTATTTTTAATAAATATGTAATATAAGTAAAGCACTTATTAAAATATTACATTTACAATTTAAGATATTGTATTTGGACATGTTTGAGTTCATTTTAAATATTATACTTATAAGTATTTTTTTTTTTGAAGTATTACATACATATTTTGTTAGTTCATTTATAATTAGCATTTAGTTCTTAAACTAATTAACTACTATATTTATTTTAAATAATTTACATATAATAAAAGGTTTTTTTTACATATAGTTAAAATTTATTTTATCTTATTAATAAAAATATTTAATAGTTCTAGGAAATAAAGTGATCCAAACTTAGATTATAATTTTTGTCATTCAATCGAATAATTATTCATCTACAATTAAACTGTTTTTTATTATTACCATGTGATAGAAAATAAGCACGGCATAATGAATATTTACTTTGTCCTTAAGAATTGCCAGGTAACGGTCTATCTAAGCCATATGTATAGTAATGTAATGCGAAAAATTAAATTAGTAATGAATAGAAACAATGATTAGTGATAAATAATAGTGTCTTTCGATCATGATATAATTGTATTAATTTGATACACATTTTTTTTAGGTAAAGATTTGATACACATTACTTTCGAATAGATTATGAGACTTTTATTTAACATCTATAGACTATAATCAACTCTATGAATAAATCGACAGAGACATTCACATAAAAAGCACAATAAAAGTATAAAACTAGTTCCCCGTATTCTTCTTCTTTTTGCCCTTCCCTCATCGTTTTTCTTTCTTCTTCTTCTTCTTCTTCTTCCATTCTCTCTCTCTGTGGAAACCAGTGTTCTCTGCAGCAACAGAAAGAGAGAAAGAGTTTCAGATAGTTTCGCTTTTTTTAGTTGCATTTTTTCGACGAATGTTGGTGGCTTTTGAGCCAATGAAACTCTGACGGGGTCAACAGTCTGATCGACGATGTTGGGGTGTTGAAGGAGTCTTCCTTTTAAACAAAAATAATTTGAATATGACCCCTCTGGAGAATGGAGGAGTGGGCATCTCACCTCCTCTTGAGTGGAAATTCTCTCAGGTTTTTGGAGAACGAGCGGCTGGGGAGGATGTTCAGGAAGGTCTGTCTCCAGATTCCTGTATTGATTTCATGCTCTTTAGCTGATTTGGATTTCTGGGTATGCCATTTCACGATGGTTTGTGCTGTAACTGAAATGGGGTTTTCATTTTAGACAGATTTATGTGCTACATCTCTAATTTATTCCAGTTTTTTTCCCTTGATTTTGCTTGGTGGTTCTTTTTATACTGAGAGGTTAATGTCCAATCGGATTCGGTTTTCGAGTTTAAGCCGGGAATGGGTAATGTTCCACCATTACTTTCCAAATTTATAATGATTTTGCTTAGCGGCTACCTCTGTTCTTCTGAGAGTTGCTTGGGGAATTGAAACGTTCTGTTTTCTTTTGTTTTCATTAAAAAAAAAATTTGCTGTATAGATGATGGTGTTATTAATCCCATGTTTTTATTCAATTTCGAGATTTGGTGGGGGGTAATCCAAGTGGAGATTTGATTTTAAGCTGATTCATATGTAATTTTCTTTATGTAAAAGCTACTGAAGAATGAAGCTACTAAAAATTCCCAAAGTGAATTTTCAAAGTGGATCCAATGAATGAAACTACTAAAAATTTTCTCCATGTAAAAGCTAATTTGCACAAGGAAGAGAAACATTTATGAATGTGATGAAGGATAAGACAAGACCAAAAATTTTTCATGGCATCTGTATGATCTGATGAATGTAGGAAGAGAAACTTATAAAGTGGAATAAATGGTTGTATAAGGAAAACATGACGATGAGAGAGTTGACCAACACAAATAACTTCCATCCATATGTACTTGAGCATTTAAGTGTTGGGTAATGATCATAACTGCTTTTGAGTACATTCTTCTGTCTTATAGTAATATACTGGGTTAGTAGCCATTTTTGATCCATGCAGTAGTCTAATATTTGATAAGAAGTATTTTGATCATAGTAGATAAATAATTTTTGGTTATGTATTTTGGATTTGTTTTTCTTTATGGTCATGGATGTCATGATTGTCCCATTTCTCTTTTGTGCCCCCCCCTTCCTTCTAATGCATCTAGCGCTTCTCGTGAGAAAATAAGGACAAAATAATCTTGTAAGAGTCAGATTCTTGTCACAATTGGGTGTCCCTGAAATCAAAAGATTGGATCCATCCAGCTTTAACATGTAATAGTCAGATTCTTGTGACGATTGGGTGTCCCGGAAATATAAAGATTCGATCTATCCAGCTTTAATGTGAGATCTTCTTAATGCTGAACTTCATCTCAATAATTCTACAAACATAGACTAAAAACTTACGACAGTTCACTTCCAGTTAAATTTAAATTCTACCAGTAAAAATCTCTTATATATTGCTCATTCATTTTATCTTTGAAATCATCAATCAATACGACAATTAGGTCCATATCAACCCTTGTTCTGCTACTGGAGTTTCTTTTACAGTTGACTTTCTACCCCATCTGCAGTTGATATTATATCTGCCATTGAATTTGACAAAAGTGGTGAGCATCTCGCAACTGGAGACCGTGGAGGTCGGGTTGTTCTATTTGAAAGGACAGATGGGAAAGATGTAAGTTCATTTCTTTCTTTGGTAATTTGGTTCCAAACATTAGATACGGCAATTTAGCGTTCCTAATTATAAATTGCTCCATGCAGCATAATTTACGGAAGGATCTGGAAAAGATGGATTATCCCATTCCTAAGCATCTTGAATTTCGCTACAAGACAGAGTTCCAGAGCCACGAACCTGAGGTATTTCACATAGATTGTCGCTATTATATGTGGATTGATTAGAAGGGATGGCCATTATTTTTGCTACTTCATATTAACTGACCTACATTCCTAATAGTTTGACTACCTCAAAAGCTTGGAAATAGAGGAGAAAATTAATAAAGTGCGTTGGTGCCAAGCATCCAATGGCGTGCTTTTCCTTCTATCAACAAATGACAAAACAGTAAAGTATTGGAAGGTGTGTGAGCTATGCGCATTATTTCAAAATCATTCTCTTATGTATTTTGTTCATGGAGATATTGTTTTTATAATATTTTCAAGTGTTTTTTCATCCTTATGCTTGGCTGTTTGTGGAAATGGAACTGGAAATTTTAGCCTGTTCAAGATTCTCCTTGGCTGACAGGGTTTCAAGGTTCTGAAAGTAATTTCCTTTTCAAGTGGAATTGAGATTATATTGCTTACTTTGATTGACATAATAAATTGTGCTTTTAATGGTAATAAGATGAGCTTCTATATCTTGTGACATTAAAATATGATAACTGCTGGCTCTATCCCTAGCTTTCTGATTGAAGAGTACATGCTTCTTTTAAGCTCAGCAAGTAGTCCTTTTTTTCCTTCTTTAAGATAAGTTCCAACTACACATCTGGCCATATGAGTTGCTAAACTCAACTGCTTGCATCTACTTTTTCATCATACTTCTTGATGGCATGTCAAGTAATTACTATTTGTTATTATGGTAAAGAAATGGAACTCTGGAATCAATGGACTTCTTAAAAAGTTTTTGAGCCACATGCATCAAGTTGCATTCTTTTTGTGCTAGGCGCACAAAAGAAATGGGCACTGCTCTCTTATGCTTACGCCTTGTTTTGTTCTTCTATAGTGAGGGCATTTCTATACACACCTTGAGGATGTGAGGGAAGCGCATTTAATGGTGTTGTATTCATTCTTGCAAACTGCCCTTTGAGCTTGAGAATGCACCCATTGATGGTCATTATTATCCTTGTTGAAAACCCCTTAGCTGAAAATATTGTGTAGTCTGTTTTTTTGGGTGTTAGTTACTACTTGAGGTCCATGCCAATCCTCTGCTTATGCACCAAAAAGAAGAAAAATAGACCTAGCTTAAGCATTGTGCAAAGTTTGGGTTGATGGAGGTCCACAGGCAAGGTGACTCCCAATTAAGGAACAGAAGTGAAGAGAAAGGAGGTCCACCAAAAATGTGATTATTGAAAATGGAGACAAAAAAAAAAAGGAAACACAGAGTTGCCTTCGATGAGCATATTTTAATCAGAAGGAACCTTGCCGAAATTCTTCATATCCATATGCAGAGCAGCCATCAGTGTCATTGTAGGGGATGAATGAAATTTTGGTGGCCTTTCCGCATCAATTACTTTTGAATGTTAAAGAGATGCCGATGCATATTTTATTATTTTAGATTATATGCCTTAGTAGTAATCACCTGTCATAAATAACATTGATAGACATCAAAGATGCTAGTTTGGCATTTTTTTGTGTTAATAACATGCAGTTGAGATGGAGGAAGCTGTGCATCTCATTGATTTATCGGCATAGTCTAAAATTGCCATTAGAAAGGTGGATTGCTTTACACCATTTGCAGAAGGCGATGACCTTAACTACAGAGTTAAAAAACAAGCCTTCTGATTACAGAATCTCTTGCTGTAGATGGACGGCTTCAACCGGATGATACCACTGATTAATAGACCACTGCCACAACACAAGACTTCCCGTTCCATTCCTTTTGACAATATTTTCAGCCTTCCCAGACAATTCTCCACCTCTAAATGATCCAGAAGTAGCAGCATGATTTTATCATCCGTCAACTGCTAAAAAATAGGACCAAACTTGAACTCTCAAATTCCTTCAATGGAAAAGTTGTTTGACTAGAATCCCAATGAAACACAATCACTTCCCTCCAACCAAGAATTCTTGAACAAGATTTTCTTCATTAAGGAACAGCATGAATCACATTTCACCTATCAAGATCTACCGGAGCTTGGGGTCATCTGCCACAAATCAATGAGATTTTTCCAAACATCATGCCCATCTGAGCTGATTTGAAAAGCACTCTGGTTTGATGAACCCTGGGCACGTTCCCCTGAGGTGGCTACATAGTAAAAAAAACTGCATTTTTTTTTAAAACATGGATTAATACCCTACCATAGATAACAACATTTAAACCCCATTTTTTAATATAAAAAACATGTATTATAGTTTAAAACGCGTTTAAAATGAATAATACGAAGAAAAAAAACCCGTTTAAAACAAATAATATGAAGAAAAAAAAACGGATAATCTTGGAAAATTTTGGGAATAGAGATTATGCATTTATTGATGAATTTGATGACGCGTTTGAGCGATTGATGAATAAGAATGAATGATTCTATTAATACGTGTATTATAGTCTTGTTTTTAATCTTGATAGTTGATGTTTTATTGAATTTTGATGCCTTGATGAAATGAATTGGATGTTAAAATGATGTTATGAACTTATTATTGTTGATTATAGTTATTCTTTTTGTATATAATCTCACCAAATTGTTAGATATATTAATTAGCATCGTTTTTAATTTTTCTAATTATTAACTCTGTTTTTTCCTGAAGTTTGCGTACTGAAATTTTTGAATTTTTCCATACTTGACCCTTACCGAATTATTCTTGAACCCCAACTTTGTGACTATGGGTGGTCGTGCATGCGATAACTTTGATCCATCTGCTTTACTTATATCTGCACCTCTCATTCTCTTCATGAAGTACACTGGTAGTAACACGGTCAATTGGAGCATAACTCATCTTCTTTCATCCATTCTGTAGCAGCTGGTACATTCTTTTTCCCGAGATCAATAGTATCTAGATCCTTGTCAACTAGCTAAATTTGGAAATAGCAAGCCTGAACTAGAACTCTAGACGTGGATTGTCCAATACAAGCAATTACTACTGAAGGCCTTCCCGCACATTTATCTCTCATTAGAGATAGAATTCTTTTTTTGACGGACATCCTAAGTTTTCTTCTCAACTATATTTGTAATTTGTTGCCTCATTTTCACGTCAAGAGAAATAAGAAAACTTCTTTAGCTGGGCTATTGGGGTCTATTTCTTTCCAAACTTTTTGATCTATGAAGACAGGCTTTTATACTCTAGTTGATGCCATACTGATGAAGCAGCAAGACCCTTGGTTTCTTTAATGAACGTGATTTTAGTGTCGGGCCAATGGAAGGAGGGCATGACGAAGCTGGGGAACAGATCCATTCACTAAGGCTCACCAAGATAAGTGGGATATAATTTTACCAAGTGCAGCTATCAGACTGGCAGCAATTAAAGAATTGATGCTTGAAAAGCGGAAAGCCCATCGATATAGGAAAAGACAAAGGCAAAAACAGGTAATACAGCATGTTGAAAAGTATGCTGTGAGACCATAACTGCATGGTTGGGCCTAATTTTGCCTCAGATAAAATAACTAAGGACCCATAGGTAGGTTGAGGCTTATAAAGACAAGATTCACCTTTTATTTAAACCCAATTTTGCTTTATATCCCCTTTCTAAAAACCTGCTTATCCAATTTCACTCCCCGATTCCTTCTTTGAAGATGGCAACTCATGGTTCCAGCATAAAATAAGAAAATCCTAAATATTTTCACTCTCCAAAATTTATGTCTCCTTTCTTCCTTATTTTCTTCCCTTAATCTTTTCTGTACTTCTATATTTCCAAATTTTTTATTCTTAAATTATTGATAGACATAAAGTTCCAGATTACTGTTGCAACTTGCAAGTGAAGAGCAATCACTAATAACATCCAGTCTTAATTAGTTGACATCAAGCCTTGAATGAACCATTATATGAATACATTTGCTTTTGGAGAACCTTTTATGTTAATTATTTCTTCTGTCATCCCGTGCTTGTTTAACATTTTAGAAGCTTTACAACTGTGTTTTTATTGATTCACTGGCTCTCATTATCCATTTGTATGGTCAGCAATTTGCTAATAGCTTTTTAAAAAGAAAAAATTCTTGCAACTGTGGTACTTACTATGTGCTTGCATAGTTGTTATATAGGTTCAAGAGAAAAAGGTAAAGAAGATATGCGACATGAACTTAGATTGTTCTGCATCAGTAGGAAATGGAAGACTTTCTGGCCCAATTGGAGCAGCAGCTGACTTTGTATTCCCTCCAGGAGGATTCCCTTCTCTCCATTTACCAGTGGTAGTTGTACTCAACTCTTTCTGATGGTTCTGGTTATCTAAAATTAATGATCTATCCAAGTCAATAGTGATCTACTTTCTTGAAGTATCCATCATATCTGTTGGTATTTTTTTGTCAATCTACTTTCTTGGATTACACAGCATATAATGTGCTTCACTCTAACTTACATATGTGCTTTACTCTTAACTTGATATTTATTATAAAGCTTAATATCTCAGATACCATTCTTTGTGAGGTATCAAATGGATCTAAGTTTCTAGGAGAATATTATTACTTTTTGAGGTAGTATCTGCCTTTTCACTCAACCAATTGATTCCCGTCTTCAAGACTGAACAAATGATGTGTTCTATCTGAACAAAATAATCAGAATGTGAGAAATGTTTCTATGCCCACTATATCCACTAAGACTACTTTGGCCTAATTCTCCACTTTGACTACTATAGAGTTTAAGTACAGCAGTCACTAATGGCATCATGTGGGCTTCACCCATGATGATACTCTAAAATATGCATTTATCTTTTATTTATTTTTTTATTTATAGATTTTTGAATATTTTCAATCTTGTTCCCTCTTCAATTTCTATTGTGTGTTCATATTGTTTATTTTTCTGTTTACCTGATTCTTAGATTCTGTTTGGCTGCAAATCCAGCTTGTTTATTTCTTTTGTCATCCTTGAATACTTAGTATTTAAGTTTATCAATTTCTTAATAAGATCTTTATATGATTCTTAAACCTGAAACTTTCTCTGAAAGGTGATATTGCATGGTTTGCTTTTGAGCAGATTGTTGGTCATGAGACGAACCTTGTTCCCACTTGTCGAAGAGTATATGCTCATGCACATGATTACCATATTAATTCCATTTCGAACAACAGGTATGATTGGAGTTCTTTCTTTCTTTCTTATATAGGGATCATGGATAGTTTCTGTTCTCTTATCTCTTTGATATCAGAGCTTCTGTGTCTGAAACTTTACTTTGCCTGTCAAGATATAACCGTATATAAACGGTGAAGGTGAACTTTTAGCTTTTTTTTCCTTTTCCCTTTATGGTTTTATTTTGTGTGCATGGGTGTGGGTGGGTAGGTAGTTGAGAGTTCACTAGCACTAAGTTTCTTTCTAAAAAAGTTCTCAACACGCTTATGGGAGGCAGACACGTAATCAAAATGTTATCGTCACTGCTTAAATTCAATGAAAATGATTATTTTGTCAGATTTGGTTCGATGAAAACAGGTCTCGAAAAATATACTAATAACATTGTAGATCTGATTTTTTTTTTAATGCTATAAAGATAGTGTACACAAGTTTTCCATCGAGGTACTCTCTTTTCTTGTTTACTTTAGAAGACTCTTCAGAGTGCATGTGTATTAGAGAGTCCATCTTCGCACAAAGGGTAATTCAAATTTTACACATTTGAATTAAAGCAATTAGGAACTTGTTTTAAGACACTAATATCTAATTGATATTTTTATTCAATACCCTTGAGGAAGATATATTAAAAAAACCCTTTTGATCTATATCACCCTTATGCAGCTTTGATTTGAATTCACTGATTCGGTCTGATTTTTAACTGTCCCCAGCGATGGTGAGACATTTATATCAGCAGATGATTTGCGTATAAACTTGTGGAACTTGGAGATAAGTAATCAAAGTTTCAATATTGTTGATGTGAAGCCTGTAAACATGGAGGACCTCACAGGTATGCACTGTTTTCCCCTATTTCCAATGTATTATCTTTTGCTGATATTCTACTTTGAACAAACTGCAGCTTTTTCTTTATCAAGAAGATTTTGGCAATGTTTTGAGAATCTCGCAATTGTATCATATGATTTTCAGAAAATGATAAGATCTTTAAAATACCACGAAACTTCAAGTATCTCTTACTATCATGATTGTTAAATCCTTGTGATTTGCAATTCAAATCGTACATTTCATGCGATTCGAGCACGAAACCCTTATTACAGACCGGTACTTAAAAATATTTTTTTAATGTTTTTTATTATTTCAATTTTCTAAATGTGTTTTATGTCTTTTAAGAAGAGAGAAGAAACGGGAAAACCCTTGCTAAAGACATGCCAAAATCCCTATTTGGGTTTTCTCTCTGTTGCTGTGAAACCGGGAAAAAAAGAGGAGGGAGAAGAAAGAAAATGGAGTCAGAGAGTTGGACTTTAGAAGAACTTGATAGTTTATTTCTTAGTCTTTTTAACTGTACAAGTCTTGTTATTTGATATCATACAACTTGATTATATGAGTTTACTTTTGTTAATTTATCTTTGATGATATTAGGGGTTATGTTTTATTTTATGGAGTTCATTCGCGTTTTGTATAGTGTATTCAATGAAATGTTCATTACATTCTTTTATCAATAGATATGAATGAAATCTTTTGGATTTTTCTGATTTATTAAGTATTTTTTAATAGTTTTTAAAAATGGATTGAATCAAGCGATTAATGTTTTGAATCCCGATTTGAATTGAATCGGTCCTAAAACGATTTTACGATTTGATTACGATTTAACAACCTTGCTTACTATATGTCTTTCCATAGAATGAACAAATAAAACTCATCAAATGGTATATATTTTCTATGTACACCCTTTCTTGTTCTTCTGAATTTCTCCAAGATCCCTCTTCCAGAAAAATAAAAAATTTGATACTAATAGCAAAGTTAAGTATGCTGAGATATCCCCTCATTGACAAATACCTGGATGAGATCTGAATAGGATTATAGCTAATGTGCTCATTGATGTCACGTTGTTTAGGTAAGGAAAAACTCAATTGGGTTTTAATACTCTTATTGTACGCATATTTGAACAGAATAAATGGATTCAAGTTAGTTTACTTGTTTATTTTTGACATTATCACTTTCTTTTTATTGGTATACAATAGGCACTCTTATAATTAAAATGTTATAACTTAATAACCCCTAATTTTTAATAATTATTATTTTCTCAAGAATTTTTTTGTGTATTATTAAATATGAGAATATTTTTTGACACTCATATATGAATATATATTACATACACTTGGTAGTTAGGTACAGCATATTGTACTATACATACAGTATTTCCTCTTTTTTTTTGGTAGATTACGTCGTTACGATACTTAATTTCATTGTGAAACACTACATTTCTCACACAAGTAAACTTCAATAAGTGAAGTTTAGAGAATACCAAGGTCATTTTTTCCGAATATTGGAGAATATCAAGGGCATTTTGGCCCAATATAGGTTATAGAATACACAACCTCTGTTTCTCAAATCGAGGGACTTTTCGTCTTCCCCTTTTCTCTTTTCTCTCCTTTCTTCCTCAAGCCCGAGTTTTGAACACCAAAACTAAAAGGAGAACCCTTTAGGCAACATTCAGAACAAAGAAGCTCTTGAACAACATGAGAAAACAGCTTGGATTGCAAGATCAACGTTTCTGATCCTGATTGAGCTCGAGATTCAGCTTGCTCGGCACCCAGGATATCGCGCCTCACAATTGATGTCCACCTACTCATGTTAGAGAAATTCATTCTTTGTAGGGGTTTTGTTTGATGAAGTGATCTAAGTTATTGTATCTTCTGGGATTTGGTTTGAAATAGCCTGTTTTTTATTATTTTTATTATGAAATGTTCTGCTCTAACTAGACGCTGACTATGCATTTATAGCATTTATTGACATTGGTAGGAACCCATTTGTATGTCTCCACAAGATAAATATTTTGATGAATGAATATAGTGATTTATTATATATAATATTCTCTTATAATTAATAAAATCATTCTACCATGATTATTAATTATAAGGGGGCTTACTTTATCTGTAAATGAGAAACATGTGACTTTTACACTTTTCAATATTTTCATCTACCACTCCTATTGTATGGGTCATATGCTAAACTCTCTTTGTGTGCTCATTTAGTTTGTGCATATTGGCTGAATTATTGTCTTGACAAGATAATGTATTTCACAAGTTACATCTTGATGTGTGGCTTAGGGTATTCTTCCTTGAGGCTTAAGAAAAAGTTTAGACCTTAAGATGCTTATATAAATGCTACATTTTTATAATCTAATTAACCTCTCTGAAGTCTGAAGCTGTCTTTCTTATTTTAATTTGTCTATCGTCAAATTCTTTTTACGTTCTATATTTAACTTTCTTAACGAGCATGGTCGTGTTTTCTTCCTAGTGTCATGATGGTAAAAGAAATAAATGGTAACTCATTTTCAAGTATTGTTTCTCTTTTTTTTTCCCTGCTCTTATTTATCCTTTATCATCTCCTTATGATTTACATTTTCATAATTACTTCATTTTCTATTTCTTGTTAACACCTCTCATCATCTTGCAAAAGAATTTGCATTGAAGAGAGTCATAAAGAACTCTCTTCTTGTACAGAAAATAATGTCTTTACCTTTGACGTAATATCCAAGTATTAGGAATCTTTGTTTTCAAAACCTTTAACATATTTGGTTAGTCAAAAAACAATAAGCTTTGGATTTTTTTTCCTTTAGTGGTAAGGAAAAGAGACTTGGGCATATCATTCCTTATCTACAAAACATTTCTATAAGCACTCAAGTAGGGGTGTCAATGGGCTGGTGACTACCCGATTATTAATCGGGCTTGAGGAGGGTAGGCCTAGGGCCGGGCTTGGGCCTAACAGAGATTTTGAAGTATTTCTTGAGTAATCGGGCCCGGTTGAGCTAATCCGGTTAGAAGTATAGTCAAACGGGCCCTAAAAGTCTAGGCCCTGGCCTGCCCAAGTAATTAATTAGGTCAGGCTGGTCCATTGACTCTCCTACACTCAAGCAAGCTTTTGAGTCTAGTGCATTTGACCCAAAAAAATTTTCACTTTCATCTGTAGTAACAGATTTCAAGCAACTTCAAGCAAATGTCAGTTCTTTCATTCTACCACTCCCTTCTATTGTGGCATCTAACCATAACTGTTTTGGTGCATAATGTCATGCTCTTCAAGGTAATTTCAGAGTGTTCCCTCGAGATATACTCTCCCATGATCAAAGCGAAATATCTTAACATTCTTATTAAACTGGTCCATTGGGCACCTCAATTCGAGTTTCCAACAAGTACAACCAAGTATAGCAAGAATAATCATTAATAAATGGAATAAAGTTTTGATAGCTAAACATAAAAAGAGTGGGAGAAAGTCTCTATACATCAAAATGTACAATCAACCGAAAATTAAACAAAAATCAAACAGGTGAGAAAACTAAAAATTTTAAGATTGAAATGACAAATGACCTCACTGATGATGCCTGAGAATTAGTCATTAAATAATAGAACTACGAGATTGAAAAGCATTGGTCAATCTGCTACACTGTCTTCAGATCTTGAAATATACAGTGAGAAAAAAATGCAGTGTTACCTAGGCACGTGGTACGAGTGCCAAGTGTACAGGTGTCTAAAGGTGTTCGACACGACAAGCTCTGGCAATCCCAATACAGCGGCACAGATGTATAGATTTATTTACTGATTATGTATATATATATATTTATTTATATATTACAACTCAAAAATATAGAGAAATTAATAAGCATAGAGAGGGGGCCACTTGTCCCCTTTTTTTTTTTTTTTAATTTTAAGAAAATAATCATATAGAAAATAGAGAGGAGAAAACAAGAGAGAGAGAGACGTACATATTGATCATCGTTGGTGCCGCCACTCTCCTAGTAAGTTTTATTCTATGTTGCCGAAAAGGTTACGTAACTTCACAAAAAGTTCCTAGCAATCTAATATATATATATAGATATATATATATGTTAGATTGCTAGATATATATATATTGTATGTTTTAAATGACATGACATACTTGAAGCGCTAGGTGTTTAACCATAATGTTGACGTTACCAAGACATGGTATAAGCATTTACCAAGGAGTGTTGTGTCATACTTCAGAGTGTCGTGTTGTGTCAAGGTGTTGACAAAATTTGGGAAAACTGAAGTACCTAGGTAACATTGAAAAAATGATACTAAAACTCAGATTCTTAGTTAGGTTGTTAACCGAAAGAAGGTTAGCAGAGAAACCAGGAACCTGTAACACATAGGACAATAAGAGGTTAGGTACAACTCTGATGTTCCCTTTCCCAGATACTAAGAAAATAAACTTGAACAATTTTACTCTCAAATGACTAGGACAAGGATTATAAGACGAGAAAATAGATGACATACCGGATATATGATCTAAGGCTCTTGAATCGATGATCCAATGAATCTCAAGTGATAATAAGGAAGATAGTCAAGATACGTAATAAGCGGATGCATGAGTACCTGTCCGAGCTAAGGAAGTAGAAGATCCAATAGATATCTCCATATGAGAAAGCAATTGGCGAAAGCGCTCAAGTTCCTCTCTAGATATTGACAGAGTGTCGTAGAGGAATGCTAAGATTGAGAAAGTGTATCAGAGGACTCCCCAAAGGAGACCATACTAGTGGAAGAAACACCGTGCACTGCAGGTGGACTAGGTCGGGTGTACTTTGTTGGCTGACCAACGAGGTTCTAATACGTCTACTTGGTGTGATGAGTTGTTCCACATTGTCCTTATCTCCCTTTGATTTTCGAGGACTTGCCATGTTCTCTTTCCATGAGAGTGAATTAGTGATGCAGATGCTAAGGCAATGTGCTCTATGATACTAGAGGATGGATGCATAACCAAATGTTGATTATTTTCTCCTTGAACAAGTGCGTATACTTGATTCAATGAGGGTAGCTCATCCTTACTCAGAATCTGGACTTGTGCAAACTCGAATTTTGGGTTCAACCCAGCCAGAAAATAAAATCTTGTTCTGCTTAGTCAATCTTTTGTAACTCTCCCCCATTAGAAGTGCATATACTTGGAACATGTGATAGTGATTGAGCTCCTCCCATATACTTCAATGAGGGTAGCTCATCCTTACTTAAGATCTAGACTTGTGCCAAGTACGGTGAGTCATCTTGTTGGGACCCTAGGGAGGTCGCGGTTTCTCATGGGTTGGGCTTATGGCAAGGGATTTTAGCGGTTGCTAGCCTCGTGACACCTTCCATAAGGTTTAAAGTTGGCAATGGCTCGGAGATCAGATTTTGGAAGGACCTATGGTGTGGTCTAGACAGACTTATGATAGGTTCAAAAATATCTTCCTCCTAGCAGTGAGCAAAGAGGCTCTGGTGTCTCAGTGTTTCGAGTTGAGACACAATGTTATGTTTTGGTATCCTAGACTTAGGCGAAATCTGAATGACTAGGAAGTTGAGGATTTGACTAGTTTGCTTCTCTAGAGTTCCTCTCTCATTCGTATCTATGTCAATGATTCCAAAATTTGGTCTAGAGATATCAAATGTTGTTTTTCAGTGAGATCATTGTTACTAACCCTAATCTCAGATCCTTCACAATCGTTTCCTCATAGGATTTTTTGGAATCCCACTATCCCTTCAAAGGTGTTTTTTTTCCTTTGGACTGCGATTCTAGATAAGGTTCTCACTTGTGATAATCTAGAAAAAAAAAATGTGGAGAATGGCTAACTGTTGCTTTCAATGTTTGTTTATACATTGCCCTATTACGTTTGATATTTGGGGTTATTTCCTATCCCGCATAGGGGTGGATTGGGTCTTCCCTTCATCCCTATGGAACTTTTTATCTTATTGGTCTAACGTGAGTTTGGATGGTGCCCCGGGAGTGATTTGGGCAGCTCTACCAGGAGCCATCTCATGGACAATTTGGAAGGAGAGGAACATGAGAATATTCGAAAAATCACATCCTCCATCTCCTCTCTCCCCTCTCCCCTCTCCCCGCATGTGTTTCAGCATCACATATGTTATTTTGAACTGATGCTCAATCCATAGAGAGGCCGTGAACCTAGGGGAAATTTTGTATTGAGATTGCGCTTTATGCCTCTTTTCAGCTCCTTTATTTTGCTATCTTGTGTTTGTCTTTTTGAGTACGATCTACTTGTGTTACTGTTTTCTAGGTTGGAGTTTACTACTCAATAAACTTTGGCCTCTGCTTTCTGTTTTTTTTTTTTTTATATATAAAAAATGATTGTTTACCGATTAAAAAAATTGGAAAAAAAAAGAGAAATGCATGCCTTATCTTTCTACTCTGATACTAAGTAGAAATCTAGGGAATGGAGCTTTACGGTTTGAGAGAAAATAAGTAAGAGAGTAGAGGAAAGAGGAATACTATAATGACTTTATTCCCTCTAGATCTTTTATTTCACTAATAAGATGAAAGACATTAATGCCACTAGTTTTGCCTTTTTTTTTATCCTTTTGAGTTTACTTCCTTGTGAACTCTTGATGTACATGCTTTTGGTTTGATCTTTAATGGAATTTTAGTTTACTGATAAAAAAATGTCCCTTGGGTACATAAAAGACTAGACAAATAAAAGCTACTAAAGTAACTAGATGATAACAATGTAATGTTTACTTTCCTATTTGGATCCTGATTCTAGAATGAGGTCCCTAAACCCCAACAGTAATTTTTTCTCCATTCCTTCTTTAACAAGCTCTTATAAAACAAAATCATGCCAATGCCCTTTTCTTATAATATTATTTGGAATCCAATAGTTCCCCAAAGATTAAACATATTTTCGGATTATTGCCCACAATAAATAAACACTTCTGATATGCTTCAGTTGAGAAGGAAACAGCCGCCTCTCCATATTTATATGATGTGCATGCGTGACGAGAAATCTCTCAGTCATATTTTCATCCACCACAAAATTTCTACGGGTATATGGTATTATTTTTCTGTATCTTGTGGAGCAAGTTTGGGTCCCTCATGGTGCTGTAGGGGTTTTATCACAATGGAGATCCAACAGCTTGTGAGTGAGGGGGATGATCATGTGGAAAAACACTATTTATGCCATCTTGCGGTCAATAAGGGAGAGAAGAACAATAGAATATTAAATGCGGAGGCTTAGTGTTCCATTTATGACCCGAAGACATTACCGTCTGGTTGCTTTTTGGGTGGTTACTTACCCTCTTTTTGAAGGGCTGGAGAGTAGTGATATCATTAGGGATTGGGATTTTGTTGCTATGTCTTCGCACATCATGGTTCCAACTTCCTAGACACGCCACCTGGAGCCCCTCTCCTAGTGGATCATTTAAGCTTATAGCTTTAATGGGAGTTCTTTGAGTGATCCGGCTCCGGCTGGAGTTGGTGAGATTATCAAGAATCGTGAGGGGAGTATTCTCTTCTCCTTTTCGATTCTGGTAGGTCTCTTAACTTCCAACCATGTCGAGTTTTTGTCTGAGGTTCAGTCTTACATTTTCTAGATCTCTTAGTCTTTCTTCCTTCATCATAGAAGGAGACTTGAGAAATGCTATTAGTATTAGATAGGCAGCTGGTCTTGATTGTGACCCGTGGATATTTGCCCATGCCATCGAGGAGATTTGGGATCTGGTAATCCAAAAAA
The DNA here is from genome assembly GCA_015143295.1 of Tetracentron sinense. Lineage (NCBI taxonomy): Eukaryota > Viridiplantae > Streptophyta > Magnoliopsida > Trochodendrales > Trochodendraceae > Tetracentron > Tetracentron sinense. The sequence continues at coordinate 3,395,496 of CM026552.1, forward strand.
AATTCAATTCTCTTGGGTCCCCCCAACTTAATGAATGTTGTAATTGGTCATCTAAATTAGTCCATTATATCATCATCATCTAGTTACTTTAGTTGCTTTATTTGTCTATTGTCTTTTATGTACCACGGCGACATTAATGTCTTAGTCCATTATATCATCATCATCTAGTTACTTTAGTTGCTTTATTTGTCTATTGTCTTTTATGTACCACGGCGACATTAATGTCTTCTCATCTTATTAGTTATGTAAAAGAAGATTTAGAGGAAATAGTCATTATTCTATTCCTCTTTCCTTTCCTCTTCTCTTTTTCTTCTCTTATTCATTTTCTTTCAAACCCTAAAGCTCAATTCCCTAAAATTTTACTTGGTATCAGAGCAGGATGACAAGGCCTGTGTTTTTTTTTAATGGAGTGTTCGTGAAGAGTACCTTGAACAGTGTTATGAATAGTGTTTGTATCATTTTTTTCAATAATACCAAGGAAAAAAAATCAGATTGTTGGTCTGCTGATTACATTTTTTTTTTAGACTATAAGGGTTTGGTTTGGTTATGATTGGATTATTCTACTCGTTTGCATAAAGGTAAACCGCTTAGTGGAAAGTTGTGCGGTGTATGGGTTTCTGATTTGTTTAAATTAGCAATGATTTAGCCCTCTCGTTGAGGTGTTTGGGTCGTCTAAGTTATTTCGTTCAATCTTTTTAATCCCTAAAATAGACGTATGTTTGGGATTAGTGGTATGGAAGGCAGTTCTTCTAGCACAGTTTCTCTTTGATCTACTCCCTTTGTGATGTCTTCCTCAAAGAATCCTAGTATGCATATTAGTATAGTAAAACTGGATGACAATAATTATATATAATGGTCGCAATCTACTAAGATGTTTTTTGGTAGTTGAGAAAAGTTGGGCTCTATTATCAAAAGGATTGTGGAGCTGATCCAGTTCATGACAAGTGGGAATCCGATTCCAAGAACCTTATTGTCATAAGTTGGTTGTCAGTTGTCACTCTATGCAACTATAGGTGTCACATGGTTTTTCCTTTTCTACATACAACTAAAAGATTTGAGATTTTGCTGCCCAAACTCATTCTCAAATCTATAATATTGCCTGAATTTATCAGTTACGGCAATAAATCTCTTATCTTCGTCAAGAGGAGAGATCCTTAGTTGAATACTTTACTAGCCTACATGTCATGAGGAGGAGATCGATCACTATCTGATATTTCAAGATATATGAACTTCTGATGGGGTTCTCTTCAGGGAGAGAATGTTAATGAAGAATTAACCTTTCTAGTTCTGGGTGATTGTCATAGTACTCCTTTAGTTTCTTTGTTGTTAATTTGTCATCTTTTGATAATATTGGAGAAGAGGAAAATGAGTTGGAGACAATAGACGATTCAAAGTGAAGTCTCTATCGACTGAACAACACTGTCAACATGGCTCTGTGAAACTAGATCTCACTTCTCTGGCTTCTCTCAGTCGAGGTAATTCTTCATCTTTACTCATAATTCCCCGATCTCAATGTTTTCATTGTCTTACGCAAAGGGAAACATACTTATACTTCTCATCTAATTTCTAACTTTATTTCCTATGATTCTTGTTGTCCATCAATTCATGTCTTTGTCTCATATTTGTCTTAAGTATCTATTGTATCTAGTGTATCAAAGGCATTACAGCAACCCAGGTGGAAAGAAATGAAGGCATTCACAAAGAATAATACTGGAAAACTTGTTGATGGTCCTAGGGACAAGAATCTAGTTGGGTGCAAGTGGGTATACACTGTGAAATACAAGGCAGATGGTACTGTTGACAGATACAAAGCAAGGTTGATTGCTAAGGGTTTCACTCGGACTTTTGGGATTGATTACTATGAAACATTTACTCTTGTAACAAAAATGAATACAGTCCTCTCCCAGTAGAAGCAAATCAGTCTTGGCCACTCTTTTAATTGGATGTGAAAATTGTCTTTCTTTATGGAGATCTCCAAGAGGAAGTTTATATGACCATACCTCTAGGGTTCAATGTTAAAGATTTGAAGGTCAATTGGTTTGTGGGTGATTGCGTGCATCCTAAGGGACTAGTCTTTCTTTGTCATTGTTGGGACACCTTCCGTTACCCAAAAAAAAGTGTCATCTAAATAAGGCGATCTATGGTCTTAAATAGTCCCGTAGAGTTTGGTTTGAAAGGTTTAGTGGAGCTGTTAAGAAGTTCAGGTATGCACATTGTCACTCATATCATACACTATTTGTGAAGCATTAGGGAACTACAACGACCATTGCACTACTAGTGTATGTACATGATATTGTTGTAACTAGAAATAACCTAAGGGAGATACAAAAGCTCAAGGACCTTCTGGCAAAATAATTTGAGATTAAAGATTTGGGGTTTCTTAGGTATTTCCTTGGGATCGAAGTTGCCCACTCAAACAATGGCATCTTCATATCTTTGAGGAAATATGTCATTTATTTGTTAGAAAAATATTGGAAAGCTCAGTTCCAAACTAGTAGCAACTAATGTTTTAAAACGCGAGGGCATGAGGCGGGGCGTTGGGACCTCAAGATGTGTGAGGCGTAAGCCTCACAAGAAAGTCTCACACTCCTTAATTAAAGGTTATAATACATGTGTATATGTATATGTATATATGTGTGTATGTATGTATGTGTACACATACGCATATGCAATATTATATAATTATTCATCCATAAAAATAATTAATTTAAGAGACAAGAAAAGCTGAAATTTAGGTTTACTTTTTTATTCATATATATATATATATATATATATATATTAAAAGATAGATAATGTTCAATTATATATATTGAAAGATAGATGATGTTCAATCATCATGTAGTAGATTTTGGATTCCAATAGACAATTGAAAAGTAGTCACTAATGTATGAGGCACAAGCCTTTAAAAAATTGATGTTGGAGTCTCAATTATATGGCTAGAACCCATAATTTGTATTAAAGTATGAGGCATACGCCTTAGACATAAAACATCTCAGGCTCTCAAGGTATGAGGCGTGTGCCTCATGCGAGTCTCAAAGTATGAGGCGTTATCAAGGCATTTTCCTATCATCTTGCCTCAAGGCAGGCTTTGAGGCGTAAGTCTCACACGCTTTTAAAACATTGGTAGCAAGTAGCAACACCTATGGAAGTCAATGATAAGTTGGACCATGAGAGTGGAGAGTTATTCGAAGATGTTGGTATGTTCCAGAGGTTGGTGGGTAGGCTGGTTTATTTATCGTTCACTCTCCTAGATATTGCTTATGTTGTGAGTATAATCAGTCAGTTCCTGCATAAGCCTAGAACAGTGCATCTTGAGGCCCAGAAAGAATATTGAGATATTTAAAGTCTTCACCTAGTCAAGTTTAGTATAGACCCATGGCTCATGGAGCCTGAGTTATTGTGGATCATGACCTTGATGACAACATTAGGTTTCCAAACCAATTAGAGATGAAGCTCTATTGTGATAATAAAGCTACTGTCAGCATTGCACAAAACCCGATGTAACATGATAGGACCAAGCATATTGGGGTTGACAAACATTTCACACGAGAGAAGGTAGCGTCGAAGACAATTGGTCTTGCCTTTATTAGAACGGAAGATCAGTTAGTGGATGTTCTTATGGAGGCTGTTGCTTTGGCTCGTCACCATGAACTTATTGGCAAGTTTGGCATGCTGGATATTTATGCCGCTTTTGAGGGGTAACATTGTAATGGACCATCTAAATAGTTCATTACATCGTTATCATCTAGTTATTTTAGTTGCTTTTATTTGTCTTTTTTTCTTTTATTTCATCTAATTAAAGATATAAAAGAAGATCTAGAGAGAAGAGAGTCATTATTGTATTCCCCTTTCCTCTTCTCTATTTATTCTTCTCTCTTAGTCCTTTTCTCTCAAACCCTAGAGCTCCATTTCCTAGATTTCTATTGGTAATGAATTGGCTGATTATTTGGTAGAAGGAAAAGGGGTCTTGAGAGTTGAGCTGTTTAGTGAAGATCTGTACTTGTAATCTTCTGTTGTTTTTTTTCCAAGCCTCGGTGGACTTTCATGCCATGGTGGTCTCCTCCGTTCATTTTTTTTCTTGTAATTCTCTTTTCATCTTGGCAATATAATTCATTGTTATCAATAAAAGGATATCTCATATTCAGTTATTCATACATTCATTTGTGAGTATGTACATGACTACATGCATATGTATATCATATACAATAGCTATGAATGAAATTGAATTAGAGCAGTGACTCAGAATTGAAAATGAGAAAATTTTCATATAAGAAATAAGCAATTAATTCTAGTTGAAAGGAAATTAGAATAATGTAGAGTTTTAAGGAGAACTGTAAAAATTAGAAATTAAGCAACGAATAATACGTCGAGGAAATCTCACATATTTTATCCTATTGAAATATCAAATTTTCACGATTTCTTAATTCTGTAGTCTCTTAATCAAACTATTGTATTTTCACTATCTTGAAAGAAATTTGCAATTTTTATTTATTTCATATGTTCACACAAACTTGTTGGGGCCTGGGGTACGCCTCTGAGCTGCAGTGCACACAGCTCGCAGCTGACACCAAAACTGCCATAGTGTCCAAGTTAGCGAGTGACAAATTAAAATACTTTCATATAATCTTTCTTGTTTATTCTTTCCTTTTTTCTGAGGGGCCGCCCCGGGGGGGGGGGGGGGGGGGGGGGGGGGCGGGGTTACATTCAGCATTTATGTTAGGTTAGTACAATGGTTGGCCTTTCAACTGCCACACCTCAAAGACTCAAAACCAATTCCACCCCCTATAGGGATACACGTCCTACCACTGGAGCAACCAGTGGTAGGACTCGTTCCAATTTCTTTGTTACAGGCAGAATTTTTCTTAATTCTAGATTGCTTTTGTCTTCATTCAATTTCAAAGTTTGGCTTATCGTCTCAGTAATATTATATGTTTGTTTTCAGAGGTTATAACTTCTGCAGAATTCCATCCCACCCATTGCAATACATTGGCATACAGTAGCTCAAAGGGCTCGATACGCCTGATTGACATGAGGCAATCAGCTTTATGTGACACACATGCCAAGCTGTAAGAATAATGCCCTTACAATGTTTTTGGAGCCTGTTAATTGATGATGTGTTATGTATTTATCTTTCAACTCCTGGAATATGTTTTACTTAGTCAAATGCAACTGCTAATTTGCCTTTCTCAGATTTGAGGACCATGAAACACCTGGTTCACGGTCATTTTTCACGGAGATAATTGCTTCAATATCAGACATTAAATTTGGAAAAGATGGAAGACACGTATTGAGTCGTGATTACATGACCCTGAAGGTTTGCACTCTCTTTTTAAGCTCTTGTTGAAAGTCCTTGCCCTTTTGAGTTGAATGATCTACTTTTTTTTTTAATATTTGAAAATGCTGTTTGAAATAGAACATTTTGGTTGTAAATGGTGTTTTAAAATTATTATAATATGACTCTACACCAGGATTTTTTAATGTATTTTCTTGAATGAATTATCTGGAGATTATATTCAAATATGTTATTATTCATTCTGTTACCGAACCTGGAAATTACATTTAGTAACAACTTACAATCTCCGAGGAAGGGTGAGAGGAATGGAGGGAGAGTGCTAGAATAAACACCTATTTCTGTTAATTGAAAGGACTCATGTACTGGGAAATTTTATCATTTGACACAGATTGGTCTAAAACGAAAAAATATTGAGGAAATCTCACCTGCCCTTCCCAAGATTCTCTTCCCGTTCTCCATTTTTTGAGAAATGACTAAATGCCTTCGTATTGTGGCTTCTCTTCGTCAGTTACAGGGACAAAAAGTCCAGTAAACATTTGGTAAACTAATGGGGTGAATGAAGCGTGCATGACTCCATATACATATGAGTGTGCTTGTGTGTGTGTGTGATAACATGTATGTCCTCTTCAGTTTGATGCATATGATTTGGATGACAATGCCTTAATGCCAGAGGCTCTTTAATCTGTGTACTGGCTCCAATAGTTTCTGGTTGTCATTGCAGTTATGGGATTTAAACATGGAATCTGGCCCAGTCGCAACATTCCAGGTCCACGAGTATCTTAGACCTAAGGTCTGTTTCCTCACGCTTTTAAGCCTTTGAACCTACTGGCATTGTTATGCTTGGAACAATCATTATTCATTAACTGTGATTGTGTGCAGCTGTGTGATCTATACGAAAATGATTCCGTCTTTGACAAGTTTGAGTGTTGTTTAAGTGGTGATGGTCTTCGAGTTGCCACCGGTTCCTACAGGTTGGGTTTTCCTCTTTTGGTTTACATTTTATGCATTCTCCGTTTTCTAATTCTCCAATTGTTTACTGGAAATTATTCTCCACCACAGCAACCTGTTTCGCGTTTTCGGTTGTGTTCCCGGCAGTAATGAGGCAACAACATTAGAAGCCAGCAAAAATCCTACAAGGTACTATGGAAGTTAGAAGTTTCTAGATTTTTTATTGAGTTTTTACATCTTCCTGGGTGCTAATATACTTTTCCTTCCTTCTAGACGTCAAACTCAGACAGCTTCTAGGCCTTTGAGATCGTTCGCTAGTCTAGCACGTTCTCGTAGACGAGGTTAGTATTGGCAGTGGTTGAGTTCCTTCTGAAACAATTCAAGTATTACAATCAGTAATTGTTGACCATGTTCCCAAATTGGCTATTCTTCCTGGGCTGTGCTAAATATGGCTACCGAGTTAGGCGATGAATCATGTTCCGCCATTTTGTTATTTTTAACGCCATGACTTCGTTAAAATTGTACGTTATCAAATCTAAAGTAAGGAAAAATTGTCAATAACTAAATTGAAATTCCCTTCTGTGCGCAGGGATGTTCTAAAGACTCCTCTTATGGACCCACCCAAATATGGACACTATTAACAGCATATGACATACACATGGCATATCAGGGTGATGGAATCCATCATTCTATGGCCTATGTAAATATCTCATATGGTAAAAATGATCAACACGATCCATCTTTAAATGGTTTTCTGGATCTTCTGCCATATCTTTCAAGTTAGTCTATGGTTTCTCCCAAGTATACTCCCAAATCCAAACCCTTTAAGTCAAATTATTAAAGGCCAAGATTAGAGTTGATATGATTTTAAAAAATGACAATGTGATAAGCCAAATTTAATCTTAGCCCTTAATTATTTGAATTAAAAGGTTAGGATTTGCGAGTATTTGGGAGTACTTATAGAGTGATTCTATCTTTCTGGCTATCAAAAGAATCTGATAGGTCTGACAATTATTGATCATTTAAAAAGTAAAATGGTAGTGTAGGAGATCGACTAGGTGGAATGGCTTAAATGGTGAGTCTCACTCCAATTTTAATATCCTTTTGGGTGTTTAGAAGAATATGAAGTAATGCCCATATGACTGTCATATTGATTGTATTAGCAGTCTATCAGATGGGAACCTTGGGTCTTTAGTTGGGAATGCAAAATCTGGGTCTGGTAGGTCGTGAACCAGCCCAGACCGATGTCTACCAAGTTTCTAGCAGTTCAAAAGATTCCAAATCCCTGATGTGGCCTAATTTTCTGCATTTCTAAATTGCCCTCTTAGATCTATTTCTGTCCATACGGTACTAGGTGTGATTCTGAGTTATTTTTCTCTATATTAACTACTTTTTCCACTCTAATCCAGAACTTGAGTTAACAAGTATTTTCCTAGATACCTACGTATTATATCTGTCTTTGTAGCAGGAGCAGAGAATTTGAGCATGGATGCAAATGGAGGAGCATATGATTTCTCGACCAAGATGCTCCACTTAGCGTGGCATCCAACCTCTAACACTCTTGCCTGCGCGGCCGCAAATAGTCTATACATGTATTATGCAGAGGATGGCCCACAAAGCGATGCCTCCTCTCTACATCAGTAGTGAAAGGCTGCAGTGGCTGACAGTCACAGAATGGGAAGAGACAGAGTAGGGTCAATCACCACATTCAACCTGTACTATGTTATGAGGCAAGCTGCTTACTTGTTTATTTTTTAATTTTTTTTTAGTAAAGATGAAATTATTTTCTTGGTTCATTTTCCTTGTTCATCTTGTAGAGGGGTGGGGAAAGAATTAGGAAGGTGCATATTGTAATGTTGAAGGGGGAAACAGCACCCACATTGCTTCTTCTCGTGACGATGTGGGGAAGAACATGTTGTGGTAGTAGTTAATATTTTAAGCTCTGGTAGTTCGGTAAATTGATTCAATTCAATACTACAATTAATACTTTCTTTCGTTCTCAAGAACTTGATGAACAGATGATAGCGTCTCCTGTTATTCTCTTAATAAGGAAGATGGGATCAGTACAGCATAACGATTGCAGCATCGGGCACAATCCAATTGATCAGTAGCGTGGTGGAACCAATTATCTTGCTCTTAGCAGTTTTTGAAATGATAATAATGTTGGATAAAATAGAAGGATTTGAAGTTGCCAATGCATCTGTGGTTTCTGGTTACTTGGTTAACCCTTTCCTAGCCAACGACAAAGCTGGGTCTCTTGATCATATTTTAGTTGCAAACCGCATCTCCTAGTTTGAAAGAGAGGTCCATGATTCGATCTTTTGGATTGTGGGTGCTGCAAGTGTTGGTACACTAAGTCGACTTTTGCATTTGTCACTCACAGGGACACAAGATATATAGCTGAGGAGGCTGCAGAAGAGAGTTCTTCCAACATAGATGAAGCTAGGTTTCTGGGTCTAAAGCTTATTCTCTTGAAAGTTAAAACCACGGGGGTTGTAGAAAAAGCCCTGCAGTTGTATCATTCCATATTAAAACTCCAAATGATATGCTTTTCCTTTGACTGCCTGCCATCAATGTGCTCAACTCTAATCGGCCTAACATCTTCTTGGATGGGCCCTAGTCCCAAATTTTTGAAGACCTTAACATATTAAAATCATATGGTTTGAGTCTATTGGATGAAAGAGATCTCCTTTATATGATCCCCATCCGGCGGCACCCAAAGTCTCAAAGAACACTCTAGGAGTCTTTCTTTTGCCTAATCTCTATTCCTCTATAGAGTTATGTTTGTGCAACTAAGTCGGTCTACCACGTACTCATAACTTTGATTTATTGTATGGAGAATGATTGTGTGACTGCCGGTCATAGGGCAACCCGAGACCGGATGTGGGAATGAGGGATTCTAGTGTCCCTACTACTTGTTGATTCCGTAAAAAAAACGTGTCTCATTTTAGTTTTAACTGAATCATGTAATTGTGCTTTGAATCATGTTATGTGAGTGATTTAAGCAAAATAACATCATTCAATTAAAATGACCCAAATCACAATGAGTAAAATAATCTAAATCATGTTATTTTACTTAATTCAAGTAAAATGAAATCCGTTACAACGTTATTCTACCTGAAAATGGAAAAGTCTTGGGATGAGTAAGTAGCCATAGGGCATCCCAAATTTTTGGAGGCCTTAAAATCCCGCCCAAACACGAACATTCTCACAGGTTGCCTTAAGACCGCACGGTCTCAATAGACCGTTCTTGTATAGACAAAGTCTCAAGTTAGTTGCACCACTTTTCTTTTTTCTTTTTTTTTTTCTTTTGTGAAAATCGGATGGGCAACAGCAAACCATTTTTTTCAGACACAAGAGGGCAACAGCAAGCGCTGTTGCCCATCCGAACTCGGTTATCATCGGGTCGAATTTGGCCTCAAAAACCTCGTTCAACCACGACATCAGCATGACATCATAAACAATTAATAATATAAAAAACTTGGTATTATGGAAATTTGAAGAACGTTTGTAGTTATGTTTAACTGATTTATTGTGTTAATAATTCCATCTATGATGGTGCTTTTTATGCGGATTTTTCTTACACCAAAAATATGAAGCTCGAGGTAGGATCTCAGGCCATAAACATAAACTGCTCATTACAACCAACAATCAAACCATTGCTTCTTGTAGCGCCTAATTTACGGCTCGCCGAACTCACGCCATTAAGTATGGTAAGAGCACTTAGGCCAGAAATCTGAAACTAAAGAACAACCTTTGGTACTCGTTGATGATTTTACCTTCTCCAGTTTTGTTACAAGGGGATGTCTTTCACCACCCAAGTATTGACATAAGCTCATCTTACACTCTCTTAATAGCATTTAAGCCTCTCTATACATTGCTACGTTCCAAAGAAAATTTTATCCAGATTTTATCCTATATCCAATGTTGATATTAGACGTGATATAAACTCCACAAGCCTGACAATAATAATAATAATAAATCGCACAGGCCTTCTATTGCATCTTGTGAAGTGATTGTCTTACAAAAATGATTATTGTGTTCTTACGAAGCTAAAAGTAAATAGAGAAATTCTCTACCAACAAAAGTAATTTTCCCAGCTCTTCATAAGGAAACATTTAGACAAGCAAGATAAGTAGTTTCTACTTTCTACAGAGAATATGAACTAGGTTGGAGACCCTACATGGGTATACTGGACCCAAAGGCAGGATCACTGAAATGTTGAGGATAGGAAATGTGGCCTTGAATTGACAGTACTACTGATAAACTACAAACAAACTTTGAACCCTTGATTATGTTTTGCTACTTTCCCCATTGCTTTCTGATTTAATTTCTTATCAATATTAGGGTTAAGCATTCATTCCAATCACCAAGGTTTTCTGTTAGGGATCCTCCCCTTTTTCACATGACAGTCAGTTGATGGTCTCATATATATATATATATATATATATATATATATATATAGAGAGAGAGAGAGAGAGAGAGCGCTTCCTGGGAATAGCTAGAGATCTCCTCATTGGTACTCGAGCTTATGAGAGGCATAAGTGTAGTACTGGGAAGAACATATCTGCAAATTTCAAGAGAAACAGTCGAGGGCAGACACAACCCTCTACATAAGGCTGCAGGTGGAACCCTTCCAACTGTAAGAATCGAATCAAATTGCTCTTTTTGGAAACCATCACTAAAGTGCTTTAACCCTCCATTCATCACTTCTTCATAGAAAACGAAGGAATCTAGATGTACCACCTGTCAGACCAAGGCCACCACCACCACCGGTACCACCACCACCACCACCTCTTTTTTCAATGCAAAAAAGAAACTATACGAGAACTACGAAGATGGACACTTTCTTCTATGTATGTGTTTATTCTTTCTCATATATCTAAAAGGTCGTAAAAAAAAAAATTTACAGAGAAAAATAAGAACACACTGAGAAACTTTTTATATTCTTCATTCTAAGATGAACTCTCACATACCCATTCAGATAATTGAAGCCCTAGGCATTCAAGAGAAACCAGTGATATTTTATGTGGAACCCATACAATTTGCAACATGGGTTATTCTCATTTAAATAAAACAAACAGTCAGAAACATCTGCTATTTTCCATTTATAAGGATTCGTTCTGCTTGATCGTTGATACACCCTAACAAGCTAAGCACACCGTAGAGCACACAAACCCTAAAAAAAAAGGGAGAGAACAAACTGATACTACACCCATATTCATATACCACACACCAAACAAGCATAATAGAAACAACAACAACATTAACTATGAAGAGAAAAGAGAAATGATCAATAGGTTCTTAAGGATATGCACCGTTGGTTGTCGATAGATCAGACCATGAGAAGGCAGGATTCCAGTAGCCCAATTCACTTCCAGCAATGGGAGCGGGTTCCATGATGGACGAAGAAGAAGATGATGTAGAACACAAATTGCTCAGTACTGCCGGTGAATGATCGGTGTAGTAATTCGCTGATGATCTGAGCCTTTGATAGAGCTCTTGAATTCCAGTATTTTGAACTTCACCCAGTAAGAATCCATGCTGTGGTTGGTGGGGGTGGTGATGATTTTGCTGGTGCTGTTGAGGTTGATGTTGATTGTTTCTCCAGAAAGAGCTGCACAGACCAATGGGAGCTTCGCTCAAAGGATCTAAGCTCAGGGTTCTTGCATTCAATGCGCCTGTTGCTACAGCTGATTCGGACGTCATATGGGATCCCATCATACCCCCCTCATCTTTGATGGTAACAGAATTGGACATTGGATTAGGGTTAGGGTTTTGGGTGGCTCTCAACAAGGCCAACAGTTGAGAATTCTGCGGCGAAGCCCATAGAATTGGATTGAAGGGCAGCTCATGATCAAACCCGCTTCCGGGGTTTGATCTACAAATGTCCGACGACACTGTTTTGACCTTTCCGTTGCTTGATTTCACAGCCGACATCGACACGCTAGTATTCTTGTTTTTCCGGCAACCGCCTCCGATGGGGACGTTACGGAGTGCACCGCCTTTAGTCCAGTATCGCCGGCAGGTCTTGCAGAAGTGGCGAGGCTGGGTGAGGTTGTAGTTGTTGTAGTAACAGAACTTAGTGTTGGCCGAATCACATCTTGGGCACCTCAGATTTTGGTGATCTGAGGATGATGTAGTTGCAGTACTAGTAGTTGTAGATGAAGAAGAAGAAGAGGGAGAAGAAGAAGAAGGTGACCCTTCTAAAACTCCTCCACTGGTTGAAATTTTGCCCCTTTCTCCTATTAGTCCAGCACCTCCTCCTAACAGCTCTTGAAACATCTTTTCTTCTTTGTTAATCTACAAGAAAAGCAAAGATGGTGAGTCTTTTGAGTGGTGAAAAAGCAATGAAAAGTAGGTTTTGTTGTTGTGTATATGTGAGAGAAATGAGAGATGGACATAGGACTTGCCTTTGAATGTTCAGTTGGATGGTTTTATTGGCCTGTTTTTTGAGTGTAAAAGAATTGAGGATTGGAGGTGGAGGGGAGCTTTAATATAGATAGATGGAAGGAGAAAGAAACCACTTGTCTGTCTCAAAAAACAGAAAAAAAAAAAGTGGTTTTGGGTTTGCAGTTGGCAGTTTGGTTGTAAGTGGTTTTTGAAGGAATGTAATATTAGACATTTCCTCCTCTTCCCATTCTACCCTTCTATCACACTTTTTCTCTTATGAAAAATCAAATTTGATGATAAGACCACATTATTATCCTCTTGATTTCACTGACGACAAGAAATAGAGACGAATTCATGTTTAAAACACTTTCTTTTCTTTGTTTTTCTTATTCTCATCTGGGTATTGCCAAAGAAGGCCAAAATTCTAAGAAATTAAGATTAATTTTCACACTTAAAAGAAATAAATCAGAGAAGGATCTTGTGATCTTCAAAAAAGACAACAAAAAAAAAATGTCATGGGTGCTTTTGTAAATAGATGGGGTTTCTCACTCTTGTATAATAGAATATAGATTAGAATGGAAGTGCTTTGCATTATATCTATAAACGATTTGCTTGGCATATTAAACAAGTTTCTTAATTTGATGGAAGTGGGGTGGAGAGCTGAGAATTTATAATAATAATAATAGTAGTAATCAAGTTTATAAAGAAGTGGTTTGTGTTACTTATTGAAAATGATTCTTCAAAGACAATGATTTCGAGTTCAAGGTGAGGGCTTATCACGTGGAAATACGTGTAAAGTTGATGTCCCAATTAGAAGAAAGGCACTGTCCGAAACTTATGGCTTGAATTTAGCCATCCCCACCCCCAAACAAGATGATTGCCTTCGTGTGCTACACACGAGTCCATTTAGCTTGAACTAATTCACACGCGTGGTGGGGTAGGAGTACTTAGAGAGCCGGTGCATGGGCGTGCGCATGTGGTGCCCCCCTTATTTACTTGGCTTAAGCAGTCGGTAATACATCATATTTGTTCTATTGAGTTTTTGAATTTAGAGTATCATCTGATCATTTAATTCACCAAATTGGTTCTTACAGTGGTATTGCTTTAGCAAATTTGGTGGCCACGGTTTCCAAAATTTTTTATTGCGTTTTAACTAGGATTGCATTCAAGTCAAGTTGACTCGTGAGCTGGGCTTGTTCAAACCAAGCTCAAGCTAGTATTTTTTTATGTGAATGACCAAGCCAAACTTGTACTTGAACTCAAATATTTAAACAAGCCAAGCTTGAGTATGATCCTATTTGATTCGGCTCGACTTGAAATTTGGCTCGTTTTGGGCTCAACTCGACTTAAGCTCGATTCAAAATGCTATATATATAATAATTTTTGATAATGTTATTTGTATTAATATATAATAATATTTTTTTAACTTATCAAAAATAAGTTTAGGAGGTAATACTAACAAAAGAAAGTTGAGAATTTAAAAGCGAAAGCACACTCTACCTCTACCTCTAGATTGAGGACCTTAAAAGCTTGAGCATGTTGAAACCAAACTCGAGCTTGCCAAGCTCGGCTCGGCTCGAACACAAGTCTGATTTTAACTAAGGCGCTCATGTACGTAACCCTGGATAGAAGCTGCTACCATGGTATGCCTTCTAAGACCACGGTCATCGACTTGAGACTGCGAGGAGTCGAACGCGGGTCTGCGTCCGCACTAGCTCGTTCACGATGGAAATATGAACTATGGCACCTTCCGCCAACTTGTGATCAGCCTCAATGGACTAGTTTTGTAAATTAAGAACCAATATAGATTAGATATTATTCCTCTACCTGATTCAAAAGAACAAAAATAATAATGGGTGATTTCCATTAGTATTACATACAATTCCCTTAGTTTTCCACAAATCCATAGAATACTTCTGTATATATTATATATTTTCTGAAGTTATGTCGATCCCTTCCCAATATCAATTTATATGAAAAAACCCACCCCATGAAATAGAAGTAGACTTATCTTCTTATGAGAGGTATTTAGGATAAATGGAAGTAAATGTAGGGTCAAGGAAGGTTCCATGGCACACTGATGGTTGCCTAAGAAGAAGGATTCATCATACTGTATATCTCTTTTAGGATTTTGCTAGCAATGCTCTCTCCAATTGCACTATCTTCTTTTCAGAGAAAGAAGACAAGGATTTTATAACGTCACCCACAAAATCTTGCCTTATTAACTCAAAAGGGGAGAGTGCATAAGGGGAAAGTGTGGCTAACACTCCCCTTTTTTAAGGGTGGTGTTACGCGCACCCCATTAATTTATGAGTACACCCCAAACTAAATAGTAAATATTAAAATTTTGGATAATGCTAGCATCATTTTCTTTTAACACTCGCTATCTTTTTGATTGGAGAGAGTGTTAGTGGAAAAAACGAGTCTTTTTCTTAATGCAAGACAATAATACATGTTTTTTCCACAAAGAAAGTGAGTTTGAAAGAAAGTGATGCTAGCATTGTCCTAAAATTTTTTAAATAAACATTGTAACGGATTAAAAGACATAAATGCCCCGTTTCTTCTACCTGTGTCTCGAGAACCCCTCTCCGATAACGAACCAACAACTACTCTCTCCCCCGCAACACCTTTTGGGCAGCCATGGCGTAATGGACCTTAACACACTTTTTTATTCAATTAAGTAAAAACAAATCTTGCTATGGATGGTGGATCTATCTTAAACCCTAATAACCTTTAATGTTTACATAGAGGAAAGGAGTTTTTTTGTGCTCCCTGACCTTCATGTCGATGGCTATAAACTTGTATTCAAGGTCTTGTTCGTGTAGAGAAGCTAGAACTCGCACAGTAGCTGGCGAAGGTAAGGTACACTTTTTGGACAACCATAGCCGTCTGAGCCAAAGAGAGAGTTATTTGCAAAGAGATGAGTAAAAAGGAGGGTGGCGAGAAGGCAGTTGTGGTCCGTGGACCCACTTGGAGTAGAATTTTAATGCTACTGAATTCTTTGATCCGCAACGAAGAAGGAAGAAATGTTACCTATTACTTGGGGTTTTGAACAGAGCGGTTTTTGTCAAAATAGGCTCCAGGTTTTCTAAACCCTCAAAATAGGCTCTGACTTTTCAAAATAATTTTTTTAGGCTTATACATGTGTAAGTGTCACACATCCGTGAGACTTATCGTGAGATGTACCAAAATGTCCTTATTTCCACTCTCTCTCCCACAGTTCAGTATACGAAGGAAGAAAACCATTTTTTGGGAGCAAAAAAAATCTAGTCATTGTGTTCATTCGGAAATTCGATCACTACCTTCCTCGTTTGACTCAATTCATCCGTTAAAGAGGAAAGAGTTCATTTCATCTTTCTTAGTAACATATTCTCAATGTTCATTAGAGTTTTCTTGAATTCATTCCAAATTTGTTCTTTCATTTTTCTGTTTACAAGGTTGTTATCTTCATTTGTAATATTCACTCTGTTGATAGGCTTCTTAATCATTTTAGTGTTTGATCTATTCTAATCCTTTCATTTTTCATTTAAGGAATTGTCTTTCATTTTTATTATTTTCTCCTCTTTTTTTCATATACTTCATTCATATTTATAATATCGATCGATCGGCATCCCATATCAATCGATCGTTATCCCAGATCAATCAATCAATATCTTAGAGCAATCGATCGCTCTGGGATATCGATCAATTGATTGTTGATTTACATCAATTGAAAATTTAGTTTTATTATATTATCTTACTTTTATAACTTTGATTACCTTTTGTAATTAAAAATGTATTTTAAGTCGACAATCATGAGTCCACAAAAGACGATGTCACGTCCAACCTCAAGAGAGGAGAATTCCACAAGCAAATGAGAGGTGGAACTGATTATGAGCAACCATCATTGAAATACTCTCATAAGATATTGCCCAACTTATAGATAATTTTTAGGCCCTGCGAGAAAAAGTATTTGTGGATAACAAGTAGCTTCGGTTATCTATTGATTTCTTAAAAAGAGAATTTGTATAAGAAATTAATGTATATTCGTTTGTAGATTTTTAGAAATGAGAATTTGTATGAGACATTGGTGTATAATCATTGTTGGTTCATATGAATGTACTCAAAATGATCATCTTGTAAGAGTCTCTTAGCCATTTTTGAAGAGGAGAAGCTTCACCAAGTTCTTCTAACTCTTGCTATGAAGTGAAAGATAATTGTTTGTAGATTTTTAAAATTTTGTATGATTGTGTTCACAATTAATGTGGGTGCAGAGTTTCTTTGGTCTTTATTTCATTCGGATATCCTCTATTTCCGTAAAAGAATGACGTTTGAGTTTTTGACATGTGCTGCATTGTAATAGTCGAAGATGTTACAATAGTGTGAAATTGTATAAATGTTAATGAGCATTTGTGTAATGTGATTTTGGATATTTATGTAACTTGGTGTGTAGATGGTGTACTCATAGTTGGTTTGTAAATATGCTTTGGTATTATATGATCTTTTGCTTTATGTGAATTAGTATGTGACTTGGTGTGTAGTTGGTTTATAAATATATCGGGAAAATTGCGTGTAGAGACGAAATTTAATTTTTTGGTATTCGTGTCACTTAATTTAATCTTCTCGATTATCGTGATTAATTTATTACATAAGTTTAAAATTGAAACAACTAAAGTAACATCCAGCGTGTTTTATAAATTAAATAAGTAAAAATAGACGAAATCGCCCCTTTATCAATGTAGGACTATTTTGGTCATTTAAAGTCATCAAAAATTTATGAAAATTTTAGGATTGATTCTATATGTCTTAAAGAAGCTACGGTTCAAATTTTAACTTAATCATATAAGAATTGACCTCTCTATAACTTTTCAAAGTTTAGTGGCAAAAGCATAAATACGCAAAAATTATGAATAGTGCGTGAATAGTAATCTGAGAAACCCCAAACTCGATTTTTGACTTCCCTATTTAACATATAAGACTTATTAGGTTTTTATTGAGAGAGTTGAGAGAGCTTTCCTTAAGTATTCTAAGGGTTTTCAAAGGAAGAAGACCTAGAGATTTGCTTAGAGAAGAAGGAAAATGGCTAGGTCGAGATCAAGAAACATTATTAGAGATCAAGATCCAGCTATTCTAAAATGCTACGATCATAGGGAAACGATCTTGAGAGGTAAAAGTACAATTTTTACTAACAATTAAGATTTAATATATATTGTAAGATTTGAATATCGATAAATCTAATTGTTAAAGATGAAGAGCAATGATTTGATTGATAAGTTATAAGATACATAATTTATTCAAAATATTTATATTAGGTATTAGGTATGTAATATATTTAATTTAAATTCTCACTAATGATTCATATTGATGATCTATGTTTACGATTAAATATTGAGTATATTTAATACGTTTGATTTTACATGAATGAGAATGGATTTAATATTGAATGAGAATTAAGTATGTTAGTTTTTATGAATTATTGAGAATTGATTTACATGATTTGCAATGAGTTATTAAATTATTATTATCCCGTGAATGTTAAATATTAGCCCATAAATGTTAAATATTAGATCGTGAATGTTAATTTTTTTTTTATAAATTGCATATGGTAAGTCTATTTATATATGCATATATTGTGATTTAATTTCAGAATGATGAATGCTTAGGTTACCTTAACCTAGATCCTTTGCCTTAATGGAATGAGACATTGTCTAAGGGCTAACCCTAATGAAAATAGATCATACCACTTGCACAAGTCTCACTAGCATCAATCATTGTTAAAAGTCTCATAAGCATGAAAAGTCTAAACACCAAAGAAAACACTATAACTGAAAGAACGATCATGTCGGCATGTGGTGTTATGATAACGATCATGTCCGACATGTGGTTACTAAGAACTTGTAAAGAACTGTAATGCATGGTAAAGACTGCATTAGTCTCAATGTTGCATAAGTCTTATAAGTCTGCATGAATGCTGATATGATCTTTTAAATGCATGTATTGTTATTAAAATGAAAAACATGTTAATGATCTTATATTTGTTCTAAATTTTCCACACGTTGATTAATTTATATTGAAAAACATGATTATGATTATTTTAATTACTGTATGATATTATATGTTGTTAGTGGATGTTGTACAACACTGAGTGTTTCAATACTTAGCTGTGCCTTTTATGTCAGTAAGTTTAGGTATTGAATTTGATAACAATGCTTACGAGCCATGGGTAGAAGAGGAATACCAGGAGGAAAAATAAGATGACTACTCAGAGGGTGATGCCAACCCAAATTACTACCCATATTATTGACTTTAGATATTTTAGTATTTATTTCAATTTTAAAGGATGTAATAACTACTTAAATTTTGATGTTGCTTAGGTTTTAATTACTAGGATTTATATTGGGTTCATTGATAACCTCATAAGTTTATTTACGGGATTTTATCAAATGATTAATTATGACATTTATTGATTTTGTTCTTATTTTATTGGAGAAATTTATAGGTTCATAACTTAGTTATGCATAATATTATTTTAGTTAAGGATGTTATGCAGTGTCATGGGTCCAGAGTCCCTTTTCTACTAAGGGGGGATTTTGTGGCGTTACATTACAAGGTTCCATCTTCTCGATCGCTAAGACCGATCACTTAGTTAAAAATGTCCCTTTATGATATGAGATTAATCGATCGCTCTCATCTTTAAGATCGATGACCATAATCATCATAAATGTATTCCGTTTCATCAATGTGGTGCATATCTGATGTTTGTTTTGCACTTATAGTTATAAACAACTGCATATATTAGTGATCGTGAACGTAGAATCATACAAATTTTTTGTCTTATCGATCTGATATTACATAAAAACGATCGGACATTATATATGAGCGATCTGACTAAAGTGTGGAGATGGTGTAAGTCTCTCAACGGTTTTTAAGATGAGAAGTTTCACACAAGTTCTTCCAACTCTTACTATGAAGTGGAAGAGGAGCAGCTTCACACAAGTTTTATTATTCATGGTTCATGCAATAAGTGCAATCAGCACAACCAGTCATGGTACAGTTGCTCTTGGAAACACCATCAAAGTTGGAAGAGGGTACGGAGACATGAATATAACAAGTAAAGGTTACACATGATGACAAAAGTACCTCCATTCTCCCTTTCAATATTTACTTTTTAAAACCATTTGCTATTTTTGGAGTTATACTATTAGTGATTCGAGTTTGCCAATTATGAGTGCACCCAAAGATGACGGAAAAATGTTATTGTGTCCTACAAATTGAGTGTCATATAAGCTTTATCCTGAGAGAATATTACCTAAAAGGGTTGCTTCTTCGATGATTCCACTCTCTTAAATCAGATATGACTTTCAAATATATGTTGAGCAAAAGAATATACATTAATATGAATATACACCAATGTCTCATACAACTTCTCATTTCTTTTTTTAAATTTTTTGAATTTCTCATTTATAAAAGTTTACAAACGAATATACATCAACTTCTTATACAATTTTTCATTTCTAAAAATCTACATACATTCAAAGCAACTCCTTGTCCATAATTACTTTTTCTTTCGGGGGCTTCAAAATTGTTCATAAGTTGAACAATATCTTTTGGGAGTATTTCAATGATGGTTGCATATAATTTGTCTCACATCCCTTTTCCTTGTGGAATTCTCCTCCCTTGAGGTTGGGTGTGTCATCGTCTTTTGTGGACCCTTGATTGTCGACTTAAAAGACATTTTTAGCCACAAAATTAATCAAAATAATAAACATTAGATAATATTAAAAAAACTAAAATTTTAATTGATGTAAATCAGCAATCAATTGATCGATATCCCAGAGCGATCGATTGATCTGGGATAACGATCGATTGATCTGAGATAACGATAGATCGATACTGTATATGAAAAAAATAGAGAAAATGATTAAAAAGAAGGAAAATTCCTTGAATAAAAAAAACAGAAAAATAAAGGAGTTTAGAATGGATCAAACACTAAAACGATGAAAAAGCCTATGAAGAGAGTGAATATTACAAATGAAGATGATAAAAACTCTTTAAACAGAAAAATGAAAGAACAAATTTGGAATGAACGAGAATTTTTTCTCCCCAAAAAATGATTTTCTTCCTTTATACAATGAATTTTAGGAGAGAGTGGAAAGGACATTTTGATCCATCTCATGATAAGTCTCACGCGTATGTACACATGTATAGGCCTAAAAAGTTATTTTGAAAAGTCAGCTTATTTAAAACCTAGAATATATTTTGGTAAAAACCCCTTGTACGGAGACAAATGAAGAAGATGAAGCTTAGGGTGTTTTTGTCATTTAATTATTTTTATGTTTAATTAAAAAAATTTAAGTATTTATTTTATAGTTTGGTGTGTAGTCATTTAGAAATGGGGTGCATATAACACCACCCCTTTTTTTTATTTCTACTAATAATGACTAAATTCCATTCTTTCTTCTAAAGGTTAGGATCTCATGTTCACTTGTTAAATCCGTACAAGACAATAAATCTTAGACTTTAAACACTAAAGACTCAAGAAGGCCACTAGATACATATAGATTTGGTTCCTCTTTCTCTTATTTCTTACATGTATTTATCCTATCCAAATATATATCGAAAGAATGGAGAAAATAATAATAGTTATTATTAAACGAGCCATATGGTGATTTTCTTTTATGAGCTTAGAAAAACTGGGAGAATGATACCACTTCTTTCACATTCAAGTATACGAAAGAGAGAACGAAACGTGACAGGAAAAGAAAACAAAAGGACAGGAAAAGAGAACAAAAGTTTGTTCAGCAATGGCAATGGTGGTGCAAAAGTAGGCAGGGGCTAACAAACGGTTTTGGTTTTAAATTATTTCCTGCCACTACATACGTTACGTACCTGACCGCGCGTGCCGTTCGGAAGGCGAGGTATTCAGGCCAGGGATTAAGAAGACCGACACGATATGGCGGTGACTGTGCCCCGACTTTATTCAATAATGGGCCGGGCAGCGGAAAAGGACTGGAGAGAGCGCAATCCCATTCCCTGCCACCCATGCCGGGCAGTAGGGCAGACCCCGGGCAGATGAGGAAGTCGCCGTCAAATATCAGTGGAGAGACGTCCCTCGATGCCCGGGCTGTCGTCCCCCCTTCTCGGTCAGTCGCTGTCAGCCGCTTTATCTCTCCTCGCACACCCCCAAGATTCGTTTCCGCCGAATCTCTCCCACCATATCAAATATCAAAATATGTATTTATGAATGAAAAGTACATAATATCATATTATAAAAAATTCATAATTTGTATTACCCCATGCATCCCATTATATGACATGAAAACCATGCATGCATGGATGTGGTAACGAAACATTCCACGTGGGCCCCACTCCATGTCCCCCCTTATGCGGCAAAAGAGCTTTTCTAGGGTTTCACACCAAAAGGACGTTTTTTGAAGTGGGATGGAGCCATGGAGGGTACGCTTGCTTTTCCTTTTGGCTGTTTGAATAATCCTAATAATTCATCTTTCTCTCTCCCTACTCCCTAGTCCCTCCCCCGTGAAGGTACGTACATTGATTGATAATGGATTTCCTCTTTTGTAAATCAAAATGGTCTTATCTTTCAATAAATATTGATAATAAATTAATAATTCTAATCTATCTACAAAACGAATAAAATAACGTGTTTTTTTTTTTTTTTTTGTTTTGACCCTTGGCAGAAGACTAGCCATAGAGGAGCTTAAGTTTCTGGGGTTTTATGAACTTCTAATGGAAGGAGGGAGATGGAAGATTCATAATCTTTCATCTCCCTCCCCAAGGGATGGGATGATGGACCCACCATGATGTCAACTCCAATGGAATTTCAGTCTGACAAAGCGAGGGTGGAAAATATCCCATTGCAGAATTACCATAGATCATGTCTCTTGGGAAAGGTCCCATGTCTATTCCCATTGGACAAGATTAATTTATTGAGCTTTGCCAGAAGAGAAATTCTAACCGACATGCTAAGGATCTTATGCCCAAGCTATCTTTATTAAGTTCCTGTTACCAAGACTAGATTTGGGGCGAACAGTGTGTGTATATGCCTGCAGTAGCAATAAACTAATCTTTCTTTGGGTTTTCTCCAAGATTGATGCTCAGTTCCCATGTGATGAATCCATTCTAGTGTTCAAAACTGGAGGATTCTCAATTGGAAATTGATGAGAAAATCAGATACATGCAGATATATATTCTCATGAATGACTGACATTTTGCTTCATAAAATTAATTAATAACAAGCAAAGTTTTTCTGTTCCTTGAAACCATATAAAATCATGAAATCTTCCTTAGATTGCTAGCTAGACACAATCATCAAAAAATTATATAATATCTATATGTATTCTTTAAAAAAAAAATTATCTCAATACCCTAATAATAATTTGTAACAGTCGAAAATTCCTTTGAATTAATTGATTTAGGTTGCTAGGGACGAGGCACTCTAAGCCTTTATACAAATTCGACTAATGCTATCCGAACTGTATCTAATATTCCAAATGCGATTCGAACTGTAGCAATTACAAATAGATATGTTGGTCAGATTTTATAACGTGGAGATTAAAGTACATGGAAGCAAACAACTGAACAAGCGTGTTGATTTTTAATTTGTCCTCTTTTGTAGCCAATCTATATATCAGAATATATTTCGTTTTCTCCTCATGAATTTCTTGACGCCCCATTTTAGAATGTTAGATGAGGCTGCAAGTGAGATATTTATTTTACGAAAATACTTGCCTTAGTCTCTCTCTTCCTTACTTTCTTTATGGGATCAACAAGTGCCGTCATTTTTACTCTCTACTCAAGCAGTCGGCTATAACTAAAAAAGGGAGTTAATTTTTTTTTATTTTAAAAGAGGGCGTTTAAATTTTAAAGGCTTTAGCTGGGTGCTAAAAAAAGAGAGTTTAAATCATTTTTTTTTAAAAAGGATAGAGAGAGTATTCAACTTTTAAAGGCTTTAGCTGGCTGCCTTTGCCAAAGTTTGACGCAAAATCTCGGTTTTGTTCCCATCCCAGAAATCAAAATCAATCATATTTTAGATTTGTAAATTTCTGGCAAAATTTGGGGAAAAAATTAATTATTATTTTAATAAGATTTCAGCATATTTTGAAATATTTATCAAATTTTTACAAAATTTTTAAAAAAATAAATAATAATATTTATATAAATATATTAAACTTTAATAAAAAATTTATTATGAACAATTTTTTTTTGAAATTTTGATAAAAATTTCGTGAAGATAATTAAATTTTAAAAATATTTAAAAAAATCTGAAATTTTGCCAAAATATCCAAAATTTTTGATATTTCAATTCAGGTTAGAGGACCAAATCACCAATATATCCAAAATTTCAAACCTTGGCCTTTGCAACCAAGAAATGTGAGGATAGTTGTTGTGGCATAGTAGAAAAAGGGGGGAAGAAGGAAATTGGGTGTTTCATTCCCCTATTTTATTTTTAGTCTGTCTGAGGCA
This sequence comes from Tetracentron sinense, assembly GCA_015143295.1. NCBI lineage: Eukaryota > Viridiplantae > Streptophyta > Magnoliopsida > Trochodendrales > Trochodendraceae > Tetracentron > Tetracentron sinense. Next base: position 3,419,593 of record CM026552.1, read on the forward strand.
TCATTAATCTAGTTAGTTTGTCGGCCGACTACCATTGATAAGAATTCTAATCTGAAAGTAGTTTGTCATGTGTTAGATCTATTTGAGAGTCCCTCCTTTCGAATAGATCCCAGAAACCTCCTCTTAACAGACACCAATACCTTTACCAAATAAAAAAAAACACGTACCAATACCATGTTTTATAAACATGGAAAATATTCGAGTCGGAGGGAGGCATCTCGGATTCTCGGGGTCATTTTTTTGTCATGTGTCCCCTATTAATTATTTGTTGGTTAAGATTCACCCACTCTTAGGGTTCACCCATTTACCTTTGATTTTTTTAAAAAAAATAAAAAATTAACTACATGTATTAAAATAAAATTTAACTAGAGTTCATAGGCAATTGAAAGGGCTTTGTGAGGGCGAGGAGAAATAGTTGGCTCGCTCGAAGAGCAAGCTATTGCTCTATAAATATATAAGCAATGTGACATTGTTCATAAATGTATACCCTCTTAGGATCCGTGTGGCATCAAATTTTTGTAATTCTCTAAATCTAGAAATTTATCAATTCCGAAATTATGAATTCTCATAATTACTTTTATGTAGAGAACTCATTTGTAAACATTTAATTAATGAATGAGATCAAGAGTAAAATTTTTTTCTTCAAAAATTATGTTCTAAAAGCACAATATATGTCTGAATGAATCATGCCAGCCTTATTCTGAGGCATTTCTTACTCTCAACCAAAAACTAACATTTCTCCCTGCCTTTAGTCAAAACCAATGCATGCCTTTACTTTAACAGGTGGTGGTTTTTGGTTGAATAAGGCATTTCTGACAATTGGGCTGGCACACCTCGTGCTGAAATTGCTCCAAAACATAGTAAAGTGGGAAATGGAAAATCACTCCCCGACAATGATTTTTATCAAACGACTCCTTACTCATCCAAGAAAATACATAAAAAAATTCCTCCTAAGATTGGACATTAGTGGGAAATGAGATGAGCCCAAAAAGAATAGGTGGGTAATTGAGTTTACCCAAAAGGGTGTATATTTCATACCCAAATTCTCTCCATATGTGGTGTGACATAAGCATATCTTAGATGAGTTTAATGAGATCCGAAGTTTTTATTTTATATTTGGGTACAATGAGAGCCAAAAGATGACAAGCGTTAAAGTCGATAAAGCATACATTGATTGAATGTTCTAACTAGCCGAATATAAGTGGTAGCTGCTACAACATTCCAAAGAATATAGCAATCTGCGGAGCCCACTTCTATTGACGGGAAAGGACGAGTTGACCGAATTCCACGAGGATCTGCCTCCCGTCCACATTAAATCCAAATTAGACTCTGGATTGATTTCAAAATAATAATAAAAATTAGAGTCCGGACTCCGGACCCTCTCTGCCACTGGTTTTCGAATGGCACCTCCTTTTGTTTTTTGTTTTTTTTTTTTTTAAATAGGCTTAGAAGTAACAACCTAAGCTCCGAGTTCAAAGGAAACGAGTGCTAACGCCAGACGCATCAAGTTTCTACAGACACAGTGTTGGTGCAACACATGATGTTGCTACCCAAAACCAAGGCTATTGACTGACACTTGATGCCATGGCCTTACGTCGGGGCTAGCATTTCTATAAAAGGAAACATGTCAATTTGTGCAATAAAAACTAGAAGGAAAATAGTTAACGGACCCATGGATCCCAATTGATAACCTAAGGCATCCACCCATTGGTGGATGCCCTCCCTCTTAAATGCTCACCAACTGTGGTGAGCATTTAAGAGGGAAGAGGGAGGGCATCCACCAATGGGTGGATGTGGTGAGCATTTAAGAGGGAGGGCATCCACCAATGGGTGGATGCCTTAGGTTATCTATTGGGATCCATTGGTCCGCCTATCACTACTCAAACTAGAAATGTTCCCCCTAGCTCTTTGATGAGATAGACTTCAACTAACGGTGTTATTCTTAGGCAGTCCCTATTCTCAATCAAAAAATTTAACATATACATTTGCTTTTAATCAAAAGCTAACATTTGTTCTTGTTTTTAACTAAAAACCAATATTTGTCTTTGTTTTGCTTTAACATGTGTTAGTTTTTGGCTGAATAAGAGAATATACTTGAGAGTAGGGCTAGCACACCTCAAAATAGACATAGCAGAATTTAGTCCATAAATTCTATAAGACTGCTAGCCCCATTGCACAATTCAATATTTCCTTTTCACAATCTGGCGTGTTTAAAAAGAAATTAAAAGAATAATTAATGGTTCATACTATTAGAGATAATTTAGAGGATATAATAAAGTGGTTTAATAAATTGTATCTCATCTCAAAGTATATTTGAATTTAACATTTGAAAGAGATTAGGATCGATTACTTTGATTTGATTTAATAGAATTTTTATCTTGAAATGATGTAACATCTATATAAACTCCACTTGGGGTCTCTATGTAATCATCCAAGTGTAAGATTTTCCATTAAGTTTATGGTATGGGCAATGCTCATTGTCTAATTCCGGATAAAGTCTACTCCAGTTAAAGTTTTAATCGTCGCCAAATAATAACGGTTTATCCATTAATTAAGTATCTAAAGTTATAAGGATGGTCTATAGTCTCTTTGATGGGTTAGGACTTTAATGACCTAAACCCTGAGTATATATAATGCTTATAAGCTATCCGTTAGAGATCTAACTCCTAATAAAGTCTGCAGTAAAGCATCTTCCCCATCAAGAACTAAAGAGTCATGGAATCTGAAGACCGCGTGTTTTGTCGTCATCGACAACTAAATATTCTTTTCATCATCTTTAATGGCAGTGACAGATTCACGATTCTTGAATCTATGGTTGGCTAGATCCAGATAAATGCATGAGATTGCCAGAAATATGGTCTCGGGCTTCCACACATCATCCGACATGTGGCAATAAAAAGAGGAGAAGTCATTTCATTTTCTCCCCATGTTTTTTACTTCTCCCCACTTGATATATCTCCCATTTTTATCACCACATGTCAAATGATGTGCAGACTCGAGACCAAATTTCTGGCATTTGCCAGACACAATCCCATGCCCCAGATAAATATAACACCAAGATTATCAATAAATTTATTTTCTATGATATACAAGTTACAATTGAACAAGTAAAAATAGCAACGCTTGTCGCTATCTCTATGGGAGGGAGCTTGGAAATCTTCAATTGGGGCTAGCATTTCTCATTCTACAGTAATTGTTTATTTGCCGTCATCATTTGTCATCGTAATCAATATAATTATTATTGTAATTATCATTATAAATATCATTGCCATCCTCATCCTCCTCTTCGTATTTTAAGGTAGTATTTTGAGACCGTTTGGACAGTTGACCAAGAAGCAAACTGGCTTCCAGAAATTATTAAAAATCGCCTTTCTCTCAAAATTGTTCTAAATCCTTCCAGTCGGAATAAAAGTTCAAACAGTTTAAATGGTCTGTGTGAAAATGGCTGATCATGTTGCTATAAGCATGGATAGCATGGTTAAGGTCGCTTGATCATAGTGATTACTGATAAGTGCCTTGACCAATACACCTCAAAAGACCAACCTGATGAGGTGCAGAAGATCAATTTACTTATTAAAGGCACATAACATACCAACACGCTTCCGTAATCGACGTTCTCGGTGGCTCACTCTAGGGCGGGGCACTTCTCCGGATTTTTTTTCATAACCCTCTCTAAGTAACCCTTTCCGTAACGACTTTCACTTTGGGACGGGGCATTTCTCCGATCTTTTTTCCATAGCCCTCTCCAGGTAGCTCTTTCCATGACTCGAACTCGTGACGTGGTGTCTAACTCTTTCCATTGATAAGTGTCTTGACCAATACTCCTCAAAAAACTAGTCTGATGAGGTGCAGAAAATCAATTTACTTATTAAATGCACATAACAATTACTTATGCTGGAGATCTTCTGAGTAGAAAATCCTAATCCCTACTTTTAACATGAATAGCCTTCACAGATGGCGTGTCAGCTGTTTGGTATATTATGCAGTAAATTTTTATAGGTAATCATGGTTTTCATTAAAAAGAGAAGCAAAAGATAAAAATAATTTACAAAGAGTGAACCTAAAACATATGGAAAAGAAATGAGCATGAGTTAAACAAACCAAACTTCATAGAGTTCGAATCATAGCCAATTGTTATTGAATTCAATCACATATGGCACACCACCATTGGAGGAGAGCAAAAAATTTGAATTTAAAAATTTTCCCACCATTTTGCTCTCCTCCAATAGTGGTGTGCCACATATGTGATTGAATTCAATCACAATTGGCTATGATTCGAACTCAACTCCATATATCCCCAAAACATTCCCAATTAGGCGGGGAAATCTAAAATCTCCCACCAATATACATCGCCACTGATGGAAAGTTGAAACCTAGTCTACACTTTTTAGGATAAGGATAGGCTTATCCCACCATTTGAGACAAACGATCCTTGCACCCAATCAACCCTTTAGGTCTTAACTTTCCAACGTGATTAGAACCAATAGAGAGCGTGATCCATGAGTCCATCATTAGAGAGTAAATCATACAATAATCCACACACTAAGACTTATCCAAAAGCTAATATAATCCTTTTTATCAAATGAAGAACACGTGCGAGCCCAGGCCCTACCAAAGATTATGAAATAAGAGAAGGGATTAGTACTGTAAGGCATGGCCTATGGGGGTTGGTAGCAAAAGGATTGAATAAAGGAATTCACAATCATTTTGATCATCTTGGATGTGTCCCAATCAATAGAACTGAATGGGTGACTCATTATTACGATGAATCATAGATTTGGACGGGCAGAAGAAGAAAGAAAGAAGAGTATGAATGAATGATAAGGCGCCTTGGAATGTATTACTTTCAAGCAAAGGTGACTATGGTTATGATTTTGAAATGGGGTTTTTGTCATCTTATGTTTATATTCGTCCACTTGAAGGAAATGTCACGGAATTGGGTTGTTGGGACTTAAGAGCATGTAAACGCTATTTTCCTGACCGGAGGAATTGAGGCTCTCTGAGTCTGACCGGCCCGTAAAGCTAATCTTTTATTAGTTACGGAAGTAGCTTTCACTTTCTATGATCCGCATGCTCCAAAACTGTGTTATGTTAAGTTTACTCCTAGTGTCACATTACACACCACTACTTTAAATATAAGTCAAAGATCCAACTGGAAGCAACGATGATGGGATAACCGACCAACCGGCTGCCTGTAGCTCCGACGGCATTTTGTGCTCTCCTTTGACGAGGGTGACCTGAGATTGGAATAAAACCACTCACCATTATTAAATACCTTGTCCAAATTTTGTCACAAGATCCAAATATTACATCTTGTGAGCTGCACAGAAGCATATCCATACATGAGGCCATTGATGTAGCTTAATGGGATGTCTTGGCCCCACGTTCCCATCAGTCTCATAATCGAGTAATATATCATCCTTTGATCTACTAGTGATAATGGACATCTGTAGACGCAAATTCATGGAGTTGCTGGGATATAACCATTTACTATACATTAGAACTCAGTCGCATCACAAGTATACCATATGAAAATTCGTATCAGTGGAAGCCACAATCTGATGGTTTGGGGAAATAGGTGACTTGTATCAACTATGCTGTGAGTTTTCCACTCTTACGAGCCACGAGCAAATACTCAAAAATCAAACCAAGAAAAAACTTCAAAACAATCTTGGCAACCATACAGATTTCCAACTACTAAGAGAAGTAAACCAGACAAATCACCAAGATCCCAAGAAGCATCAACATACCTTCTTCTAAAATTCAATCCCTCCGTAATCCTGGGGTAAAAACTAAACTTTTGCAAAGAAAAATGCTAAACTGAAAATCCCTCATAAACACCACTTGACCATCCACATTGTTTGTCTCCCTAGTTATCTTCAGCTAACAGCGCTTTCCAATAAAGTCACTGCAACGCCCAGGTTAACCATTGAGCTATCAGGTGTTGGTTTTTGGCTGAGAAAAAAGGCTACCAGAATGAATAGGTAAGGTAGGGTAAAGAATCACCTACCAGAAAATAATAATAATAATAATAATAAGGGTAGAGAATCTTAAGCTACCCTTTTACCCCAAGTGTAATTTAATAATTTCATATATATCTCTAAACCCCAATTTAGTTTTACCCTTTTACCTAAGCTTTCTCAATTCTCACATATATCCCTAAGCCCTAAATTAGCCTGAATAAGAATGATTTGTGGTATGACAGTATGGGATACCTTATTTATTTGATTTAACATAAGTTTGTCAAGTTTTATCTGATTACCCAATTACCTTATAGGTAAATTACTTTAAAACAAGCACAACTTTAAAGTGGTTTTTACCCAAATTATGATTACCACATAGGTAATTGAAAATCTTAACCCTGCCCAAGAGGATATGTGGTAAATGACAATTTTGCCTACCCTAAAATGTAACCATAAAGCATGAAAGAAATTGCAAATAGGTACCCACCCCTTACCCTTCCGTTGACAACCCTACTAGTGATTCCTTTTACCAAAACAAGGTAGAAAGTGATGTAATTTACATCACCAAAGAAAAGATGCTTACCTGTGGGGGTGGAGACCTTTTTGGTGGCACGAATTATGAAGGGTTGGAGTCTTGAAGATAATAAGTTTATGTTTTACAGAGAGAGAGAGAGACAGAAAAAAAGAAAAAAAAAACTTGTATTCAAACCAGATTGATGCATCTATAATGTGAATCAGAAAGCTAGAATGGAAGTGCACAAGAGATGACATCTTTTGGAATGTACAGCTAGGTCAAGTTATAATTGAATTGGTAACAGGATTTGGTTAATCTAAGTCGCAACTCAATACTAATTTAAGAATACACTTTACAAACAATAATTCCAACTACAGAACAATATAAATATAAACATATTAAATGCCAAAACCGAAACATTATGATGTAAACCAATAAGCTAAAACAGGAATGTAATATATGGCATGTACTGGCATGAGGTCACACCTGTTTATTCTCTTTTGCAAAAGCAGACACAAGAAAGGTATAAAGGCAGGAACTATAGAACAACACGAGTTATAAGTGATCTCAGGTGATAGATTTTCAAAAATCATATTAACACTCAACACATAAGAAAAACAACACAAATTTTCTCATTAACACATGGATAACTCAGTTAAATACATTTCCGCACAATCTGCAAAAGGGAAATACAAAGAGAGCCATGCTAGATGCAACTACTACCACTTAAGGAAGAAAAATAGGGAATCATGTACTGGTCTGTCAATTTTAGTCCTCTCTAAATTCCTTACCTGCTCCAAGCATCTTCCACAATAACATCATAACTTCTTATGTTCAGAATGACCGCCATCTATGGAAATATGCCGCAATGTTGTTCTTGATGCCTCTCGAGGTCTTCGAAACCACAGAAACACAAACCATAGAGTCCTGAATAGTCCACCATTTGCAAAGTGTGGAATTAAAATGCGCCCCCAGTATGGGTAATATGGGCCTGGCAGTTTGAGCAACGTGAAGGAAATAGCAATGACAAACAGATGCCAGGGAACTTCTGCTTCCTGATAATTAAACCACACGACATAATTTAACATGAACAACAGCTTTAAGTGCAATGAGTCAACGGACATATAGCTTTATGAAATCTATGAACCCAACAGGTAAAGTGAAAGGGAAATCCATGAATACCATACTGGTCCTGGCATGTATGCAGGTTGGTGGGATCTGCTATTTGATGGGTCCAACTTTATTTCCCTTTTCCTATTCGAAAAAAATGAGGGTGATCAAGGCCACCTGACACATTAGATTCTCTTTGGATTGTGAGAGAAGATATTCTGAACAATCCAGAAAAGCTATAGTAACAGATGATTACAATCATCAAATTGGGTCAATTTGTAGCAGGGATTTCGTAGGTGAGACCCATTGGATGATAACTGCCCCTCTGCACTTGCAACAGTTATCATAGGATGTCCTTTGTAGACAATCATTGTAGACTACCCAACTGATACCATGAATTTTTATTTTATTTTTTATTTCCTTCTTAAAATTAATACAAACAGCATGTTATCTCAACCTTGAGAAGTGGAGATAGTTCCAAAGCTGTGTCTCTTAAAACCCCGGCAACAGCAATCCCGGCGAGTAGCGGAAAAGGAATAAGAAACAGTTTCCTTTCATGTGCACTGTAAGACATCTCGCTTAGTGATGAAACAGCCAGCAAGGGTACACACAAGTACTTGATGACTGCACAAATGAGATCAAGGATGAGTTGAACGAAGTTCTCCAATGCTTTGGTCCAAGGAAAACTCTTGACTGGCTGAGGAAAACTCTCCCAGAAATTTCTTGCCTTGTCCATTGCACAGTCCAAATTTAGCTTCCCAGAGTCTTCTGACTCTCCCGCAGTCATGTTTATCGTGCACGAGATAATGGACCTAGTATTCTGAAAACAGTTCAACCCATGTGGTCTAGAACTCAAAATACAGCGATGTGTCCTTGTATACAGCGACCACCCCTGCTGGATGACAAACAGAAGTCTGTGAACTAAAACAATATAGAACAGAAAGAATTTGAAATTCCAGATAATAAAAATGAGTCAGAGATAATAGAGGGCTATGACAATATTTCTCAGCCCCCGACATACATCAGATTAGTACGGCACTTTAAGCTGACTGAATTAGCCTCTGATATAGAGAGAATTCCATAACAGTAACTTCATGCAACAACTACATTACTATTAGAAAGTATTAAGGCCCGACCGATGTTGGACACAAAAAATGAAATTCTGAATAGCTAACAATAGTATAAAAGAACAGTTAACAAATCAAAATGTGCCCCGGCATTTAATAGAAGAAAAAAAACAAGGACACCAATTGAAGCTCTCATCCACTTGCGCAAATCAATCCGCAGAGTACTAAAAAGGGATGAATGTTTTTCAAGATTCATAATAATAGAATATAGTGCCAAGGGAGATCTAAAAATATGAAATAACTTCATTCTATTTCTATGTTCTCTATACTTGAAATCTTATATACACGATTACACGAAAAGAGATAACAAAGGCCCATTTTCTTTCATTAAATGCAGGTTAGGAAATCTTGTTTTATCCTGTTGCTTGATAGAATGCTTCACACAGCTCATTAAGAATAGAATAAGTGAAGGAAGAGATACAGGGAAAACAAAAAGTAATTATCAGACTGAACATAACATATAATTTTTTTCTATTGCAATGAAAAAATAGCCTCAATAAACTCAAAAGAAGTCTGTAACCAACCCAAATATAATGAACTCATTTCATGATTTTGCAACTTCAACAATGAACACACGAATCTGAATTTGAATAAACAAAAGTACAATGCAATGACGCCCCTCTTGATCAATTTCATCTGGATGGCACGTAGTGCTCTCACCTCAGCCGGCGGACACTATCGTGTGCTCCTTCTCTTCAGTCGACAGCCACCATGGTGCTCTCTTCCTCCTCCATTGACGGTTACAGTGGTGCTCTCCTTTCTGTTGACAGCCACCGTGGTTTTTCCATCCTCTTTAGATGGTCACTTTGCTGCCCCCTCATCCTTAGTCAATGGCACTATAGTACTTGCTTTGGTAGGCCGACGATCATTGTCTATGTGATTCCAGTAAGCCATCCTCCTATATTCTATTCACCTAACGAAGGTTACCTTGATGGTTTTAAATGACTAGTCAAATAACAACCTCAATGACTCCCAAGTAGTTTGGTTGATGGACGTCATCCATCCTCAATTGTGTTCAAGTAATAGATTTTTAGAGATATTTTTTTTGGTGCCAAGTGTTCAACATTTCTGTTTTAGTATGGCATGGGGAGGAGCTGCCCCCTTTGAACTTTTGAAAAAAAAAAATCTTTTATACTATATTGTTTAATTATTGAACAGTGCATAGTCATGAGACAAGGGCCAGTTGCCTCCTGAACTTTTGAGAAAAAAATGATTAGTTTATTTAATACGGCATAGCCATTAGGCAAGGGAGCAACTGCCCCCTGGCCCTGAACTTTCGAAAACAAAATATATATTTTGTATTATTATTATGTTACTTAATTATTTAACAAGGCATAGTAATGGTCTTACTCTTGTTACTCTTCCTTCGTAATCAATGAATTATCTCTTAACCAAAAAACAAGCAGGGCATAGCAATGGGGCAAGGGGAAAGCTGCCATCATAAACAAGGATGTACGAAATGTATGGACAAAATGGCTCATAAACTTAGTCATCAAATAAATTTGGGAATGTACCCCCGTCCCCCTACACCCAGAATATTCCATACCTGCATAATCATTCTCCACAAATCCATCAAAAATTACTAAAATTTTCAATCAACTGCCATTTGCACCCTACAAGAAAATCCTGGCTCCACCCTTGCAGGGGTGGAGCCAAGAGCGGGGTTGAAATATTTTAATCCCATATGTGCATCATATAAAAATTAAAACATAGATTTAGTTTTTTTCTATACAATGACCCCCCCCAAACTTTTGTATTTAACTTTGTTCTATCTATATAGTGGCCCTCAAGTTGTTGAATTTTACAATCTAATTTTATAATATTTATGTTTTGACCCGCCTACACATTGTGCATCACTTGTGTTGTGAACAAGTAGGTTTACTTATAGAGGAGCAAAATGAACCTAAGGATGGAGGATCCATCTCCAAACTCGACCTCGTAATACTAACAGTTAACAAGTTGCAAAATTAGTTTGTGATGTTTCAACTTTCAAGAAAGCCATAGCATTCCGATCAAGAGAAATGGAGGTCAGGCAGGTCACTGTCAATAACTTTTATAAGGTTTGCCCTGGTTTACCTTCTATGTTTGTTTACTTTGTTACATACTTGGATTTTATTAGTGTGATCAAGCATATGTGAGAGCATAGTAGTGTTAGCAATATTTCAACTCTACTCAGGGAAATAATTAGCAGGTTGAATAGTTCAATTAGGGCTTAGTTTTGCATTTTTTTTTTTTCCTGCTACTAAGAACCAACACATCCTGCTCACCCTTTCAAAAGTTCATCAATCCAACTAAAAGTTATCCAATAATCTCAGCTGCTGCAGGGAACAAGTTCACCAATTGGTATGAAATAACAAGGATCTCGCTCTACAAAACAAAAAATTTCTCACCAACTCAAAAGCTAATAATAGATTCCTCACATACTTCAATCCAAGAAGTCGTTAATTTCACCAAGAATGACAACCATTTCAATAAACCAAGCAAACCCCAATACAGCCACCTCAATGGAGAAACCCCTCAACACAGAGATTGGACGACATGGTTTCGGGAAGAATAAAAAGAAAAAAAAAAAAACGGGAAGAAGCACTCACAATCAACAGAAATTCCAAATTAGAGCAAGACCCATTTTCAGAAAAGATAAAATCTACAGATAAGAAACAATAAAACCATACAAGTCTGAGACAAGACAGAAATCGAAGACAATATGGAATGGCCTTACCTTGAATCTCTGCAAAAATGATAAATTGGTCCTCAGAGCCATTTTAGGGGAACGTTGGAGATGAGTGGGAGCAGTTAATGAGTGCACAGGATAAGGAGATGACATTTATGCAATGATTCTTAGAAGAAACATTCTAATGAGACCCCCATACAAGTACGCCTGAGAGAAGAACATGGGAAGCCCACTCCAAGCAATAGTAATACTAGCAGGGTTTAAGCGATAGGGGTCTTCGATTTTATTTTTATTTTTATTTTTTTGTTTCGTCGAAATGATATCACGTAACTAACACACACTCTTGAAACACAGCCGCTAAGGTGTCATAAGGTAAGTCCAAGCAACCACTCTAAAAGTGCTTGTCTTAAGAAGGGTTGATAATTACACCCCTGCGTAGTCCACTTCCCAACCCATGTGAGGTCTTAGAAGTTCACATGAGGTAAACTGCATGCAGCCGCATCTAGATTCTTTTCAGGCAAAGTTTTACCGGACCACCAATTCGATAATTCCACCTGAAAGTTTCTTCGAACAAATCCGATCTATTGATACTTCATATAGAAATCTAGGATGTGCCATATGAACGGCAGTGAAAAGGACCCAAGACTGTAGAAGTTTGCGCGACAGAAATGCTTAGTTCATGTAAGTAGCTCGGGATGCATTTGATACTTTCTCGTTACGAGTCCTTTGACGGGCGTTTGGCTGCGATGACGGATTTTTCTTTGTTTTTAGAATCCGGTTATCTCCCCTTGAGGTCACCACGTGTCCCTTTTGACACCCCTTAACTGTGATTAAGATTCACCCACAGCTAGGGTTCACCCACCCATCACTGGTTTTTGGAAAAAAGTATTAATTCTATTTTTTTAATATTTTAATATTAAAAAAAATCCTAAAAACAGTTTTTTTATTTTTATTTAAAAAAATAAAAATTATAAAAACCAAGGGTGGGTGAGGGGTGGGTAAATCTTAACCACGGTTAATCACCGGATTTAGTTTCAAATACACTTACACCACGTGGGAAGTTCCCCAGTTCTATCATATTGCAGGCCACCAGTTCTTTTACAGCTTATTATAATTATTTCCATCAAAATAAAACAAACATCAGATTCAAGTTTCAACATTTGGCAAAGGGTCACCGCCCTAAGGGTGGTCCTTGGATCAAATCCCTGAAAGAATGATGACAGTTGGACCTACTAACCCTAAAAACAAAACACTGACCAATTAAAATAGATGCCTTGATACCCCCAAGCAAAAAAAAAAACTTCAACTAATGACTGCTATAATAACTGATAATCAAGAATGAAGCCTGTGAGGATTCCATACCATGTGAACAATAGGGGCTGAAAAATAAGTATATAATACAATAAGATTAATGGTATCATAATTCATAATACAACAAACAAGGCACCGCTCAACCCAAACCAATCTTATTTTTGCATCTAACTGAATGGGCTTGATCAGCCCAGCTACCAGTTAGCAATTGGCATACTAGTCTCTAAATAAGACTTCAGATGTAACTGTAAACAGAAGTTCCCGGCCAAGTTCTTCACAACAGAAGCATATATTGGAGAGTTTCTGAAAACCTGCAATGTCCAGTGGAAGATCATCAGACTATCTAGCAAATAGAGGAGGATGTAGGAACTTCATTTCATAAAGCGTAAATACAGTGTGAAAATTAGAAAGCATGCACATGAAATGGAGGCACGTGGCTGGGACCAATACCAAATGGAAACAAGCTAGGAGATCTTCAACCTTAACAATTGATCACCACCATTTAATCTACAAACACCTTTTGGACCATGGACCATTATGAGTTGTCCAAGCATCCAAATAAAGGAGCTACGATAATCTGATCAGGCTGATTACTGTGGTAGGATGTATCCTACATGTACTCTTCAATTGGTGGTCCCACACCGCTGCATGTATGCCCACCAATACGGGCTATCACTTGTAGCATATTTAGAGTTTATACAGTGCTGTATACAACACGGATTTTTTTTGTCTATTTAAACTTTGTCACGCAGTTACCATATTATGAGGATTAAAAGTTCTTTTCAATGGTGAAAAAAAAGGAGCCAAAAACTTTCCATGCTTACCCACTTAGAGAATGGAACCGAAGAATACGCTAAGGAAACAAAGGCTGGTAGAGGAGTCCCATGTTCTCAGGAAACCCCATCATTAGGTTAAGGTTCTGTAGAGCTTGACCAGAAGCACCCTTCACTAGATTATCAATCTGCAATCAAGGTTTTTAAAGCTTTGTTCAATCAGAAAATGATAACATAGAATTTCCTTTTTAACTACAATTACAGGAATAATAAATAAAAGTGGAAGATGGAGGGCTTAACATACAACAGATATTATTATTGCTCTTCCTGGAATACGATCTGGAAACACATTCATAAAACAGTAGTTCGATCCTCGAACATTTCGAGTGTGAGGAATAGCTCCTTTCTCCAATAAAACTACAAATTCCTCATCCTGAAATGGAAACAAAAGCCATTCAATCACCAAACAAGGATTATTTAAGTCAAATTTGCTTTGTAGTTGGCTAAGCAGCCTAGAAGATCCAAGATCTTCAATAATAAAATAGTGTTTATGCCCTTTGGAAAAGTATAAGATCCATATTTGCAGTCACATTCTGACTCGTAATTCATGTTGTTTGTGAATTTGTTCACCATGACTCCTTTTAAACAACAAAATCGAACATCTGGAAGCCATTCCAGAAAATGAGACTACTTCAAATAGTAAGAGGACGTCCTTCCCATCTGCGTAATACAGGCAGCATACCAGCTGTTGGTCAACCACCAATTAGGTTGGGTGCCTCATATATTCCTAGGCCAATTTTTGTAATACAAAGTACAAACCATTCAATCATTTTCCATCTTTTAGCCAATCAGAAGAAGATTTGGAACATCTAATGAGAAGAATCTTAGATTTGGAGGATCTAATCTAACGAGATGATAGTATGTACGAGAAGACTCCTAGATTTGGAAGATCTAACGAGATGATTTGTAATTCAAATCATGGGGGGATTTTGTGGATTGGATGGTACGAGAAGACTTAGATTTGGAAGATCTAACGAGGTGATTTGTAATACAAAGTTACAAACCATCCTGGGGGGACTTTGTAGATCGGATGGTTAAGATCATCCAAGGAGAAACTCTCTGACTTGGAAGATCTTCCTGATGAGGATGCAGATACTGAATACTGATGGAAATGAATGTGTACTATGTATGTGGAAGGTAAGTACCAAGTAGAAGATAGATGCTTCCCATTCACTTATCCTGATACAATTTTCCCCTTGCCAAATTGTTCTTTTAGATGTTCAATGTATTGACAATTCAAATAATCTTCTGCTGAAGAGATCACCAATAGGATTTCTAACTAGGATATAACACTTAACAAGTGGAAGCAGCAGTATGAAGTCAGGCATAACAGGGCAAATATACCTCATAAGATATTCTCAATTGTTGGTAAAGATCCTCAATTGTCACTCCTGGAGCCATTTCCACGTATATGGTTGATTGCATCCCACGGCTCTGTAAGACATTAAAAGTACACAGTTTTAAATTGTTGTTTTAGTAAAGAAAAAATTAAAGGAGGTTTAACTCCATACAATTCAGTAACCTTCTACCATTGGCATCAGGTGAGGAGTGAAGCTGACAGTTACTATTGAATGTGAAGCATCAGAGAGTCCTTGCTCAATTTCGGGAACTGAAAATTGTATAAAGGAAGCTAGCTTAAGATCTCTTGTTATCTATGAATGTTATATGCTTTCTTTAACTATTAAAGTTGCTAAATACTTCCTTAATTAAACCTTGGAGACTCTTCAATAGTATAACAACTTTTAAAAGGTAAAAACATAAACATGCAACTTAGAAGAATAGACCCTTCGGGTCCGTCATTAGGAGAGTTGGTTGCTTCATTCTTATGACTTAAATACATTATATCATAATTTCTAAAGGTACAAAGACATACCATGACGATGTTTTGTAATGCCATAAGAATGAATGCCTTCAGCTATTTCAGTATATAGATTTGCTTCCTTGGCTCCACGTCCTGCATGATGTACCCAATATTAGACGCTGCTCAAGCAATGCAACACACACCCACACACACACAAAAATAATCTGGTATATAATTCTAAGAATTTTAAAGATGAATGCAAGAGTGTCACGGATTATATGATCCTGATTTCTGACCTGCTCCGCTCACACCGGATTTTGCATCAATAATGATATTTCTCAATTCTATGAGATTAGCCTGTAAGCAAGGCAAATCATAAAAACTGTACAGTGATTAATAAGACAAGCAAAAACTTCTCCGAGCTTCAGTAAGCAATTATAAATGAAAATGGAAAATTCTTATCGGAAAATGGCAGTTCAAAACTTAAATCTAGAAAATGCTCTACTATATTCGAAGTGTTCAATCAAAAGGAACAAGTGCATCTCAATGCTTCCGATGTCAGAATTATCAAAGATCAGTGTAATTTGGAAAAAGGGATTGTTGTCAAATCATAGAATGATTAGAGTATCCAAGACGATTTTTGAACTGACTAATCAGTTTTAGATCCTTTGGAAACTTTGTGCCATTAATTACAACATGAAAATGATTTACGAAGCGTTGTCAAACTCTAGTATTTTAGCTTGGATTTCATGGTAAGCTTATGTCAGCCACTTTATCTTCTGTTATTATCAACAATATGCTTTCTTTTAATTTTTTGGGAGAAATGAGGGGGGTGTCCGTACTGTGGAGTGGAAGCCACAAGTCACTGAGCTTAATTCCCTTGTCTTGTATTTAATGCACTTCTAATATATACTTGTAAGGAGAACGCATTTCATTTGACTAACACTTTCTTTAAACTTCTTACATAATCTGTAGAGGAGTGCAACAAAATTTTGCAGCAAATAAATTGGTTCAGTATATAGTACTTCTGAACATGTAACCCAATAATGCATGGAAGGATGTTGATTTCCTCGTCATAGATAGTTATTAAAATACTGAGAAATAAGTTATGAACTACAAAGTCTTGATAATGTCTGGCCAATAAAAATACACAATGATAAAGATAAATGTCACATATATCAGGATAGATACAAACCTTTATCAAGGGAACAAGAGGAAGTTGAATAGATGTGGGATAACAGCCAGGATTAGCAACTAGCCGTGCATCCCTTATTTCGTCCCTCGAAACCTCTGTCAAACCATAAATAGCTTCTTTCTGGATCCAGATAAAATAAGAATATTCATCACAAAGCAGAAGACGAGATATAGTACTCAAATAGATACATGTCAAGCATGATTAGATTAAGATCCATGTACTTTTATAATGTATTGTCCCTTTTGTCACAAAAGGAAAACAAGTATGTATAATTACAGATAAGTCTTCCCACGGTCGCATAATAAGTTGGTAATCAACTCTTTCATGATTCACTTAAAGAAATTTGTCATGTAGATATGCAGATATTCAGGGTTGTGAACTGCACACCATACATCATGGAAACAATTTTCAAAGGAAAGTTGCCCTTGATGCATGTTCTGTTTAGTAGTAAAGTGTTCCTAGAATTTGAAGTACAAATAGGAAAACGGGGAGCTGACAGTAAACTGATCCATCAACCTGCTAGTTCTTTGGTGACAGAATTCGCTATAGAGGACAGAAACGAAAAATAGGAAGATATCTATCCTTCACCACAGAAAGAGTTGTACCAAGAACGGTGGCATAGTTGTGACATGTCTACTGACAAGTGCAGGCACAAATCTCATTAACGTAACTTTTTGGCAGGGAATGATTTGTGTTATTTAAGATTATTTCCGTGAAACAGTTATCAAAGATAAAAAAATTGAATGGTTTATGTGCACACAAGCACAAACATATATATATAGGGAAGCATCCTAAAAGGTGTTGCGCACTTAAACCTTCAATTAGCGGTGGTAATCTCTATCGTTTGTATTTGATCAACGGTTGATAGGCAATCTATGTAATTTCAAAAAAATTAACATTCACGACTTTTCTCCCCCTTTCTTCTCTCCCCTCCCTCCATTTCTTCTCTCCTCTAACTTTTCTCTCTTCTCTTTCCCTTTCTCTTCCCCCATTGGAAACCCTTACTGATAATGCTATTTTTATTACATCATTATCCTTTAATTAGAGAGCATTATTATAGGATTCCTACCTAAACTTGCATATTGCACATAAAGTCAATACATTTTCATAATTCTATTATGTAGTATGCATTAGTAAGGATCTCATGCAAGCCAAATGACAACTGGGCTCATTACGTGTTCTTTATTCTTGAAGGAAGCCCAATGGATCATGGAACATCAAAGGAGCTAGCACCCTTGTATCATTCATGGAACAAAAAAAATCAATAGACCTAAAGCTTCATCACTTGCAACCATTCGATCTTGATCAAAGGAGAATCAGAGAGCATCAAGGTCATCATTACTTAAGATCTCAAGGCACCCATAAGTCAAGACACATACTTTTTAAAGTCTATAACCTACTTAATGAGCCTACATAGCCCACCATTTTGGACTTTCTCTCACCCTACTTGTCATTCTCCATTTAATGCCCACAATATATCCGTTGGAGAACTCTCATCTTTCCTTTTAAATTGGATGAGAGAAGAAGTGCGCATGTGGGCAAAAAAGGAGAGAGTTCTCTCTCACTTGGAGCTATCTACGTCTCTCTTTTGGTGTAGTCAAAGTTCTTCTTGTCTTTTATTTTCTTTATAATATTAAAGAGCATCATGCTCTTCTAAACACTTAGCTAAGGCAAGAGAAGAGGTCCTCCCCTCCTTTTGTCATCTTCATGAGTGTGTACTCCATGTTTTGAGAGCTATAATTTCTAGATTTTTCTCTTCACTATTTTGTTGTATTTGATTTATGTTTGCATATCATGTATGTTTCTTAGTTAACAAGTTCATTAGATTAAAAAAAAAAAAATTGCATCTTGTGTGAGACAATTTGTTGTCTTTTTTGATCTTTGGTATCAAGTACCCTAGATGCTTAAGATTCACATATTACGTATAGAGTTTTAGCCATGGTTCTTAAAATTTATAAGCACCTTAATGGAGGAGAACCTATCATTTTATTTGTTGCTTATGTGCTTATATTGTTAATTTCTTGAGGTAGAGCAATTCTCTAGTTGTCTCTACTCACTCTTGGTTTTCAAACACTTGAAGGAGCAAAGAGAAGAGTCGGGCCAAATCTTGATGTCTTAGCCTCTCATATCCATATAATCTCCCACTAAAATTTATCACCACTTCGGTGGAACAAATTTGCACACTTGTTACTTGTTTGCACTCCATCTCACTTTATTTTCACACACTTATCATTTCTCACCTCACACACAAGTAATAGCACATGTCCCTCTTGTTTTCCAAGTCAATCCTTGTGGGTTCGACCATGGGTTTCCAATGATTTTATTACTTGCACTACATTACACTTTGACTACCCTAGTAACACTCACAAACAAGTTACACTAAACTTTGATGTCTAGGAATTTGTTGCATTTATGTCATGTCATCCATGAGAGATACATTCTTGTACTCTCCTCTTTAGAGTGTGCACAATCAAAGACATAGCAAGTTTTTATGTCATTTCATCCATGAGGGATTTGTTGCATATATTTATCCCAATTTTACTAGGAAAAATATATGAACATGGGAGGCTAAGATATCAAGATTTGGCCCAACCCTTCCCTTTGTTCCTTCAAGTGTGTGAAAACCAAGAGTGAGTAGAGACAACTAGAGAATTGTTCTACCTCAAGAAATTAACAATGTAAGCATATAAACAACAACTAAAATGATAGATTCTCTTCCACCAAGGTACTCATAAATTTTAAGAACCAAAACTAGAACTCTATAGGTGAGGTGAGTGCAATATGTGTATCCTAAGCATCTAGGGTACTTGATACCAAAGATCAAATGAGATAACAAGTTGTCTCACACAAGATGTAAATAAAAAAAAATCTCTTTAATCTATTGAACTTAAAATTGTTAACTAAGAAACATACATGATATGCAACTTGAAAATATAAATCAAATACAACAAAATAGTGAAGAGAAAAATTTAGAAATTATAGCTCTCAAAACATGGAGTACACACTCATGAAGATGACAAAAGGAGGGAGAGGACCTCTTCTCTAACCTTAGCTAAATGTTTAGAAGAGCATGGTGCTCTCTAATAGTACAAAGAGAATAGAAGACATGAAGAAGAACTTTGAATACATCAATAGAGAGAAACATAGATAGCTCTAAGTGAGAGAACTCTCCTTTTATGGCCACATGCACACCTCTTCTCTCATCCAATTTTAAAGGAAAGATGAGAGTTCTCTAACGGATATATTATGGCCATTACATGGAGAATGACAAGTAGGGTGAGAGAAAGTCCAAAATGGTGGGCTATGTAGGCTCATTAAGTGGGCTATAGACTTTAAAAAGTATTTGTGTCTTGATTTTTGAGTGTCTTGAGATCTTAAGTAATGATGACCTTGATGCTCTTTGAATCTCCTTTGATTAAAATCGAATGGTTGCAAGTGATGAAGCTTTAAGTCCATTGATTTTTTTGCTCCATGAATAATTCAAGGGTGCTAGCTCCATTGATGTTCCATGATCTCATTTGGTTTGCATGGGACATGCATGAGATCCTTACTAATGCATACTACATAGTAGAATTATGAAAATGTATGACCTTATGTGCAATATGCAAGTTTTATGTAGGAATCCTATAACAGTGCTATCTAATTAAAGGATAATTATGTAAGAAAAAGAACATTATCACTTAGCACTGAAGAACGTAATGGTGAAAGGCCTGAAGCTTAACCAATTTTGACTGAAGATCATTAGGTTAACCATAGATGCTTAGAAATCTTATCAATCCATGTGGGGAAGGAAATCAAACCAAAATCTCTCTCTCTCTCTCTCTCTCTCTGATATCCTCCATTAGTACGGAAACCCTTTCCATGGAGTTTTTCTTAGTAATTCAGTGAAAATTGTTATTCAAATGATTTTAGTGAAACTGTCTTAACTCAAAAGGGAGTTCCCTCACAGAAGCAACAGTGGCATTCCCTCTTGGCAGTAACTTGCGGCAACGGGAAACCCCTCACAACATAATAAGATTTTGAATAGGGGAAGAGGAGATAAAATAGAAAGAGAGAGGGGAGAAGAAAGAAGAAGGGAGGTGGGGAGAGGAGAAGAAACACTTGTCGTGAATGTTAAAATTTTCAAATTATGTAGGTTGCCTTACTAGCATTAAGATCGAATATGAACGGTAGAGATTACTACCGCTCATTGAAGGTTTAAGCGCACGATGCCTTTTAGGAGGCTTACCCATATATATATATATATATATGGGTCTTGCTAATGACCACTCAGTGGGTGAACTTGGTAACGACCACCAAGACATTTTTACCCATGCATTAATTAACAAAATTCACTAAAGGTAAGGGTACTTTAGTCTTTTCATAGGAGACTAGTCATTAAATGCAGAAGAGAATAAATACAGCTTGACTTTTATCTCTCCTATTTAATGAAAAAATGCCTTAGTGGTCATTAACAATTTCACACATTGAGTGGCCGTTAGCATTACCCTATTTATATATATATATATATATATATATATATATATATATAGAATTTATCAAAATCAAAAAATTGAGGAAAGAATTCCTATATTCATAAAAAAATCCCAAAAGGTGAGAAAACTAGAATTGCCTTCTTTAACCTAGAGTATCTGCTTCTAAATTTGCACTTTTAGGACTATGCCTGTACAAAATATTAGCCATATCCACGAGGTCCAGTGGACCAAACCAAATCAGATCCTCCACAATTTTTCAGAAAAAGTCAACCTAAACACAAAATAAAAAGGCATTGCAAATAATAAACAATGGAGCAATGTATAAATGAATGATTCAGGCACCACGCCACTTCAACACATGAAAACACATTATGGGGAAAACTTCCTAGTCACCGAGATGATCAGAATTTAAAATTCTAACAAGGGCTACCATCCAACAGAAGAATGCTATAAAGGAGAGGAGATTGGCTCCACATTTATTTTCTTTAAGGTAAGGAGGCCAATTGGTCCCTCACCAAAAATGTCTAAATGATGCTAATGTCAAGATACCATCCTCAAACATTCATCCTTTGGCCGCACCATAATTGATCCAAATTCGTTTGTTGCAACCTCGGAGAGGGCTATATTATTATATTCACCTTCTCACTTATGCAAAGAGATCTAGAATATTGGAATTTCACTATAATTAGATACTTTAGCTATTTAAAATAAACAGGGCGAGGGTCTTTCATTAAAGGGGGGGGGGGGGGGGGGGGGGGCCTTGCGCAGCTTTCGAAAGGAGAGAGGATTGGATTCAACCTTACAATTTGACTCCCTTCCCTTACGGATTCAAGACCCCTCCACAAAGGCTATCTGAGTATGGAATTGGCTCCTTCATCGTACAAAGATCCAACTTAGCTCGTAGACAAAAGAGAGAAATGCGACTTGACCGCCGCTTTTAAATCTGCAAAATCAAACCTCCAAGATCGCCTTCAACAATCTCCACCTTGATAACAAAATCATCAACTTGTCTTTGCCCATTTTATTTGCTATCAAATCAAATTCAAGTCCGCCGATACTCAAGCAGAATCTATTTGCACGATCGTGCATGGGCCCTATTTATTAGTTTAGTCAAGGGAAGCGAACTCATAGTAAGCAAGAGGGCCCTAAGCATGCTAAGATCATTGGCACATTGGTACAATCATTTTTGGTCTGCCGAACGACTGTCGCAGAGAACTAATTCGGCAAAGCCCATTGCTATTTAGCTTAATCCAACCCTCCTTTGGTGGTATCCAAGCTTGATACGTAACAGTAAAAGAAGGCCTAGAATCTCCATGATCTAAATTCAAAGCCAAACTTCTAGATTCTACACAGGCAAGCAATGCTGAATGTGAGGGTAAAAATGTACCAAGCAGGTCAAAATTAAGTGTGCGTCAAAAAGGAGTAAGAATCAAGAAGAAGACAAAATAAGTAAAAAGATAAAACAAAGTATTTAGACATAAACAAAAAGGACCGACTAAGGAAGAGGTGGGGATGGATAAGCTACAAAAGGGAGAGGGGCTATCTTCTTCCAGGAGGATGGAGTTCTACAGGAAAGGTGCATAGAATACGTTTTTTTCTTCTCAACCTTAAATACCAGGTGCTAGGTTCTTGATCCTGGGTCATGATTACATGCATGCATGTACTTTCATTCTTCAATTCATATGTCAAATGATGAAATAGCAAATCAGCCAAGGACGTCATCAGAAGCATCATAGATTCGTATAGAACCACAATTACAGGTTCATGTAAGATTCTTCACATCTGCTATGTGCACAAATACATGATGACGATGCATGCATCTATTATGTACCACATACTAAACCACGATGATGCATAACCTTTGATGCTATCGTTACATACTGAACACGATGATGCATAACCTTTGATGATATCGTTACATACTGAACACGATGATGCATAACCTTTGATGATATCGTTCAGGTTATAAACTGCATGTCACATGAAAGATTAGAATATCAATCTAATCATAGCTCGATCAACGGCCCAATCATGTCCTAATCGAAGATCAACAGTCTGATCATGTCCCGGTCGTCCCGATCATGTCCTGAACAAAGATCAACGACCCGATCATGTCCTGATCAAAGATCCTGATCATGTCCCAATCGTCTCGATCATGTCCTGATCAAAGATCAACGACCTGATCATGTCCTGCACGTTTTGATTGGAGTTCAACAACTCGATCTCATCCTAATGCTATCTCAATTTGCCTGTCTTGTAATAGCTCAATGTTGTCTCGACACTTGTCATCTTACTTAAACAACTCAATATCTTACAATGAAATAGTTCATTAATAAAGTAGCTCGATGTCTCCATATTGTCCGTCCTGACCCCAATCCAATAGCTCAATGTCGTCTTGTCAATTGTCATTTTATGTAAGTAGCTCGATGATGTCTTATCACCAGTCAGGCCTTGGTCTTAGTTCATTAGCTCGATCTTGTCCTGATATTCATCCTCGCTCATCAACTCGACTCCACACACGTCTTAGCTCGTTGCTTATTCATAAACGACAAACTAAGAATAGGACGAATTATGCAATCCTTAAGATTCGTTGACATGTAGTGAATACATGCATTTATGATATTTATAAGTATTCATTATATGAATAAATTAGGCAAGTGACATATGGCAAGAACCATGTGGATTATACCAAGAGTTGTCAGCACATAGAATAACATGCACAACCGACCTCAACATAAAGTGATACTTGGACAAATGTTTGTCTATAAATATGCGAATCAAAGAATAAAGGACTCTGGAAGAACTCTAAGAAAACAACGAAATGAAGACTAATCTTTTTCTCTCTCAATCATATACTGACTTAAGCTCCGGAGTATCTTTGCAGGTCGGACGACCTCCCTCCAACAAATCTTCCTCTTCAACCCATCAACTCGGAGCACCTGGATCTACAGCTAAGACAAGGTATTTTCCCCCACAAAAATTGGCGCCGTCTATGGGAAATCCCTCTCTTGACTTTGCATCTTTTCCTTTATTTCAGTCATACGGTCTCGTCTTTCTCTTTCAATCCTGGTATTCATCGAAGGGTATGTCTATGAACAATCAACCCAAAGTCCATCAATCTCAGTTCCATGTGCTCCTCCAAATGATGAAATCATAACTTGATGCCTTGAATCATTCTCACACGATTCGATCGGTACACCTATTTAGATTGCACAAATAAGACCAATACCACAAATTCATGACTTCATGAAAAATGCATGCTTTGGCCGTTATACTTAGAATTCTCGAAACCTCAAACAAAGTTCAAGGTCCTAAGAGGGGGATAAATGTGGGGGTAAAAATGTACCAAGCATGTCAAAATTAAGTGTGGGTCATAAAGGAGTAAAAATCAAGATGAAGACAAAATAAGTAAAAAGATAAAACAAAGCACTTAGAGATAAACATAAAGGACCGACTAAGGAAGAGGTAGGGTTAGATAAGCTACAAAAGGGAGAGGGGCTATCTTCTTCCAGGAGGATGGAGTTCTACATGAGAGGTACAGAGAATACGTATTTCTCTTCTCAACCTTAATTATCAGGTGTTAGGTTCTTGATTCTGGGTCATGATCACATGCATGTACTTTCATTCTTCAATTCA
Source organism: Tetracentron sinense (assembly GCA_015143295.1). NCBI lineage: Eukaryota > Viridiplantae > Streptophyta > Magnoliopsida > Trochodendrales > Trochodendraceae > Tetracentron > Tetracentron sinense. The sequence continues at coordinate 3,444,229 of CM026552.1, forward strand.
TATGTCAAACAATGAATAGCAAATCAGCCAGGGACTTCATCAGTAGCATCATGGATTTGTGTAGAACCACAATTACAGGTTCATGTAAGATTCTTCACATCTACTATGTGCACAAATACATGATGATGATGCATGCATCTATTATATACCACATACTAAACCATGACGATGCATAACCTTTGATGCTATTGTTATTACATAGTGAACACGATGATGCATAACATTTGATGATATCGTTCAGGTTATAAACCGCATGTCACACGAAATATTAGAATATCAATCTAATCATAACTCGATCAACGGCCCGATCATGTCCTAATCGAAGATCAACAGTCCGATCATGTCCAGGTCATCCCGATCATGTCCTGATCAAAGATCCACGGTCCGATCATGTCCCGGTCATCCTGGTCATGTCTAGATCGTTCCGATCATGTTCTGATCAAAGATCAACGACCTGATCATGTCCTGCACGTTCTGATTTGAGGTCAACAACTCGATCTCATCCTAATGCTATCTCGATTTACATGTCTCGTAATAGCTCGATGTTGTCTTGACACTTGTCATCTTATTTAAGCAACTCAATGATATCTTACAATGAAATAACTCATCAATAAAGTAAAGTAGCTCGTCAAGAAAGTAGCTCGATGTCTCCATATTGTCCGTCCTGACCCCAATCCAATAGCTCGATGTCCTCTTTTCAATTGTCATTTTATGTAAGCAACTCGATGATGTCTTATCACCAGTCAGGCCTTGGTCTTGGTTCATTAACTCGATCTTGTCCTGATATTCATCCTCGCTCATTAGCTCGACTCCACTCACATTAGCCATGGTTCAAAATATTGGTATCGATCGCTGTATCGGTTAGCCCAAAATAGGATACGTATCGGCGTATCGGTTGGATACGGCGTAAAAATTCAAGATACGCTAAAAAAAAGCTTGGATACGGAAAGAAAAACTTGGATACCTTGCATAAAATCTCTTTTAATGCAAATATAAGTTAAAAACAAACTAAATAAAGGCCTCCAACTACATTTATAGTCATACATATGAGAGTTAAAACATTTATAAGTTAAAAAAGGCGCGCGCACTGATAAATATGTATGAAAATACAAAACATAGTTACTTAACCAAATGATAGAAGCTCACTTACATTCATAAATCAAAAGTATGACAATACATAGACATTTGCATTCGCAAATCAATTACATACATGATAGAAGCTCAATACCACATTGAGCTTCGTGCCGGCTCATACTCTATCATTGTGGGATCAGGAATTAAGTAGAATGATACATTATAAGTGTTCCAAACATGATGACACCACTGTGTCCAAGTCATCATCGTGCAATACATGCCTAGGTACATTTGTACATATGTCTGCTGTTGAGTCGTGATCTGTCCATAACACTCAGTCGAAGATTGGGACTGAGTATCATAACCAGTGGCTCCTGATAAGTAGGGTTGGATTGGGGCATCATAACCATAACCATAAGAAGATGATGATGCACTCTTGTATCCATACCCTCCAACTGGATAACTATGTTCATCGACACTAATTTGATATATCCTATGAATTATATCATCCAGGCCTTGTCCAGGTTGTTGTCCAGTACCACGATGTAGTCGAGTGTATGTCTGGTTTTGACGACCACGAGAGGGTGCACGCGCACCATGATTACTGTCCTGAGTGGCATGGTCGAAATTCTGCTCCTCTGTAAATACAATATCATGCCTCTGTCCCTGAGTCTCCTCTGGTTGTGGTTGTGTATGTGACTGTCCATATGACGAACCCCCAACATCCCCACCATCACCACCACCGTCATCACCACAATCATCACCACCATCGTCATCATCAGCACCGTCATCATCATCATCATTGTCGTCTTTACTAATCTATGCAACTCCTCCCTGATCATGAACCCCTTCCTTCTGAGACCTCGGAGTCCTCATCAATTCATTGAACTCATTGTCATTATCAACATTACCCCTACCCGGTCTAGCCCCACTCGACCCAACCTGACTATGTCGCCTTTGCCTCGTCCCAGCTCCACCTGAAGGTCTTGAACCCACCATACAATCATCGATGCATCTCGCTAGATATGTGTTAGGTCGAGCAGGATCTCCTGGTTCATCCAAAACTGGCTCCCCTGGATCACCTAACCAAGCATCCAATAGATCATCTTCCTCAAATATATGACTGAGGTCTATTAGATCGTATGGTGCATCGCCCCTCTGAGCATCCTTAGTAAGCTGTTTAAGTCGTAATCTCATATTGTAATGTGCGTACACCAATCGCTCCAACTTCTCGTAATTTAACCGGTTACGAGGCTTTGAATGAATCAAGGAGAAGGTGCTCTAATTTCTTTCACAGCCGCTAGATGATGCAGTTTGGAATAAAACCCGTATAGCAATTTTCCTTAGATTAGGGGCATCCATACCATATAGCAACTACCATTCAACTGCATGAGGCATTAGAATCCTATTAGAATTTCATTAGTTTAGAATCCTATTAGAATTTCATTAGTTTAATAAATCAGAAATATTTTACACTGCATTAGCAACTGAATTACCTGGATCAGTCTTCTTCCTTCCTGTTATTGCCATTATATCACCAAACTCATACATGGCATCTCGAAATATCTTACACTACAAATAAAGAAGTGGGGTATCAAGTTTATTCCAGCATATATACAACACAACTCATAAGTACATTTATTTATATGTTATATTAGCTTTTACTTCCATGAGTGCCACAGAAGCTTTAGATGGATCTCTCTCTAACCTTTGCACAACGTTTTTCAAGGATGGTATCAAGGACTCATCAGTGCTGATGTTATTTGCATAGTGATAGACAGGATTAAGATAATAGGTTGTTTTGAAAAAATATGTCATGTTAAAAATGCAAACGCTAATACCCAATACGACAGTAAATAAACCAGAAATGAAATGTTACCTGCTACGTGGATGTCATGTAAGAGCTGCTTATCCCACCTCTGATCTATAATTTTACAATAGCCCTTATAAGACCTTGGGACAGTTGCCCGAATTGCCAACTTTGACAATCTCATTCTCTCGTAAACATAACCCATCGTCGCTTTCTTGTCCCCATCAACCATCTTTAGGACCTTCACAATGGGCTCAAGTATCTCTACCACCTGACGTGCATTATCCCAGAATTGGTTACTACAGATAATTTCTTCTACCCTCTTCGCATTAACAGTGCCACTATGTGAGTATTCATTCCACCTATCCGAAGTAAACATCCTCTTGAGTCCTGCCTTCTGTCCTATAATACTCTGAATGGCAATGAAGTTAGTGGCGAATCGAGTGAACCCTGGCCGTAGTAGCTCCCCAGTGGTGTGCTCTCTCATTAGACTCAAGACCCAATTGTGATTATATATATAATTTGTTATCTTTCGGGCTTGTTCGACCACCCCCTGCACCAACTGTCTCCCTCCAATCTCTTTCGACATCAAATCGATGCAGTGAGTTGCACACGGTGTCCAATAAAAGTGCTTCCTCTTTGTCATTAATAGCTCACCGGCTTTTTTGAATGACGACTGGTTGTCTGTGACAACCTGCACTACATACTCCTCTCCAATCTCCTCTATAACATCGCCAATTAACTGATGGAGATAGACATGATCTTTGATGAAGCTAAATGCATCGACAAATTTGTGGAATATTGTCTTTCCATCACAATAAACAAGGAAATTAATCAGTGATAACCTTGTCAGCCCAGTCCAACCATCGCACATGATAGTGACCCCGTAGGTCTCGCAATTCTTCTTAAATTGCTCGATGTGCGTGCGAATCTCGGCAATCTCCTCATCAAGTAATGGACCACTGATCTCATAGGGGGTGGGTCTCTTTATGCCTGGCCCTCCTTTCTGGATCTCATTTATCATGGTCTGATAGTACGGAGATGTCGCAGCATTAGCTGGAATGTGATTAAAAATGAAGAATTTTCCAATCGCTCTCTTCACTTTCTTTGCTATACTCCCTCCAAACCACGTTTCCTTAAGCTTCTTTTGAGATGCCCCCTTCTCCTTGTACATGTAAGGGTCTATCTCCTCAATGCTCAGACCTGTACCCTTCCTGGACTTCGATTTTAACATTGTCGGAACATACCGATCAAATGTCTCGCGTATGCTTTGTGATCTCTGTATCCCACCTCTCCTCCCCATGCTTGAACCCCCGACCTCACGCTGTGAACCACCAAAACCATGCCTAGAACCTTGGAATCTCTGCATGTCCTCTTTATCCCTTGCCTCTTGCCTAGAACGCCTCATGGTTGTCTCTAACTGCTTCCTCTCGAGTTGAGTTATACTATCACCATCACCATCATCATCAGGGTCATCATCATAACCCTCATCATCATTGTCACTGTCACCATCATGTCCCATCAGTGTAGCCCTAAGGTCTTCCCTCTCCGACGCTAATCGCTGCTTCTCAGCTCTGTTCTCTTGTAGATGTTTTATCATTGCCAGACTAATCTCTCTCGGACACTTAGGGCATGTGAATATTTGTTTTTACACCCGCCAAATGTTCTTTGAGTCGAGTGATCCCACCACCCTTAGGCAAAAATCCACAATATTTACATCGTATAAGATGCTTTGATCCGTCTACAGACTCCCCATACTGCCACCCTATATCTCTGAGACGCTCCTTAGGTTGAGTCGCAGCAGTTGCTCTACCTTTGTTTTTCTTTGGGGCCATGTCAAACTGTCAAAGTGAAATCTATGTAAAAATAATTTATGAAAATTAATATGTATCATTAATAGTCACTAAAAGGGACACATGTCTAATCTTGGTTTTTAGAAATAAATATTAAGAAAATAACTTAGAGTTAACAATTCTTAACCTTAGGGTGTGTTTAATAGACACATGTTTAATTCTAACCTTGGTTCTTATTAAATTGTTTTAGATGCCTTAATCAATTTTTTTTTTAATTTGTATCTTGATGAGATCATATTTTTACAGGATAATGAAGAGAAGAAGATTATTGAATTATCGGAGACCCTGCATCAACTATCAAGAGAAAAAGAAGAGGATTGTAATTTTATTTGGATGTAATAATGTAAATATAAATTATTACTTTTTTTATGTAAACAAGCAGGACCTCTATGTCCCATGCCCTAATTGTAACCTTTTTATCTTTTTTCTTTCTCAATAAATTCCTTTAGCTCTTTTATGTAAACCAAGGAATGATTGATTTAGGTATTATTCGACCCTAGGCAGATTTGCCTCCCAAGGCATATTCTATATATTGCATAGCTTGTCTCCATGCAACTCACCTGCCTTGCTCAATATTATATGAAATCATCCGCAAGAGGGATAGTGAAATATCTTTGGGTCTGTAGTTTGCTAGCTCTTTATTTTCAGTAATTAAAATCTAACATAAAGAAAAAAAAAACCCAAAATTAAAGGTGTCTTAATGACAACTAAAAGAATTTAATTTTTCAACTATGGTTAAAATTTCTTTAATAATAGTTAAGATTTATTGACCTTGTGATTTATATTTTTAACCATGTTTTTTTATATTATAAAAATCATGGTTAAAAATTTAAAGTTTTAGGTGACTACCATTTTAATGTAAACAAGCAGGACCACAATGCCAACATACATATTACAATTTACAATATAACCTTGGTTTTTTAGAAAACAAAATATATATTTAACTCTAGTTAAAAATTAATAATAATTATAATAATTATTTAATGTATTAAATTATTATTTATTAAATATAATTATTCCTATTAGTATTATTTATAATTTTACTTATTGATTTATAATAATTAGTATTTCATATACTAAGATATTATTTATTAAATTTAAATATTATTATAAATATTGTTATTATTTATTATTTTATGCATTAAAATATTATTTACATAAGATATTTAGTAAATATTAAATGAAAGTTTGAAAGTCTAATTTGAATATAATAATAAGGATATATAATTATATAAGTAATTTATTTATTAAAATTATAATGTACAGTAATTATTTTATGTAATGAATTATTATTTTAAGTTTAACATTTTATTTCTTATATAAATAATATATTTATTAAAATTTAATTAATATTATAAGTTATAATTATTAATTTATATAAGGGGGCTGATAACGTTCACGTAGAGGCGTGAACGTTATCAAGTTCATGTAGAGTAAACTTGATGGTATTCCCGTAAATAATTAGCTTCTGTTGGATATTTATGCAAAACCAATTTTTTTTAGATTTACAAAATTACCCTTCATGCTTATCATAATATCCAAAGTACCCTCAACATTTGCCTACGTGAATTTCATTCTGTTCACGTCCTTGCGTGAACAGTAACAATCCCCTTTATATAATTACAATTAATGGGGGTTAAAAGGGACACGTGATAACTCTAGTTAAAAAAATTTAACCCTTAAAATTTATTTAACAAAAACATATGTATTAGTTTTGCCAAACGCCCCCTAAAGGTTAGTGAATCTTAACCACAGTTAATAGGAATTAAAAGGGACACATTTCTAACCTTGAATTTTTTTTAAAAATATTTTTGAAAAAATAATTTTTGAGTTAAAAATTCTTAACCATAAGGTTAATACTTAATATATATATATATATATATATATATATATATATATATATATATATTATTTTTAGAATCCAAGGTTAGATTATTGAACCCTAAGGGTTAGTGAATTTTAACCACAATTAATAGGAGTTACTAACCTTGATTTTTTTTTAAAAATTAAAGTTCAAAATTCTTAACAGAATATATGGTTGAGAGTGAGTGAGGATAGCAATCCTCAATTTTGGACTTAATAAAATAGGTGAGTGAGGTTAGCAATCCTCATTTAAGACTTAACTCTTAAGTCTTCTTCGAGCATTCTGTCTCTCAAACAGAAACAGTAAACGAACCAAAAAAAAAGGGTTTCACATACCTTGGCCGAAAGAGGGAATGGGCGAGGGCGAGGGCGAGGACGACAACAGCGACGGCGACTGCGAGCTCCCGACTGCACTCCACCTCCTCTTTTTTACGATGGACGACAGCAAGCTCCAAAACGCTCACCCCTTAACAGCAGCCCAGTGGCAGGTATGTACCCAATTTATTTTTTTTTCTTCTTCTTCTCACTTTCTTAGAGTGTTTAGGCTGTTTTAGGCTTTCAGATCTTTCATTTTTATAGAGAAATCTCAAGATGAGGTTCTCAAAAATTCGGATTCAGGGGGTTTCTGTGTAAACAGGAACCCCTATAGACAGTAGGCTATACGGATATACCATGTGCGAATCTCTGCTCTTATGCAATCCGTGCGAATCTCCTTTTCTTATCTGTTTTTTTTCTGAATCACTCCATTTGCAATTTTTTTTTGGTTTTACACGGTTGAAATAGGCGTATCGTAGCCGTATCGAGCTGTATCGGTCGGATACGTATGATACGGCTACGATACGCAGCATTTTTTTCTTCCCTGCGTATCTTTGTATCGGTAGGCTGAAAAACCGGTACGTGTCGGCCCGTATCGGCCGATACGTACCGATATTTTGAACTATGATCTTAGCTCGTTGCTTATTCATAAAAGACAAATCATAAGCGGGAAACTAAGAATAGGATGAATTATGCAGTCCTTAATATTCATTGACACGTAGCGAATACATGCATTTATGATATTTATGGGTATTCATTATCTGAGTAAATTAGGCAAGTGACATATGGCAAGAACCATGTGGATTATACCAAGAGCAGTCAGCACATAGAATAACATGCGCAACACACTTGGACAAATGTTTGTATATAAATATGTGAATCAAAGAATAAAAGACGACTCTGGAAGAACTCTAAGAAAACAACAAAATGAAGACTAATCTGTTTCTCTCTCAATCATATACAGACTTAAGCTTCGGAGTATCTTTGCAAGTCAAACGACCTCCCTCCAACAAATCTTCATCTTCAATCTATCAGCTCGAAGCACCTGGATCTACAGCTAAGACGAGGTATCATCCCTCACACTGAAGAAAGAGAAAAAGGAGATAATTCAGGAAGCCAGGAGGGCCGGAAGGAGAAGGGCAGGGCAGCGTCCTCGTTGTCGGACCGGAGCAAGAAACGGAAGCTAGTCATTGGAGGGAAGACAAGGCTCGTGGAGTGCGACTCCAAAGATGAGCCTGCCTCATGAATATCTCACAATATTTTTCTAACAATCTATATATATATATATATATATATACATATATATATATATATATATATATATATATATATATATATATATATATATATATATATTTCCAGCAAGTTATATTATCTTGTCTAAGAAATGAAATTCATATTATACTACATGAAAGCTGGGGCGGGGGAGGTCCACGTGGCGTGCCAAGAGGGTTTTTAGGGGTTGGCCGAGAACTACAATTAGTCTTTTTTTATATTCTAACAACCCTTCAGTTTATTATGAGGGGATGCAACTTCTGGAATTTTTTTCCATCTATTTATTTTTCATCTTTTTTTATCTTCAATTTATTAGGAGGGGACGCAACTTTTAGAGTTGTTTCTTTTCTCTATTTTCTTTTTCCTTTTTTATATTTTCAGATCTACCAATTTACATGGATGTAATCAGAACCATTACGCTGGGGACACTATTAAGGGATGCAAGTTTTGGAATTTTTCTTTCATCTAACCTCTACACTGGGGACGCAACTTTTCAATTGTTGGAGTTTGTGTACGGACGCAATTGCTGGTTTTGTGTATGGACACAATTGCTTGAAACATCAAGAAACTATTGGAAACCAAAGAAACGGTTATGTTATTCTCAGGCAATGTAAACGGCATGTGTCCCTTGAGAAGGGGCACATGCACGTCTTCTATATATATGTGTTGGATCAAAACCAAAGAAGAAGAAAAGATCCGAATTTGTTCGGCTATGTTTTTTTGTTGGGCAAATCTACTGCGAGAAGATCTTTTTTTGTTTCAACAGTTGGAACAAGAACAAGTGCACAGTTGCTAGCCGTTTGGAACAAGAACAAGTGCACAGTAGCTGGCCGTAAGAAAATGAATCCAATTAAGATTCTCCCTCTTCTTTAGAGGTTTTCCAAAAAAGAAGAAAATAGAAGAAAAAGGGAGAAAAAGCCCAACAAGGACTCCCAGAAAGCAATGAACATCTACATAAAAGGCCCCCGTGTCTCTACAAAGGTTAAAACTATATCTTGCTGAAACCTAATTACAAATTGACAATTTTCAAAATTACGAAAACATATTATTCTATAAAATATTTACAGAAAATATTTTTTTACATAAAATGTTGAAACTTCCCCCAAAAAGATTTAATGCTATTTTAAAAAATGAGTATTTGGATTACTTTTTAAAGAGTATTTTTGTAATTTTTTATTAAAAAAATTGTAGCAATTTTTTATTGAAACGTTGTATTGTTTAGTTGGGTTCCTATTAGTTATGATATAGACATCTTTTTTTTGTAGTTGCAAGAGGCATATGGAATTACAAATGATGAGTGAAATCAATTGATTTTTGTGGTCCGGGCTGTTCCATCAATCCAAGCTTTTGTGAATGTCAATGTTATAGGGAAGCCGGATCCCGTTACTTACAAGGGGTCGTCTTCATGCTTGAGATATATTCATGTGGGTTGAATGTGGTTCAGCACTAGATTAACTAATTTGATGGTGTGCTTTCTATATTAAGTTTCAGATTGTTTACTTTCTACTGTGTGTTATTTCTTTCACTATTTCATTAATCCTTGAGTTTATAATTTGTTGCATGGAGACTGACTGATATTTTAGGGGTTACAAGTGGGCACACCTCTCTTTCCTTTTGTTTTATATTTATTTTTGTATTACTTACTTTCTACTTTTTATTATTTTATTTCACTCTTTCCTTTGAATTCATAATTCATTGCATGTGGGAGACTAATTTTCTCTTTTAGTCCCAGATTTTTCCCAATTTTATATGAATTCTATTTGCATTGAAATTATCAAGATAATGGCAGAAATGATGCACGTCACACAATTGAAATGGAAAGATTCTTTGTATAATCAATGTCGCTCTAGAATGGTATTTTGTTAACTCTATTTTATATCTACATTTGCTCATCTTTTAATTACTTCTTGATTCTTCTGAGTGTTACTTTGTCTATTACAAGTATTTGTTTGGTAGATGTATATGACCAACTAGATATTGCAATGATGAACATACAATAATATAAATGGCTATAATAACCATTTTTCTTGTCTTGAATTGTAGTTTCTTCATTTTACATATTTTCGCTATCTAATAATTCTCTAAGAATAATTATTCATGTATGTGGTGTTATTCATCTTAGAATGTTTTAATAGAGTAGATGTATGGATATGATATGCATGAGATGCACCATATCATTACCATCATCACAATTGGAAAGAATTGGATTTAGAATGAGATTGAGAGATTAGGAATTGTTTGATTTAGTTTCTATTTTATCTGTATACTATTTATCTATATAAACCCCAGATGGGTCTCTTTGTAATCACTTTGAGAATTCAATAAAATTAGTTTGTCTTCATGGTATCAAAGCAGGCGATCCACCGCCTATTTTGATTTTTTTATTTATTCCGTTTTTCCGGCGGGTGGTGCCGCCACTGCCCGCCGGGTGTTAGATTTAGTCTCTCTATTATTATAGAATTTTTATTAGAGATAGAGATGTTTCCTTTCTTACTTTTCTCTTCCAATCCCTGTTATGATTTTGGAAGCTAGGGACCTAGTCTTCCAATCCCGGTTCCTCATTCTATGCGGTTGGGCCCCATGTATGCCGTGCTTGCTAGGCGACGGGCCCGAATCTTGAAGGAAGAGATGCAAGAAGGGTCTTCATTGTTCACTATGCATTCTCATGTGCCGGTTGCTGAAACATTCGGGTTTGCTGATGAGCTTAGGAGCTGGACGTCTGGAGCTTCAAGCACTTTGCTTGTACTTAGTCATTGGGAAGCACATTCTCTGGATCCTTTCTTTGTACCCAAAATAGAGAAAAGTTTGGAGATGGTTCTAGTGCTCTGCCAAAATACAGCACGGAAGCTTATTGATGCGGTGAGGCGGCAGAAAGGTCTTCCAGTGGAGGAAAAAGTAGTCCATTCATGGTTTCAGCGTTGATACCATGGAAACCTGTGCTAAAAGTTCTTGGTCTGGTTGTTTACTTGCATCCAACTTTTTGATGGCTGCAGTCTGCCCATCACTCAAGACACCATAATACACTCTTCCGTATGAGCCCTCTCCAATTAGAGCTTTTGTCCCAAAGTTATCTATACTTTCATTCCAAGGATGTTAGACACCACAAAGTCGGGGAAACAGATGAACCTGCAATGTATAGGATCAATGATGACCTGGAATACTCGGTTAGAGAAACACCAACAATGCCCAGGTTTAATGTGCTATCAGTGTTCGATCAAGGGAAGTGTAGTTGCACAAAACACTTAGCAACGCCAATCGATCATCATTCCAAGGATGTATCCGAAGAAAAAAAAAAAGTTGTTGATTGTAAATTTTTTTTAAAAAAAGAGCTAAGGCTCAAAACGTTTTTTTTGGCCCATAGAGGCCAGTATTAGGACCTATAACCCCTTTAGCAAGACTAGAGGCAAGATCATCAGGATCCACTTTTTGGCCCAAAGAGGCCCTAACCCATTGAGGTCCAGACCCGTGACCCCTTTCGCAAGACCATAGGCACGATCACGGATGTCTTTTTGAATATGGCCCACGAGGCCCATTTCATTGCCCAATAGGCTATTCGGCCCATTGAGGCCCTGACCCATTGAGGTCCTGACCCATTGAGGTCCACCCCTTTTTCATTGACCCATAGAGGTCTAGCCCATTGAGGCCCCTATTATTCTCTCTTCATACAACACATCAACAACGGTGACAATTGACAGCTATCAAGATCTACAACGACATTGGAATGACTAGCAAGCTACCTTACCTGAGATGCACCATATCATTACCATCATCACAATTGTGTTTAACCATTATAATTCTAACCTCATATCCTTTTTTTTTTTGTGCGCTTAATATTTCACAGACTAAAAAAAAAGATATTCCGGCATGAAAAGGGGTAGTGTTGCATCTCTTCCATTTTGGTAAATAAAGGGTATGAATTTAGAATGATTGATCATCCTTATATTTCTAATTTTAGAACCGTTTTGGTTTTGGCCCAAATAGAGTCATTATTTTCTCTGGATTTTTCTTCCTACCCTATTGTATTAGGATTCTGTTTAAGTTCAATAGATATTTGAATATGTTTATAATTTCCGTATTCAATTCTTTCTTTTTTTTGCCTTTAAATTTCCTTCTTATTTATAATAAGTCTTACTTCTTTGCATGCTACAAGGATTACTCAGCATTAGTATTGCCAAAATTTTCTTAAAGTTAAAATATTTCTTAGTTTGTTTTCTCTTTTGTGTTTTCATAAATTTGTCATTTTAAATTCATTTTGTATTTTTATATTTTATATATTCTTAATAATTTGTTTCATTGATGTTTCATCCTATTCCCTTATACTATTTCTTATCAGAATTTCCCGTGCATCACATGGGCCTCATTCTAGTTACTTTGAAAGGAAATCTTGAAAATGTAGAGAGATTTTCATAGCCATCAGAAGTATTGTGACAGATCTCGGGAGAAAATGCGGGAAAGGAAACAATGAACCCACCTGCAAGTTGGGTGCTTTATGAGGCTGGCCATACCATTCTTCATACTCGTTAATATTCCGCAGCCGGAAGTCCTGTGGAATCACCTCAATTTACTTTCTATTTGGCAGAACATTGAACTTGGAAGACAACTTCAGCATGCATGTAAATGAAACCATGAAACAATGTAATGCACAAAAAGGTGCACGCAAAGCATACTGCAGAAAGATCAACAATCTTCAGCTCTTTGGGAAGACCTTTGATAATTTCCTGCAACAAGCAAGCAATAGATTTAATTAATCTGGCCAGAAAGGTAACATATTCAATTTCCATTCATATGTTTAATCATGTGCATTAGAAAGGTAAGCTTCATCAGGCCTCGAAATTGCTGCCTAACTGAGCTGAAACATGTAACAGAAATAAGGGAGAACCTGTGTGGTTCCATGAGGCAAACAGCAAAACACAGCATCTACACAAGAAAAATCTGCATCTTTGATAGCAACCATATTTGGCAAGTCCTGCAAACCAATCAAAAATCAGAATTTTGTAATCACAAAGTTCTTAGAATTATGTCGAGAGAAAGCATTATGATGGGTAAAAAGTTCTTGTAGGCATAGTTACCAAGTTCTCCGATTTTTTCAAAAAGTCCTAAATAATACCCAACTTTTTGGCAGAACAATTAATTCACGACTTATTCGCAAGTGTTGAACAAAAATAGCGAGTTTTTCAAAAAGTGTGAATTTTGTGAATTAAACACGAATTATTCACGACTTTTTGAAAAAGTCCCGAATAAATATCTAATATATGAAATATAGTTGTTTATAATTTTCATAATTAATAATCTTATTTTATATTTTTTTCATTTCTTACCCAAAATATTCCCGATTTATTTCCGATTTTTATCAAACTTTTTCTTAGACGAATAATTCCTGAACCCTGACTGGGTAACTATGCTTGTAGGAAGCATTGTGATGAAAAGAAAAATAACTAAACAATGCAAGCCATGCTTATTATGCAAGTCATACGCATAGAAAATCTAGAGATCCAAGTTGAAGACTTATTACGTAAGTCATGCCTGTGAAGTTTGACATCTCCACTGACTTTTTCAGAGTCTGTCCAAGCCTATCAAAGAAGATCCCAGACGTCGATATGAGAATAAGCCACTCCAACCGTTCAATCGATTACTTAGAAGTAAAGAATAAAAAATTTCTCTTTGAAATAGAATAAACCATAGAGATTGTAACTCACACTAAAAATATAAATACAATCTATATTTGTGAAATTTTCTAGTCCGTAATTAATTTTCAAACTCGAAATTTAAGTCAACATAAAGTATATGGAACTATATGAAAGCTGAATTATTTCCAATAAATTCAGGTTGATTTTCAAATATTAGTAGGATCACCTTATCATGCACCTGCTATTGATTAGTTTTTCTAGCACATGCATTTACACATTTTCTTCGGTGGCTTTGTTAGTTGCACTTAATATTTGTTTTTACCTTATGTAACTTGTTCAGTATTATTTAGCATAGAACAATGGTTTCAGAGCATTGGGTAAGTTAATATGATACCACCTTAGAGCAAACAAACAGATATGGAAAAATGACATTTATTTCCATTCCCAACAGCTGGTATTCATGTGTATTATATCAAATATCAATCATCGCTTGGCCTTTGAAAATAATTTCCATTAGTATGTAAGTTGTTGAGATGAATTTTAAATATTAAATTCTGCAAATACTTTGATGTTATTGTGTTTTTTTTATTATATTATTATTATTGTAATGGGTAAATTTCGTAAAACCCTAAGTATGGTAGTAACGAGCTCGTCCTCGGTGTGGTGTTATCATTTGAGCTCATTTCCGTCGTCTCTTCGGCGACGGGCCCGTTGTCATATGGACAACGAGAACGTTGTCTACCGAACGACGACCCCGTTGTCTCATAGACGACGATCACGTCTTCGTTCTGACGACGTACCCGTGGTCTCATAGACGACGATCACGTCTTCGTTCTGACGACGTACCAGTCGTCTTATTGTCAACGACCCCGTACTCCAACACGTAATGAGATCCGGTGCTATTGCCCAGTCGCCTGGGACTGATCCTACCCCTACGATGGTAGGTGGGAAACACTGTCTTGGCATTAAATACAGCATTAAATGTCATTTAATGCTAGTCACCTCGGACGAGTTCCTACTCTTTGCCTGCTCTCTTTTATATGCAGATACGCGTTCAGTACGAATGACCGGGAGATCTATCTAAAATGATTACTGAAGTACACATCAGAGATTTGAGGTGTGTATGGACATCCATGCCATGGCAGGAGTGACCTATAAGAACCTGTGAAAAACAGTGTGAGGGGGACGGAATTTTCAGGAGCTAAGACCCTCAAATTTTCTATATTTTCTTACTGTTCATCATCTT
This sequence comes from Tetracentron sinense, assembly GCA_015143295.1. Taxonomy (NCBI): domain Eukaryota; kingdom Viridiplantae; phylum Streptophyta; class Magnoliopsida; order Trochodendrales; family Trochodendraceae; genus Tetracentron; species Tetracentron sinense. The sequence goes on from CM026552.1 coordinate 3,459,292, forward strand.
CTACACCTACTGACTTTATCATCGGAGTACAGGTCAGGGTGCCACACCCTCCACTCCAACCTTCTACCGGTAAACCAGAGCTTGGGTGGGAGCTGTTGCTGCCGCGTGTCCTTTTCGGTAAATTCCCCTCACAATTATGTAACATAAAATTCTAGAATAAAAAAAATGGCAGGAAATCAAAGGGTTGCCCTAGATTGCTTCTTCACTTTAATAACCATGGTTACAAGCTTCCAATTTTAACTGAGTAACAAATTACTTAGTCGTATGAGGTATGTCTAACTGATTTAGAACATAATTGATCACTCTAACTAAGTTCAGAATTGAGTGTTCATCAAATTATAGTTGAATTTCAATATGTTTAGGGTACCTATGTGTGGACGAGTATTGCAACTCGCCCTAGGAAGGAAAATGCCGTCAGTGAAAAAAATCCCCCTAAAAATGGCGCTACCGATGATTTGGAAATGTTTTACAGGCGGGATGAACAACAAGGCAAAAACATGGAGCATCAAAACACAATGATTTCTATTTCACAATATGCAGTTTGGCACTCTTACAAAATGTGGCAGTCGTGTTTTGAAATCCTTGCAAACGGTTCCTTAAAGCTTAAGAGGTACTATGGTCATAATTAAGACTCAACAGCTCTCCAGGTCATACCCCTACTTAAAGAATGATCATACATTGTGAAAACCTTGCAGTTTTGTTTAATCATGGCAATGTACTATGACCACAGATGATCAAAAACTCCAAACTCAAATCAATCAGCACCAAATAATTTGTAAAATTATATGATACCTATTATTACTAAAGCACGCAAATTATGCAGTTATCAAGATACAGAGAGATAAACATAGAACTAGTTTAATTGTTCTAATCATTATAATCAGTGAAAACCCACTTTTGGAACCTCAAGCAAAAGAAAACCCTAAAAATACAACGAATCGTACTTGTGTGATCAAGTGAGGAAATACAGATCCAATTGATTGACCAGCTTTTCTGTCCGCAGTCATCACTGTTATGCCAAAATGCGGATGGTTTGCCAGGAGTCGTACAATCTGCCAAATAAGGGATCAGCTCATATGCCATGGAAAGTGAAAAGAATTCACAAATGACTAGATATCATCAACCATCAGGTTCTAATACCCTGCAATTTGATGTCATACCACAGATAAAAATGAAAAATCAGGTAAAAGAAAGAGTTTCTAATTGAATATTTTGTATATCCTCTGTTCCTCAGTTGCCAAGCTTCGGTAGTGGTGTTCCTCTTCTGGAGATTTAACTTAATCAAAATTTCTTACCAAGATCTACTATTTTGAGAAACCTAACTAAAGAATATAAATGATCCATATACGATGAGATTTTAATGGCCAAACACTTCTCGATATCTTTCTCAAATTATTGGCAAAAAGGAGAAAGGAGAGAGAGAGAGAGAGCTCTTTCTTTCAATGTCATAAAGGATAGGATGCCCAATGGGGAAGCTAAGACAATTTACCAGTACTGTTTGCATGAGATTTAAATTATTGAAATTGAATGGCTTGGGGCACAATAGTGACCACCCCAAAAAACAAACAATTTTCCAGCACATGGAGATGGTACAATACTACAATGTGAATAGTTTGTCAAATGAAATTTGAGAAAATTAAGTAACAAAAATACACGAACTATAAATAAATAGAAAAATAGTTGTTTGTAACATGCAGTTGAGCTATCTGCAGATAAACTGAAATTGTGGTATGGGTCTAATGCTAATTAAAAAAATCAATACGGGTTGTGTAACAAAAAATCATTTTGCACTCATAGAAGAATATACAAAAGAAAATTACTTTTCAATAGGAAGAGCAGGGACTACCTCTGAACCAGTATAACCACTGGCTCCAAGAACGCCAATGCGAACTGTCTTTTCAGATTTGTGCATCTTTGTCTCTGCAAATTGCAAGCTTTGTGGTGATGAAACCACGGAACCTCTAATAAGGAACTTCTTCCCATCTCGCTTCCTGACCTTCGAAATCCTTGCTTCATCCTACCAATATAACATAACTTATATAATATTAATTTCCACTGTTTCAACCCAAATCTTCAAATCTCTTTGTTCCTCAAAAATATAAACTTGCATGCATAAACATCACAACATCCGAATTTCAAAATCACAATATTTTTTCCCCAGTACTACTATGAATAGGTACCTTCCAAAAGTATCTCCGATCTAAAGAAATCGAACCGAAAGCCGCAGAGCTCATTTTGGAGGCAAAAGTGGAGAATTAAACAGCGAAAAGCTCCGAACTAACCCGAAGAAGTGTAAAAATGGTCGCTATCTGAATATCATTTAATCTGAAAATCGGGGAATATGATTCTACAGTCTAAAAAGAAAAAGAAACGGCGAAATAATAGATGTTCGGGAATCACCTTTAAGGATAAGATGCTTTGAATACTGAAAATAGAGCTCCTCAGGGTCAAACAATGGATGCCTTTGAGCTTCTACAAGTGAAAAGGCTTCTTCTAGAGCCCTAGAATTGGAGAAACTTGGGACGAATTTAGAATTATGGTGAGAAGCTTCTAACGCACACAGAATGTGTAGGATACGCACACAGCGTTTTCGTGTTGGAAGTTGGAACAGAGAAATTGCTAAGAAGCGCGCAAAGCCGCAGGCCCTAACACGCACTAGGTGCGCATTAACGGGTTTATAACCCTAGGCAACGGTAAACCCTCGGTTTCAGATATTCCCAATGACATCCAAACTAGGTTTATTTCGAAAATCTGATTTTGGCTAAAATTTCAGAAATTTCGGATAAAATTTTGGATTTCGAAAATTTCAGAATTTCAATCGAAATCTGATTTTTTTTATTTTTTATTATCTTTTTTAATTAAAATTCTGAAATATTTCAAAATTTTTACTGAAATTTTGTGAAATTTATATATTAATTTTAAAAATTAAATAATAATATTTATATAAATATATAAAATTTTAATAAAATATTTTTTTTTAATATATATATAATTAATAAAAAAATAATATTTTGGATTTCCAAATTTTGCCGACATCCCGCAATTTTTCGGGATTTGGGTTCGGGTTGGCCGGCCGAAATCAACGAGAATTTCGAAATTAAAAACCTTGAAACCCTTGGCAACGGGTTTTCTCTGGCAGATGTCTGAGTATTACACTCGGGCATCGCTAGGTACAAAACTTTAAATTCTCTATAACCAAAGGTCAACACGTGTCCTTTTCAATAGGATTTCACTATGGTTAAGATTTATTAACACTTAGATTCAAGCATCTAACCTTAGCTTTTAGTAGAAAAGTATTAAAAAAAATACTTAATGTACCCATGGTTTCCATTATGTAATGAAATGGTCGGTCTTCATTAGTCCACCCCCACTTTTAAATATTTTCTAACTGTGGTTAAGATTTATTCATCCTTAGCGTTAAGCAATCCATCCTTAGTCTATGGAAGAAAAAAAACAAAATCTTAACTTTAATTTAGCTTAATGAGAGTTAAAGGAGTGTTAAAAAGGGACGCGAGGACACACGATAATATAGGCAACAGGTGAAATTGGCCCAAATCCGCTAATCACTGCTCTAAACAAATCAACTCTAAAAATTAAAGTTGTTAACCAGAGGGGTTTTTTTTTTTTGGTTCGAGATATACTTTTAGGCTACAACACCGGTTAGGTGTTAGTATCTGTTCAATTAGTGGGCAAGTGGAGTATATACAAACTCTCACCCTCTCGGGAATGGAACCCAGTACCTCCCCCCAAAGCAGGGGATATACTACCAGAGGTTCAGAGTTGGCTTTTTAGTTGTAACCGCGTCTTTTAGAAATGCTCATATATAGTGAGTTAAGGACATGACACGACACACCATAGGCCAGCCCAGTGGTAGTGTATCCCCTCACAGGAAGGAAGGTTATGGCTGGATCCCAAGAGATGCATCGTCATCCTTACTAGGGGCATTACCCACCAACATTTATAGCAGGCAAAAAAACAAAAAACTAGCTATCCCATACCCATACTTTCGAAATTTCATGGTCCGATGTTCGGGGAGGAAATGACCCTGACTAAGCAAATGGATGGTTGGAACTTGCAACGCTACAGCCCAAATACTATTGTAAATTGACATGTGTCAGCGAAATTATCCTTTTATTTTTTAAAATTTTATTTCTCTTTCTCAATGTGTTGAAATTGGATTGATGTGGTCAGCTTGGAAGAGGACCTTAAAACCCAATCAATATATTTTCAGACGAGAGAAGAAGGGAAAACCTGAACTTTGAAGTTTAACAACATCATGTTACGCATACCTACAATTTGGAGTAGCTTATGAATGAGATAGCCAAAGGAAGAGATAACGCTGAGAGAGAGAGAGAGCTATCATGTTGTGGGAATATAGTCATTTCAAGAAATCCCCAACAGATAAAATCTAATCTAAAAAAAACAAACAGTATAGTCATTGATTCCACTCAAACCAAAATCAGAAGCCACAAAACCAATAGTTGGAAAATAGAGATTTGTGCAAATCTTGTTGTAGCTCCTATTCAACGCATCAAAGGGATAGAAATCCAGAGAAGCGGTGATGCAAATCCGACATTTGGATGTCTTGATGTTGATGGAAGACCTAAAGGCCTCCTTGGCTTCCTTCGACCGATTGGTGTCTCTTTTACTCCCCGGACTTGTAATCAATTGGCGCATTGGTGGTTTCGTCCTCCCTTCGTAATGTAAGGTTGGGGTTTGCTCAGCCTTGCCCCTCTCAGACTCAGTTATTTGTGTAAACCATAGGGTTGGACATGGTAATTGGTTCAAATTCTATCATGTTTCTTTTGTTGGTTGATGCAATGAACTAGTTGATTCTCAAAAAAAAATCCCACAGGAGAGACAGTATAGGCAATGACCATCTTCTTGTCTTTGAGATTGATTGAATTGACCAGTCAAGAGAGGGGAGCGCTACATTGCAATGGGTCCAGGGGCGGAGCCAAGGGGGGGGGCCTAGGGGCACGTGCCCCAAACGTTTGGAAAAATATGCTTTTCTTATGTATAAGTATATATGGCATAGCATAGCATGTCATGGATGTGGATGGAAATCCAATCACATCCCAATTGAACTCTCACTTGGCGAGAGTTCAATCACACCTACATGCCAACAGGTGTCCCTTTTAACTCCTATTAACTGTACTTAAGACTCACTAACCTTTGGGGTTCAACAATATAACTTTAGTTTTTTTTTTCTTTTAACTATTAACACTAAGGATTAAAAATCCTTAACTAGAGTTTAATATTTTTATAAAAAGTAAGGTTATATTATTGAACCCCGAGGGTTAGTAAATCTTAACCACAATTAATAAGGGTTAAAATAGACATGTGTTGGCTGATGGGTGTGATTGAACTCTCGCCAAGTTCAATCGCGATTGGTTGTGATTCGGTCTCAGGTGGGTGCCCCTTAGCCTTTTGAATTTCTTTTTTAAATGTAGTTTACTAAGGATTTAGAATCCTTATAATGGACTCCTTGGAGTCGGTTACAACTTACAACCAACATGTCAACACGTCATTTTTAATACCTCTTGATTGTGATTAAGATTCACTAACCGTTAGGGTTAATTCTACCACCTAACCTTGGTTTCTAGAAGAAAAAAAATTAACTCTAAAGATTAAAATTGTTAACTAGAGTTAAAGACTTTTGTGTTGTAACCGGACTCTTAAGAGTTCGGTTATAACCGCAAAGGATTAGTCATGGGACAGTTGTCCTAAGGAATTTTCAAAAAGAAATATTTTTTAATTATTTAATAGGGTATAGTCATTGGACAAGAGGGCAACTGCTCCCTAAACTTTTCAAAAAAATTATATTATATTATTTAATAAAGCATAGTTATAGAACAAGAGGACAATTGTTCCCGTTAAACAAGGAGAAACAATTCATGTAAGATATGTGCAAAACGTATGGATGCATTAACCCAGAAACTTAGTCGTCAAAAAAAAAAAGTTTGGGGCTCCGCCCCCAAACCCCATCCATTAAACCAAATGTGGCCCTCCTACAACAAATTCCTAGCTCCACCCCTGAATGGGTCATGATACCTACAATTGTCAAACTCGAGAACACTATGATCTAAAAACACTACGGTTAGTGACGGAAAAATTTACCGTCGGTATTTAACAACGGAATTATTTCCATCGTAGATGTGACTTTTTAATTTAAAAAAATTAAAACCTTTTAGCAACGAAAAATTTTTCGTCACTAAAATTGATTTTTTTTTTTTTTTAATCCGGTAAGCCCCGCTGGGAAAAAAATTCCCGGTAAGCCCCGTCGTATTATTCTCTGCAAAACCAATCGAATACATCTAAACTGCCCAACATTTTTCCGGTAAGCCCCGTCGTATTCTTCTCCACTAATTTTTTTCCAGTAAGCCCAACATTCCTCTTGGTCTTAGCTCCCAATCGAATACATCCAAAACACCATCTCCTCCGGTTGAGCTCCCTTTCACCGGCGACATCTTTGAAGCGAAAACCTCAGATTCTTCTCTGCAAAACCAATGGTTGAAAGAAAAATTAAAAAACAAAGAGAGAGAGAGAGAGGAGAGGGGGAGATCAGCATAGAAAGAAAGAGAGAGAGAGAGGGAGGAGCAGCGACACCCGCTATGTCCTGGTTTTAAACCGAGAGAGGGAGAGAGAGCTTACCGGCGGCATCAACGATGGCAGGGGCAGCGGCAGAGCAGGGTATGGTAGAGGAAAAAAGAGGGAAATCGAAATACAAGCGCGAAGAAGAAAGAGGAACCCTAAGGATTTAAAACTCAATTTTTTCAGTGACGGAAATAAAACCGTCGCTACTATCATTTTAGCGACGGAAAAATTTCTGTCACTAAAAAATTTGATATTAGCCACAGTAATTTTCTGTCAGTAAATCTATTGTTTTTATTATTCGTGACCACCTTTAGCGACGGAAATAAAACCGTCACTACTAGTATTTTAGCAACGGAAAGTTTCCGTCACTAAAAAAATTTGATATTAGCCAAGATAATTTTCTGTTACTAAATCAAGACATGTGAATTAGTAACGGATATTTAGCGACATAAAATTTTCATTCGCTAAAGATAGTTTTTAGCGACAGTTTAGTTTCCGTCACTAAATTTTCATCGGTAAATGTGACTTTTCTTATAGTGCCTAGGAAGCACAGCTACGGATACGGGATACAGGTACGATACAGATACGGCAGAACCTTAAAAAAACATGATACGGGTGACCAAGATACGTCTGTAATTTAAAAAAATAATAATAATAATACTATATTTTGTATTATAATTACAAAATAATCATTGGTTCAGTTCTGTTTATATATAAAAAAATATCATCTCCATGCAAAAGCAAAAGAAATAGGGTCATCTCATCATCCACTAAACAAAAATAAAGTCATCCTATCATCCACTAAGCAAAATATAAAGAAGGATCCATGCAAAAACAAAGAGATAGGGTCACACCCCCAGGTCTCCAAAAAATATATATATATTATTCATGCCCGTATCCCGGCCGTGTCGGAGCTGTATCCGAAATTAAAAAAATGTTTTTAATTAACAAGATATGTCTAAGCTGTATCTCGTACGTATCCCGCCATATCGGAGGCGTATCCATATCCGATACGGATACGAAGACCTATTTGAAGTACCCGTGCTTTCTACACCATTGTAATACGTCGGCGCGTCCAAATAAAATTAATGTAGTAATGAATGACGATGAAGCTCTACAGTAAATCATGCATAACATGGTGTTGCAACCGTATAACACCCCTGATGAAAAGGAACGAAGCCAAGAGATGTGACGCTTTGAATGATGCCAAGACATGCAACTCTTTAAAGAATTGCAGCCATTTGAAAAGGTAAGATGAGATTATATTGAGGAAGGGTTGCAAACTTTTAAATTTGAACGGATACAGTAGCTCTATAGTAATATTGTAACTGTAAACCAACAAGAAGACATGTAGTTGCATCTTTTCCAAAGATTGCTGAGAGTTGTGTCCCTGAGTTTTTGTTTGTTTAAATGATATCCCTCCTAAAACTCCTCCCTGCCACATAATCCTCCCTCCACACTGGCTTTTAAGTCGTAGAATGAGATGGAGGGTTACAACCCTTTGAAAGGACACAGGACCAATAAAGGCAGTATGGTTTGATAAATAATATTAAATATATGTATATATATAAAGAAATAAGTGTCACCTAAACCCCCACAAATAAGTCACCTAATCCCCTCTCTTTGGTCTCTAATCTTTAATCTTAGAAATCCTATGAATTATATTTTAAGGATGCCACGTGGCACCCTTTTTAAAATCTCAATAGTTAACTATTTATCTCACACACGTCTTTCTCTCAATTCAAAAATTATTAGAGAGATTTTAGGGGGTACATACGTTTTCTTTACAATTCAAAAATTATTGGAAATATTTTAGAAGATTGTGATAAGAGAGATAGAGAATATAGAGAGAGATTTTAGGGGATTATGATAAGGGATAAAGAGAGAGATAAGAAGGATAGAGAGAGAATGTAGAGATAAATTTTAGGAGATTGTGATAAAAGAGATAGAGAGATGTAGAGATTTTTATTTTATACACACTCGTGCTTCGCATAGAGTCTCTACTAGTATCTATAATATAAAGAAATAAGTGTCACCTAACCCCCCAACAAATAAGTGTCACCTAACCCCCTTTCTTTGCTCTCTAATCTTTAATCTTAGGAATCCTATGAATTCTATTTTAAAGATGTCACGTGACACCTTTTTTTAAATCTCAACCGTTAACTTTTTCTCTCACACACGTCTCTTTCTCAATTCAAAAACTATTGGTGAAATTTTAGGAAATACATACGTTTTATTCACAATTCAAAATCATTAAAAAGATTTTAGGAGATTGTGATAAGAGAGATAAATAATGTAAAGGGAGATTTTAGGGGATTATGATAAGAGATAAAGAGAGAGATAAGAAGGATAGAGAGAGAATATAGAGAGAAATTTTAGGAAATTGTGATAAGAGAGATATAGAGATTTTTATTTTATTCACACCAGTGCATCGCATGGGGTCTCTACTAGTACTATAATATAAAGAAATAAGATTTTTCTCTTTGCTCTCCAAACTTCAATTCCTCAAATCTCATAAGTTCTATTTTAGAGATGACATGTGGCTTTTCTCTTTAATCTCCACTGTTCAAATTTGAGACCCACTATTTCATCTTAGAGCCCTCTCTATCTCCACTATTGTAGACTTCTCTCTTATCTCCAACTCTTTTAGGTTTGAGACCCACTATCTCATCCTCGAGCCCTATCTATCTCCACTATTGTAAAGTTCTCTCTTATCTTCAACTCTTGGGGTGTATTAATTTAAGTTTAATACTAAAAAACTTATGATTTTCCTATAAATGTTACTAAAATAATAATAAATTATTATTATAAATTAATTAATTAATACAAATAATAATGTATATCAAATAATTAAAAACTAATACTATTAAAAAAAATTATGAAATATTCTTAAAATATATTACTTAATATTTAAATAAATAAATAACATTATTTAATTTTAGATATTCTTAATTATTACCGTGCATCGCACAGGGTCTCTGCTAATATATATATGTGTATGTATGTATGTATGTATATGTATGTATGTATTGTACTTTTAATAGTAGAATGACGAGGGTTTGGGATTGAGCGGAGCTTTAGGGGGTGTTGCTCAAGCTCACCCCTCATATCAAATGGCTTAGTTTTTTTGGGCCCACCTAAACTTGCGGGCCTTAAAAATAAGAAAAAACCCTCAATTGTACAGGCTTTTGAGAATGAGGCTAGGTTAAGTACTCTCACATGAACAACCCTAAATGTCATATCAAAAAAATACTATTCTTTACTATTATAATGCGAGAGGTAGCCGTAGATGATTTTTCAGAAATTCTCATACTACCCTTATATAAAAACAAAACTTTGATTTAATGTTTGCTTTAATTCCTAAACTACCCCTTGGCTTTAATTTAATTTCGAAACTACCCTTCATCTATCTATTTTGAATCACAGCCAATCGTGATTGAACTCAGGGAGAGTTCAATCGCACCCGCAGGTTAACACGTGACCCTTTTAACTCCTATTAACCGTGGTTAACTCCTTCCCCTCGCTCTTACGTGCATCGCACGTGCCACCTGCTAGTTATTTATAATAAAAGATGATGTATAGGCGTACTTGGGAAATCCCTTTTGACATTTAGAATTTGTGCTTTGAGCATTGCATTTGTTCATCGCTTCCAAGTCAAGGCTCTAAAAGGACTGCTGCATTTAATATCAAATTGATTTGAGATAAAAGATAGACAAAAGATAACTAAAAGATAACAAAACATAACTAAGAGTTGTATCTGAAATTTTCTTTACTTTTCCATGTTTTCACTTATTTTCTCGGCAACCAAACTTACTATAATGGTAGCAAGCCTGCTTTCAGTAGTCTTTTAGAGACAAAAGTCTTGCTTCTCAATATCTAGAATTGGTGGGTTACCCCGACAGGATGCCTAATGAGAAAGAGTCTGGATCCAATTACTATCGAATTCTCCCAAATTTAATTGCACTCAAAAGTCACTTTCATTGCCCTTTAAATCTTAGGTGTGATCGTTTGAAAAGAAATTGTGTAATAGAAAAGAAGATAAAGGAAAGGAAAATAAAAGAAATATAAATAAATTTAATTTTCTTTCAAAATAACCATAGAATATGTAAGAAGTTTTTGGGATAAATTTTTTTACTATTTAGAAAGTACAATAAAATGAAAGTGGGCTTTATTGCACACCGAACATAAACAAAAATACAAGAAAATTTACTCTTGTTTTACTTTCCCTCACTTTCTTGCCAAATGAACACACCCCATGGTTAATATTAAAAAAAGAAAAATCAAGGATCTATTGTTGAATCTTGAGGGTTAGTAAATCTTAATCAAACTTATGAATATGATCCAAACTCCCCCTGGCATAATGGCTTCTACCGTAAAACTTGCTTTTACTTTTGATTGAATTATGATTTAGACAACGTCTATGATGGATAGGCATTTGCCAATGCTACTATTAACTATTTATTGGTCAAAATAAGTATTTATTTATAAATAAATTTGTTTGATACAAAAAAAATAAGTAATAAATAAAATTTGTTAGGACAAAAATACTTATAAATAATCAATCCAATACCTACTTAAAAAAAAGTATTTATTTATAAAAAGTACTTATTTACAAAATACTGATTAGCTTAAATTAATGTTGCTAAACGCCATGTAGTGACCAATATAAATTCACAACTAGTCCAAGCCGAACCATATGCATTCAAAGAAAAAAATTCTTATAGAAAATGTATCAATATTTATAATAATATATGCATAAATATCACTATTGAAAAATATTAAGCTAAAAATGGATATGAACAATGTTTTTTATAAGCTCATTAATTGTCAACTTGTCACGCCCCAAAACTCCACCTAGGAGAATGTGAGATCTTGGCACGTGACTCACTTAATGATCATCCTGTTAGAAGCAATTAAGGCACAAAAATATGGACCTAAATTTTTTTCTTAAAATAAAACATCAACTAAAACTCCAATCCCATAATCTAACTGAAAAGTAATAAATCCTGGTCACTCATCTGGACCATAAACATAAAAAACTAATAACACGTGTCTCTGTCAATAATTAAAATCATCCAGAATTTAAATAACCATAACACAATTTCAATAATAGGGTCATCGATTAAGGTCCCTTTCTTCCTCAGGATAATCACCTTTAGGTTTATCGATGTATTCTTCTTTTTCCCAATGGCCGGGTGCACAAATGTTAAAACCTGAACCTGGACCTGCCGACAACAAAAGTCATCGGTTGAGTAAACGAGTTACTCCGCGTATATAACAGAGCATAATAAACAATATAAAGAATAACATTTACATGCATTTCATCACTTCACACATTTACTTACATATAAAATCAGAGTGCGGAAGCTAAACATTTGCATTATGTTAATTTTCTTTCTTTCTTTCTTTTTCCTTCTTTCTTTCTTACTTTTCTTTCATTCCTTACTTTTCTTTCTTTTCTTACTTTCCGTATTTCATATATTATCATCACACCAATACCGATTCACATGCATTTGTAATAACTTAAAATACCGCTTTACCGTATAAGGAAATGGGTTACTATACTATACTTTACCGAGATACCACCTTTCGTACATTATCCGGTACGGACGGCTTAGTACATTTCCCGGTACGACGGCTTACTTACTATGACATATATCTCACCATTTCTGATGGTATCCGGTGGTGCACAACACAACATACATTATCATTTTCATGCGTCATTTTCTTTTCTTACTTTTATACTTTTCTTACTTTACTTTTAGTGTTACTTAACATCTCATTAATGTCTTTAATTCTTTTTCTTGCTTTTACTGATTTTTCATTTGTGAGTGCACAATGATGTACCTCTTATTTAAATTGCACATAAGACTAACCGTCGAAAGCCATAGGACATCTCACCATAGCGTCCCATACCACTATGTTAACCAGGCCTAGGCAAGCTCGACTTCCATCAAAGGTTCGTTTACCCAATTGTATATCATGTATTAAAGATATAACAGAAACACACAATTTATCGTATTTCTTATAATACTATAATCAAACATCACCAATGTCATTAAAAGATTCATAATTTACGAGCTAACTTACATATCGAAATCTCCTATTCGTTTTAATTAAGTTTAACGTCTTAATTATAATGTTTTTAACTGATAATAATTCTCCTGGTCTTAAACATAAAATCAAGCTCATATATTGTTAAAATATCACCAATTAAATCATTTATTTCATCTCATCCATAATCTCATTCTCCTTATAACTCCACCTACTTCAAATAACTTTCTCAATCCTCTTGTTGAATCATAATTAATTTAAACATGGTCATTCGTATTTAATGATTCGAGAATAAATAAAAGGTATCATGATTAGGTATTTCACATCCTATTTTTAACAATCAAATAATGAAACCAAAATCATGAATCGGTTCTCCACATCCTATTTTTAACTATCAAAATAATGATATAATATTATACATGGGTTCTTCACATCCTATTTTAACTATCGAGAAACAATACATCGCAGATAAGTTCTTCACATCCTATTTTAACCATCAATAATCATACATAAAAATTAGGTTCTTCACATCCTATTTTAATCGCAAAAATAATAACAAAGATCATAAACATGTTCTTCACATACTATTTTAATCGCAAAAATAATAACTGAGATCATAAACATGTTCTGCACATCCTATTTTATTCGTGGAAATAATAACTGAGATCATAAACATGTTCTTCACATCCTATTTTTATAGATCCACCAACATTAATATAAAGGCAACTATAGTTTTTCACATCCCACATATTCTTACATCCTTACTTAGATTTATCTCTTTTTATTCATTATTTAACTTAAATACTCAAAATATTGAATATTAGATTTGTTATTTACCTCACTTGATCGTCTCCCTACGATCGCTTGCGAAACAGGGTTCTACCTTGATCTCCACGTCTCTTTTCTTCTTCTCCGATCGAATCTTTGAACTCTTACAGTTTCTCTCTTTTTGATCTCTCCAAAAACTCTCCCTTTTAGGTTTAGAAGGCTTAAGAAAACTCTCCCCACGGGTATAAAGGGGGTATTTATACATTGGGAGCCCTAGGGACTCAAAAATCATGAAACCACGTAACTCTGCCGCCGATCGGCGTTTTGGGCAATCGATCGCCGGCGGTGGGCGATCGATCGCCAGCGCCGTTTTGCCCCCTTTTTTTTTAATAAATTTTTTGCTACTTTTTGTTCTTATTTGATTTAGTGCAATTTATCTCTATAAATTCACTAAATTGAGTGAATTAAATGAGTTTTGTGATTCTATATTTTAATGCATTGATTTCGCCTAAGATTTACACATTATTTTAGGTACATTTATTTAATAATTCCACTCATAGAATTATGAATGCCGTGAATTAAATGCGGGTCATTACACAACTAGTGGGTGGCATGTGCGATGCGCGCAAGGTTCTAAATGTCGATATCGCTCGACATGTCAAGCCGCGAAAAAAAGATATATCGGAAGATATATCGTTTATCGGTGATTTTTAGCAAAAATTATAAAAAAATGGACAAAACATGAAATTTTGTAGCGAAACTTCAAGAAATGTTAAAATAGATGTTAATACACATTTTAGAATAAAAACATTTAAAAGTTAGATGCTTTATTCAGTTATTCTTAACAATTAGTAAATTTTAACTTTAATTATAGCCTATAGGGAGTTAAAAAATGACACTATATTTTAAAAAATATAAAATTTAAGATTAGATGCTTTAATTTTTTTAACCTTTGAACATTGTATTTTTTAACCCTTGAATACTGTATTTTTTTAATAAAAATTTTTAACCCTGGAATACTGTATTTTTAAAAAATATGTTTTTAAAAAAATTATAGAAGTCAAAATTATAAAGAGAGTAATAAGGTGACATTAATTTCTTTTATTTTTTTAAAACCAAAGTTAGATGCTTTAACCTTAAAGGTTAGTGAATCTTAACCACAGTTAAAGGGAGTTAAGAGGGACAACCCTTTAACCTAAGATTTTAGGAAAAAAATTTCACAAGAGCTAGTGAGGGTTAACCATAGTTCAAGGCTGGTTAAGGGGGCTTTGTGAGGTTATGAAATATCTTAAGGGTATAATAGTAATTTTACTAACATGGATAACAAGAAGTCTTAAGGAACTTAGGTTATTTGCTAATTAAGAAACAATATTGAGTTAATATGTTAATATGTTATTATTAATAACTTATTTATAAATTATGAAAACTTAAGGGCCTCATATGCAAAAGCCCAGATCTTTAAGAGTTAAAAGACCTAACTCTCTCAGTCTTCGTAACCCAAAACAGAGAAGAAAAAAAAAAACGCAAAAGATGAAAAAGAAGAGGGGAGAGGGTTTACTTATCTTCAGGCTTCAAACCTTCGGTGGCTGGACTGCGACGGCGACTACGACGGCAACGGCGAAGGCAATGGCGACCCTCCATGCTCCGGGTATGTTCTTCTTCCTTCATCCTCTCTTCTTCTTCCTCCTTTCTCCTCTCTTCTTCCTTCTTTCTCCTTTTTTTTTTTTTTTCATTTTCTATTTCAAACAAAGTGAACCCTAACAGGGTTTTACGAAAAAAAAGTTCCACAAAAAAAAACCCATAAAAAGGGGGGGGGGGGGGTTTCTTGTTTTTGATGTGTTTGGATGACTTGGTCGATATCGGTGGGGTTATAGCCGATATCGCTAATATATCGGCGATATCGTCCGATACTATGTAAAAAATTCCTAACCATGTGTAGATGTGTCGGTCATAGTCAATACTGATAAATATTAGCGATATATCTCCGATATTATCGATTTTTTGAACCTTGGATTTGCGTGAGAGAGAGGAAGGGGAAAGAGACTGGGAAGAGGGATCCTAGTTAGGGTATTTTGGAAAAGAAATTAACAAATATTTTGAATAAAAGGACATTTTGAATTAAAAATTTTTTGAGAGACACGTTGCTTGTTGAAATTAATATGATGTTGGGACATTTGAAGTATCAAAAAGTTTTAAAGACATTTTGGGTATAGCAAAGAAATGGGGCAGGCAAGGCCTTGGAGAGACGTTTTTCTTTCGGAGCATTTTGCCAAGAGACCAAGGAGTCCGATTATGCCACTAAGGTTGCCATGTGTCCCTTTTAATACTACTTAATTGTGATTTAGATTCACCCACCCTTGAGGTTCACCCACTTATCCTTGGTTTTTTAAAAAAAAATATGATTTTTTTAACTCTAGGAGTTAGTAAATTTTAACCAAGGTTTAAAAGAAATTAATATTTTTTCTAAAACCAAGAATAAGTGAGTGAACCCTAGGGGTCGGTGAATCTTAACCATAGTTGGAGTCCCGTTACGCCTTTGAGGTTGCTATGTGTCTCTTTTGACACCCCTTAATTGTGGTTAAGATCCATTCACCCTAAGAGTTCACCCACCTATCCTTGGTTTTTAGAAAACAAAATATTAATTTTTAAACCTCAGTTAAAATTCACTAATTCTTAGGGTTAAATTTTTTTCATTTTTTTTTTCTAAAATCCAATGATAAGTGGGTGAACCTTAGGGGTGGGTGAATCTTAACCACACTTAAAGAGTATTAAAAGGAACACATGGCGCCCTCGTTGGTGTAATCAGACTCTAAGGAATCTGGTTATAACCGTAGAGAATTTCAAGCCTAATAGATAGACGAGTGAGGGGTAGTATGAGAATCAAGCAAACATTAAATTACGTGTTTGTCTTATATAATGGTTATGATAAGGGTAGTTTGAAAATTTTGTAAAATTTCATCCATGTTGATATAAGATAAGAAGTTTAGATAAGAGCAAATAATAGTTTTGGAATTATAAAAGAATCAATCAACATTTTGAACATGGGGCATCCTCTTTTTATTAGTAAAGTTATAGTTAGGTTGTAATTCCGATTAACTACTTAGGGGACCATTTTGGTTCAAATATTATGCTGATAAGCGCTAACATGAATAAGTGTTGTTGTTAATAAGCACATATAGGGGTGGTTATCACACAAGGGTGCTCGTGAACAGTTCGGGCTCGACTCGTTAACAACTTGAGCTCGTTTGTTTATTTGGTTTAACAAGCAGTTTGAACACATTTTAAAACTCGTTTAGTTAACAAGCCGAACTTGACCACACCCCTACTTTGCTCGCCAAAAGCTTGGCTCGTTAAGGATTAATGAATAACAAGAAAAGTGAGGCTCGCATTGCTATTAATATAAGCCCACACTCCTTCTACTCTTTGTGCGTAACCGATGTGGGACTAAATCCATGTGTTTTTTTTTTTCAATAAAGTGTGTGTTTAACGTATAAGTGTTGAGTGTTCCCCATGCTGGTTTTAGTCCCACATCGGTAAGAAATGTCAGGGAGAGTTTGATTATAAGAGTAATGGCCAATGGGACACTCATTGCAAGCCAAGCCAAAGAGGTTGATTTTGCTTTGAACCTTGAGTCAACGAGTTGAGCTCTAGATTAGTCTAAAGACTAAAGAGATTAAATTGTTTTATTTGATATTATATAATACTCAAGCCGAGTTCAATCTTATGATATATTTTACGAGCCGAGCTTGAACACAGGCTAAAGAATTCAAGTCTAGCTTGAACATTTGCATATTGTAACGAGCCGAGCTTGCACACCCCATGCTCGGCTCGACTTGATTACATCCCTACTGACAAAGTGACAGTATAATCTTATTTGGTTGACACTCTGCCAATACGATTGTCTGATATTTAAAAAAATAATATTTTGATTATTTTGAAAAGATGAATATTTAAAAAAATCTTTGTCGAGTTTACTGGGATCTTGTAGGCCTTATTAGATGCAAATTTAGGGTGTTTACAATAATTTTTATAGTCTTAAAGGTGTATCGGCGATTATGTTCTACAATAATCACCATCGACGAGATGAAGAGATCACCGAATATTTTTATAAGGAAAATAATCACCTCCTCAGTCGATGACGTGAGGAGGGGCGTCTCAGTTGTCCTTTTTATTTCCATGTGTCCCCCTTTTAATTCCCTTTAACCGTGGTTAAGATTCACTCACCTAGGGTTCACTCATCTACCCTTGGTTTTTAGAAAAATAAAATGTTTAAAAATTAACCATAGGGTTAAAAAATGCTAACCCTTCATGACAGTTGAAAGAGGCAGTGAGAAGCAATAGTTCACTCCTCGCCCGTGGAGCGAACTATTGCTATTTTTATAATTAATTATTACATAACCCCTTATAAGATGTTGAACCAAATGTTATTATTGGGACATTAGCAATAAATCGCTTATAATAATCTGAGACAAGTTCTTAGTACATGTTCTTGAGTCGGTCTACTGGGCACTCTTAAATATATTTCCTAATCTTAACCGTTTATAACTAACCACTAAGGGCCAAGATTTGAATTGACTTATTTTATCTTTTTTAATGTCACATTAGCTTCAATCCTACCGTTTAATAATTGAGATTTAGAGAGTATTTTTGAGAGTATCCTTAAAACTAATTCTATGTTCTTAGCCGTAACTAAGGGCTTTCCAAGCTCATTACTTTGTAACATTATTAGGCTGCAATCCTGATTAGTGGTGTGCGTCATGCCACAGAAAAACAAAGGGACGTACAATTTGCAACTTGGGATTTGAACTACTGCATGTCCGGGAATGGATACGATTGTGCTAGCCACGTGTTAGGTTTTTTCGCTAGTTGGAATAGAAAAGACCTCGTTAGTTTGTTCGCGATAATGTAATCTTACTTAAACGCAGGGTGGTGCCATCAAGTGTCACCCCAATCTCCTTGCTATATATATATATATCATTCTACTAATAAAAATATAAAGAGTATGCAAAACTTTACTTGGACATAAATACCCTTTGACTTATTTTATTTGATACATAATTTATAATATAACCAAATTTTAATTACATAACTATTTAATATTATGTAGGATCAATTATTAAAAGAAAGTTGGTTTAAGATTCTACCATATTTTAGGGAAGAATTCTATTTCTATTGAAATAAAGTCTATGGGAAAATACGAGAGTTGGTTTAGGACTACTATATTTTAGGGAAGAATTCTATTTCTATAGAAAGAGAGGAAAGTTAGTTTAATATTATTTCTCTATTATTAAAAGTATAAGGGGTATACTAAATTTTATGTGGACATAATTATCCCTAAACCTTAATTTAGATTCAACTTTTTTTTATCATATTCATTATTTTGTGGGACCCATGATTATTACATGTGAAAAGAACCATCTCTATCTATTTTTTAGTTCTCATTGAAAATGACTCTCACTTAATAGAGAATTGAAATGACTCTATTAATTTGTAATAGTCTCCAATAAAATGGGTTAAAGTCTTCAATGTGCATTGAGGAAGACCCATTTTCATCCTTATTGTTGAGCACCGAAGGACATGGTGAGAAGAAGGGATGTCATTCTAAGCAATGCAAGATCACAAGGCAAGCTTTCCGGACATCTCATGTATTTCAATACTATCTTGTGCAATAGATACTGCCTGCAGGTTGGGTTATGCTCATGGAAAAGAAACATGGACCTTGTATTTTCTTTTTTTCTCTCTCTCTCTCTAAAACATGCTTTTAATTTTGCCTAAACGTGCTTAGATTAACTTGTTAGTAGAATAACTTAATCGCAACTGAATTTTGTTAGCTAGGAAAGCTATGTCTTCATCAGCTTTAAACTAGAGAGGGGTACTTGAAGCTTTAAAGGATGGGTCAGGCCAAGGCCAAGGCCCTGGTGGTCTTTTAGAGGGTGTTCAGGCTGTGATTTTTCCTTAGATTACGTTCCACTTCTACTCCAAAATTGGTTTGCAAAAATCAAGAATCCTAAGATGGATTGGATTTTAGTTTTTGGTAGAAGTCCATTAGATTCGGATTTTGTTCAAAAGGGGGCAGTGGAAATTCAGGTTTGAGTCAGGCTTCTAACTAGATAAAAGATAGTTCATCATCTAGATTAGTTCAAGAGCTTGCTTCTGGACCACTAATCACAAAAGATGTTTTGAGATCTAGCCTTGCCATCAACTCTTCAGGTATCAAATATATATTATCTATTACACTTGTAGTTGTCATATTGTAATGATAAATATTGATACGAGACATTTTACCTTTATCATTCACGGAAGAAGATTTTGATGTCAAGGTTTTCTTAACCATAGACCCACTCTATTAAAAACATTCGAATTTTATGTTTAAACTATATAAATTAGTATATATATTTAATTAATATTAATCTAACTTTACTGAAACTCTTTTCTACATAATTGTAGTTGTATTAACTCAAAAGTTCTAATTCTTAATGATTCTCCACTTAAAAGAAAGACAATAGACTAGGCCTAAATGTTTTTATAAAACATATTGAATAAAACATCATTATTACAACAAGAAGCATAAAAATCATATAATTGCAATCGATTAATGGCTTAGTGTAATTTATTAAGGTTTAATTAAATTGTTATTAGTTATTTAATTAAATATTTTTAATTAGTTATTGATTAAAATATTTTTCCAATCTTTCAATGGCTTAGTTAGTGTAATTTATTAGGGTTTAATTAATTTATTGTCAATTATTTTCTTAATTATAATTTTACTTTTGTATAAAAAAAAGTTTGTATTTATTTCAATTTTAAAAAAAACTACTTAAATATTTCTTAATATAATAATTTAAGTTCTTAATTAGTTTTATTATTTAAAAAATAAAAGTATTTTAACAACAATATTATTTTGAAAATAACTACTTAAATCAATTTTAATATAATTGATGAACAATAGCATACTAATTACTTAAAAGACACAAAATCTTTTAAATATAATAAATACTCATTATTAAATTCGTAATAAAAATATTTTTTTCTATAAACTTATAAAGAATTTTAAAAAATTAATTATTGAAAATTTTACGTGCAATGTACGTGCTACTTTACTAGTGTATATATATATATATATAAAACTGAAGAGCACACAATCATGTGTTTCATCCATACTGCGCCTGTAGGAAAATATTGACTTAGTGCGTCTGATGCTAGCACTTCTCTTTAAGAAAGAGTACAGTCCGTACAACAACGAAATATAATATTAAGGGAAATGCACGATTGAGATTTAAGACTCTTGAATTTGTTCCCAAAGCTGTAGAGGTTCACGAGGCCGAGAAGAAAATGAGCCTCCGCTTCGCGTTTTGTATTCTCATCATCTCTATCCAAACCCTAATACTATCAATTGCCGCGACAGCATTAGACGCTTCGAATGATCTTCCTTCAAAGATCGACGAACCTCATCAATTCTCTAATATCTTGAAGGTACGTTCGATTTCATTTCTCTGAACCCCTAAAACGACTCTCCCCTTTGGTTTTTATCTGTTCCAACTTTTCGAACCCTAATTTACTGAAGACCGATCAGTGGATCTATGCAAGCTTAAGTAGGAAACCCTAATTATATCTCTTTGGGGCTCGATTTCCTTACGCTGTAGATTTGTTTTATTGTTGTTGAAATTAGGATGTTTTAAAGACGATCTCGGTGAGGCAGGGGTGGAATTTGGAGCAAATCAGGGTTTCTAATTTGGATGTTAGAAATGCCAGGATTGGGAGCTCTCAGAGATGCGAGTTTCGGCTTCGCATAGGGAAGAGTGACTTGGTGTTCAAGTTTTCAGACGAGGTGGATTTATGGAGGAGACTTAAGGAAAGGGGTGAATTTGGATCTCTGGTTAATGAAGTTAGCTCCAAGACGGTGCTAAATACGTTCAAATTGGAGGGACCGTTTGAATTGCGGGTTGGTGGGGACGATGAGCTCTCGGTAGTGTTGCCGGTATGTTTTGCTTTTCATGGTTTGGGCCTTTATTTCTGTTTTCTTTGCAAGTAGCAGTAGTTTTTTTTTTTTTTAAGACTTAAGGATGCTATTTTGTTTAAATCTTAAAGATACCTTTTGGTTTTGATTGTGCCGTGGTTTTGTTTGATTTTATACGGTAGTGCTTGTACTTTTGCATTGGCATAACAGTCTTGGTGTTTAATTTTCTCAGTCAGTACATGGTTCGTAGCAGAGAAATTGGGTTTTTTTATTTATTGGAATGTTAAGAAGTGAAAGTGATGCAAATATTCAAGATGGATGCATGAATGTTGGAGTGCTGAGAAATCATTATTATTATTATTAGGGAAAGGTACGGAAATGGGCCCTGAATTACAAAAAAACCCGGAAATGGGCCTTCCTTTTTGAGATTTATTTCTGGAGGCTCCTACGCTTGAGAGCCTACAACACGTGTTGCCCAATTTTCTTTTCTCTCTAAAATACCCTTGCTTCTGTTCTTTTTTCCCCAACCTTCATCCGAAACCCTTTGGAAACCCCAAATCCTTCGCGTCTTCTACTGAAACAAATCTCGAGTTTGTGTGTTTGTATTGAAGAAGAAGAAGCCAAAGTAGTAGTAGAAGAAGAAGAAAAGGGTAAGTTTTAGACCTTTTTAAAAATTTACAACTTTGAAAAATGGGCCCCAAAGTTAACGATGCATTTTCGATGGTTATTACAGTGCTTTTTCGTTGTTTTTGTGCTCATTTTCGGGATTTTGGAAGGGTTATTACAGTGTTTTTTTGTTGTTTTTGTGCTCATTTTTGGGATTTTAATGGATGCATTTTCGAAGGTTATTACAGTGCATTTTCGATAGTTATTTCAGTGCTTTTTCGTTGCTTTTGTGCTCATTTTTGGGATTTTGGATGAATGCATTTTCAAAGGTTATTACAGTGCTTTTTCGTTGTTTTTGTGCTCATTTTGGGATTTAATTGATGCATTTTCGAAAGTTTTTACAGTGCATTTTCGATGGTTATTTCAGTGTTTCTTCGTTGTTTTTGTGCTCATTTTCGGGATTTTGGATGGATGCATTTTCGAAGGATATTATAGTACATTTTCGATGGTTTTGTGCTCATTTTCGGTGTTGTCTCACCCTTAGTCTTCATTTTCGATATGTTTCTGTTATGACAATGTTCATTTTTGATGGTTTTGTGCACAATTTCAGGATTTTTCTCTTATCACAGTGCTTATTTTCGGTATTTTCGGTTATTACAGTGAGTATTTTCGATGATTTTGTGAATATTTTCGTGATTTTTCCGTTATCACAGAAGCCATTTTCGGGATTTGTCTGAGTTTTTTCTTGTTTTATAATTTTACAGTTACAAGATGTGTATAAAGAAGATAGCTGGTAGGGATAAGAAGAAGTGTCTTGCAGCCAGAAAGGAGAAAGGGGGGAAAAGGGGAAATAGAAAGGGGGGTGAAGAGGAAGAGGAAGAAGAGAGAGAAGGGGAAGATGACGGGTAATGGAAAGGGAAAAGATAAAGAAATAAAATATCAACCTTCAATTAAATGCTTCATCATAACATGGTTTGAGGAAATAAAACCTTATTGGAGGAGAATCCAGAAAGAAAGAGAATCTGAATGGAGAGTTGCTTTTCCCATTTATATGACTTACCTAGGATACCACAATGTGGCTAGACACTCCACCATTTTCTCTAGAGGCGTAAAGGAGACCTTCGTTTTGAAGTATGCGGGAAGAAGCTAGAGTTCACGGTGTTGAATTTTACTTTGATGATGGGTCTTAATGCCCAGGTGTTTGAGGCTCCAGTCCTTACACATGAAGCACCGCTAACCTCTCTCAAGTTTCGCAAGTTTCGGAACTTGGCGGTCATTAAAAAGGCGAATGTTGTTGAGGCGTTGAAGGCTTGTGACAACGACTTGGATGCGGTGAAGCTGTCACTGGTCTTTTATGTTGAGTTGTTGCTCGTGGGGACCGACATTCATGTAGTTATTAACATAGGCCATTTGTGCCTAGTGGACGACTTGGAGGCCTTCAACAAATACCCGTGGGGCACTCTGGTTTTCAGTTGTGCAATGATGTCTTGCAAATTGCTCATTTTATAAAGAAGCAATGCAATATCAATGAATGTGCTATTGCCTTCCTGGTAAGCATATCACTTACTAATTTGGGAAAGTTTACTATGTTAGGTAATATGTGTTTACTTTACTTACACTAATACTAAAATTTATGACCGATGTCAGATTTGGGCTTATGAGTGCATCCTAGTACTTGAGAGATTATGTTCTCGTAATGCACCCCAGGTGAGATATGACGTATTCTTCTAGTACACGTGGAAACGTCATTCCACTTGGGGTGCATTACGAGAACATAGTCTCCCAAGTATTGGGATGCACTCATAAGCCCAAATCTGACATCGGTCATAAATTTTAGTATTAGTGTAAGTAAAGTAAATACAAATTATCTAACAAAGTAAATTTTTCCGAATTAGTAAGTGATATGTTTACCTGGAAGGCAAGAACACATCTATTGACATTGTATTGCTTCTTCATAAAATGAGCAGTTTGTAGGGCATTCTTGCACAACTGAAAACCCAGAGTACCCACGGGTATTTGTTGAAGGTCTCTAAGTCGTCTACTAGGCACAAATGACCTGTGTTAACAGCCACATAAGTGCCGGTCACCACGAGCAACAACTCAACATAAAGGACCAGTGACAAGCTGACAGCTTCACCGCATCCAAATCGTTTAGATGCCTTCAACGCCTCAACAACATTTGCCTTTTTAATGACCGTCAAGTTCCGAAACTTGAGAGAGGTTAGCGGCGCTTCATGTGTAAGGACTGGAGCTTCGGACACTTGGGCATTAAGGTCCATCATTAAAGTAAAGTCCAACGCTATGAACTCTAGCATCTTCCCGCATACTTCAAAATGTAGGTCTCCTTTACGCCTTTGGAGAAAATGGTGGAGTGTCTGGCCACATTGTGGTATCTTAGGTATGTCATATAAATGAGAAAATCAGCTCCCCATCCAGATTCTTTTTCTTTCTGGATTCTCCTTCAATAAGGGTTTTATTTCCTCAAACCATGATCTGAGGGAGCATTTAACTGAGGGTTGATATTTTATTTCTTTATCTTTCCCTTTCTATTACCCTTCCTCTTCCCCTTGTCTCCCTTCTTCTTCTTCCTCTTCTCCCCTTTTCTGTTTCCCCTTCTCCCCCCCTTCTCCTTTCTGGTTGCAGGAGACTTCTTATCCCTACCAACTCTCTTCTTTATACGCATCTTGTAGCTGCAAAATTGTAAAACAAAAAAATACTCAGACAAATCCCGAAAATGGCTTCTGTGATAACGGAAAAATCACGAAAATATTCATAAAACCATCGAAAATGCTCACTATAATAACCATAAATACCGAAAATGAGCACTATGATAAAAGATAAATCCCGAAATTGTGCACAAAACCATCAAAAATGAACACTGTCATAACAGAAACATACTGAAAATGAGGACTGGGGTGAGACAATACTGAAAATGAGCACAAAACCATCGTAAATGTACTGTAATAACCTTCGAAAATGCATCCATCCAAAATCCCGAAAATGAGCACAAAAACACTAAAATAACCATCGAAAATGCATTGTAAAAACTTTCGAAAATGCATCCATTAAAATCCCGGAAATGAGCACAAATACAACGAAAAAGCACTGTAATAACCTTCGAAAATGCACTCATCCAAAATCCCGAAAATGAGCACAAAAGCGACGAAAAAGCATTGAAATAACCATTGAAAATGCACTGTAATAACCTTCGAAAATGCATCCATTAAAATCCCGAAAATGAGCACAAAAACAACGAAAAAACACTGTAATAACCTAAAAAATAACCCTTCCAAAATCCCAAAAATGAACACAAAAACAACGAAAAAGCACTGTAATAAACATCGAAAATGCATCGTTAACTTTGGGGCCCATTTTTCAAAGTTGGAAATTTTTAAAAAGGTGTAAAACTTTCCTTCTTCTTCTTCTTCTATTATATGTAACTAATCTTTAAATATCTCTTGTGAGGGATGATTGTAAAATAGATGATATCCATTTCTAGTACCTACAAAGATAACTTTGTAAGAAAGTTTAACTTGGAAATAGTATAGCTGGAGAAATAGTTGAGAGCATTCTACTGAAATGTGCATAGTCATGTTTGAAGTCATTCTATTTCCTTAAAATGTTTTTGCTTTTGCTACATGATGTACAAGAGCTGAAGTGCTTATGTTCTCTTGGAGGGAGGCAAATGAGGCATTGGTTCTTAGAAATTCCAAGGAGTGGGATAGAGGATCTAGAAAGTGAATGTTATCTGTCAAAATATATAATATCATATATATATATATATATATACACATATTCACACATGAATTAGAGTTTAACCTAATTACAAGTATTAAAAGAAAGTTACTTAACCTTTACAGTATGTTGTACTAGTATTATTATTTTTAACGAATCCAAGAATTGTATTAAGAAGAATGAAAAGAGTTTACAAGGGGAGGAAACGAGACTATTGTCCCAAATTGAGAGAAGAGACAGGAGTCCTAAAAAACTCAATGATCCCATCTATTCACAGTGATGGAAGAAAGAACATCTCCGAACTCATGAAGAGTAGAATCCCAAAACTGTTGGCTCCATCCATTTGATGCATAGAGCTTAGGCGCAGAGGGTTCATTTGCATAAATAATTCTTTTGTTCCTCTTTTTCCATAAGCCCCAATAGATGCATAGGGAAACATCATCCCAAAGGATATTACCTCTATTGCCAAATGCACCCTCTTGCCAACTAAGAAATATTTAGCATAACTGGCATACCGAATTTGAAAGCTTATAATTCGATCAATATATAGATTTAAAGATGGATCAAACAATATTATGGTAGACACGTAGAGAGCATAGGGATGGCAGTTTGGATGAAGTGAAACAAAGTAAGGGGGAGAGAGAACTTAGCATTAGCCCCAGTCGCAGCCGTAGTAAATTTAGTTATCATTCTCTTGTGTGCCAACTAGGTCTAGGGAGTGCGCATTGTAATTTGCACCACTTACAAGATGACTTCAAAGTAGTATTATCTGCATTCTAGTTGGAGATTTTTTCTTTCCATTGGGAACTTATTTCTCTTAACCTTAGATGACCTTTTTGGCAACCAACTTTGATAGGCTAGTGGGTGAGGTTGTGTGGAGTCTGAGGTTGCGGTGTGGGTTGAACAATGGAGAATTGGATAATTTTCTTCTCCTATAGAGGCGTATGAGAACCTGCTCCCCTTTTAATCAGTATTGGAATGCCAAAATTTGGTCTAAGGTCAACAATGGTTGTTTTCCATGAGATCATTTCTGCCTTCTAGTCTACGCCCTAACATTTTCTTTCATCATTGGGCTGTTTGGAATCTAGTAATTCTATCCAAAGTATCATCATTCCTTTGAATGGCAGTTCTAGATAAGATACTCACCCCCGTAAACATTGAAAAATAGAGGGTGAATTGAGGAAAAATTGGTTCATCATTTGTTGTTGCATTGTCTTTTTATTGTTGGAATATGGGGCTATTTTT
Organism: Tetracentron sinense; assembly: GCA_015143295.1. Classification (NCBI taxonomy): domain Eukaryota; kingdom Viridiplantae; phylum Streptophyta; class Magnoliopsida; order Trochodendrales; family Trochodendraceae; genus Tetracentron; species Tetracentron sinense. The sequence goes on from CM026552.1 coordinate 3,486,254, forward strand.
TTCTTATAAAGGCTTAGGTCTTCTCTTTCTCCTTTCACGATTGTTTTATCTTTTTGGCCTTCAGTTAGTTTGGAGGCTCCTTGAGTGATTGTCTGGCCTCTTCTTCTAAGTCCTATTTCATGATCTATCTGGAAAGAGAGGAACATGAGAGTGTTTGAGGATTCAAGATATTACATTGGTCATGGTTGTGGTCGTCTATTATGTAGTTGTAGCTTGTCTTGTTTCCTCTTTTGTCACTTTTGTGTCACTGTCTTGTGAACTATTTCTGTGAAAATCCTTCATTTTTCCATCTATATAGGATTCTTTTAAACATTTCAGCTTATTTCATTTTTCACTATTAAACATTCTGTGGTTGAGCCCTTTGAAGCCGGTTTGTTTTAGGGTGTTTTGTAAAAAAAAATCCTGGCTTTTCAGCTCTTTGTAAATAGCTCCCTGCCTTTTGTGATTTTGTATTATGCCCCGATTAACTTTTTAAATCTTTTGTAATTCCATGCTTAGGTTAGATTTCCATCCAAAATTAGTTAACAAATGTTAAATTTTTTATGAAAAGACTATTCTAACATTTTTAAAATTAAAATTCAAGGAGATTTGTAAAAATCTACCTTCTGGATTCTATAAAAGGGGTAAGATCTATGCCTTAAAACTGATCGAACCAAATGACCATTACCACTTCATCCATCGCATTCTTCTAGAATGGCAAAACATCGCAAGCAATTGGTTATCATCTCATTGGATACTTTTTCGTAGAAGGACATCGTAGGTGGGACACATTAAGTGGTGTGACCTGGAGCATGTGGTCCTGATTAACTACTATATCATTGGTAGACCATCTTTACTACTAGGTAAGTGCTGAGACTATTTCTAGCATGCATGGGAATGTCTGAACTTTTGATGCATTGGAGTAGGATATGTACAAATAATTAAAAAGAAAAAAAAAACAAAACCCCCTTTTTTTTAGTTAGTGCATCATTTAATTTATTAACAATGATATAGGTGGCAGGCATAGGCATAGGCATAGGCATAAAAGTGAATTTGAAGGAAAAGGGCATGTAATTGCTAAGTCCAAGTCACTGTCATCTTTATACTAAGGAGGAAGGATATAGTATTATTTTGTGGCGACCCTTCGTGCCTAACTGTTTGATTAGATCACAAAGACTTAGAATTCTTAGAGTGATTATTAACACTAGCTTTATTACCTTAAGATAATACGAAGGTCTATATTTTCGCTGTATTGTTGAGCCTATGCACCATCATTGGAGTTTTATGATTGCTGATGTTGGTTTTTCGACATGAACACTTTTTAGCCACCTAGGAGTTAAAATGAAATATGGTGTAAGGTCGGAAGGGTAATTTGGACTTTTGCCGAATATGGTGTTGGTTAGCATGATGGGGGGCACACTAGAGAGTTGGTTGGCGACTTGGAATCCTGGCACCCGATGAGGTGGCCGACCTTGGCGATGAGGGTAAAGCTTGGTACGGATTCTGACCCCCCAACAAGTTGGATGATGACGACTTGGTTATATTGTCTCACTGAATTTGGTGTGATGGAAGCACTCTTTGGAAGCCGGTTAGCGACTGACTTTGGGGGTTACGGGGAGCTTGCGGGTTTGGCAATTGTGTGTAGATGCTCGCTGATTGGGTTGAAGTCAATAAGTCATCATAAGGGTGAGGGTCCATAAGCCTTGCTCAGCTTGGGTGCACCATTGGCTGTTGAACATTTGTGCTTGCCGTTTTCCCTGACTATATATGCCTGTCGAAGCAATGGCGTCTTGACATCAGTACTTATACAACTGGTAAACAGTGTTATATAAGGATGGGGAAAATGTGCTTTATCATGGTTATTTTTAATGGATTTTAATTCTTTTATTGGAGAGTTATAGGAAGGGACAAGTCTCCATTTAGGAAAAGGGATGCAAAACAGAGTCGGCACCATAAAAAACAACTTTTTTTTCTAATGAGATTGGCTCAGGAGGCTCTCTCCCTCTTCTCTTTGTGTGCTCTTATTTCTCCGCTACCATAACTCTCTACCCAGTCGCTTGGTTTATACAACTGTTAGGTTTGTTCTCCATGATCATTTTACTCCATTCTTACCTTACCATTGTTTTATTTTCTGAATTATTATATATAGGAATACAAAATACTGATACTAAAACACCGATAAAAAAAAAATACTGATACTAAAAAATAAATATTTTGGATTGACCTAGGTATGAAATTCTAAATGGTGGTACATATTGTCATGCACATACAACCATGATTCTGAAGTGGTATGTGAGGCATTGTGCAAGAAAGACTAACCTATAATAGCTTCCATTTTTTTTTTTAAATATAGAGAAACAATTTCCGTCTTTTATAAATAAAAGTCCTTGGGATGTTTTTTACAGCAATGATTCAGATTAGTAGCAATTCCACCACACGGTAACACACTGTTATGGAGGAGCTTTCTGTTAGGGTCAATGGTGGGTCATATATTTGGAGTTGCATAACTTAATGTTATTTCTGAAAAATGAGGCCAATAATCCTTGACTAGTCTGATTATGAGGTTTTTTAGTTTCAATACAACTACAAATTATACCAACTTTTCCAACTTTTCTGCGCAGGCTACTGGAGTATTACAAACTGAATTCCCTAAAATATGTCCAAAAATTCTGTTTTCCCTATAAATCTTGCTGACATACTTGTGTTTAGCCAACATGTATTAGCGTTCATGCTCAAGTGGGTTTTCATCAATGACTTTGGGTTGGGAAATCTTTTGTTCTCATTACGAAGTAGACAAATCACAATTGTTGATTTTGATGTGTTGAGGAAGAGTTACACGAAAATATCGTAATGGTGGCGTCATTTTTTTTCACTTTGAGGAACATTATGCTTCCCTTATTCCAAGCATATTTGTGGGTTTTATTTTCTACACCACTTCCTTTATATCCTGCTTAAAACTGTGATCTACATTCACTTGCTCCTGTGTCTTATATGTCAAATCTGGTTGTCATCGTACATTACTCACGGATATTTTTCACGTCCACTTATTACCTGTATATCACAAGACTGTATAATAATGATATCAAAAAGTTGAAGATACCTTAATTGCATATTGGATATTATGTGTAATGATAATGTGTATCTTATTTTTTGATTTTATAATCAAGTGCACCACTGTTGTATGTAACATCCTTATTGCACTTTTTTCCTTTTTTTTATTGATTCTAATGGGCGAACATGTGAGCTCAATGTTGTGAAAGTTTGGTTAAAGCCAACCACAAGTAACCATTGTTGTTTGATGGTGGTGTAGTCATAGTCAATAGATGTGAATTATTACATCTTTTGGCTACATTTCAAAGTTGTCTTTTCCATGATTAGTCATGTATAGCTTGATTTTTTTTCTTTGTGGTGTTTTATTGGTGTTCTGGTCATAGGGTTGCCTTATTTCATATCATGGTTTTAAGTTTTAACGCAAGGTCGGGTCTTTTCATTAATCTTATATATATACATGTTACTATGTTAGTGCAATTTTAAACACAAATAGTGTTGTTGAATTAACAGAGTTTGGTTTCTTAAGGTGGTGTTTGTATTTTTTTTTGTTTGTTTGTCCTTTTTAACTAAATAATGCTGAAACACATATCTAACTGCGCGAGAGTGATTGTTCAGTTATCCCATTAGCACACTGAACCTGTTAACCTTGGTGTGCAGGCGAACACCACTCATACTGGTTTAAAGAGATTGCTTGTTGGTGAAGGCATTACTATAGAAGTAAAAGGAGCTCAAGAAGTCTCCTTGTTTCACACATCTGATTTTGGTATACCATTCAATAGAAGTACGGAGATAAATAAGGGCAGTAGCCATTTTGGGTCCTTCAGGCATTCATCGTGCATGCGGTTACTTCCAGTACATATTTCAGGGTCTGCATCACTAGTTGCCTACAGGACTCGCAACCCCAATACCTACATCGAAAGCACTTTCCTTTCCCAGGACACGATTGAGTTGCTGGCCAACAAGTGTTACAGTAGACATCTTTACAAGAGGCAGGCATGTCCCATGAATATTTTAAGTACAAGGTTAGCTTTACTGGAAAAACTATTGAGGGGCTTTCTCGGTGACAGAATCCATCAGAATGGGGAGTCGGGCTTCCTCAAAGCAAAAATTACAGCATCAACCCTGGTACGCTTCCAATTGGAAGTGGAAAGAGCTGTAGGGGACAATGACACTTTCTGGGGTACAGTGGCAGAATGGAGAACGAAGCCTACAGTTGAACGGGTTTGGTTTGAGGTAGTGGCAAGAGTGGAAGCAGGAGGGCTGAAGCCTTTAGTGGTTAAGAAGGTGAGACCTTTCATTGTAGCAGATTCTGCCGCATGGAGTAATTTAATGTTCAATATTTCCTTTACAAAGTTCCCATCCATCCTTGTCCCTCCTGAAGCTCTAACATTGGATGTCAAGTGGTGAGAGGAAATACATGTAATATATCTATATGTGGAAAAATTTACCGATCAAGCGACACAATATGCTGTCATTCAGCACTTTGTGGTATTGTTTCCCCTCCCTGTCCAGTGAGAGAGAAGAGGCTTACAGAAAAGATCTTCTCGCCCCACTTATAGGATATTTCAGGTAGGTGTTTTGGCTTGTAAATAAGGGATTCACCTCAGTATCTACCACTCCTTTGTAAATGTTTATGTGCTGAACTTCTTGTCATCACGGGATGTATTTTGATTGTAAGTATGGCAAAGGAGAGTTCCTTCTAGATTTGATGACAAAAGAAACTTGATATGGTTGCAATTATTGATGTATGATATGTGCTGGAAATCATAATTGAAATTGAAAAACTGCATATTTTGTTCAGTAAAACAATCACAGGGCAACCACAGCCATGTTCTTTGCCAAATTTAATTTGATGCTTTGAATAATTTTGACTGATTTTGATGAGTAATTTTATACAGGAATATTCCCATATGTATGAACAACTGCGACGGACAGTGCAGATCAATAAAACAGTTGGGGACTAGAGAGTGCTTCCGCGTGCTTCCGCTGGCTAATGCACCTGTCTTTTAGAATGTTTATAAGCTTCAATTAAAATGGTAAAAATAAATAAATGAAATAGCAATTGTTCTGTTATCCACTGTTTCTGTATTAAAATTCGAATTTTAACGTACTTCTAGTTCTTGATTTTGCTAGTATTAGATCGAGGGGAGCTATTGAAATTGGAAACGACCACACTTTTGGGTGTGGACCCAAGCTTCCTCTTCTTAATCAACTGAGGCGACATGAAGGCTATCGGATTGAGGATATGGTGTCACTAGTCAGATATTTTTCTCATGTAGCACGTGTCAATCGTAAATAATACCAAATTGGATAGTCTCTTGGGGTCTTCGAAAGGCTAACTAGATCTACTTCAAATAGTTCTTTATAAAAATTCTATATATGCAAATATGTTGTGAAACTGGATAAGAGAGACGCGGAGAGAAGAACAAGAGCGAGGCATAAAGAGAGAGTATAATAAGGAGTAAGTAGAGACAGAGAAATGATGATTCAGAGGTTAGAGATTTGCAGGGAACTAGTGAAGTTGGCCATAGAGTTCATCATCATCTTCGCTGAAGCAGTTGGACTAGTTATCCGGCCCAACAGCCCATGGATACTCACAACCATCCAAAGCTATCCCATCCCTGTCCATCTTCTTGGCGTTCTTCCCTGAATTTGCCAACTCCTGTAATTTCTCTGTATTGATCATCACAATGTTCCTCACTTGGTAATTCATGCAGCGACATCACAGTGTAGTCTTTCATATATTGTTTTGTGTACATCCAGTGATGTGTCCATAAGATTTTGTAGAGTGTGTGTCAGTTCTTTTCAGTATTTTTTTTTTAGGTAGACTGAGTAATGTTTGTAAACTACGCTCTCTTCATTGATTTGGGCTGTAGTGTTTGTGGATGATGGCATTCTCACAACCGTTGATCTATGATAACTTCAATTTTTGGTCCAAAAAAAAGGGGAGAACTTGTAAAGATAAGTACCCGGCTTGAGCTTGGCTTGAATAAGCTTGATCAAGTTCAAGCTCGGATTTGATTCAAGCCAAGCCAAAATCAGGCTGGCTTAAGCTTGATTCAAATTTCATGATTAAAGGATGGCAAAAGTTACACAAAATTATCTAATCTAATCTAATCTAATCTATTCATATACAAAAATCAGATTTAAGGATAGTCAGTTCAAATATAGAAATATAGTTAGGTTTACGGTTTTTGCTTTTAACTTCTCAACTTTTGTTTGTTATTATCATCCCCTAAATTTATTGATTATAAGTTAAAAAATATTGTTATATATTAATATAAATAACATTAAATTTTTTTTTTTTTTTAAATTTCGAGCTGAAACTAGCTCAAGCCGAAGTGAGCCATAAATAAATGAGCCAAGTTGAATCAAATCAAACAGCTCAAGCTTAGCTTATTTAAACATCTTAGCTTGGTTTGAATGAGCCGAGTTGAGCTCACGAGCCAACTTGGTTTGAATGGAGCCCTAATTTCATCGAGTGTCGCTCCAATTCTAGAACCTCTATTTGGGGGTTGAGTGCTAATGGTGCAATTAGACCTTAGTGCCCACTATCTCTTATGTAGTTTATTAATTGTGGCTTTTGCTCTAGAAACTCCATTTGAGGGTTGAGACTTGAGAATATGGGTGTACACGAGCCGAGTTGAGTCGAGCTGGGTGCTGCTCGAGCTCAGCTTGAGACATATATATGTATGGTATATATATATATATGCTCGCTCGAACTCAATTCGAGCTGATTTTGAGCTCTTGAATGTTAGCTTCAACTCAACTTGTCCATAAATAACTGAGTTCGAGCCAGTTTACGAGCTTGCCTTATTATTTTAGACTCATTTACTCTTAATTTTAACCCCAAAAAAAATCAAATCAAAATCTTAAGAGTTGAACATGCTCATTAGATTTTCCCAACAAAAAAGAAGAACTGAACATAGTTATTCTCATGAATCTAATGGGAGAAACATGGTATAGAGAATCTATAAATTAAGGGTAAAGTTACTTTTTAAGTTTGACCTTAACAACAAGAAATTCATATTTAAGTTCCTTAACTTTTATATGAACTAATATTATTAGGGTATAATAAGTAGTACAGTAAAATTAATTGAGCTGAACCGAGCCGAGTCGAGTCTCTCAGATTAACGAACTCTCTTAATTATTTAGCTCAGCTCGGCCTAACTTGCTCAAATATCCAACTCAAGCTCGGCTCATTGACAACCCTACTTAAGAGGAAATACTTTGGCTCCCATTTCCAATCTATATAACCTGCTCTCCTAAAGTGGAGGGCAAGATTCCTTCAACACTTAGATTGACTTATCGTTAATTAAGGATAAGATTTTAGAGATGATGGATATTGGATGCCATATTAGGGCTATCCACAGGCAAATTTGGGCCACAAAAACTCCTTCTAAACGGGCCGAGCTTATTAAAAAAATGTAAGCCCAAGAGTCCAAGACCAACTCATCCATTACTAAAGATGAGAAATATAAAATTAAATTTATGCAATATATACGTGAAAGAAATGGAAATATTATAGAATTGCCCACCATATCAAATATTGTTCTCTTAATTCTAATTTCCAATCAATATGCTACCATTTCTATCTCATTTTCCAAAATTTCAGCATTCTTCCACGGAGAACGGATTTGGTCTAGCTCTCACCAGAACAAAACCGCGTGGCCTCACTCACAAAGCCATCTTTAACTATGCGTTTGACTGTAGTTAAGAACTGTAACTTTTAAGGTTAACATTTTTTTAATAATTTTCTAAAACTAAGTTTAGATGGATGAACTTAAAAGACTAATAAATTTTAACCGTAGTTAAAGAGTGTAAAAAGAGACACTTGTTGACCCATGAGACGAGGGCCAGACCAAATACCAATCCTCTTCCACCGCCTTCTTTTGGGAGAACGGTTTTGGTCTGGCGAGTTGAGAGGCTAGTGGATAGACTAATTTTTTTTTTTTGCTGGCGTTTCAAACGCGGTGAGGCGGTAACCCCGGTTAGTAAGTTAGTATCTGTTCTGAGTTGGTGGCGGGTGGAGATTGCAACACTCTCATCCTTTCGGGAATGGATGGAGGACCACCACAACCAATGGGGAAGCTTAGCTTCCCAGACAGACTATTTGAGTCTGGCTCAGCCAAAGTGAATCCTAAATCGATGATGTACCGCTTAATAAGCAAATATTGTGGGCAAATATTTTTCCGGAAAAACACAAGTCTTTTCACTTTCGCTAATCCCACTTCCGCACGATAGAAGTGGTATTCGATTACCAAAAATATTAAAACAATAAAAAGTGGCCTTCAAGACTTGACATGTCTTCTTTCACCTTTAATAATAGAGCTTTCTGTTGTTTTGTTTTGGTAAAACGGGGTGGCCCCAACCCTTCGACGAAGGCCCGCAATCAGTCCCATCAAGAAAGTCAGGAATAAAAGACGGGATGGCCCCAAAAGGAAGGAGTCAAATCCTCTACGGTGATAACCGGATTTGGCAAATCCGGTTATCACCCCAGAGGTCGCCACATGTCTCTCACCACATGTCTCCTTTGAATCCCCATAACCGTGGGTAAGATTCACCCACTCCAAAGGTTCACCCAACCATCCTTGGTTTTTTTTAAAAAATATTAATTCTTATTTTAAATTAAAAAAACTGTTTTTAGAGTTTTTTTAATATTAATTTTTTTTTAATTTTAAAAAAAGAATGAATATTAGAAAAAAAAAACCAAGGATGGATAGGTGAACTTTACCCACGGTTAAGGAGTGTCAAAGTAGACACGTGGCGACCTCTAGGGGTGATAACCGGATTTGTCAAATCCGGTTATCACCGTAGATGATTTGGCTCCCAAAAGGGAAAGTGGGAAATAGAGCTTTATTATCATGTCTTCTTTGACCTTTAATAATAGAGTTTGTTCTGTCTTTACCACGAGATAGGCGACATAGGATCCCGGCCAATTGCAATTGCACTGGAGGGAAATCAATTGCATATGTGGCACATGTTGATTGAAAGTTTCTTCCATCGGCATGCATGCGTCACATATGCAATTGAATTCTTTTGAATTCAATCGTAATGGACTGTGATCCTTTCTCCTTTACCGCAAGACTGACAATTCATGCCAAGTTAGCTCATAGGCTCGCCTATCAATTTGGGCTCAAATGAATTGAGCTAAGTTTTTATTTGACTTTGAATGTTTAAACAACTTAAGCTTAAGCATTTAATTTGACTTTATTGGTTTAGGGCTCGGTTTGATTCAAAATATTAAATATATAATATTTTTGATAAAATTATTTATATTAACATAAAATAACATGTTAATGTTTCTTTATCATACCTTATAGTAATTTATAATAAATAATTTTAAGAGATAATAATAACCAAAAAAAGTTAGAAGTTAAAATGTTTCTTGTTCTTAACTCTCTACTTTTAAGGTAGAAATGCTACTCCAAATCTTATTTTTGTAAATGATTGATTATTTTTTTATGTAATTTCTTGTATTATGATTTAATAATAAACATTTTTGTTAAAATCATGTAAAAATTAAACATAATAACTTTATGAATCAAGCATGAATCAACCCGAACTTGATTCGAGTAAAATTTAAACTCGAACGGAGCTTGAGCTCGATCAGACTTGTTCTAGCCAAACTCAATCCGAGCATGTTCAAGCCAAGCTCAAGCTAATTGGCCAAGCTGGACTCAAATACACCCCCATACACAAAGAATGCCAAAAAGTTTCCATGATAATAAACACAAAATTTCGTGACAGCTCATTTGTGGCCACAAAAAATACACAAATAATAAGGGAAATGCTTTTGAGACAGTGGAAGGGCCAAGACCGTGTATCCATGCAGGGGATTTCAGGTGGGGCCTACCATGTGAATGTGGGCCCCACCTGAATTCCCGTGCATGGATGCACGGTCATGGTGGTATTGGCCCTTTTGTTGTCTCAGTAGCAAAGTCCAAATAATAACGATGAGACTTTGAAACCTCTTAATAAAAATTCTATGCTCCGCGTGGTTCACAAAACTCAATCTCAAGGGCAACTAGAGCAATAATACTCAAGGAGAAGTGTTAACTTTAGACGCTATTTATTGGCTAAACACCAATAAAGTGCTTATTATTTTGCTAAGAAAGTAAGTAGGCCCCGGCTAAGAAAATCCATAACTAAAGCGGAGGACACCACAAGTTTCCACATCTATACTCAAGAGGACACCGCAATTTTCTCTTAGAGATCGTTTAGAGAATACAGAGTGATGTGTATCGCATCTTTAAATGATTTATATTTAAAATAAATTAATATCAAATATTAGAATTGATTATGAGTAAATTTGATTATGATGTGATTATGTTTTTATATTGAGACTCATATGATCTTTATATAATCTTTAATGAGGAGTCATTGTAATCATACAAGTTAATCTAATACTTTCCTCTTATAAAAGTCGCATACTAGCGATTCACATAACAAATGTAGAAAAGAAAGGAAAGGAATAAGAGAGGAGGAAATGGAGGGTGTGGGGATGAAGAAGCATTTTGTTCTAGTGCATGGTGTATGCCATGGCGCATGGTGTTGGTATAAGCTTAAGCCACTGCTGGAGTGTGCCGGGCATCGAGTCACCACGCTCGACCTTGCCGCTTCTGGCATCAACGTCATGAAACTCCATGAGGTTCTCACTATTCACGACTATTCCCAGCCATTGATGGACATCATGGCTTCACTCCCTCCGGGAGAAAAGGTGATCCTTGTAGGACACAGCTTGGGAGGCTTGAACCTCGCTCTTGCCATGGACAAGTTCCCACTTAAGATATCTGCCGCCGTCTTCCTCACGGCTTTCCTGCCAGGTACCACACACCGGCCCTCTTATGTCATGGATCAGGTACCCCCTCTTCTTTCCCTCCTCCGCTTATCTCTACCCAACTTCTCGAGGGTATAATATAGTCTATTTTTGGGGCGGAGCCTTGCTTCACGGTGTTGGAGTGGAGCTCCCTTTTTGGATAGGGCTTTGCATTGAGACCGTCTACTGCTGAGACCTGACAATCCAGGTCAGCACGGGATTCTTGGCCAACACGAGTCCCGAGCTATTTTTTTGTCTTGATACCTTTGAAACCGTACTGGGCAAGACGGGCTTAATGGATCCGAATGTTTATTGTTATAGATAATGGTGGTGACACTTTTGTAATTATGAGAGGGGATGAACAATTTTGTAAAACATTTTTAGTGCATGGTACTTATTTCTGTTAAGTGTCTGTACTTCAAAAAGGACTTTTAGTGCATGGTACTTATTTCTGTTAAGTGTCTGTACTTCAAATTAGGGTTTAAGAATACTTACACGACTTCTAAGCAATCCGAATCACAATCAGTATTAGTAATAGGGAGAATTGCGTAAAAGTGATCAAAACACGAAAGAACTTATATTATACTGAATCAAAAAAAAAAAAAAAAAAAAAAACCTGATCCAGGGTAATCGGGACGACCCTAGCTCCTCTTCCTAGAACAGGTTGTCGCAATTGAATCTGAAAATTCAAAAAGCAATCTTTCAAATGAGAACACAAACCAAATTGAGAGAGCTAAAGAAGGAAGAAAGAAAGAAAGAAAAGAGAACTGACTTGTGCGAGAAGCGCTTCTGCATCCTCTTGTCGGAAACAAAGCAACCCGAGAGATTTAAGGCTATTGGGATCGGAGATGAGCACGAACTCATCTTTAACAGTTGCCTTCGGGCATGATTGACATCATTTGCTTAGCTCTCATAATTTCCACTCTCTAGTAAAATTTTATTCAGTTATTACCTTCCTCATCTCTAATCTTTTGGGAAAAAAATTAAAAAAAATCTAAGGCACCCATATCAGCTCTCTCTTAATCCCTGCTCTCTCTATCATCAAGGATCAAATCCTCCAAAGTTCAACTAATAACTTCTATCTCTTATTTCCTTCTAAATTTAACAGTTGCCTTCAATGCTCTAGATATGATTACGGATTTCATTCGAACTCTCAATTTTGCAACTTATAATGTGAATTTGTCAATGATTTAATATTTCATTTAATGGTAATTTCTAACTCATGTGCTAAGATATTGCTTTTACTTACTTTTTAATTAGGTGTGAATGTTTGAATTTTTGTTATGGTTTTTTTGCTCTTTATATATTTAACTTTTTTATTTATATCGTAACCTGACTAGTCCGACCAAACCCAACCCGAGTTTTGGCAGACCTTGGGTTGCGTTGAGCAGTTAGAGGAGGCTGGGTTGATTTGGGCTCAGGCTTGAGCTAAGGGTTTTATACATAAGGTTGAGTTACCCCTCATTGTGTAGCTCATAGGGCTCTATTGGACCCAAAAAATACAAAAATACAAAAATAAAAATCCTCTTTTAAATGCACTCTCTTCATTGGAAAGACAATGTTATTGTCTTCCACTCATTGATAGACATGTTTTCCTGTTTGGACCAACACAACAGTCTTTTCACAAATAGAAAGTCATGACGTATCCATGACATCCATTTAAAAACCTAAGGTGGACTTCATTGGTCCAGCACCTGGTGAGTATTTAGGGGGCTGCTGGATCAATGAGCCCAACCTTAGGTCTTTAAATGGATGTCCTGGGTACTCCTATCACTGCTCCATTTCATTCCAAATGCGGATAGGATTTGAAGATGGAAATATTGGCATTATTTAGTTTTGTTTTCGATTGGTGAAAATACCATTCCATATTATTTTATTATATAGTTGGGCGTGGACGTGCAAGTAAATTTTTTTTTTCTTATAATAAAATAACATTTTGATTGTAATAAAAAAACTTGAGGATGTTTTGAGTATAGATATTAGGGGAATATTTTAGGAACTAAAAAAATTGAGTGGCATTTTGAGTATAAAAATTTGAAGGCCTTTTTGGGTTAAAAATCTTGAGGGGCATACTGGAATTAAAAAAAAACAACTTAGGGCCATTTTGGGTAACTTGACTTTGGGGTATCTTGGGAATAAAAACTTGAGGGTGTTTTGGGTATGGAAACAATTTGAGATACATTCTGGATATAGAAAACAATCTCGAAAGCATTTTAAGTATAGAAACATGACTTAAGGGTATTCTAGGAATAAAAATATTTAAGGGGCATTTTAGAAATAAAGAAAACAACCTATGAGCATTTTGGAAAAATGATTATTTGGTGAAGGATTTTGTTTTATTTGAATAACTCAATAAATATTGTAGGGATATTTTATCAACAAAAAAAATGAGGGGCATTTTGGATATAAAAAATTGAGGGGCATTCTGGAAATGGAACTCAAGGGGCTTTTGGGGTAAAATTTTGGAGGTCATTTTAAGAATAAAAATTTAATGGACATTAGAAAAAAACTAAGGGGCATTATGGGTATAAAACTTGGCATATGGGTATTTTGGGATTAAAAAAAACTTAAGGGGCATCTTGAAAGAAAAATAATCATCTCCTCGGTCAGTGAAGCGAGAAGGTGCATCTTGGCTCCCATTTTCTTGCTACGTGTCTCATTTTTAACTTCCTTTAAATGTGGTTAAGATTCACTCACCATTAGGGTTCACCCATATACCCTTTGATTTTTAGAAAAATAAAATAAAAAAAGTTAATAATGGAGTTAAAAAAAATTAACCTGAGTTTATGGCAATTGAAGGGACAACTTTGTGAGAACGAGGAGCAATAGTTCGCTCCTCACCCGTGGAGCGAATTAAGGGGCATCTTGAAAATAGAGAATAAGAAAAACATTTTTTGTATAGAAAAAACTCAAGATACTTTGGGTATAGAAATATAACTTATTTAAGGAATATAAAAACTTAAAAGGCATTTTAGGATGAAGGAAAAAAATATCCTCTTTATTTTGGTAAATATATCTTGGGTGAAAAAGTTTTGTCCTTATGTGCAATCCTTTTTTTTTATATATATAATGAAACTAATCCATGTGCACATGAAAGACTCTTCATAGATATAATAATATAATATAAACTTGATGGTCATTGAGAGAAATAAAATTGAGGATATGTTAAGAACAAAAAAAAAAAAAGATGTAAGTGCATTTTGAGTATAAATTTTGAAGATGTATTGTGGGAAAAAAATGAGGGCATTTGTGGTATAGAAAATTTAGATTAGGAACACAATATATATATATGAGCAATGCTACGTCAACTTTCTGGTCATCCACCCTCCGGTTGTTTTTACTAATTTAAAATAAAAAGACAAAATAGAAAGTGGTGGGACCTATACAAAAATGTCACACTATTTTGTTTTCTTGTATAAAAGTAGGAGAGAGTGGATGGCCGGAAAATGGATGTAGCATTGCTTTTTTTTTGGTGGGAGATTTAGCATTGCTCATATGTAGGCATTTTGAGAAACATTACTCGTTCAAGTTAAGAAAACTTTTGGGTAAATTACAATGACCTCATCTTAGGTTTGGTAAAATTTCAGAAACCTCCCATCTTGTTTATGAAATTACACGGTCCTTCCCTCTACTTTAGTTGTACATAACAGATTCTTTGTTCCGTTGGTTTGCCGTTACTTTCATGGATGGACTTTGATGATAAAAGATTATCTTCCATTAACAACGTCAACTTTATGAGCTTTGACATGGGAGGACAATGTAAATTCAGAAACAAAAGGGGAGATTTATGAAATTTTACCTAAAACTTTTTTTATTTCAAAGAGGAAGTTATGGCTTCAACCAATTCTAGACACTATTGTTATGTTTGGTTGTTGAGAAAATAGGTGAAAACATGGAAAAGAAAGAAAATTCTAAATTTCTAATACGATTTTTAGTTGTGTTTTATCTAATTTTTTTTTTTTTTTTCCATGTTTTCACTTATTTTCTTAACAACCAAATATAGGGTACCGGAAAAAGTAGAAACACTGAGAATTTGGAAAGTTGTGACTGGGGTAACATTTCCCATTTTAATAACTTCACACGTGTTAGCAAGTGCACATTTGTTGGAACTAACCGTGGACAGTTAAGTGTTGGCTTCCAATTGGTGTTGGTGGGACCCTTTAGTTACTAAAGGAGGTGATTATGAATTTATTAGAAATAGTTTCAATGTAGAGAAATCGTAACGGGTGCTCTTGTTTTCTCCTCATGAATGAAAGTATTTGGAGATGATCCCAGTAGAGTCGTGGTCAGATACTCAATTTTTACCCTACGGTAGCCCTGAAAATCCGGCAACTTCAGTGTTGTTTGGCCCCAAGTTCATGTCTTCCAAGCTCTATCAACTATCGCCTTTAAAGGTAATTCTATATATCTCTCATTCAGCTTTTACGAAAAGAAATTTCTATCTTCATATATAAGGAATCCTTGATTGTAATCTCCTTGTATCTTTTCTAATTATAAAAGGATTTGACGATGGCGACGATGTTGATCAGGCCTGGATCATTGTTTCTTGAAGATTTGTCGAAGGCAGAGATATTTTCGAAAGAGGGATATGGTTCTGTTACTCGAAGTTTTATCATATGCAAAGGCGATATAGCAATGACAGTAAATTTCCAACGCTGGATGATCGACAACGATGGAGGTGTGAAAGAGGTGAAGGAGATTGAGGGTGCAGATCATATGGCTATGTTGTCAAAGCCAGAGGAACTATGTCATTGTCTTTTAGAGATAACAGAGAGATGTCCTTGATGCTACTTGCTTGGTGGGTTGTCTTTGTTCTCGAATGCTCTTCCCATAACGTCCTTTTTTTTTTTTCAAATATTATTTATTTATACTTAATCAATAAATCTAAGAGAGGTGGATAAAATTTGTAATTGAGCAAGTGTTGTAAGGATGAGTAGAATCTTCGTTTTTGGAAAAGATGAATGAAGAATTCGTATTTCATTTATGGCATAAGTTCATACTTTCTAGGACGATTTCAGGTATCGTCGTCTGAATGACGATTTCAGATATCGTGCATACCAATGTCAAATTTGTATCACATTAAGGATGGAACTGTCTTATACGACAGAATAATCAGAAGACGATTTATTCATTCTGTTGTTAGGTGAAAAACACTGTCTTAACATTTAATGCTGGTCATCTCAACCTGTTTTCGACCCAAAGTCAATTTTAAAAATAATAGACTCACACGTGTGACACGTATGCACGAAGATCTATCTGACATATTTGGTAATAATCATAAAGTAAGTTGCATGGTTATGCATGAACATGATGAGACATCTGAACTCAAGCCTATAAATACCTCAGACCTCCCCTAAGATAGAAAAAGACTCAAAGATTACAGAAGAATTATCTAAACGCTACTGCAAAATCTCTGAACTCTCTCTTTCAAAGTTTGTTCTTTGTACTTCATTTTCAATGTATACTGACTTGATCGTTGGAGGAGTTTGACAGGAGGGACCCCCACCTACATCAGCAAAGGCGTGCTTTAAACCCACTTTCTTCCAACAATTTAACATGAGTACCAAGCTTCATTTTCCGGCGGCCATTGACGGGCCTTTGCTTGGATGGTGTAGCCTGTAGGTGTGCCATTCAAAGGCGCTAAAGCATAGCTCCATCTCAAAATTAAACTCAGTTGTATTGTATGTTTTATCTAATTTTCTATCATTATTAAAACTTTGTAACTAACACATTTTCTGATGTCGAGAAGGCTTGGGCTACAATGATCATTGTTAATAATTGTTGCAATGGTCATATTGTCGCTTGGAGCATGGCCAGCTAATCCCATACGTCAAGTAAGAGATTTGTCATTCGTGAAATAAAAAAGAAGAAGAATTGGAATGGAAAACGACAGGTTTTTGATGCATGACATTGGATGTATATTTGTTTTCAAAGTGCCCATGACATTTAATAAATCTTCCCTAGTTCCATCTAAGAGGATTTGCACTCACAGTTTTTTTTGGCTCAGGATCCTCTCGAGTTCAACTCGAGGGAATCCTCTCGAGTTGGAACCCTAGAGGTCACCATGTGTCTCCTTTGACACCCCTTAACCATGGGTAAGGTTCACCCAACCCTAGGGTTCACTCACCCATCCTTGTTTTTTTTTATTAATTATTATTTTTTAAATTAAAAAAACTGTTTTTTGAGTTTTTTAATATTAAAAATATTTTTTTAATTTAAAAAATAATAATTAATAATAAATAAAAAACCAAGGATGGGTGAGTGAACCTTAGGGGTGGGTGAACCTTACACATAGTTAAGGGGTGTCAAAGGAGACACGTGGCGACCTCTAGGGTTCCAACTCGAGAGGATTCTCTCGAGTTGAACTCGAGAGAATCCTGTGCCTTTTTTTTTTGGTTAATTAAGAGATAAACACACACTCGGTGGGCCAAGCACGGTCCCAATAGGCTGAACCCCCGGCCATCTCAACAAAGGGCCATCTTCGGTAGGGGGGAAGGTACAAATGGTCTACATCGATTTCCGATGAATATTAGGGAAGAAATGTAATTATGCAATAAGGTCGACAAGGTAAGTTTAAATATGTAATTGATTTAATTAGATTAGGTAAAGATTATAAAGAGCGATGTTTATTTCTATTTTAATTGTTTCACATCTTTATATAAAGTCAACCAGTCACTGTAAAGATCATCCAAATCTATATGTAAAATCGTTTTCTACCATAATTAATGATAGGGAGCTAGGGTCGTATTCGGGCCGGGCTTGATTGGGCTCGGCCAAGCCCGGCTCGGCTTGAATGGATTTGATCGAGGCCTGAAACCCGGCTTGACCCGAAATGGAGCTTGAAAGTGCGACCTGAAGCTCGACCTGAATTCAAAATCGTAGCTTGAAGCTTGTCTTGGCCCAAATTGATTCAAGCTCGAGCCGGGCTTGGCTCGAGCTCAGCTTGAAATTTTTTTTTTAAATAATAATATTTTATATTATATATATATATATACATATATAATAATAATGATATATATAAATAATATATATATATTTTTAATAATATTCGAGCTGAGCTGAGTTTGGGCCAAGCCTAACCTCAATCGAGCCGGGCTGAGCCGAGCTGCATGGGGGTTGGCCCGAGCTCGGCTTGATTGAGTTTTCGGGCTTTTTTTAGGCTTCGTTTAGCCCTTTCAAGCTTAAAATTCGGGCCGATCTTAGACCGAACCGGGCTGGGCCGAGCCACACCAACAGGCCGATCGGGTTTTGTGCAGCCCTATAGGGAGCTAGGCCATCGTTAATGTACAAAGATAAGGCTATTTCATTAAACATATAACATATGATATGTTTCATTTAAGAATATAATTAAATATTATTAGGACAATTTACAACATAGACTAATTTTGAGGTTAACATATGATATGTCCCTTTTTACACCCCTTAACTGTGGTTAAGAATCACCCACCCCTAGGGTTCACCCACCCATCCTTGATTTAAAAGAAAAATATATTAATTTTTTTTTAAATTAAAAAACTGTTTTAAATATTTTTTTAATGTTAAAATATTTTTTTAAAAATTTAATATTTAAAAAAAAAACCAAGCATGAGTGGGTGAACCCTAGGGATGGGTGAATCTTAACTTTAGTTAAGGGGTGTCAAAAGGGACACTGGCTACCTCAAAGGGTGATAACCGGATTTACCGTAGGGGAATTTGGCTTCAGCCTAAAATGGGAGCTCTGCTTCAACGCCGTGAAACAAGCTCCCTTTGTATTTAAACTGTATTAGCTAAAAGAGGATTAACATTCTAAGATAAGTATATAAAACAGCTTGTCATAAGACTCATAATTACAGAGAAAATAGTTGTCGAGTCTTAGAATCGAATTCCATCATTGTGCCAAAGAGAAGTTAAATCTCCAATTTAACCAAACCAAGTTCCTATATTTTGGGTATCTGCCTTCTCTGCATCATACAAGTAAATACAGTATTTAAGATTATACCTTCGATTATTGGGATATCTTGAAGTGACGTATCTCGAGGTTTTCGGCCTCGAGCTTCTTGAAATTACTGTTCTTCCTCGTCGACAAGTACATGCCCCAATTATATTCCTTATACTTGGCTGGGTTCTTCTCATTTATTAGCTCCTCCACGGGCTTCAACATAGCGTAGAATGAAGGGTTGAAGAAGAAAGGGATTGAAAACCTCTCTCTCTCCGAGTTCACCACCACCCTGTGCTCCGGACTCTCGTACTTCTCGTTGCTCCACACCTGTATCCAAGTATCCAACTATCCATGGCTCAACTAGAGTGGAAACAGGATTAATTCGGTCACTTAGATTTGGTTCAAATATTACTATGAAAAACTCCCTTTGTTTAGGTTTCATCCACGGTAAGTAAAATTCTATGAACCCTACCTAGTAGTGTTAGAATTGGCTCGAATTGGATTTGTCCCAGAGGCATCGCTCGGGCGGAGCTGGGCGCCATCTGGCGCAGGGGTGGAGCCAGATGGGGCTCGGGAGGACTTTAGGCCCCTCGAAATTTTGAGGAAGAAAAATTTATAGTATAAATAGGGGTATCGTAGCCTTTGAGAGGGGCGGATCCGGGAGACAGGAGGCTCTAGCCCTCTCTACACGTTTAAAAATATATATATTCTTAACAAATGGACACAAACAGATGCAATGGTCCATGAATTTGACCGCAAATTTTTTTTCCCCGGGGATACGCCCTGAACCCCCCATTGTTAGCCCCCTTGCAAAAATTTTTGGCTCCACCCCTGGGTTTTGCAGCTAATCAGTTCGGAATCCCTTGGAGAATTCCGCTCAAGCGGAATTGGGCGCTACTCGAGCAGTCTAAGGTGGGCTTGTAATTGAGTTTTATTTGGAAATTCCTATTTTGGTAAGGAGTGTTTGTCTAGATTCTTGTATAAACTTATAAATACGTAGTTATAGATTTATGATTTGTTAATGTATTGAGAGTGAGAAATTTAAAAAAAAAAAAGTTTAAAGTATACTAAAGCTTGAGAAAGGTTGAAGAGAAGATGGCTTTTGTCTCGGGGTTCGATAGAATAGGGGACAAGTGGTGGACCACGCATAATAAGACATGTGGCGATAAGTGTGTGAGAATAAGGGGGAAAGATATCAAATGGGGAGAAGTCAAAATCATGAGGAGAAATTAAATAGACTTTTCCCATTTTTACACCAACTGTTGCACAATGTAAGGAACCCGAGAGCCATTTTTGGCTTCGCCAGAGACAATCCGATGCGAGAGAAGATAGATAAGGATTTTTATTCGGGGTTATTGAAAATGTGAATTGAGTAAGGTGTATAAGGGGCTATAAGATTAGGTTGAGATTTTATGTGAGAAGAGAGATATTGTACTGATTTTTCTAAATGAAGAATAATTAATCGGATCTTAACCCATGGATGTATATAGGCCGGTTATTGCGGATCGAACCCGTATATCTCTTGTTTTTGTCTTTTGTATGTATGTATGTATTTTCTTTTTTTTGGGGTCTCCTTTGCCCCTCAACCCGAACAAGTAGTACCTGAACAATGTCACCAACGTTGATGATGTAAGAATCGGGGATGGGTTTGACCCTAATCCAGTCCCCATCTGCCTTCCTCTTAACTTCGAGACCACTAACATCGTCCTGAGCAAGCACAGTCAGGGCACCGGCGTCCTTGTGCCGACCAACTCCGAGAGCGAGGTCAGGCGTCGGACAAGGAGGATAATGGTTGAGCCGGATAAAGCTTGTTTGCTCTTTGAAGAAGCCGTTGAACCGCTTTGCCGGCAAGCCTAGGCTCATCGATATAAGCTCCAACAACTTATACGATAATTTCTCTACACCTCGAGCGTATTCCTCACACGCCTCTCTGACCAAGAGAAGCCATTACTCATGATTGTTCAATCCTTATTGATCATCAGCTGCAGTATATATATATATATAAAACAGTAAATATGCCTTAAAACCCATTGAATTACCTTAATTGAGGAGGGTATTCAGGCCACTGGTTAATCATTTTCTGAAGTTCTTGATCAGCAGGCTCGTGAGAGGCCGGGTTCACCGTTCGATGATTATCCACCATGAAGTCGAACACCTCCTTCCAGTCCCTCACGTTCTTCGTAAGTTCTGTGTCGTAATAACCCCATGGATTATCCTCGTCTCTCCTCACCTTTCGCTTCTCCTCTAGCGGCAGATCGAAGAACTTTTTTCCCTCCGTCAAAAGTCCCCGGAGGAGGTCTGACGGAACCCCATGGTTAATCACCTGGAAGAATCCCCAGTTCTTGCATGCATCACCTACCTCGGCGACGAGGTCTACGAGTGCCCGTGGATCGTCGGAGGTATCCGGGTTGTTTAAGACGGAGAGGTTGACTAGAGGGATCCCTCCGGCCTCGACTATGGTGGGTTTAGGCCTGTGTTCTATGTCTTGGACGAAGGCTGAATCAATTTCACCCATATCTCCCGGAATGAAGGCCTGTGTTCTTGCACGCGCAGTAAATACGAGTGCCGCTATAAATTCTCTGTGGTTTGCCGACAATACGTACCAGCGATGACTCTCTCGATTTATTTATTGGATTTGGGGTGAGGGTGGTTGGAGACTTTGGAGTGTTACATTGAACCTGGACAATTTTATTGTGTGTGATTTCATGGCTGTCGTCATTAAAATTTTTTTTTTGACTAAGGATCTGGTCTCTTGAGATATACGTTGAGGCTGCAACGCCGGTTTGGTGTTAGTATTTGTTTAGTTATTGGGAGAGTATATATAAACTCCCATCTCTCCGGAATAGAACCCGGTACCTCCCTTCAAAACAGAGGATAAGTATCACTTTAAAGGCGCGACATGCTCATCAAGGTGTTGGATAGCAAACATACATCTTGATGGGCATATACAAAATATGTGATGTGGCGTTTTTCGAGTGGGTGCTAGCAGTCTACTCGCCGACACCAACTGGAGAAGATCTCCCGTGTCAATTTTTAAATGAGGCAGCAAACTCCAACCTACCACAGCCAATCTCATACAGCCACATTCGAGATGCCATTTGTGAAAAATAAAATTGCAATGGAAAACGACTGGATTTTGACATATGACATTGGCTGTGTATATTTTTCAAAGTACTGATGACATTAAGGAAGATATTCCATGCACGGTTCCATCCCGAGGATTTGCGTTCATAGGGTTTATTATGGAGAATATCAGGGAAGAAATGTAATAAAGTAGATGAGGTAGATTCAAATTTAAAATTGATTTGATTAAATTAGGTAAGATTAGATTAAATAGAGTGGTGTTTATTTCTATTTTAATTTGCAGGGTCGGCCCAAGCCATTTGGAGGCCTAAAGAAAAAATCTTAAAAGAAGTTTTTAATTTTTTTTTTAATATTATTAAAAAAAATTAACTATAAATGAGACCTTTTTAATGTTCTAAATGGGCCCTTTATTTTATTTAATATTCCAAATGGGGCCTTTTTAATATTATTTTTTTATTTTTTTTAATGAGGCCTAAAGCAAAGGCTTTGATGGCTTAATGGATGGGCCGGCCTGTTAATTTGTTAAACTCGTCTTTATATAAACCCAATGGATCACTGTAAAGGTCATTCAAGTCCATTGTTGAAATCATTTTATTTTATATTATCAGGATAAATGGTAAAGAGCTATGCCAATTGCCATGGTTGTACAAAGATAAAGCCATTTCATTATACATATAACATATTATTATAATGTTTCATTTAAGAATATAATTAAATATTATTAAGACAATATTATAACATGATTAGTATTCTAAGATAAGGAGATGACACAGTTTGTCATATCAGAGAAAATTGTTGATAACAGCGACTATAATGCCAGCGTAATGTACAACCACCTCATTTAGAATCCAAGAATCGAATTCCATTAAATATTGTGCCACAGATAAGCTATAAATCTCTTTATGTAAACCACACCAAGTTCCTATATTTTGGGTCTCTGCCTTCTCTACATCATATAGTAAATACAGTATTTATGATGAAACCTTCCATTACTAACTTATACTGCTTTTAGATGATATAATCCGCATACCAACACACAAACAGCCATCGAGAATTTTTAATTACTGAGTTATCTTGAAGTGATGTATCTGCAGGTTTTCGACCTCAAGCTTCTTGAAATTACTGTTTCTTTTCGTCCTCAAGAACATGCCCCAATTATATTCCTTGTACTTGGCTGGGTTCTCATCATTTATCAGCTCCTCGATGGGCTTCACAATAGTGTAGTATGAAGGGTTGAAGCGGAAAGGGATTGAAAACCTCTCTCTCTCCGAGTTCACCACCACCCTGTGCTCCGCACTCTCATACTTCTCGTTGCTCCACACCTGTATCGACATATCCACATTCATAAGCCTTAACTCAACTAGAGTGGGAGCAAAACTTAGCAACAATGATCTTTATTAGGGCTGCACATGGGCCAGGTTTGGGCTTGATTTTGATGATTTTTTAATAGGCTCGGTTACAAAGGCTGTTAGGTCCGAACTTGGCCTGATGTGCAATGTGCAACCCTCACTCTTTATAGACCCACAATGGCTATAAAGATCTAATAGCACGCTCTTACGTAAAAAACGTGTTAAATGTATCAAATATTAAATAATAAGAAATATATGTAACCAATATTTTTGAGAAATTCATACATTTCTATGTGTCAAATGTTATTGGATTTTTGTTCCCAACTTTTAAATAATAAAAAATAGATTTGGAACCAAATCGTACGTGTCATTCGCGGAAGCAAATGTTGGTGTCCTTCCCTTCGCTGTAGCTATGAGTGTTAAAAGAGTTTTGAAGAGTGCCTCAGATTACCTCTGGTGCACGCTCGAGGCCTAGCCTCGGCGTCCATTCATCTTGCAGCATTTGGCGCTAAAAAAAGAAGAAGTCTTTTCAATTCCGTCCTGTTTTTTTTTATTTCTCCCCAATTGATATCTCTCCCGCTTATTATTTTATCCCTATGTGACACATGATGAATGGATGCCCGAGGCTCAGCCTCGGGGGTGCACCGGAGGTAATCCGTTGCCTTTGAAGAGATCTCAGCCTTCAAAAACACTGACTACTGGGAAGAACCTACGAAAAAACAGAGAGGATATGGTTCCATCATTCCCTATGACCAAGATGTTTGGATCTCTTGCAGAATTGTGTACAACTCCTTTAAACACTCGAGACCAGGTTCCTCAGATTTGGGTCAGTCAAATGACGGCGCAACAGATTCATCGTTCATCCAAGGGAAGCAAAATTCTGTGAATCATAGTACCTGAATAATGTCACCAACATTGATGATGTAAGAATCGGGGATGGGTTTGACCCGAATCCATTCCCCATCTGTCTTCCTCTTAACTTCGAGACCACCAACGTCGTCCTGAGCAAGCACAGTCAGGGCACCGGCGTCCTTGTGCCGACCAACTCCGAGAGTGAGTTCAGGGGTCGGGCATGGAGGATAGTGGTTGAGCCGGATAGAGCTTGTTTGCTCTTTGAAGAAGCCGTTGAACCGCTTCGCCGGCAAGCCTAGGCTCATGGATATAAGCTCCAACAACTTATACGATAATTTCTCTACACTTCGACCGTATTCCTCACACGCCTCTCTGACAAAGAGAACCCAATATCCATTGTTCAATCCTTATTCAACTACAGTATAAAATATAAATAAATTATGCTTAAAAATCCATTAAATTACCTTAATTGAGGAGGGTATTCAGGCCACTGGTTAATCAACTTCTGACGTTCTTGATCAGCATGCTCGTGAGAGGCCGGCTTCACCGTTCCATTATCCGCCGTGAAGTCGAACACCTCCTTCCAGTCCCTGACGTTCTTCGTATACTCTGTGTCGAAATAACCCAAAGGATTTTCCTCGTCTCTCCTCACCTTTCGCTTCTTCTCTAGAGGCAGATCGAAGAACTTTTTTCCCGCCTTCAAAAGTTCCCGGAGGAGGTCTGACGGAACCCCATGGTTGATCACCTGGAAGAATCCCCAGTTCTTGCATGCATCACCTATCTCGGCGACTAGTCCTGCGAGTGCCCGTGGATCGTCGGAGGTATCCGGGTCGTTCAAGAGAGAGAGGTCGATTAAAGGGATCCTTCCGGCCTCGACGATGGTCTGTTTAGGCCTGTGTTCTATGGCTTGGATGAAGGCTGGATCAATTTCACCCATGTCTCTTGGAATCAAGGCCTGTGTTCTTGTGCGCGCAGTAAATACGAGTGTGGTTTGTCGAATACCAGCGAGGACTGTCTCGTGTCTATATAGGGTGAGAGTGATTGGAGACTCGCAGTCGTATATGTCATATACTTTGAACCTGGACACTTTTTTTTTTTTTTTTTTTAAAATGTGGTGTGTGATTTCATAGCTGACGTTGTGTTTTGGAAAATGTTAGTGAGACCGCAAAGGGCATTGACCACAGCGAGACCGTGCATCATATGCACGGATCTTAAAATTTTAAAAACAGATTTAATAAAATTTTGAAATCCATGCATAACAAGCACGGTCTCGGTGTGGTCTCGGCACGGTCTCAGTAGCAGAGTGAATGGTAGTTCTCGATATTGAGAACGAGCAAGTCTGATATGGGAATCATAGATTCATGGCATCAGATTTTCTCTAGAAGATGCCCCCCAGTATTACACTTGGGCTACACTTGGGCTTCGCTCTTCGCATGAAGCGTGGTTAGGCATTTAACTACAGAGCTTATAGCATGAACCGTTGATTGGTATATTGTCCACCCAAAAAAAAATAAAAAATTATAATTTTTTCATATGTATAATATAAAAGGATTGATTCATTACGGGTCTTGTATCCTTTTAACCCTAGCTATTTAACCCTAATTAAGATTTATTAACTCGAGTTAAATTATGTTTAAAGATAAATGTATAACCCTTAGGGGTGAAGGAATTTTAACCATAGTTAATGAGTGCAATCTCCATAATATAAAAATAAGCAGTGATTAGGGTACCCCTCCATACGTTATCTAGTGTGCCACCATATCCCTCTATCCTCGTGTCCCTTTTAACACCCCTTTAACTTTGGTTAAACTTAATTAATTAAATTGAAGTTAAGATTTTTGTGTTTTTTTTCTTTCTAAAATCCAAGGTTGGATTGCTTAACCCTAGAGGTAAGTGAATCTTAACCACAGTTTGTAAGTGTTAAAAAGTGAGGTATGGGCCAATATGGACCGGTCATTTTGTTACAAAATGGAAACTATCAGTAAGTTGTTTTAAATAAAAATATAGTTAATCTTAATTATATAATGTCTCTATTAAAGGAGTGGGTCCTTGTTTTTCTTGGTACAGGACATTTATTGGAAAGTAACATTAACACATTTTATGACCACGATGAATCCATTACTCAAAAAAAAAAATTGGCCTGGGCTACACCCTCGAACCTCTAAGGCCCCTTACCCTAATCTCATTAATTTTGTTGATAAATATACTATGAACTTACTCATAAATACGAAGATCTCGTCTTGTCAGGAATCTATGTAGGCCCAAAAGGCTAGGTTAAATTGGCTTCGAAATGAGGATCGAAATACATTCTTTTTTCATGCAACAACAATTAGTAGAAGGAGTTATAACAAAATTGACGGATTAAAGCTTAGTTCGGGAGCTTAGACTTTCGATTCAAAGTTGATTAAGGAGAACATCCAAAATCATTTTATAGAACTTTTCAAATCAAGTAATCCTCCACATTTATCATGTACTGATGCAGTTGACTCTAGGCTTACAGTCGATTAGAAGGTGATGTTGGATTCAAACTTCTCTTTTAACGAAATTGAGAATGCAGTTTTTGAGTTAGGTCAAATGAAAGCTCTAGGCCAGATGGAATGTCGGGAACTCTTGTTGCAAGGTGATGGGTTAGGATATTAAAGAGGAAGTTATGGAATTTTTGGTGACAGGTAATATGGTTCGTCAATTCAATCAAACCTTCATTGTTTTGATTCCTAAAAGGCCTAATCCTTACTACGAAATTCAATGTTTATTGTGGCGGCTACAATCCGCCGCAACAACTACAAAAATTGTCGTTATAAGAATATAACGGTGGTTTATGGAAATGCCGTTGCAGGTCTTGTCGCAAGGGATGTCCCGACGGTTTGTAACGGCGGTTATTATATCCGCAGCTATAGAGTATACTTGTAACGGCAGTTATTATATCCGCAGCTATAAAGTACACTTATAACGGTGGTAAGAAAACTGCCATTATATATTGAATCTATAACGGCACAAGAAAAACCGCTGTACAAAATTGATTTCCAACGGCATTTTAAACCGCCGTTACTAAACTTTATCTGTAACAGCGGTTTAAAACCACTGCAATAAATCAAAAATAAATAAAAAAAATTATTTTTTAATTAAAATAATTTTTTACCTGTATTAATTGTACTTGTAAGCAATATAAAAGAAATTTAAATTATTTACAAAAGTTCTAAACACCAAAATATAATCCATAAATATATAAATTCATGTACATAACAATCCCATAACAAACCATCTAAAATGTCCGTCAATATATATATATATACATGTCCCAAAAAATGTATCAAATGTAAAATAAAAAATTTGCTAGAGCTGCCTAGCAGGTCCCTCCGACTGATGCGCTCCTGCTACCCCAAAACCTGATAGATGTGTGTTGCCGACACCCTCCTACAAAAATAATAAAATACAATTTATTATTAGACTAGCAAAATGATAAAATTTATGAATTTCATCAAAAATTTTCAAATAAAAAAATAATTGTAAAGATTTCATAGTTATTGGATTAAACAAAAAAGTTTAGTTCATTAGCCTAAACCTAGAAACGCGCACCAAATCCAAACCGAGGGTCGAATTCCGATGCCGGTTCTCTTAACACATGTATTTCGACCCAACCTAAGTTTGAGAATTCGTTTTGCTGCAATCCGAGGTCGTTTGCCCGATTTGGGCATCGAGAGGCCGAAATCCTTAACTTAGATAGTATGCTTTGGCCTAAACCCACAAGCTTCCACCATTTCCAAATCAGGGGTCGGATTTCGATCCCATTTCGTCTAACGCGTGTATTTCAATACATCCTAGGTGTTAGAGTTGGTTTGGAGTGAATTCGAGGTCGTATGCCCGATATGGCACCGAGATGGCCAAAATCCATGTTTCTCAACTATGCTTTGGCCTAAACCCACAAGCTTTCACTATTTCCAAACAGGGAGTCAGATTTTGATCATGTTTCTTCTAATGCGTGTATTTCAATACATCCCAAGTGTTGGAGTTGTTTCGAGTGAATCCGAGGTCGTATACCCGATATGGGCACCGAGATGGCCGAAATCCATGTTTCTCAACTATACTTTGGCCTAAACCCACAAGCTTCCACAATTTCCAAACCGGGAGTCGGATTTTGATCTTGTTTCTTCTAACGGGTGTATTTTAATACATCCTAAGTGTTGGATTTGGTTTGGAGTGAATCCGAGGTCGTATGTCCGATATGGGCACTGAGATGGTCGAAATCCATGTTTCTCAACTATACTTTGGCCTAAACCCACAAGCTTCTACCATTTCCAAACCGGGGGTCGGATTTCGATTCCGTTTCTTCTAACGCGTGTATTTCAATACATTCTAAGTGTTGGAGTTGGTTTCGAGCGAATCCGATGTCGTATGCCCGATATGGGTACCGAGATGACCGAAATCCATGTTTCTTAACTATACTTTGGCCTAAACCTACAAGCTTCCATAATCTCCAAACCGGGGGTCAGATTTCAATCTCGTTTCTTCTAATGGGTGTATTTTAATACATCCTAAGTGTTGGAGCTGGTTCGAGAACCACAGTTAAAAAACCACTGTTACAGACATGTAGTTTAGTAGTGCTTGAATCCGTTGATCAATTCAGACCTATCAGTTTATGCAACTTTATTTGTATCGTTATAGCAAAGGTTTTTGCTAATCGATTGAAGAGAGTTTTGGGGTCTCTTATCAATGAGTGTCAAAGTGCTTTTGTGCCAAATAGAATGATTGCAGACAATATCCTAGTAGCTCATGAGTTACTTCATTTCTAAAAAAGTAAGAAGAAATGCAGTGATAGATATCTTTTAGTTAAGATTGATATGAATAAAGCTTATGATAGACTGGAATGGTCTTTCATGATGAAGATGTTAGATAAATTTGGTTTTAGTGCTCACTGGAAGAAAATGATTTATCAATGCATTTCCACAGTCTCATATGAGGTTTTAGTTAATGACTCTCCACTACAATCTTTTGTTCCCTAGAGAGGAATTCGTCAAGGGGATTTGTTATTACCATACATGTTCATACTTTGTATTGAGGCTCTATTAGCTTCACTTCGAGAAACAACTATTAGAGAAAGGCTTGTTGGAATTCAAATCTATCCTAGATGTCCAGAATTAACCCATCTTCTATTTGCTGATGATTGCTTTCTTTTTTGTAAAGCGGATTTGAACAATGTGGGTTGTCTAGCAGCCTGTCTGGATACTTGCACACAAGAGTCAGGGCAAATGATTTAACTTTGCTAAATCAGGCACTATTTTTAGCCTAAATACTCTTTGGAAATTTTGTAATTGGTTGTCTCGTTTACTTCACATTAAACATATTTTGCTTCCTGACAAGTATGTAGGCCTCCCAACTGAGTTAGGGAGATCAAAGACTTCTTTATTTTCTTACTTGAGAGAGTGAATAATGAGAAAAATTCAATCTTGGAAGGGTAAGTTGCTAAGCCAATCAGGAAGAGATGTGTTAATAAAAGCGGTAGTTCAAGTTATGCCAACATTTTCTATGAGGTTTTTTCGGCTTCCAGTCAAATTTTGTAAAGAGGTCAATTCGGCGGTAGCTGACTTTTGGTGGGGAAAGAGAGTAACTGAAAAAAAAGATTCATTTCAAGAGTTAAGAATCTATTTGTAAGTCCAAGGATACAAGAGGAATTGGTTTTAGGGATTTGTTACGCTTCCATAATGCTCTTCTAGCAAAACAAGGATGGAGATTGCTAAAGTATCCAGAGGCTCTTTGGAGCAAAGTTATTAAAGGAAGATACTTTCCAAATGGGTCTTTCCTCTAAGCTTCAGTTGGCACTAATCCCTCTTGGGGTTGGCGAAGTTTACTAGGGGCCTGAGCACCATCAAACTTGGAGCTAGATGGCAAATTGGTGATGGCTGCTCTGTTAGAGTTTGGGAAGATGCTTGGGTGCCAACTCTACCTTCTTATAGGATGGCTACACCTAAACCAATTGATTGTCCTGTTTTGTGGGTTGAAGACCTCATTGACCCAGTTCTTAAGCAGTGGAGATTGGATAAGTTACTTGAATTATTCTCTAGTGTAGAGAGAGAAGAGATTTTGAGGATACCCATTTCTGGAAGACAGAACTCCGATAGACTCGTTTGGCACCATAATGTGGGGTAATTTTGAAGTTAAGACTGTTTATCATGTGTCAAAGGTTACTAGTTGGAAACCAAAAGAAGAGAATGCCTCGACTTCTTCAGTGCCACCACCAAAGTTATGGAGAGCCATATGGAAGCTTAGTATTCCACCAAAGATCAAAATTTTTATTGGAGGTGCCTAAGCAATTCTCTTACAGGCAGAGCCGAACTACACAAAAGAAAGATCAAGAGTAGCAAATATTGTCTTCCTTTGTCAAAAGCAAGAAGAGACAATAGATAATTTATTTATACATTGTGAATATGCTAGAGCTATTTGGTTTGGATCTCAATTCTCTTTCAGATTAGTTGGTAGTGAAAACCAATCTTTTGAATCTTGGTGGAGCTTATGGGTAAAATTAGAAAATGAGAATTTAGCCTCTTCAACATAATACTTGGAAAGTTCTGTTTATTCTTTGGCAAATTTGGAAGGACCGCAATGAACTAGTTTTCTTAGGACTGAAAGCAAATCCAATGTTAACCTTGAGAAAGGCCACCCAAGGTTAGAACGACTATGTGGTTAGCCTCGTTCAAAAAAATCCCAAAGGTGACCAATCTTCTACATCTATAGATTCGAGAGAGAGTTTTAGTAATTTACTAGAGGATCCGCTGAGGTTGTTTTTTTTTATGCGATGGGGTGGAAAGATTGGATGGAAGTTTGTCTGCATATGGTTTTGGGTGCAAAAGTCGTGATGGGTTGAATATTGCCAAAGTAGCAAAGCTTATTCCAAGTGGTCTTGCAATTGTGGCCGAAGCTTGGGCAATCTTTGAAGTTCTCAAGTTTGCAAAATCTAAAAGTTAGAGCAACTTTAAAATCTGAAGCGAAGCAAAAATTTTAATTGATCTGATTTCTGGTTCAGAAAGTGATTACCCGTGGGCTATTATGCCTTTAGTACATAATATCAAGAGATTCATTTTTGAATTTAGATCAGTTAATATTCAGTTCTTGGGAAGAGCTCTTATCCATCAAGCACATCTTTTGGCCAAAGGACGACTTTCTTCTGTAGGTGATATAGATGTCATGATAAACTTTGATCTTCTCATGGAGAGTTTTCCTCTTTCTGAGCCTGTTAGTGGGTTATGTAATGGCCTTCAGGCTTGCCATCTTTAATTTTTATAAGATTGGATTACCAAAAAAAAAAAGCTACAATGACTATTGTTGTTAAGTTTCACTCCTTTTATTGCAATGATCATTGCCCTTGGAGCACAGCCATCCAATCTCACACAGCCACATTAGAGATGTCATTTGTGAAATAATAATTAAAAAAAATTGCAATGGAAAATGACAGGATTTTGACATATAACATTGGCTGTGTATATTTTTCAAAGTGTTGATCATGACATTAAGGAAAGGACTTTGCTACTGAGGCCCCCTTAGGGCCGAGACCACTAAGACTGTGCTCTTAGAGCACAGGATTTCCGGTGGGGCCCATTTCACATGGTAGGCCCCACATGAAATCACTTGCTCTTAGAGCATGTCGATGGTCTTGGCCCTATGGGGTCTCACAAGCTTTTTCCTTAAGGTAAATATTCCATTCACGGTTCCATTCCAAGGATTTGCGTTCATAGGGTTTATTATGGAGAATATTAGGAAAGAAATGTAATAATGTAATAAAGCAGATGATGTAGATTTGAATTTAAAATTGATTTGGTTAATTAAGGTAAGATTAGATTAGATTAAATAGAGTGTTGTTTATTTCTATTTTAATTTGTTAAACTCATCTTTATATAAATCCAATGGATCACTGTAAAGATCATTCAAGTCCATTTCTGAAATCATTTTATATGATCAGGATTAATGGTCAAGAGCTATGCCAATTGCCATGGTTGTACAAAGATAAAACCATTTCATTATACATATAACATATTCCTATAATGTTCATTTATGAATATAATTAAATATTATTAGGACAGTGTTAGAACATGATTAGCATTCTAAGATAAGGAGATTACACAGTTTGTCATAACAGAGAAAATAATTGATAACAGCGATTATAATGCAGCGTAATGTACAACCACCTCATTTAGAATCCAAGAATCGAATTCCATTAATTAATTATTGTGCCACAGAGAAGCTATAAATCTCTTTATTTAAACCAAACGAAGTTCCTATATTTTGGGTCTCTGCCTTCTCTACGTCATATTGTAAGTACAGTATTTAAGATGAAACCTTTCCTTAACTAACTAATTACTGCTTTTAGATGATATAATCCGCATACCGACACACAAACAGCCATCGAGATCTTTGAATTGCTAGTTTATCTTGAAGTGATGAATCTGCAGGTTTTCGACCTCAAGCTTCTTGAAATTACTGTTCTTCCTCGTGCTCAAGAACATGCCCCAATTAAATTCCTTGTACTTGGCTGGGTTCTCATCATTTATCAGCTCTTCGATGGGCTTCACAATAGTGTAGTATGAAGGGGTGAAGAAGAAAGGGATTGAAAAGCTCTCTCTCTCCGAGTTCACCACCACCCTGTGCTCCGCACTCGCATACTTGTCGTTGCTCCACACCTGTATCCAAATATCCACGTACCACATTCATAAGCCTCAACTAGTGGAGCAAAACTTAGCAACAATGGTATTTATTAGGGCTGCACATGGGCCAGAATTGGGCCTGGTTTTGACATTTTTTAATAGGATCGGTTACAAAGGCTGTCAGACCCGAACTTGGCCTAATGTGCAACCCTGACTCTTTGTAGACCCACAATGGCTATGAAAGACTAATAGCACGCTCACATTAAAAAGTGCTAAATGTATTAAATTTTAAATAATAAAGAAATTATATGTAGCCAATATTTTTGAAAGGAGGAGTGCTAGTCCTACTCTCAGGGTATTCCTATTTTCAGTGTGAGCCAACTATTTATTCATTTTAAGTGTTAAAGTCTTGTAATTATGCAAAAAGTATACACTTTTAACATTGAAAATAGACAAATGGTTGGTTCACACTGAAAGTAGGAATGCCCTCAGAGTAAGCCTAGCATTCCTTTTTTGTTGGGAAATTTAGACATTCTATGTCAAATGTTATTGGATTTTGGTCCTAACTTTTAAATAATAATAATAAATAAAGATTTGGAGAGATCCTGGCCTTCAAAAACGTGAACACACAGGATATGGTTCCGTCATTCCCTATGGCCAAGATGTTGTTTAAGATCTCTTACAGAATTTGAACACTCCTGACTACATGATCGTGAGATTTGTGTCAACTATGACTAAGAATAAATGGCGCAGATTCATCGTTCATCCAAGGGAAGCAAAATTCTGTGAACCATAGTACCTGACTAATGTCACCAACGTTGATGATGTAAGAGTTGGGGATGGGTTTGACCCGAATCCATTCCCCATCTGTCTTCCTCTTAACTTCGAGACCACCAACGTCGTCCTGAGCAAGCACAGTCAGGGCACCGGCGTCGTTGTGCCGACCAACTCCGAGAGTGAGTTCAGGCGTCGGGCAAGGAGGATAGTGGTTGAGCCGGATAAAGCTTGTTTGCTCTTTGAAGAAGCCGTTGAACCGCTTCGCCGGCAAGCCTAGGCTCATCGATATAAGCTCCAACAACTTATACGATAATTTCTCTACATTTCGACCGTATTCCTCACACGCCTCTCTGACAAAGAGAACCCAATACCCATTGTTCAATCCTTATTCAACTATAGTATAAAATGTAAATAAATTATGCTTTAAAATCCATTAAATTACCTTAATTGAGGAGGGCATTCAGGCCACTGGTTAATCAACTTGTGATGTTCTTCATTAGTAGGCTCGTAAGAGGCCGGCTTCTGATAATAGACGGTTTCTAAACTCAACCTTTGCACCTCTAGAAGGAAAGGAAGATATTGGAGCAAAGCATTGTGGGCCATGCTACCAGGATCCTTCTTTCACAAGGAAAATATGCTAGAGAAATTCTCTCTCGTGCTTCTATGGACACGTGTCGATCCATATCTACTCCTCTAGCTCTCAAACATGGATATGGTGTTACACCTAATTTGTTAGACAAGGAGACTGAATATCGAAGCTTAGTTGGCGCTTTTCAGTACCTTACTCTAACTCGACCGGATTTGACATATGCCGTGAATTTAGTTTGCCAATTTATGCATGCTCCTACAGTTGGTCATCTTCAACTTGTGAAGCGTATTTTACGCTATGTTCAGGGTACTCTTGACTATGGTCTACATATTCTTCGCTATAACTCTATTGATCTTTATGCCTTTTCTGATGCTGACTGGGCGGGATGTCCTCTCACTAGAAGGTCTACGACAGGTTATTGTGTGTTTCTTGGTTCTAATTGTGTTTCCTGGGCAGCTAAGAAACAACTTACTGTTGCTCGATCAAGTGCCAAAGCAGAATATCGTTCCATGGCAGCTGCTACTGCAGAATTGACTTGGATATCATTTATTCTTAGAGATATTGGTGTTTATTTACCTCGTCCTGCCACTCTCTTTTGTGACAACATGAGTGCTCTTTACATGTAAATCAATCCCGTTTTTCATGCAAGGACAAAACACATTGAGTTGGATTATCATTTTGTTCATGAGAAGGTTGCATGTGGTTCTCTCGTCACACGTTTTGTTCGCTCCGTTGATCAACTTGCCGACATCCTCACCAAGCCATAGTCAAAACAAGTTTTTCGTGGTCTACGTGTCAAGCTGGGTGTTAATTCTACCCAACACCTCAGCTTGAGGGGGAGTGATAATAGACGGTTTCTAAACTCAACCTTTGCACCTCTAGAAGGAAAGGAAGATATTGAGCTTAAAGATAAATCCAATATTCATGCAAGCTTGGATATGGAAAGAGTTGGTGTTACAACTCATTCCTAACATATAGATTTGAATTTAATTGTAAAGATTCTTTTGTATATCTTCTTTGTAATCTCTTTGGAAGGTTTTCCTCAACTAAAGGAAACCTTACTTATCTCATTGTAACCACATCTATATAAGTTATTAAAGCCTTCTCTACACTAACGTTTTGAGTGAGAGCATTGGCTGCCATGCCATTGCTTAAATTGTTTTAGGCTTTACCGTTCCATTATCCGCCATGAAGTCGAACACCTCCTTCCAGTCCCTGACGTTCTTGGTATGCTCTGTGTCAAAATAACCCAATGGATTTTCCTCGTCTCTCCTCACCTTTCGCTTCTCTTCCAGAGGCAGATCAAAGAAAAATTTTCCCGCCGTCAAAAGTCCCCTGAGGAGGTCTGACGGAGCCCCATGGTTGATCACTTGAAAGAATCCCCAGTTCTTGCACGCATCAACTATCTGGGCGACTAGTCCTGCAAGTGCCCGTGGATCGTCGAAGGTATCCGGGTCGTTCAAGAGAGAGAGGTCGATTAAAGGGATCTCTCCGGCCTCGACGATGGTCTGTTTAGGCCTGTGTTCTATGGCTTGGACGAAGGCTGGATCAATTTCACCCATGTCTCTCGGAATGAAGGCCTGTGTGTTCTTGTGCGCGCAGTAAATATTAAATACCAGCGAGGACTGTCTGGTGTTTATATAGGGTGAGAGTGATTGGAGACTCGCAGTGGTATATATGATACACATTGAACCTGGACTTTTTTTTTTTTTTTTTTGGTATGGTGTGTGATTTCATGGCTAACGTTGTGTTTTGGACACGTTCGTCAGAACAAGGTTATCACATATGTGATTTCATGGCTAACGTAGAAACGAGGTTATCAAATTCAAAGCTTCAATGTTTACTATGTCATTAGGAAAGAAGGCGAATTAGTTTGTTAGTGGGTAGGATTTTACTACCTCAAACTTGCCTGACCACGGTAGGGCTGTCAATGGACCGGATCATGATCCGGATCCGATCCGAATCCGATCTGATTAGCCGGACTTTGGACCCTATATGTGATCCGTCGGATCGGATTCGGATCGGATCGGTGGAATCCGATTATAATCGGATCGGATCTGGATATAGGGTGATCCGATCCGATTAAAATCCGATCCGATAATAATAATAATTTTTAATTATTTTAAATATATTATTTAGATTTTCTATGTATAAAATATTAATTTTAAAAAAAATTAACATTAATTAGTATTAATTAAGGTATTATTAGATTTTTTATTATTAAAATAGATTTTTTTTAAAAAAAATAACCTTACTCGGATCGGATCGGATTCGGATTGGACGATATATAATCGGATCGGATTCAGATCGGTTACTTCATGATCCGACGGATCTCGGATCGGATTCGGATCAGTCGGATTCTTAATCGGATCGGATTCGGATCTAGGCAGATCCGGTCCGAATCCGATCCGTTGACAGCCCTAGACCACGGCCTTGTCTTCGTCAAAGATAGGCTTATGCCCATCTGGAAAACCCAGGCCCTTGTTGTTCAATAATGGATGGGCCTGGTTTATGTTATTTATGGCTGTATGCACAGCCAGGCCCAATCCCTCTTTGGCTAACCTACTTTTTAAGTACCGTGATGGGTTCTAAAAAAAAACAGAAGTTTTTCCCAGATTGCCCCTTTAGTATGTGGTTCTTCCCTTAATACTCAGGTTTTAAAACCCCGTCTCTAAATGCCCCTGCACACATGTACATCCATTCACACATGCGAACTTTTCCTATTTTATCCAAATCATTTGAAGAAAAGACTTTAGGTATCCTACCCCATTTCCGACGAGAGAACTTCGTTCTTACCTCATTTCCGGCGAGAGATCTTTGTCTAAGAACGCTCTTTCCATGTTCTTTTCGTGAAAGAACGCCATTAACCGAAGAACAACTCTCATTTTCAGGTTTCTTGTGTTTTAAAAAAAATGAATTCAAAAAAATCAGTGCATTTATGATTAATTCATAGAAAAATGTTTATAATAATTGCATTTATGGTTCAAAACCTTAAATTTCATGTTATATATGTGTTTACAAGTGTTTTTGTTTGTTTTATATGACTTACAGTCGTGTTTCCACGATTGAAGACCACTGTATCGATCGGGTCGATACATTTTGTATTAGGTAACTACATGAAATGTACTAGGTCAATACATGTATCAACCTAGTGAATTTTATATTAAGTCAGTACATGAAATGCACTAGGTCGATACATAAAATGCACTAGGTCGATACAAGTGTCAACTTCTAATGCATTTTGTATTAGGTCGCTACAACCGATACATGAAATGCACTAAATCGATACATGAAATGTACTAGGTTGATACATGTATCAACGTAGTGCATTTTTGTATTAAGTCACTACAGTCGATACATAAATGCACTAGGTCGATACATGTATCAATCTAGTGCATTTTGTAATAGGTCGCTATAGTTGATACATGAAATGTACTAGGTCG
Organism: Tetracentron sinense; assembly: GCA_015143295.1. NCBI lineage: Eukaryota > Viridiplantae > Streptophyta > Magnoliopsida > Trochodendrales > Trochodendraceae > Tetracentron > Tetracentron sinense. The sequence continues at coordinate 3,523,748 of CM026552.1, forward strand.
ATACATGAAATGCAATAGGTTGATACATGTATCAACCTAGTATATTTTTGTATTAGGTTGCTGCAGTCGATACATAAAATGCACTAGATCGATACATGAAATGCATTAGGTTGATACACGTATGTCGATACATGAAACACACTAGGTTGAAATACGTATCAACCTAGTGCATTTTATATTAGGTCGCTACAGTCGATACATGAAATGCACTAGGTTGATACACTTATCAACCTAGTGCATTTTATTATTAGGTCACAACAGTCGATACATGAAATGCACTAGGTCAATATATGAAATGCACTAGGTTGATACACGTATCAACCTAGTTCATTTTTGTATTAGGTCGCTACATAAAATGTACTAAGTCGATACATTGTATCGACCCTGCATGCATAAAACTTCGGAAAAGCTCAGATTTTTGCGATTTTTTCATTTTTTCTTCTTCTTTAAAAACCAGTATAGATGGTAATAGAAGACCATTTGGAAGATGAGTGGAGTAGGGGAAGTTCTTTCATCTCATCAACGTATGTAAATCCTTCTTCTTCTTCTTCTTTCAAAACCAGTGGAGGGGTATTTAAGACTTTACATAAATGTTGAATTATGGAAAATAGATCATAAGGGCATTTAGAGAAGGGTTTAATTTCAAAACGTGGGTATTTAGGGAAGAACCCCATACTAGAGGGGCAATCTGGGAAACCCCCCCCCCCCCCTCCTCCCCAAAAAAAATGGTAGCTCTCGATATTGAGAACGGGCAAGTCCGATATCGGAAACATTGATTCATGGCATCTGATTTTCTTTAGAATATGCCCGAGTATTACACTTGGGCTTTGCTATTTGCATGACACGTGGTAAGACATTTAACTATAGAGCTTATATCAAGCATGCACATCAATCTTTGGTTGGTACACGCACACCTCCAAAGCTTGCCACGTGTCCTCATTAATACCCATTAATATCAAAATTCTGTATATTGTCCCCCCAAAAAAAATTTGTAATTTTTTTTATATGTATAATATAAAAGGATTGATTCTTTATGGTTCTTCTATTCCTTTTAACCCTCTTTAACCTTAGTTAAGATTTATTAAATCAAGAATTAAATTATTTTTAAAGATAAATGTATTAACCTTAGGGGTGAGTGAATCTTAACCATAGTTAATGAGTGCAATCTGCATAATATAAAAATAAGATTAGCGTACCCCTCCATACGTTATCTAGCGTGCCACCATATCCTCGTGTCCCTTTTAACACCCCTTTAACTCAGGTTAAGCTTAATTAATTAAATTAAAGTTAAGATTTTTGTGTTTTTTTTTTCCTTCTAAAAACCAAGGTTGGATTGCTTAACCCTAATACACTAGGGCTTTGTCCCAGTGAATCTTAACCACAATTTGTGAGCTTTAAAAAGTGGGGTGTGGGCCAATGAGGACCGGTCATTTCGTTACAAAATGGAAACTATCGGTATGTTAATTTTTATTTTTTTTTATGGATAATGCTAGCACCACTTTCTTTTCAGACTCACTTTCTTTTTGAGTGAAGAGAGTGTTACTGAAAAGCACGTGTCCTTTTAATGGAAGACAATAACACATGTTTGGTCCATAAAGAAAGTGAGTTTGAAAGAAAGTGATGCTAGCATTGCTATTTTTTTTTATAAAAATATAATTAATCTTAATTTTATATGTCTCTAGAGAGGGTCCTTATTTTTCTTCGTATAGGACATTTATTGGAAAATAACATTAACAAATTTTATAATCACGCTGAACCCATTACCCAAAAAAAAAAATTTGCTCAGGCTATACCCTCAAACCTCGAAGGCCCCTTGCCCTAATCCCATTAATTTTATTGATATATATATACTATGGCCTCCCAAGGAAAAATTCCTAGCTCCGCCTGGCCCTACCCCTGCTCCTGATGGTGGTGGTGATGGTGGAAGTAGTAGTTGTAGTGTTGGTGGCAGCAGGGGCGGAGCCACATGGGGCCCGGGGGGGTTGAAGCTCCCCCTGAAATTTTGAAAAAAAATTACCCCTTTTGTAAAACTAAGGGTGCAGCCTGGGAAAGGGGTGGTGTCGGGGTGACGGGGGACTCTAGCCCCCCCTAAACTTCCGAAATATATATATATATATTCTTTATAAACGGACACAAACAAATGTGCTGACCCATGAACTTGGCACTCAAAAAAAAATTTTGGGAGCTCCTCCCCGAACCCCTATTGTTAGCCCCCCCATGCAAGAGATTCCTGGCTCCGCCCCTGGGTGGCAGTGGTAGTGTCCGTGAGAGAGAGAGAAGAGTGCAAGAAAGGAAAAGAGTCGGAGCGAGAGATGAGATAGGGTTATGTAAACACCGGATTGTTTCTTCCAAACGTTCTTAAAAGAAGTTTTTTGTACTTCAAGAAATATGGTTGAAAACAACATTGTTTCCAAGAAACGTCAAACAAGTGTTTCCAAGTAATGCCATACCAAAAGCAATTTTTCATTGATATTAAATATGAACGGATAATCGGAGCGACCAAAACAAGAAACTTATGGTAGGGGTATTTAGAAAATCACTAAAAATATTAGTGATAGAAAATATCATTTGTATTTGTAATTACCAAACTATGCCAAATACATTGGCATAAGACATTTTTTTGGGTTGCTATAGTTATCTGTTCAACTGAATCAGTTCATAGTTGATCTATTTTTTGTTTTCAAAGTTTTGGAAGAAAACCAAGGGCCCTAAGAAAGCATACGCGTTTCACTTTTCTCAGTAACTGAGAACTAAGAAGATTCATATATAACAGAGAGTCCTCTACTTACCTGTAAGTCGGAATAAGGTAGCAGAGTTACCGGGATAGGAGAGCATATGGCAGTTAATGTTGGTGCCAGTTCTTCTGGTTTTTTTAATTTTTTTAAAAAAAAGAGTGGAGATTTTAAAACTGTCCCCACACATCGCGGCTTTCATGTGCGACTGCCCGAAATTGTAAATCTTCAACGGTAATCTTGTCCTCTTAAGTCTTAACCGAGCTCATTGCCATTCCTAGCCCCTTTTCTTACCATAAATTACCTTTCACACCATTAGGCCTGGGGGGAGATGAAGGCTGAACATTGAGATCTCTCTTTCTAACAACTGTCTTTGAACATTCATTAAATTACAGATAAAAATAAAAAAGAGAGAGAAATTCCTTTATAATTTGCCATTTCTCACATTTTATTACAACTTTCTTTGATGATTACTCCTTTATTCGAAGATTAGCACAAAGAGTAAAATGAAAAAATGGAAAAGAAATAATTAAAAGAAGCTGAAAAGAGTATGTATGGCAATCATTTAGGAAGCTCTGCACCATGCAGAGCTCCGCATGATATTAAACCATTATATAAACCCAATGGATCACTGTAAAGGTCATATTCAAGTCCATTGTTGAAATCATTTTATATGATCAGGATAAAAGGGATAAAAGGTAAAGAGCTATGCCAATTGCCATGGCTGTACAAAGATAAAGCCATTTCATTATACATAGAACATATTTTTATAATGTTTCTTTTAAATATTATTAAGATAATATTAGAACATGATTAGTATTCTAAGATAAGGAGATGACACAGTTTGTCACATCAGAGAAAATAGTTGATAACAGTGACTACATTGCCAGCGTAATGTACAACCACCTCATCTAGAATCCAAGAATCGAATTCCATTAAATATTGTACCACAGAGAAGCTATAAATCTCTTTATTTAAACCAAACCAAATTCCTATATTTTGGGTCTCTGCCTTCTCTACATCATATTGTAAGTACAGTATTTAAGATGAAACCTTCCATTACTAACTTATACTGCTTTTAGATTATATAATCCGCATACCAACACACAAAACAGCCATCGATATCTTTGAATTACTGCGTTATCTTGAAGTGATGTATCTGCAGGTTTTCGACCTCAAGCTTCTTGAAATTACTGTTCTTTCTCGTGCTCAAGAACATGCCCCAATTATATTCCTTGTACTTGGCTGGGTTCTCATCATTGATCAGCTCCTCGATGGGCTTCACAATAGTGTAGTATGAAGGGTTGAAGAAGAAAGGGATTGAAAACCTCTCTCTCTCCGAGTTCACCACCACCCTGTGCTCCGCACTCTCATACTTATCGTTGCTCCACACCTGTATCCAAATATCCACATACCACAATCATAAGCCATAGCTCGACTGGAGTGGAGCAAAACTTAGCAACAATGGTATTTATTAGGGCCGCACATGGGCCAGGTTTGGGCCTGATTTTGATGATTTTTTAATAGGCTCTATTACAAAGGCTGTTAGGCCCGAACTTGGACTAACGTGCAACCTCACTCTTTGTAGACCCACAATGGTTATAAAGAACAAATATCACGATCACATTAAAAAAGTGCTAAATGTATTAAATTTTATATAATAAAGTAATTATATGTTACAGAAAATTTTGAGAAGAGGAGTGCAGACCCTACTCTCATACATTTAGTGTGAGCTAACTATTTGTTCATTTTCAGTCCTATCATCATTAAAAAAAAGTACACATGAACATTGAAAATGGACAAATTATTAATTCATACTCAAAGTAAGAATGACCGGAGAGTAGGATAGCACTCCTCACTTGAGAAATTTAGACATTGTCAAATGTTATTGGATTTTATTCGAACTTTTAAATAATAATAAAAACAATTTTTAAATAATAATAAAAAATAGATTTGGAGAGATATTTAAAGGCCATGATCTCTTGCAGAATCGTGTACTGCTAATTTAAATACTCCCGACTAAATGTTCCTGAGATTTGGGTCAACTATGACTAAGAATAAATGGCGCAGATTCATCGCTCATCCAAGCGAAGCAAAATTCTGTGAACATCTTACCTGAATAATGTCACCAACGTTGATGATGTAAGAATCGGGGATGGGTTTGACTCTAATCCATTCCCCATCTGTCTTCCTCTTAACATCGAGACCACCAACGTCGTCCTGAGCTAGCACAGTCAGGGCACCGGCGTCCTTGTGCCGACCAACTCCGAGAGTGAGTTCGGGGGTCGGGCAAGGGGGATAGTGGTTGAGCCGGATAAAGCTTGTTTGCTCTTTGAAGAAACCGTTGAATCGCTTCGCCGGCAAGCCTAGGCTCATGGATATAAGCTCAAACAACTTATACGATAATTTCTCTACATTTCGACCGTATTCCTCACACGCCTCTCTGACAAAGAGAACCCAATACCCATTGTTCAATCCTTATTCAACTATAATATAAAATGTAAATAAATTATGCTTTAAAATCCATTAAATTACCTTAATTGAGGAGGGTATTCAGGCCACTGGTTAATGAACTTGTGATGTTCTTCATCAGCAGGCTCGTAAGAGGCCGGCTTCACCGTTCCATTATCCGCCATGAAGTCGAACACCTCCTTCCAGTCCCTGACGTTCTTGGTATGCTCTGTGTCAAAATAACCCAATGGATTTTCCTCGTCTCTCCTCACCTTTCGCTTCTCTTCCAGAGGCAGATCAAAGAAAAATTTTCCCGCCGTCAAAAGTCCCCTGAGGAGGTCTGACGGAACCCCATGGTTGATCACTTGAAAGAATCCCCAGTTCTTGCACGCATCACCTATCTGGGCGACTAGTCCTGCAAGTGCCCGTGGATCGTCGGAGCTATCCGGGTCGTTCAAGAGAGAGAGGTCGATTAAAGGGATCCCTCCGGCTTCGACGATGGTCTGCTTAGGCCTGTGTTCTATGGCTTGGATGAAGGCTGGATCAATTTCACCCATGTCTCTCGGAATGAAGGCCTGTGTGTTCTTGTGCGCGCAGTCAATATTAAATACCAGCGAGGACTGTCTCGTCTTTATATAGGGTGAGAGTGATTGGAGACTCGCAGTGGTATATATGATATACATTGAACCTGGACATTTTTTATTTTTTGGTATGGTGTGTGATTTCATGGCTAACGTTGTGTTTTGGACACGTTCGTCAATACAAGGTTATCACATGTGTGATTTCATGGCTAACGTAGAAACGAGGTTATCAAATTCGAAGCTTCAATGTTTACTATGTCATTAGGAAAGAAGGCGAATTAGTTTGTTAGTGGGTAGGATTTTACTACCTTAAACTTGCCTGACCAAGGCCTTGTCTTCGTCAAAGATAGGCTTAAGCCCATCTAGCAAACCCAGGCTCTTGTTGTTCAATAATGGATGGGCATGGTGTATGTTATTTATGGCTGTATGCACAGCCTGGCCCAATCCCACTTTGGCTAACCTACTTTAAGTACCGTGATGGATTCTAAAAAAAAAACAGAAGTTTTTCCGAGATTGCCCCTTTAGTATGGGGTTCTTCCCTAAATACTCAGGTTTTAAAAATCATTCTCTAAATTTCCCCACACACATGTATATCCATTTACACATGCGAACTTTTCTTATTTTATCCAAATCATTTGAAGAAAAGACTTTGGGTATCCCTACCCCATTTTGGACGAGTTCTTCGTTCCCACCCCATTTCCGACGAGAGAACTTCGTTCCTACCTCATTTCCGGCGAGAGATCTTTGTCCAAGAGCATTCTTTCCATGTTCTTTTCGTGAAAGAACATCATTAATCGAAGAACAACCCTCATTTTCGGGTTTCTTGTGTTTTAAAAAAAATCAATTCAAAAAAATCATTGCATGTATGATTAATTCATGGAAAAATGTTTATAATTATTGCATTTATTGTTCAAAACCTTAAATTTCATGTTATATAAGTGTTTACATGTGTTTTTTTTTTCGTTTTCTATGACTTACAGTTGTGTTTCCAAGGTTGAAGACCATTGTATCAATCGGGTCGATACATTTTGTATTAGGTAACTACATGAAATGCACTAGATCGAAACATATATCAACCTAGTACATTTTGTATTAAGTCGCTGCAGTCGATACATGAAATGCACTAGGTCGATACATGTATCAATCTAGTGCATTTGTGTATTAGGTTGCTACAGTCGATACATGAAATGCACTGGGTCGCTACATGAAATGCATTAAGTCGATACATGTATCAATGTTGTGCATTTTGTATTAGGTCGCTACAGTCAATACATGAAATGCACTAGGTCGATACATGTATCAACCTAGTGCATTTTTGTATTAGATCACTACAATCGATACATAAAATGTAGTAGGTCGATACATGTATCAATCTAGTATATTTTGTAATAGGTTGCTACAGTTGATACATGAAATGCACTAAGTCGATACATGAAATGCAATAGGTTGATACATGTATCAACCTAGTGCATTTTTGTATTAGGTCGCTACATAAAATGTACTAGGTCGATACAAGAAATGCATTAGGTTGATATACGTATCAACCTAATATATTTTTGTATTAGGTCGTTACAGTCGATACATGAAATGCACTAGGTCGATACATGAAACACACTAGGTTGATATACGTATCAACCTACTGCATTTTTATATTAGGTCGCTACAGTCGATACATGAAATGCATTAGGTTGATACACGTATCAACCTAGTGCATTTTTGCATTAGGTTGCTACAGTTGATACACAAAATGTACTAGGTCGATATATTGTATCGACCCTACGCGCATAAAACTTCGGAAAAACTCAGATTTTTGTGATTTTTTTAATCTTTTTTTCTTCTTTTTTCAAAATCACTATAGATGGTAATAGAGGAGTATTTGGAAGATGAGTGGAGTGGGAGAAGTTCTTTCATCTCATCCACATACGTAAATCTATCTTCTTCTTCTTCTTTCAAAACCAGTGGAGGGGTATTTAAGGCTTTACATAAATGCTGAATTATGGAAAATGGATCATAAGGGCATTTAGAGAAGGGTTTTCGAAACGTGGGTATTTAGGGAAGAACCCCATACTAGAGGGGCAATATGGGAACCCCCCCCCTCAAAAAAATAAAATAAAAATGGTAGCTCTTGATATTGAGAACGGGCAAGTCCGATATCGGAATCATTGATTCATGGCATTTGATTTTCTTTAGAAGTTACCCGAGTCTTACACTTGGGCTTCGCTATTTGCATGACGCGTGGTAAGACATTTAACAATTGAGCTTATATCATGCATGCGCATCAATCTTTGGTTGGTACACGCACACCTCCAACGCTTGCCACGTGTCCTCATTAACACCCATTAATATCAAAATTCTGTATATTGTCCCCCCCAAAAAAAATTGTAATTTTTTTATATGTATTATATTAAAGGATTGATTCTTTATGGTTCTTCTATTCCTTTTAACCCTCTTTAACCCTAATTAATATTTATTAAATCAAGAGTTAAATTATTTTTAAAGATAAATGTATTAACCTTATGGGTGAGTGAATCTTAACCATAGTTAATGAGTGCAATCTCTATAATATAAAAATAAGCAGTGATTAGCGTACCCCTCCATACGTTATCTAGTGTGCCACCATATCCTTGTGTCCCTTTTAACACCCCTTTAACTCTGGTTAAGCTTAACTAATTAAATTAAAGTTAAGATTTTTGTGTTTTTTTTTTCCTTCTAAGAACCAAGATTGGATTGCTTAACCCTAACACACTAGGGCTTTGTCCCAGTGGTAGTGTATCCCCTACTTTGGGGGGAGGTACAGGGTTCTATTCTCGAGAGGGTGGAAGTTTGTATATACTCTCCACTCGCCCACTAACTGAACAGATATTAACACCTAACCGGCGTTGCTGCCTAAATGTATATCTCGAACAAAAAACAAAACAAAAAAAAAAAATTGCTTAACCCTAGGGGTAAGTGAATCTTAACCACAATTTGTGAGCGTTAAAAAGTGGGGTGTGGGCCAATGAGGCCCGGTCATTTCGTTACAAAATGGAAACTATCGGTAAGTTAAGTATTTTTTTTTTTATGGAGAATGCTAGCCTCACTTTCTTTGGAGACTCACTTTCTGTTTGAGTGGGGAGAGTGTTACTGAAAAACATGTGCCCTTCTTTTAATGGAAGACAATAACACATGTTTAGTCCATAAAGAAAGTGAATTTGAAAGAAAGTGATGCTAGCATTGCCATTTTTTTTTATAAAAATATAATTAATCTTAATTTTATAATGTCTCAATTAAAGGAGAGGGTCCTTCTTTTTCTTGGTATAAGACATTTATTGGAAAATAACATTAACATATTTCATGATCCTGATGAATCCATTACTAAAAAAAAAATAAAAAAATTTGCTCAGGGCTATACCCTCAAACCTCTAAGGCCCCTTACCCTAATCCCATTAATTTTATTGATATATATACTATGCCCCCCTAAGGAAAAATTCCTAGCCCCGCCGGGCCCTACTCCTGCTCATGGTGGTGAAGGTGGAAGTAGTAGCTGTAGTGTTGGTGGCAGTAGGGCGGAGCCACATGGGGCCCGGGGGGGGGGGGGGCTGAAGCCCCCTTGAAATTTTGAAAAGAAAAAACTCCTTTTGTAAAACTAAGGGTGCAGCATGGGAAAGGGGCGGTGTCGGGGCAATGGGGGACTCTAGCCCCCCCTAAACTTCTGAAAATAAATATTTCTTTATAAACGGACATAGACAAATTTGCTGACCCACAAACTTGGCACTCAAAAAAAATCCCGAACCCCCATTGTTAGCCCCCCCCCCCCCCCCCCCGCGGCAAGAGATTCCTGGCTCCGCCCCTGGTGACAGTGGTAATGTCGGTGAGAGAGAGAGAAGAGTGCAAGAAAGGAAAAGAGTTGGAGCGAGAGATGAGATAGGGTTATGTAAACACCGGATTGTTTCTTCCAAACGTTCTTAAAAGAAGTTTTTTGTAGTTCAAGAAATATGGTTGAAAACACTTTGTTTCTAAGAAACGTCAAACAAGTGCTTCCAAGTAATGCCATACCAAAAGCAATTTTTCATTGATATTAAATATGAACGGATAATCGGAGCGACCAAAAAAAAAAACTTATTGTAGGGGTATTTAGAAAATCACTAAAAATATTAGTGATAGAAAATATTATTTATATTTGTAATTACCAAACTATGCCAAATACATTGGCATAAGGCATTTTTTTGGGTTGCTATAGTTATCTGTTCAACTGAATCAGTTCATAGTTAATCTATTTTTTGTTTTTCAAAGTTCAAAAAAAAAAACGCTCAAGGCAAAGGCCCTAAGAAAGCATACGCGTTTCACTTTTCTCAGTAACTGAGAACTAAGAAGATTCATATATATAATAGAGAGTCCTCTACTTACCTGTAAGTCGGAATAAGGTAGCAGAGTTACCGGGATAGGAGAGCATATGGCAGTTAATGTTGGTGCCGGTTCTTCTCGTTTTTTAAAAAATATAGAGTGGGGATTTTAAAACTGTCCACACATCGCGGCTTTCATGTGCGACTTGTCCTCTTAAGTCTTAACTGAGCTCATTGCCATTCCTAGCCCCTTTTCTTACCATAAATTACCCTTAACACCATTAGGCCTGAGGGAGATGAAGGCTGAACATTGAGAAATGAGAACTCTCTTTCTAGGAATTGTCTTTGAATATTCATTAAATTACAAATAAAAATAAAAGAGAGAGAGAAATTCCTTTATAATTTGCCATTTCTCACATTTTATTACAACTTTCTTTGATGATTACTCCTTTATTCGAAGATTAGCACAAAGAGTAAAATGAAAAATGGAAAAGAAATATTTAAAAGAAGTGGAAAGAGTATGTATGGCAATCATTTAGGAAGGATTGGGAGCTTGACCACTTAATGCTATAATGTCTGATGGGCATTTCCTTCTATTCAATATGATGGCATAATCGTTAATTAGGAATTAGAAAGGATTGTTTTGGAAGTCTAATTATGCTTCTGAGAAATGCAACTTCCTCGAACTGAATGCTGGAAGTCTGGAACTGTAAGTGTAACGCGCTTTGCCCATACTGTACGTTGGCTCCTCGGTACAGACAACCTTAACGCAATCCAACTCCATCCTCTCTCTCTCTCTCTCTTAATATATAATATTATATTATATATCTTCTCTCGAAAGAAATGAAATGAAGATCTCTACTTAATTCTTCATCTCCTGTATTGCATTTGTTTCTCATGATCTGGGGTGAGTGCGAGAAGAAAAAGAAAAGAAGTGAGCCACCAGAATCAGAAGAAGAGTAGAAAAATGGTGGAGACGACGAACCAGCAGCATCCACATCCTCAAATGACAGCACCGCCACCGCCCTCGCTTTCTGCACCGAGAGCTGCAGTTCATCCTCCAGCAGAACAGCTCCATCAGCTCCACTTCTGCATCCACTCCAACCCTTCTTGGCGTCAGTTCATCTTCTTCTTCTTCTTTCCTCTTTTGTCCTCCTTGGGTTTACACTGCCTTCGTTTGCAATTCAATTGCTGCACTGTTTTTATTTCTTATTTGGGATTTACTGGATGCTAGCTTTTTCATTGAAGGAGTTCTATTTTATGGTTTTATCGTTATTTTTATTTGAAATTCGTTACTAAATGGGTTTTGGTTGATGTTTGGTTTTGTCTCTTTTACTGCGGCTCAGTTAGATTATTTCAAAAAAAAAAACTTTTCCCCCCTTGTGATTTTTCTTTCTTTTATGCTTTTGTTTTCCTTATGTAGGTCTGTGACTGTTTAGTGGTGGGGGCAGAGAGGATCTTTTAGTTTCTTATATCTTATTTTTATAGGATCTTCTCCTTCTCTTCTTTGCTAACTACATCTTTTGATCCCTGACTCTGTTTCTCTCTTTTCTTCTCTTTACACTTGTTCATTTATTTAGTCATAATTGTTCTTGTTATTTTTATTATTTCTAGGTTCTGTTATGTCCAGCTTGCCCATCAAAAAAAAAGAAAGAAAGGCAAACAAATCTGTTACTGCAAGCATCCATGAAATTTTAAATTCAATCATGTTACCTTTTCCTTCCTTTTAATTGCTAAACTTAAGTTTCACCCAAAAAGTGGTTTCTGAAAATTTAGATGCCTAAGTTCTGAAAATTAATTGTTCACAATGAATTGAACTTTACAGCGGAAACGATTATACTTGCTTTCCAACATTACATTGTGATGCTTGGGACTACTGTTATGATAGCCAGTTCTCTTGTTCCTTTAATGGGTGGGGATTTTGTAAGTTCTCTTCCTCATCCCACCTCTCATTCAAGTATTGCTGGATTCTTTCGTTGTTTTCGAACTCAGAATTCAAAATTTTCCTTTCTTGTGGAATTGTGAAACAGGGTGATAAAGCCCGTGTCATTCAGACATTGCTGTTTATGGGGGGAATAAATACGCTTCTTCAAACATTTCTCGGGACAAGGCTTCCTACAGTGATGGGTGCATCCTTTGCATTTGTCATACCTGTGATGTCGATCATCAATGATTTCTCCGATAGGATCTTCACAAATGAACACGAGGTTTGTAAAGTCTGAGTAGGAAATCTATAAATAATCCCTGCAATTACAAAAATGAGTATTATCTAGCTATGAATTTTGCATAGATAACTAACATGTAACTCTGATTAGTTCACTGTGAATTACCTTGCTTTGTGATTCTCTACTTATATTGCATTTTTTGTTGTGCGAAAGCCTGCAAATATAGTGAAACGAATCCAAAAACAGTAAACAAATGAAATGAATCGAAAGAAAAAAAAAACCACAAGAGAGAGACGATTTACGTGGTTCGGCAAGATGCCTACGTCCACGGGCAGCGGTGATCAATCACTAATTCAACAGTAAGATTTTACAACTCTCACAAACCCTCTTCCCCAATACACCCAGAAAAATGGCCCTCTCTTCTTTCTTATGAATAAAACCCTAAAACATTCCTTTTATATTAGGGTTATAATAAAAGAGATAAAATGGGTAAAATACCCAAACCGGGTCGGACCTTAAATCAGGTCATCCGGGTCGCCAACGGGTCATCATGAATCCGAGTAGAATTCATGGTAACTACAAATCTCCACCTTGGCTTGAATTCTCCCAAACCATCCAAAACAAATAAAAGAATGAATCACGCTGCCTCCAAATGCGCCCTTGGGCGCCATGCACCCGAAGGTGCTCAAACATGAGAGATGTTGATCAAGTTCAAACAGTGTTTGAACTTGACCCCAGTCACCACCTTAGTAAGCATATTTGAAGAGTTATCTACAGTCCTAATCTTCTGAAGAAGAATGACACCTTCATCTACAACTTCTCGAACAAAATGGAAACGGACATCAATATGCTTTGTTCGAGAATGATGAATCTAGTTCTTTGCTGATCAAATTCCACTCTGACTGTCGCAATAGACCTCAATGTGCTCCTGAAAAATACCCGAGTCCTAAATCAACCCATATAGCCAAATGATCTCCTTAATAGCCTCTGTCACTGCCATGTACTTTGCCTCAATAATAGACAAAGCAACTATTGACTGTAACGTCGATCTCCAACTCACCGGTCTTCTAACAAAAGTAAAGACATATCCAGTAGTTGACCGGCATTTATCCAAATCACCAGCATAGTCTGAATCCACATATCCAACCACGTACTGACTGAGCATATCATCCTACTCAAACATCAACCCAACATCTACTGTACCCTGAATGTATCTTAAGATCCATTTTACTGCCAACCAATGTCCTTTTCCTGGATCATGCATGTACTTGCTCACCATATTGACGACATGTGAGATGTTTGGCCTAGTTGTACTCACCATAGCATACATTAGAGCACCAATTGCGTTCGCATATGGAATTTGAGTCATATACTCATGCTCTTCACTTGTGCGTGGAGACATCAAAGCATTAAGCTTAAAATGAGGGGTCAAATATGTACTTATAGGTTTTGTTTTGTCATCCATACCAAACCGCTGTAGTACTTTCTTCAAATACTGTGTCTGTGACAAACAAACCGTCCCCTTCACTTTGTCTCTTTTAATTTCCATACCAAGTATTTTCTTAGCTTCTCCAAGGTCCTTCATTTCAAATCCATTCCTCAACTAAGTCTTCAACCTGTCTATCTCCACCTTGCTCTTAGATGCAATGAGCATGTCATCTACATATAAGAGTAAATATATGAAGAACCATCACGAAGTTTCCAAAAATATACACAATGATCAAACCGACTTCTTGTGTATTTTTGCTCCATCATAAACCGATCAAATCACTTGTACCACTGCCTTGGAGACTGTTTCAAACCATACGAATTTCTCAGTTTGCAAGCCCAATTCTCTTTACCGGTAACCTTGTACTCATCTGGTTGAGACATATATATTTCCTCCTCTAAATCACCATGCAAGAAGGCAGTTTTGATGTCGAGTTGTATTAACTCGAGATCAAATTGAGCAACCACAACTAGCAAAATTCGAATAGATGAGTGTTTAACGACCGGATAAAAGACTTCATTGTGATCTATCCCTTCCTTCTATGCATAGCCTTTAGCCACCAGTCTAGCCTTGAATCTCACACTGTCCTTTCCTGAAGAACCTTCCTTCTTGGTGTATACTCACTTGCAACCAATTGCTTTCTTTTCCTTTGGAAGTTGGACTAACTCCCAAGTTTGATTTTTATAAAGTGACTCCATCTCCTCATCCATTCCTTTATTCCATTCTACATTTTCTGAATTTTCAAGGCTTCTCTGGAAGTAAGTGGAACATCATCATCAACTACTGGAAGTGCATAAGCCACCAAGTCAGTAAACCTTACAGGTTTTCTAGCTTTTGTTCTAGGTCTATTGGCTGCAATAAAGTCTGTTTGTTGTGGGGGCACCTAAACTGGAGCATCCTCCTCAATTGAGCCTAAGTCCTCACCACCTGATTCTCCTATAGGACTATTGATTGTCTGAACAGTTTTCATTGGAACCACCGGAGCCTCAAACTCCACTTGCTACAAAGCACCATTTTTCATATTCTTCTTCTGAGAATCCTTCTGCTTCATTTGATTTAACATCTCAGACTCCACAAAAGTAACTTTCCTGCTTAAAACAAATTTCTTGTCATCAGAACATCAAAGCCACATCCCTTTACACTTGTGCTAAAGCCCAAAAATATAGCTTTCTTGGCTCTAGGATCCAACTTAGTTTATTTGACATGAAAATATGTAGGATAAACAAATATATGTAATAAATCATAATCTGTAGCAGGTTTTCCAAACCATACCTCTATAGGCGTTTTCCCACTATTTGCAGCTACAGGTAACCTGTTGATGAGATGGCATGCATATGTTACTGCTTCAGCCCAGAAAGCCTTGCTCAATCCAGCATTGGACAACATACATCACACCTTCTCTAGTAAAGTATGGTTCATGCGTTCTGCCACCGATTCTATTGTAGCGTATTTCTTATCGTAAAGTGTCTAACTATCCCCTCGTCCTGACATACTTGCATGAATGGATCTGACTTGTATTCACCACCATTATCTGACTTGAGCCTTTTTATCTTTCTGTTAGTCTGGGTCTTGATCATTTTATTCCATTGAAGAAACACATCTAGAACTTCACTTTTATGCCGCATTGTGTACACCCAAACTCGCCTTGAGAAATCATCAATAAAAGTGACAAACCAATGTTTACCTCCCAAAGATACAACATTGGTAGGTCCCCATACATCTGTGTGAACATAAACTAGAGTTCCCTGAGTACGATGAACTGTAGCGCCAAACTTGATTCTAGTTTGCTTTCCCATATGCAATGTTCACAAAATCTAAATTTACCAGTCTTGGCACCTTTTAACAATCCTTATTTCATCAACCCTTATAAAACCTTCTCTCCTGCATGCCCTAACCGCATGTGCCATTGTCTGGAAGTATCAGACACAATCTCATCTGAGCTATCAGAAACTGCTGCTCTCCCTATGATTGTATTCCATCTAGAAAATACAAATTTCCTTTTAGAGTACCTTTCATTATAACAAGTGCACCAAATACCACCTTTAGGACTCCACCTTCCATAGTAATCTTGAAACCCTTTAGTCTAAAGAACCCAATGAGATGAGATTCTTCTTCATGTCCGGTACATACCAAACTTTCGTTAGAATTCTAATTACTCCATCATGCATCTTCAAAAGAATTTTTCCTATCCCATTTTTTTTGTAGGCATTATCATTTTCCATTAAAACAATTCCTTCATCCAACTCTTGAAAACTTGAAAACCAGTCCCTATGGGGACACATATGGTAGGAACAACCCGAGTTCAAAATCCACTCATCAGAATGACCAACTGATGGTGAAACAGTCAAAACAAATTCTGAATCATCATCTTCAACCTGTGCAAAGTTCGCATTCGAACCTTTCTTTTCCCTGTTTTTCATTTTTTGACATCTTTTCTCCAGTGCCCTTATTGCGACAAAAGACCAGTGTTACCTAGACGCGTGGTATGGGTGCCAAGTGTCTAGGTGTCTAGAGGTGTTCGGCACGGCAAGCTCTAAAAATCCTAATACGGCGGTACGGACATACAAATTTTTAAATATGATTATATATATATATATATATATATATATATATATATTATAACTCAAAATTTTTAAACAATAATAGAAAGGGGAGGGATTACATGTCTCCAAATTTTTTAAAAAGTATATACCTAAGTTATAAAAAATACTCATATAGGGAGTGAAAATGAGCAACAAGAGAGAAAAAAGAGAAGAGAGACTGCTGGTCTCCTTATAAAATTCCTCTATGTTTCTAAAAAAACAATACAACTTGACAAAAAGTACATAACAATTGTATTTTTATAATAGCACGACATACTTGAAGCACCACATGCCTAACTATAATGTTGACGTCACCATGACATGGTATAGACATGTACCAAGGAGTGTCGTATCGTGTCCAAGTGTCGGCACGATAAAATTTGGAAAAACTGAAGGGCCTAGGTAACACTGCAAAAGACACTCATCCTTTGCTAGAATTTTTCTTTCAGATGATGATGTTCTTGACTTCAAACGAGATTTACCCCGCCAACCAAATTTTCTATCATCTGACCTGCCCCTTACTATCAAAGCCTCTAATGTTGAGTCCTTATTGGCTTGTTGGTCCTTCTTCCGATACTCATTATTCATTAAAGCATTTGATACATCCTCAAATTTAAGTTCATCTTTTCCATACATTAAAGTAGTAGACGGATGATCATAACTATCGGGTAAGAAATTTATCAAACATAATGCCTTGTCCTCATCATCTATTTTCACTTAAAGATTTTGCAAATCAGTAAGAATTTTATTATACCTGTTTAAATGCTCAATGATATTAGTACTTGATTTATATTGAAAACAGAAGTCTCTTTTTCAAATAGAGTCAATTTTCAATGCTCTTGGTCATATATTTGTTCTCTAATTTCTTCTATAACTCCTTAGCCAAAGTTTCTTTCATCACAAAATATTTTTGATCCTTGGCAAGACAAAGTCTGATGGTGCCGCAAGCCTGTTAATTAATCTTCTTCAAATCCTTCTCTTCTATATCGTAGGGTTCATCCTTCAAAGTAATATCCAACTCTTGTTGGATTAGAACATCCAAAACTTCGTGTTGCCACATGCCAAAGTTGTTTCTTCCATCAAATTTTTCTACTTCGAATTTTGTATTCGAAACCATAGTTCTTGCCACTGATGTGGGTCTCAAAGACGAACCCTCAACAACTACTTCACTTGTTACCACCATTTATTCAATCCACAAAAAATTAATCAATACCAAGGTCAAAACCTGGGAGCTGTGATACCAATTTGTTGTGCGAAAGCGTGCAAATATAGTGAAACGAATACAAAAACTAGTAAACAAATTAAACGAATCGAAAGCAAAAAACAAACCACAAGAGAGACACGATTTATGTGGTTCGGCAAGATGCCTACGTCCACGGGTAGCGGTGATCGATCACTAATTCAACATAAAGATTTTACAACTCTCACAAACCCTCTTCCCCAATACACCCAGAAAAACTCCCCCCTCTTCTTTCTTATGAATAAAACCCTAAAACATCCCTTTTATATTAGGGTTACAATAAAAAGATAAAATGTGTAAAATACCCAAAACGTGCCGGGCCTTAAATCAGGTCATCCGGGTCGCCAACGGGTCATCATGAATCCGGGTAGAATTCATGGCAACTATCCAACAGTTTCTGATGACACTTAACTGAAATCCTCAAGTAACACTAATATTTCCTCATTTCGTTGCTGCTACTGTTGTTTTTATAGAACTTATAAACGCGGTTCAATACTGATTCATTCTCAGGGTACTTGCAGAGATTCGTCCACACTATGAGATCTATTCAAGGAGCTCTAATCGTCTCTTCATTTTTCAATATTGTTATTGGGTATAGTAAGGCATGGGGCAATTATACAAGGTAACATAATTAGAATCATTAAGATGATCCCGTCTCTCATATTTCCAGTCCAGTCACTCTAATCTTACATATTCTAGCTTTCTAAAGAGGACGAGGCTTGAAGCCTTGGTCAGAAAACATGTGGGTTCTCGGGCTTGTTTCTTATAGTTTTCTCTTTGATTTCTTTTTCAGGTTCTGCAGTCCTGTTGTTATCGTTCCAGTGGTTTGTGTGGTGGGTCTTGGTCTGTTTGAGAGGGGCTTTCCTCGGGTATTTGGTTCTCTTTCAACACTTCCTTGCCAGGTAACTGATTGAAAATTTATAGGTGAACCATATTTGACATCCCTGTAATCTCTCCAGATTGGCGACTGTGTGGAGATTGGCCTTCCCATGCTTATTCTATTGGTTATCTGCCAACAGGTAATGGATCTTAGTTCTGTTGAAATATTTCTTAAAGATGTATTTCTCCAAAAAGGAGACATGAAAATTTGCATGCTATATATTGCTTTTGTGCAGTATTTGAAACGCATCCACGAGAGCGCACATAACATACTTGAGAGGTTTGCCTTGCTGTTCTGCATTGCAATTGTCTGGGCTTTTGCTGCTATCCTCACTGTGGGTGGTGCTTACAACAACGTCCAGGAGCAGACTAAGCTGCATTGCCGCACCGATCGTTCCTTCCTTATATCATCAGCTCCATGGTATAGTTCAAATTATGGAGTTTTCTACTAGTTCTTCTGTGTTACATTCCCATATTAGAGGAATTGGGTTTTCAATGACCTAATATATGGTGTTGGTATCATTCTAGGATCAAAATTCCATACCCTTTTCAGTGGGGTGCACCCATCTTCAGAGCAAGCCATGTCTTTGGGATGATGGGGGCAGCACTTGTTTCATCAGCTGAGGTTTAGTGTCACTACTCCCTATCTCTTTCATTGGTGCTAGAGTAGGATCTGCTGTTTGGGCACCATCTTTCTTACTCATTTTATAAATTTTCAATACAGTCAACTGGAACATACTTTGTAGCAGCACGGCTTGCAGGCGCTACACCCCCTCCAGCACATGTGCTTAGTAGAAGCATCGGGCTGCAGGTTGTCCACAAATAAAAAGTTTGTTCAGTTTGTATCTTTTTCCTCCAGATGCGATGGATTGCTGGTATTTATTGATGTTTAGAAATAACCAAAGGGTACAAAGAATTAGCTGATATATGTGTGACCAAGTCATGGAGAGAGATGTTAACCACACTGATCCTAGCAGACCTAATATGCTGACATGTCCATCCAGTCAATTTAATAGCATAAAAAGATATATGGTTCAAATATTAGTTAATGGAAATAAAAGGAAAGTCAAAAATTTTGTAGCGATTAGTAGAGTAAAAGAAATCTGAGAAAGTGAGACTTGTTACTGATAAGAGTGTTGGCATGTCTCTTGCACTCATGTCCCTAATGCAATTCGTTAAAAATGGAAATTCTTTTTGAACTTGGGATAATATGAAGATATGAAGTTTTAGAGATTGGCATTTCAAAAAACTCTTAAATATGAGAACAATGTTATTGAAACTACAATACTTCTGTTAGATTATTCTGTCTATATTTCGTGTCTCACAAATCCTGTTTATGGTTCATTCCCTAACAAACTACCTACTGTAGTATCAAATGTAACAGAGTATGTAATAAGCTGTTCTTACTAAGTTCTTTTTTTTTTTTTTGTGACTGCAGGGTGTGGGCATGCTGCTTGATGGGATATTTGGTGCTGCTGTTGGTACTACTGCATCTGTGTAAGGAGGAAATACTACTATGAGCATTATATCAATCTGCTTTTTATGGCTCTACTCTAGAATACTAATAACCTTCTCTGAAAATAATTATCAGAGAATTCCTAAGATCCTTTGCCCTGTATTATTGAACCCAGGTTTCTGAAATTTGGAAATTTGTGTTTTGTTTGAAGTAGCTGAAAATACATGTATAATGCCACGTTTAAGGACACCATAGTGATAAATAGAGTGTGGGAGATGGGGGGAGAGGTTTAACTTTAACAATGTTCCTTTTTATCAGCTTTAATATGTTATATAGGTATTGTTGTTTTGTTGTGTATAACTATCGATAATTGAAACAGATCAAGTCCTAACTTGTTGTATAAGTAGAGTAAATATTCCAATAGGTCCCTTCTATGTCACTTAGAGAGAATTTATCAAGGTCGGACATGAATGTCTGCACTCCAATCCTTGAAACCGACATAAGAACATGTCCATAGTTTTAGTCCCATATCTCATCTAAATGGATTAAAATACTACCGTTATGTAGGGTTGTGACTTTCCAATGCACATTGTACTAATAAAACTGAGTGCCATTGCAGTGAAAATGTTGGCCTTCTTGGACTGACTCAGGTAGGGAGCCGAAGGGTTGTCCAGATATCAACTGTTTTCATGATCTTCTTCTCCATATTTGGTTTGTTTCTATACTTTTATCACAAATTAGAACAAAGTCGGTGCTTTTGGTTATCATCAAATGTTTGATTCTATATTTCTTTCTTTCAGGGAAGTTTGGGGCCTTCTTCGCATCGATTCCATTGCCGATATTTGCTGCCATATACTGTGTTCTATTTGGACTTGTTGGTAAGTTTACATTCCAAAGGTTTGTAATATTTTCATAATCATCAAAGTAATTGCCTCAACCACTATTAATCACATAGAAAATTATTCTTGAACCTTGTTAATGTCTTTTTTTATGGGAAGTTTTCTTTTTATCATTGCAGCTGCTGTTGGGATATCATTTATTCAATTCACGAACAACAACTCCATGAGAAACCTCTACATCTTGGGCCTCTCTTTGTTCCTCGGAATATCCATTCCTCAATATTTTAACGAGTACACTGCTTCAGCTGGCCATGGACCAGTTAAATCAGATGGCAGATGGGTAAGTTTTATGGCAATGTCTTTTATCACATCTTTCAATTTGTCCAGTTTTTTTTGTCACGCATGAGCGTGTCTAAATATGCCAATTAACTTTCTTCTCTTGGATGATATAACTATAGCACAAAATGATAACGCAATGTCACTTATCTTCTTGACCATATCCCAGCTTTGCTGGCCAAATATTACATCATTAATTATAACCCAAACGAAATCTTATCTTTCATTCCAAGCACAAATAGATCCTCAGCTTTCCTGAAGGTAATCTATCTGATATATACTTTATTGGGGTGTTTGCAGTTCAATGACATACTGAACACGATCTTCTCATCACCTCCGACTGTGGCATTGATTGTTGCTACACTGCTTGATAACACACTCGATGCCAAGTACACGACTGATGACAGAGGTCTGCCGTGGTGGGTCCCTTTCCAGAACAGGAAGGGAGATATCAGAAATGAGGAATTTTATGGTCTACCTCTTAGGATACATGAGTACATCCCCACCAGATTCCTCTAAAATATTTTACCTGCATGTACATTTTACTTTAGCTGCATTGAAATTTATGTTTTGTACATCATGAAGTTATTTTTAAATCATAGACAAAACGTACCTTGACCAATTCTGATTCACCTGACAGTTTTTCGTTCGGTTTTGGACAGTACAATATGGTGAATGATGTGATATTAGTAATTACAACTTTTATTTTAGTAATACTAATACTAGGTCTCCACCACATAGTAATACACTTACAGGCTCCAACCAATACAGGTCTAATTAACTTTATGAGGATCATTGATGTCGGTGTTATTAACATGTCCATCACTCTGGAGACTCTGTCGACCATGGAAGAAGCCAAAGTCCATCGAGTTATAGACAATCATCAGCTGACACTATCAGCAGCATCTAAATTTACTTTGAGTGGGTGATACTACTTGCTCATTTATAGGCAACGCATTAAGTATCAATTAGTGCATAGATGGGCTGCAAACTGGGCGATATTTTACATTGCCAATGGTCATATATGTAGTTCATTAAGAAACCTAGTCTGGTGATAAAATGGTTTTCATTTTGATCATATATATAAGCAGTGAGATTCAGTGGGACACTTCATTTCCTCTTGAGCTGTAGTTGCTCGTTGGCCTGATATGAGCTATAGTTCTAAAATCCAATAAGGCTTTTTGAATAGGTGGATATATGAGTGAATGAGGTGTGGGGTTTTTGGCTCGAATAAAGCAAACCCAACATGGCCGATCGATCGGTGGTCGACGCGTTTTAGACCGCTGGATTTTCAGTTGCGTTTGGAGACTCTTATTTTGAAATAGGAAGTTGCCTCTTTTATGGAGATGAGTTTTGGGAAAGTCCCAATTATAATGGGATTGTTTTGTGGCTATAAATAAGCCTAGGGTGGAGGCTTATAGAGATAACTCAGAAATGAAGAACCTTAAGAGGAAGAGAAGGCCACGGATATGTGAGGTGTGGGTTGGGCTTCCATGCAGAATGGGAGATCTCCTATGGAAAGCCCTTATTAGCTCTCAAGAGAGGAGAGTGTTCTCACGGCTTTATCTCGGTGTGCTCTCATGGTGGAGAGTATTGGTTCGGGTTTAAAGGGTTCGGGTTTTGTATTTCTTTTGTCCTAAAAGGATTCGGGTTTAAGTCAGATTTGGGTAGCACTACAAGAAATTGGAGCATTACTCACAGAAAAATTGTCACAAATATATTCCGTCGGTTAAATAGTTTTTACCGCGGTTTTTTATCCGTTCCTATGTATTGTTGTTAGTTACGTGGTTAGAAAGGATGAGGCAGCACGATTATCAATTACCCACGGTACAATATCGTGACTATTTACCATGGTTTACTAACCACGGTGATATTACCGTGGGTAATACCATTGTTTAATAAATTGGATGCCTAATCTGTTCGCCATCACTTCGTCCCGCCCAAATCTCGCGCCCATTTTCCCCTCTCACTGGCCATCGCCTTCGCCGTCGCCTCTCCATCGCCGTCGGATCTCCGTCACCGACGATCCTCTCCGGTAACCCATCTCTCCCTCTCTCTCTCTCCGGTAACCCCTCTCTATTTCTCACTGGTTCTCCCTCTTGTCTCTCGAGAGACCTCTCTCTTTGTCCCCTCTCTCTCTCTCTCTCCCTCCACGGTCTTCCCCAACTACCGAGACACTGGAAAGAGAAAGATGGGAGTCAGAGAAGGGTTTCCTTTTTCTGTAAATTTACTAAATACCAATACTGAATCTGCTTCCTTGCGTTCATCCTAAGAAAAAATAGGTTAGCACAAAAAAGTCCAAAACAAGCATTCTTTATACTCGAGTATTTCTTGCTACTTAATAACCTGTTTGTGCATTTTGCATGTGTTGCAATTTATGGAGTTTTCTTCAGTCTTCTGATGTTTTAGTCTAGGATTTGAAGCTGTCGGGTTTTATCTTTTGATTAGATGTGGTTCCACTATTGTGATTTGGTTTTGATGATGATATATGAAGTACGCGACATTGTTCAATCAAAGAACTCCTTTGTTTTGGTTGAACACAACACCACCACAAGGTGTTACTGTAGGCAATTGAAAGGAGGACACTCACACACACAGCACACAGCACACACCATGCAGACACAACACACACGGGTGCACCTTTCACATGTATAAATGTACATGTAACTTGAGTTTGGGTGAGCTCCTTTGGGTTGAATCAATGTTAAGTATGGGATACTGTATATTTCAGCTTGCATGATTTGGAACTTTGGGTAATGAATGCTTTTCTTTTTCATTTGTAGAATAAGTTACAAAATCCTTCATTCCGTGCTTTAAAATCCAAATTGTATCAAGCACCAACAAATCTGAACTCTGGCACACTAATAACTAATAAGTGTATAAAAGAGTGAGAGACTGAAAAATAGGGTGGTAAAAGAGCATAAACGTGGAGACATGTAAAGGGAGCTATGTATTGTAACAAGGAGCTAGTCGGTTTTTGAGTTTCTTTTTCTTTTTACCTAACTAATAGTTTATGATATTTAATATTTGTATTGGAGCTATGTATTTTCACCTACGAGTAATCATTTTTACCCCAATTATGAATCTTGTTTTGCTTCTACCATTCTGTTCATGTGTGTTCATTTTCATAGTTGACAACTAAAATTTGAACAAAAGTGATAAAATCACCCCTGCTTCTAATCTGAAACCAGGGGAAAGGAAACATAGTAATTCATGCTTTTACTCACCCCGTATTTGGTTTATGTCAAATGGAAACTGGTTACTAGATTAGGGAGCACTCTTTTCAAACAGAGTCCTTCCTTTTATTTGGCATCATCTATTGGAACTAAATGCTTTCTAGAGTTGTGAAATTTTACTTTGCTTTTACTTATTACTGCTTTTAGATGATATAATCCGCATACCGACACACAAACAGCCATCGAGATCTTTGAATTACTAGGTTATCTTGAAGTGATGTATCTGCAGGTTTTCGACCTCAAGCTTCTTGAAATTACCGTTCTTCCTCATGCTCAAGAACATGCCCCAATTATATTCCTTGTACTTGGCTGGGTTCTCATCATTTATCAGCTCCTCGATGGGCTTCACAATAGTGTAGTATGAAGGGTTGAAGAAGAAAGGGATTGAAAACCTCTCTCTCTCCGAGTTCACCACCACCCTGTGCTCCGCACTCTCATACTTATCGTTGCTCCACACCTATATATATATCCACATACCACATTCATAAGCCATAGCTCAACAACTAGAGTGGAGCAAAACTTAGCAACAATGTCTTTATTAGGGCTGCACATGGGCCAGGTTTGGGTCTGGTTTTGATGATTTTTTAATAGGCTCGGTTACAAAGGTTGTTAGGCCTGAACTTGTCCTGATGTGCAACCCTGACTCTTTGTAGACCCACACTGGCTATAAAGGACTAATAGCACGCTCACAAAAAACAAAAAAGTGCTAAATGTATTAAATTTTAAATAATAAAGAAATTATATGTAACTGATATTTTTGAGAAGAGGAGTGCTACCCCTACTCTCAGCTCATTCCTATTTTCACCGTTTTCAATGTTAAAGCCTTACAATATCTAAAAAAGTACACACTTTAACATTAAAAATGGCAAGGCTCACACGGAAAGTAATTAAGAATGCCGGAGAGTGTATGTTATTTTTTTTATTATTATTTTTTTTTTTGGTAGGGGCAATCATTTAACTATGTCAGGGGTTAGGGAGCAGGGTTAGCACTCAGGGTGAGCATCAACAGCCACACCCAAGACTCGAACCCGAGTCTCCACTCCCCAAAGGGAGATACAAAGAGTAGGTCTGGCACTCCTCTTTTGAGAAATTTAGACATCTCTCTGTGTCAAATGTTATAGGATTTTGTTCCCAACTTTTAAATAATAAAAAATAGATTTGGAGAGATCATGGCCTTCAAAAACGTGAACACAGAGGATATGGTTCCGTCATTTCCTATGGCTAAGATGTTTAAATGCCAAGATCTCTTGCAGAATCGTGTACAAATACTTTAAGGCAAAACACTCCTGACTACATGTTCCTGAGATTTGGGTCAACTATGGCTAAGAATAAATGGCACAGATTCATGGTTCATTCAAGGGAAGCAAAATTCTATGAACCATAGTACCTGAACAATGTCACCAACGTTGATGATGTAAGAATCGGGGATGGGTTTGACCCTAATCCATTCCCCATCTGCCTTCCTCTTAACTTCGAGACCACTAACATCGTCCTGAGCAAGCACAGTTAGGGCACCGGGGTCCTTGTGCCGACCAACTCCGAGAGCGAGTTCAGGCGTTGGACAAGGAGGATAATGGTTGAGCCGGATAGAGCTTATTTGCTCTTTGAAGAAGCCGTTGAACCGCTTTGCCGGCAAGCCTAGGCTCATCGATATAAGCTCCAACAACTTATACGATAATTTCTCCACATTTCGACCGTATTCCTCACACGCCTCTCTGACCAAGAGAAGCCATTACTCATGATTGTTCAATCCTTATTCAACTAGAATATAAAATAGGTAAATTACGTTTTAAAATCCATTAAAATTACCTTAATTGAGGAGGGTATTCAGGCCACTGGTTAATCAACTTCTGATGTTCTTGATCAGCAGGCTCGTAAGAGGCCGGCTTCACCGTTCCATTATCCGCCATGAAATCGAACACCTCCTTCCAGTCCCTGACGTTCTTCGTATGCTCTGTGTCATAATAACCCAATGGATTTTCCTCGTCTCTCCTCACCTTTCGCTTCTCTTCCAGAGGCAGATCAAAGAAATTTTTTTCCCGCCGTCAAAAGTCCCCGGAGGAGGCCTGGCGAAACCCCATGGTTGATCACCTGGAAGAATCCCCAGTTCTTGCACGCATCACCTATCTGGGCCACTAGTCCTGCGACTGCCCGTGGATCGTCGGAGGTATCCGGGTCGTTCAAGAGAGAGAGAGGTCGATTAAAGGGATCCCTCCGGCCTCGACGATGGTCTGTTTCGGCCTGTGTTCTATGGCTTGGATGAAGGCTGGATCAATTTCACCCATGTCTCTCGGAATGAAGGCCTGTATCCTTGTTCTTGTTCTTATGCGCGCAGTAAATAGTAAATACCATCGAGGACTGTCTCGTCTTTATATAGGGTGAGAGTGATTGGAGACTCGCAGTGGTATATATGATATACATTGAACCTGGACATTTTTTTTTTTTGGTATGGTGTGTGATTTCATGGCTAACGATGTGTTTTGGACACGTTTGTCAATACAAGGTTATCACATATGTGATTTCATGGCTAACGTAGAAACGAGGTTATCAAATTCGAAGCTTCAATGTTTAGTATGTCATTAGGAAAGAAGGCGAATTAGTTTGTTAGTGGGTAGGATTTTACTACCTCAAACTTAGGGGTGTCAAAGGGCCAGTTGGGGTAGGGCTGGGGTCAACCGTAGCCCTACCCTTCCTTATAAGAGGAGGGTCCTAGCCCGGCCCTTCAAGGGCCAGGGCCGAGTAGGGCCGGTCAAAGGGCCGAAAGAAAGAACGAAATTTTTTTTGTCATATGAGATGACGAATTTTGTTTTACTACATCGACTATCAACCTGACATGTAAATAAATACCCTCCTCTTTTATCCGGGTTGGGACCGGCATTGCAAAAAAAAAAGCAATGACAGAATTTAAAAAAAAAATTTCGTTGTCAGTGACAAGTCAAGCATAATAAAATAAAACATAACATAATAAAACAAAACATAGACAGTATAGGTAAACAAGTAGAGCAATACAATTATATAAAACAAAATTTAAAAATCTATATCACCCATTAATATATCTAATTTTGATAGTTCTATCGACTCTAACTCATTTTGTTTAGTTGTACAAATCTAATCTTGACAACAAACTAAGGCTTCTACAGTGTCTGGTTTTAAACAACTTCTAAACTGGTCAAGTACCCTTCCTCCAGTGCTAAATGCTGACTCAAAAGCTACTGTTGTCATTGAAATCGCTAAAATATCACAAGTCATTATTGATAAAATTGGATATTTTTTTGAATTAACTTTTCACCAAAATAATATATCTAAGTCGTCAGATTTATCTCTTGGCTCTTCCAAATACAAATCTAATTCTGACCCTACTTCTAAATTAATACTTTGACTTATTTCTTCTTCAAATCTCGAGAAATCATCATCTTTTCTCTTTGAACTTGTTACAACAATATTCTCTCTACTTGACTTTGAGGCATTAGGGATACAAAATTTAGCACTATATTCCTTATACAAGTCTTTAAGATTCTTAAGGGCTTTATCCTTTCGTGTCTTCACTATATCACTATCCGCAAATAACTTTCTCAAAACATATTCTAAATACAATTGTTTATGCTGAGAATCAAAAATTATAGCAAGTTCAAAAATCGGATTATAATCTTCCCAATATTTATCAAATTTTACTTTCATTGTTTTAGCTATATCACGGAGAAAATGATCTTCACCATTTATTTTCTCCATTAATTCAATATGTATCTTAACTACTTCTTCCAAAAATAAATTTATAGTTAGGTATTTAATTCTAGATAATATATTTGTAGCTTCATAAAAATTTTGTAAAAGCTCGCATATTATCTTTGCATGATACCACTCATCTTCTAAAGGATTACATTTATAGTTTGAATCTATTATTTCTAATCGAGTAAAAACTTCCCTAAATTCTAATGCAGCCTCTAGCAGAAGATAGGTGAAGTTCTATCTCGTAGAAACATTGAGGGGTAACCCCTTACCAATATTTAACCCTAATTCACTAACTAGTTTGCGGAATTTATGTGTGCGTGATATTGAATTTTTAATAAATTTTACTGATTCCCGAATATTTTGAATAATCGGGCTTATTTCTCTCAATCCATCTTGTACAATAAGGTTGATGATATGTACAGAACAACGCATATGAAATAACTTACCTTCTAATGGAAAAGCTTCTTTTCTAGTTAGATGAGTTTTCAAAACTCTTACAATACAATCATTTGTACTACAGTTGTCTAAAACTAAACTAAATATTTTTTCAGAAATTTTTCATTTTATTAAATTTGATTTAATAGTTTCAGCTAAAGCCAATCCTACATGGAGTGGATCAACATTAATAAAGTTAATTATTCTTTTTTTAAGATTCCAATCAGAGTCAATATAATGGGTTGTTATAACCATATATCCTAATATTTGGTTGGATGTCCACATATCAGATGTGAGACTAATTCTCGATGAATTACTTTAAAAAAATGTTAACATTTTAGATTTTTCTTTTTTATAAATTTTCATGCAATCAGACTTAATGGTGTTACGTGACACCATCTTAAATAGAGGTTGTAGTTGTAGAGACTCGAATCTTTTTCATGTTTTTATTGCATTACATTAGGGGTATTATAATCCTTGTGATGTTTTAATGTTTATTGTATTTTATATCTTATGGGTGTAGTGTGATTAAGGTTTAATCAAACTTGTAACGGAGGAATGCAATAACACACCCTAAACTTTAGGAAGCTCTAGTTTGGGCACCGTTTATTGGATTTTAGTGATTCTTGAACCATTAGAAAGGTATTGGAACCCTCTTCGAGATTCATGTTTAATGTTTTTCCTTATTTTGAGTTTAAGCCAAGTCAATAGTGGGTTTTCTGATGTTTTGTCTAATGGAATTGCATATCAGCCAACTTTGGGGACAATTTAGTCTATTAATTAAGTGAAATTTGGAAATTCTAAACTACCAGAAATGTTTGTTTTCGAGAGACGAATCCAACGCAAGTTGAATCGTCAAAATCCGACGAACGAGTTAAAAGTTATGGCCAAAACAGTAAAATAGGTCAAAACCTGCAGAGAAAACGATCGCTCGGTTCAAATGTAACGATCGATCGGTTTAGATTCACATAAATCACTTTCGAATGCGTTTCGGGTTTTCCACTCGCTTCAGAATGTGCGATCGATCTTTCCCACCGATCGATCGGTATCTATCGGCTGACTGGTAACTTTTGTTGTATGAACGTTTTTGTTTTTGTTTTTAGTTTCCATCGAGTGTTTTTGATTCCTATCTCGCCCTGCCTCTAGATGACCTCTAACAACGCGCCTAATAAACACCGATTTCGAACATCCAAAAAACTCAGTCTGACGGTCGCCTGGTTGTTTATGGTCAAGGTAGCATGTTGTATAGAGAGCCGGGGATGAGGAGAGTGACGGAGAGGCGAGGAAGAGTTAGAGGGCGAAAGGCTAGGTGCTTCATACTTCAAAAAATGACTAGGCGGTAGGCTAGTAGGAGAGACGAAAGCAGGTCTCAGTCGAGGAAGTGGAGGGTGCGACGGAGAGGCGGGTTGGCGCGTATGGACTGGAGATAGGCGCTGAGAAAGGTGTGTCTGTGGGGTGTGGGTTGTGAGGGGCGTGGGTCTTCGGGGTGAAGAAGGAGACTGCGTCGGAGTGCCTCCAGGGGAGGAAGCTCTCATTGTGCGGCAAAACCGTGTGGCCTAGAATAGGATCCTATTGGGGTATTGAATACTCAGACCGAGTTCTACCAATGCTGACAAAAAGGGAGAGAAAACCTAGGGTGTTGAGGGAAGTGCTCTTGGAGAGAAGGAAATTGCTAGGTTAGATTGCAGGAGAGATTGGGAAGCGTTTCTCCAAATCGTCTTGGAGGGTTTTGAAATCCATGGAAGGCTCCAGGTCATATAACTATCCTAATCACTCATTTAAATGTTTTCTGTGTCGAATGTCTATATCTCGGAATGGTATTAAATAGTTTTATTTGATGCATTTTTTTCACTATTTTTCCTAGGAAGTAAAGCTAATTATATGCTTAAACAATAACTCACTGTTCCTCCTGAAAATACCCGAATCCTAATCAACCCATATAGCCCAATGACTCCTTTAGCCTCTGTCACACTTGAGTCCATGTACTTTGCCTCAATCCTAACAAAAGCAACTGTTGACTGTAACGTCGATCTCCAACTCACCGGTCTTCTAAACAAAAGTAACGACAATCCATATTTTACCGCATTTATCCCAATCACCAGCATGTATCTGAATCCCCAATTCCAACCCCGTACTGACTGAGCAATCAATCCTACTCAACATCAACCCAACAACCATCTACTGTCCTGAATGTATCTTAAGATCCATTTTACTGCCAACCAATGTCTTTTTCCTGGATCATGCATGTACTTGCTCACCATGTTGATGACATGTGAGATGTCTGGCCTAGTAGTACACACCATAGCATACATTAGAGCACCAATTGCGTTCGCATATGGAATTTGAGTCATATACTCATGCTCTTCACTTGTGCGTGGAGACATCAAAGCATTAAGCTTAAAATGAGGGGTCAAATATGTACTTACAGGTTTTGTTTTGTCATCCATACCAAACCGCTGTAGTACTTTCTTCAAATACTGTGTTTGTGACAAACAAACCGTCCCCTTCACTTTGTCTCTTTTAATTTCCATACCAAGTATTTTCTTAGCTTCTCCAAGGTCCTTCATTTCAAATCCATTCCTCAACTAAGTCTTCAACCTGTCTATCTCCACCTTGCTCTTAGATGCAATGAGCATGTCATCTACATATAAGAGTAAATATATGAAGAACCATCACGAAGTTTCCAAAAATATACACAATGATCAAACCGACTTCTTGTGTATTTTTGCTCCATCATAAACCGATCAAATCACTTGTACCACTGCCTTGGAGACTGTTTCAAACCATACGAATTTCTCAGTTTGCAAGCCCAATTCTCTTTACCGGTAACCTTGTACCCATCTAGTTGAGACATGTATATTTCCTCCTCTAAATCATCATGCAAGAAGGTAGTTTTGATGTTGAGTTGTATTAACTCGAGATCAAATTGAGCAACCACAACTAGCAAAATTCGAATAGATGAGTGTTTAACGACCGGATAAAAGACTTCATTGTGATCTATCCCTTCCTTCTATGCATAGCCTTTAGCCACCAGTCTAGCCTTGAATCTCACACTGTCCTTTCCTGAAGAACCTTCCTTCTTGGTGTATACTCACTTGCAACCAATTGCTTTCTTTTCCTTTGGAAGTTGGACTAACTCCCAAGTTTGATTTTTATAAAGTGACTCCATCTCCTCATCCATTCCTTTATTCCATTCTACATTTTCTGAATTTTCAAGGCTTCTCTGGAAGTAAGTGGAACATCATCATCAACTACTGGAAGTGCATAAGCCACCAAGTCAGTAAACTTACAGGTTTTCTAGCTTTTGTTCTAGGTCTATTGGCTGCAATAAGTCTGTTTGTTGTGGGGGCACCTAAACTGGAGCATCCTCCTCAATTGAGGCTAAGTCCTCACCACCTGATTCTCCTATAGGACTATTGATTGTCTGAACAGTTTTCATTGGAACCACCGGAGCCTCAAACTCCACTTGCTACAAAGCACCATTTTTCATTTTCTTCTTCTGAGAATCCTTCTGCTTCATTTGATTTAACATCTCAGACTCCAAAAAGTAACTTTCCTGCTTAAAACAAATTTCTTGTCATCAGAACATCAAAGCCACATCCCTTTACACTTGTGCTAAAGCCCAAAAATATAGCTTTCTTGGCTCTAGGATCTAACTTAGTTTATTTGACATGAAATATGTAGGATAAAACAAATATATGTAATAATCATAATCTGTAGCAGGTTTTCCAAACCATACCTCTATAGGCGTTTTCCCACTATTTGCAGCTACAGGTAACCTGTTGATGAGATGGCATGCATATGTTACTGCTTCAGCCCAGAAAGCCTTGCTCAATCCAGCATTGGACAACATACATCACACCTTCTCTAGTAAAGTATGGTCATGCGTTCTGCCACCGATTCTGTTGTAGCGTATTTCTTATCGTAAAGTGTCTAACTATCCCCTCGTCCTGACATACTTGCATGAATGGATCTGACTTGTATTCACCACCATTATCTGACTTGAGCCTTTTTTATCTTTCTGTTAGTCTGGGTCTTGATCATTTATTCCATTGAAGAAACACATCTAGAACTTCACTTTTATGCCGCATTGTGTACACCCAAACTCGCCTTGAGAAATCATCAATAAAAGTGACAAACCAATGTTTACCTCCCAAAGATACAACATTGGTAGGTCCCCATACATCTGTGTGAACATAAACTAGAGTTCCCTGAGTACGATGAACTGTAGCGCCAAACTTGATTCTAGTTTGCTTTCCCATATGCAATGTTCACAAAATCTAAATTTACC
Source organism: Tetracentron sinense (assembly GCA_015143295.1). NCBI lineage: Eukaryota > Viridiplantae > Streptophyta > Magnoliopsida > Trochodendrales > Trochodendraceae > Tetracentron > Tetracentron sinense. Next base: position 3,556,511 of record CM026552.1, read on the forward strand.
AGTCTTGGCACCTTTTAACAATCCTTGTTTCATCAACCCTTGTAAAACCTTCTCTCCTGCATGCCCTAACCGCATGTGCCATTGTCTGGAAGTATCAGACACAATCTCATCTGAGCTATCAGAAACTGCTGCTCTCCCTATGATTGTATTCCATCTAGAAAATACAAATTTCCTTTTAGAGTACCTTTCATTATAACAAGTGCACCAAATACCACCTTTAGGACTCCACCTTCCATAGTAATCTTGAAACCCTTTAGTCTAAAGAACCCAATGAGATGAGATTCTTCTTCATGTCCGGTACATACCAAACATTCGTTAGAATTCTAATTACTCCATCATGCATCTTCAAAAGAATTTTTCCTATCCCATTTTTTTTGTAGGCATTATCATTTTCCATTAAAACAATTCCTTCATCCAACTCTTGAAAACTTGAAAACCAGTCCCTATGGGGACACATATGGTAGGAACAACCCGAGTCCAAAATCCACTCATTAGAATGACCAACTGATGGTGAAACAGTCAAAACAAATTCTGAATCATCATCTTCAACCTGTGCAAAGTTCGCATTCGAACCTTTCTTTTCCCTGTTTTTCATTTTTTGACATCTTTTCTCCAGTGCCCTTATTGTGACAAAAGACGAGTGTTACCTAGACGCGTGGTATGGGTGCCAAGTGTCTAGGTGTCTAGAGGTGTTCGGCACGGCAAGCTCTAAAAATCCTAATACGGCGGTACGGACATACAAATTTTTAAATATGATTATATATATATATATATATATATTATAACTCAAAATTTTTAAACAATAATAGAAAGGGGAGGGATTACATGTCTCCAAATTTTTTTAAAAGTATATACCTAAGTTATAAAAAATACTCATATAGGGAGTGAAAATGAGCAACAAGAGAGAAAAAAGAGAAGAGAGACTGCTGGTCTCCTAATAAAATTCCTCTATGTTTCTAAAAAAACAATACAACTTGACAAAAAGTTCATAGCAATTGTATTTTTATAATAGCACGACATACTTGAAGCACCACATGCCTAACTATAATGTTGACGTCACCATGACATGGTATAGACATGTACCAAGGAGTGTCGTATCGTGTCCAAGTGTCGGCACGATAAAATTTGGAAAAACTGAAGGGCCTAGGTAACACTGCAAAAGACACTCATCCTTTGCTAGAATTTTTCTTTCAGATGATGATGTTCTTGACTTCAAACGAGATTTACCCCGCCAACCAAATTTTCTATCATCTGACCTGCCCCTTACTATCAAAGCCTCTAATGTTGAGTCCTTATTGGCTTGTTGGTCCTTCTTCCGATACTCATTATTCATTAAAGCATTTGATACATCCTCAAATTTAAGTTCATCTTTTCCATACATTAAAGTAGTAGACGGATGATCATAACTATCGGGTAAGAAATTTATCAAACATAATGCCTTGTCCTCATCATCTATTTTCACTTAAAGATTTTGCAAATCAGTAAGAATTTTATTATACCTGTTTAAATGCTCAATGATAGTAGTACTTGATTTATATTGAAAACAGAAGTCTCTTTTTCAAATAGAGTCAATTTTCAATGCTCTTGGTCATATACTTGTTCTCTAATTTCTTCTATAACTCCTTAGCCAAAGTTTCTTTCATCACAAAATATTTTTGATCCTTAGCAAGACAAAGTCTGATGGTGCCGCAAGCCTGTTAATTAATCTTCTTCAAATCCTTCTCTTCTATATCGTAGGGTTCATCCTTCAAAGTAATATCCAACTCTTGTTGGATTAGAACATCCAAAACTTCGTGTTGCCACATGCCAAAGTTGTTTCTTCCATCAAATTTTTCTACTTCGAATTTTGCATTCGAAACCATAGTTCTTGCCACTGATGTGGGTCTCAAAGACGAACCCTCAACAACTACTTCACTTGTTCCCACCATTTATTCAATCCACAAAAAATTAATCAATACCAAGGTCGAAACCTGGGAGCTGTGATACCAATTTGTTGTGCGAAAGCGTGCAAATATAGTGAAACGAATACAAAAACTAGTAAACGAATTAAACGAATCGAAAGCAAAAAAAAACCACAAGAGAGACACGATTTATGTGGTTCGGCAAGATGCCTACGTCCACGGGCAGCGGTGATCGATCACTAATTCAACATAAAGATTTTACAACTCTCACAAACCCTCTTCCCCAATACACCCAGAAAAACTCCCCCCTCTTCTTTCTTATGAATAAAACCCTAAAACATCCCTTTTATATTAGGGTTACAATAAAAAGATAAAATGTGTAAAATACCCAAAACGTGCCGGGCCTTAAATCAGGTCATCCGGGTCGCCAACGGGTCATCATGAATCCGGGTAGAATTCATGGCAACTATCCAACAGTTTCTGATGACACTTAACTGAAATCCTCAAGTAACACTAATATTTCCTCATTTCGTTGCTGCTACTGTTGTTTTTATAGAACTTATAAACGTGGTTCAATACTGATTCATTCTCAGGGTACTTGCAGAGATTCGTCCACACTATGAGATCTATTCAAGGAGCTCTAATCGTCTCTTCATTTTTCAATATTGTTATTGGGTATAGTAAGGCATGGGGCAATTATACAAGGTAACATAATTAGAATCATTAAGATGATCCCGTCTCTCATATTTCCAGTCCAGTCACTCTAATCTTACATATTCTAGCTTTCTAAAGAGGACGAGGCTTGAAGCCTTGGTCAGAAAACATGTGGGCTCTCGGGCTTGTTTCTTATAGTTTTCTCTTTGATTTCTTTTTCAGGTTCTGCAGTCCTGTTGTTATCGTTCCAGTGGTTTGTGTGGTGGGTCTTGGTCTGTTTGAGAGGGGCTTTCCTCGGGTATTTGGTTCTCTTTCAACACTTCCTTGCCAGGTAACTGATTGAAAATTTATAGGTGAACCATATTTGACATCCCTGTAATCTCTCCAGATTGGCGACTGTGTGGAGATTGGCCTTCCCATGCTTATTCTATTGGTTATCTGCCAACAGGTAATGGATCTTAGTTCTGTTGAAATATTTCTTAAAGATGTATTTCTCCAAAAAGGAGACATGAAAATTTGCATGCTATATATTGCTTTTGTGCAGTATTTGAAACGCATCCACGAGAGCGCACATAACATACTTGAGAGGTTTGCCTTGCTGTTCTGCATTGCAATTGTCTGGGCTTTTGCTGCTATCCTCACTGTGGGTGGTGCTTACAACAACGTCCAGGAGCAGACTAAGCTGCATTGCCGCACCGATCGTTCCTTCCTTATATCATCAGCTCCATGGTATAGTTCAAATTATGGAGTTTTCTACTAGTTCTTCTGTGTTACATTCCCATATTAGAGGAATTGGGTTTTCAATGACATAATATATGGTGTTGGTATCATTCTAGGATCAAAATTCCATACCCTTTTCAGTGGGGTGCACCCATCTTCAGAGCAAGCCATGTCTTTGGGATGATGGGGGCAGCACTTGTTTCATCAGCTGAGGTTTAGTGTCACTACTCCCTATCTCTTTCATTGGTGCTAGAGTAGGATCTGCTGTTTGGGCACCATCTTTCTTACTCATTTTATAAATTTTCAATACAGTCAACTGGAACATACTTTGTAGCAGCACGGCTTGCAGGCGCTACACCCCCTCCAGCACATGTGCTTAGTAGAAGCATCGGGCTGCAGGTTGTCCACAAATAAAAAGTTTGTTCAGTTTGTATCTTTTTCCTCCAGATGCGATGGATTGCTGGTATTTATTGATGTTTAGATAAATAACCAAAGGGTACAAAGAATTAGCTGATATATGTGTGACCAAGTCATGGAGAGAGATGTTAACCACACTGATCCTAGCAGACCTAATATGCTGACATGTCCATCCAGTCAATTTAATAGCATAAAAAGATATATGGTTCAAATATTAGTTAATGGAAATAAAAGGAAAGTCAAAAATTTTGTAGCGATTAGTAGAGTAAAAGAAATCTGAGAAAGTGAGACTTGTTACTGATAAGAGTGTTGCCATGTCTCTTGCACTCATGTCCCTAATGCAATTCCTTAAAAATGGAAATTCTTTTTGAACTTGGGATAATATGAAGATATGAAGTTTTAGAGATTGGCATTTCAAAAAACTCTTAAATATGAGAACAATGTTATTGAAACTACAATACTTCTGTTAGATTATTCTTGTTGAATATGGGGGGAGAGGGGGTGGACGTACCCCAACTTGAGGGAACCACATAAATCTGTGTTTTCTGTGTGTGTTTGTTCTTGTTATTTTTCTGTCTATATTTCGTGTCTCACAAATTCTGTTTAGGGTTCATTCCCTAACAAACTACCTACTGTAGTATCAAATGTAACAGAGTATGTAATAAGCTGTCCTTACTAAGTTCTTTTTTTTTTTTTGTGACTGCAGGGTGTGGGCATGCTGCTTGATGGGATATTTGGTGCTGCTGTTGGTACTACTGCATCTGTGTAAGGAGGAAATACTAGTATGAGCATTATATCAATCTGCTTTTTATGGCTCTACTCTAGAATACTAATAATCTTCTCTGAAAATAATTATCAGAGAATTCCTAATATCCTTTGCCCTGTATTATTGAACCCAGGTTTCTGAAATTTGGAAATTTGTGTTTTGTTTGAAGTAGCCGAAAATACATGTATAATGCCACGTTTAAGGACACCATAGTGATAAATAGAGTGTGGGAGATGGGGGGAGAGGTTTAACTTTAACAATGTTCCTTTTTATCAGCTTTAATATGTTATATAGGTATTGTTGTTTTGTTGTGTATAACTATCGATAATTGAAACAGATCAAGTCCTAACTTGTTGTATAAGTAGAGTAAATATTCCAATAGGTCCCTTCTATGTCACTTAGAGAGAATTTATCAAGGTCGGACATGAATGTCTGCACTCCAATCCTTGAAACCGACATAAGAACATGTCCATAGTTTTAGTCCCATATCTCATCTAAATGGATTAAAATACTACTGTTATGTAGGGTTGTGACTTTCCAATGCGCATTGTACTAATAAAACTGAGTGCCATTGCAGTGAAAATGTTGGCCTTCTTGGACTGACTCAGGTAGGGAGCCGAAGGGTTGTCCAGATATCAACTGTTTTCATGATCTTCTTCTCCATATTTGGTTTGTTTCTATACTTTTATCACAAATTAGAACAAAGTCGGTGCTTTTGGTTATCATCAAATGTTTGATTCTATATTGCTTTCTTTCAGGGAAGTTTGGGGCCTTCTTCGCATCGATTCCATTGCCAATATTTGCTGCCATATACTGTGTTCTATTTGGACTTGTTGGTAAGTTTACATTCCAAAGGTTTGTAATATTTTCATAATCATCAAAGTAATTGCCTCAACCACTATTAATCACATAGAAAATTATTCTTGAACCTTGTTAATGTCTTTTTTTATGGGAAGTTTTCTTTTTATCATTGCAGCTGCTGTTGGGATATCATTTATTCAATTCACGAACAACAACTCCATGAGAAACCTCTACATCTTGGGCCTCTCTTTGTTCCTCGGAATATCCATTCCTCAATATTTTAACGAGTACACTGCTTCAGCTGGCCATGGACCAGTTAAATCAGATGGCAGATGGGTAAGTTTTATGGCAATGTCTTTTATCACATCATTCAATTTGTCCAGTTTTTTTTGTCACGCATGAGCGTGTCTAAATATGCCAATTAACTTTCTTCTCTTGGATGATATAACTATAGCACAAAATGATAACGCAATGTCACTTATCTTCTTGACCATATCCCAGCTTTGCTGGCCAAATATTACATCATTAATTATAACCCAAACGAAATCTTATTTTTCATTCCAAGCACAAATAGATCCTCAGCTTTCCTGAAGGTAATCTATCTGATATATACTTTATTGGGGTGTTTGCAGTTCAATGACATACTGAACACGATCTTCTCATCACCTCCGACTGTGGCATTGATTGTTGCTACACTGCTTGATAACACACTCGATGCCAAGTACACGACTGATGACAGAGGTCTGCCGTGGTGGGTCCCTTTCCAGAACAGGAAGGGAGATATCAGAAATGAGGAATTTTATGGTCTACCTCTTAGGATACATGAGTACATCCCCACCAGATTCCTCTAAAATATTTTACCTGCATGTACATTTTACTTTAGCTGCATTGAAATTTATGTTTTGTACATCATGAAGTTATTTTTAAATCATAGACAAAACGTACCTTGACCAATTCTGATTCACCTGACAGTTTTTCGTTCGGTTTTGGACAGTACAATATGGTGAATGATGTGATATTAGTAATTACAACTTTTATTTTAGTAATACTAATACTAGGTCTCCACCACATAGTAATACACTTACAGGCTCCAACCAATACAGGTCTAATTAACTTTATGAAGATCATTGATGTCGGTGTTATTAACATGTCCATCACTCTGGAGACTCTGTCGACCATGGAAGAAGCCAAAGTCCATCGAGTTATAGACAATCATCAGCTGACACTATCAGCAGCATCTAAATTTACTTTGAGTGGGTGATACTACTTGCTCATTTATAGGCAACGCATTAAGTATCAATTAGTGCATAGATGGGCTGCAAACTGGGCGATATTTTACATTGCAATGGTCATATATGTAGTTCATTAAGAAACCTAGTCTGGTGATAAAATGGTTTTCATTTTGATCATATATATAAGCAGTGAGATTCAGTGGGACACTTCATTTCCTCTTGAGCTGTAGTTGCTCGTTGGCCTGATATGAGCTATAGTTCTAAAATCCAATAAATGGGCTTAGGGTGTAGGCTTTTTGAATAGGTGGATATATGAGTGAATGAGGTGTGGGGTTTTTGGCTCGAATAGAGCAAACCCAACATGGGCGATCGATCGGCCAAGCATGGCCGATCGATCGGTGGTCGACGCGTTTTAGACCGTTGGATTTTCATTTGCGTTTGGATACTCTTATTTTGAAATAGGAAGTTGCCTCTTTTATGGAGATGAGTTTTGGGAAAGTCCCAATTATAATGGGATTGTTTTGTGGCTATAAATAAGCCTAGGGTGGAGGCTTATAGAGATAACCCAGAAAGGAAGAACCTTAAGAGGAAGAGAAGGCCACGGATATGTGAGGTGTGGGTTGGGCTTACATGGAGAACGGGAGATCTCCTATGGAAAGCCCTTATTAGCTCTCAAGAGAGGAGAGTGTTCTCACGGCTTTATCTCGGTGTGCTCTCATGGTGGAGAGTAGTGGTTCGGGTTTAAAGGGTTCGGGTTTTGTATTTCCTTTGTCCTAAAAGGATTCGGGTTTAAGTCAGATTTGGGTAGAGAGAGTGAACAAAGAATTGTGGGTTGTGTGAGAACCTTTCAAGGGTTGTGGCAGAGTTCTTGAGTGTGTGTATTCTTGTTTATCTTCTCTCTTTAATTAGTGGAAGTATATCTGGACCGGTTTGCAGAGAGTGGACGTAGCCCTTGATTGGGTGAACCACTATATATCTTGTGTATTGTCTTTTTGTCATATTTTCTCGAGAATGCCCATTGATAGCATCACCGCTTCTGCCGCGCCCAATATGAGGCTCCTATGGAGGACTCTAGTAGTTCTCAAGAACAACGAGTTGAATCTTGGGAGAACGGGTAGCTCTTGAAAAGAAGAACAACTCACGATTCCCAATGACACTGTGTTCGAGAGTGAGAATTCATGTGCTATGTAAATCTCTATATAACTAAAGTTCCTTTATTTTTATTTTTTTTTGGAAACAAGGGTATCCATGCCTCTTAGAGCACCTGACTATTCCCTCGGGCACATGCAACTCCCCCCCAAGCCACACGCACTAGGTAAGACGGGATTACTCCCCAAGGGTGGCCAACAGAGGGAGGGGATTCGAACTCAGGACCTCTGCTTCCTGAGGCGTGGTCTTGGCCAACATCCCAACCCCCTGTTGGTTTAAAAATTGTTGTTATTTCTACCAGGTAAGACCATTTTCTTTTCCAGAGGGTTGGTAACCTACTTACCAAGTCCTATAATCATGCATAAATCAGGGATCAACCTTAACACACATAATGTAGTCCTTTGGAGAAAATCGATGAGGATGGGACTTGAACCCAATCCTAGAGTATGAACACATCTAAGCTTTACTACTTGATCAAGGTGGCATCGTAGAGGTAGATCGTAAAATTTCTTTATTCTATTAAATATGAAAATCGTTTTACATGTAGATACAGCCCTATTGTGGGTGAATCACATTATGTTTTGCTTGTATTATTTATATATCTATTTTTATCACATTAAACCCGGAGGTCTCCAGGTTGATTTCTTGGCTCCCCTCAATATCGGTTGTATTGGGTGGGGGTATTCCCTATGCAGCATGTGGGACTAGTCCGAACCTTAAAGATTCAAGATATCCATGTTTATAAAAAAAAAACCCCAAGATCACCTTTCTCCTTACAACAATGACAGCATGACTAGCATTCCCCTATTTCCAAAAGGCCAAGCCATGTCACTTGGTGAAACCCCAACCTCCGAAAAAAAAATGGTATAGTCAAATGGCTAGGCTAGAATCAACAGATTCTGGAGTTAGTCAATCCAACCATCAATGAAATTGCTTTTTGGGTGAGGTAGGGAATGAGAATGGAGTCATAAACCTTCTTGCATGAAAAGCGACAGTAGTGGTGACCTACTGTGGAAGTCTTCCTTCATTTTGTTTACTTAGCAGAGAAGAAGGTGGAGAATCTAAAGAAATAAAGTATTGGAATTTTTACAAGATTTATCTACTAAAACGAAAGTCAGCTTGTCCTATTTTTGTTGTCTTGTATAGTGGGGTTAGTAGTATAGCCTTTTTTTTGTTGTTGGCGACGAAGGTGTTTGGGCCTCTTAGAGCACCCGACTAATCCTTCCCCAACCTCACGCACCAAGTAAGTAGGTGTTGAATTAGAGGATTCGGAAGCTTGTTGAATCGGATGGATCTTCAAGTTTTGAAGAACTGGACTATAGTCTTCAAGCTATCAGACTGCTAGATCATTATCATCTTCAAGTTCCACCTCAATAACTTCTGGGTGATCCGCAACCCAAAAGAAGCTCAACTACACTTCGTTAGCTGCTCTTCCTTGGATTCTTGAAGGGGTGAAACAAGAGAGAGAAAATGGGACCGAAAATAAAAGTGATTTGAAGGGAGAGAAGGAGCAGTGAAAAACATGAATGAACTGACAACTTTCCTTCTTAAGAATACCCAAGAACACTTTGAATATGAGAAATAATGATTTTCCTAAAATTTTCTTAACTAAGTTTTTCAGAAGAAGATCCGATGGAATCCAAAAGTTGTTTAATCAATATGGGTCATTCCCTATTTATAACAAAAGTCTTTAATCAGTCAATGCTCTCACATCAAAATATCATTTGATGTGATAGCTAACAAAAATCTGATATGACAACTAACTGACTCTGATATATGCCAACTATATACTGCTAAGTGGAGTCATTCTATCAATAACTAACATGTATTCTATTAAAAGTAAAATACATTCGTTAAAAGGAGCCTATCTGTTAAGTACCACTTAACGTGTTTTATTGAGAAAGAGATGTCAGCTCATCAAGCCACCGTAACCAACTTTCAGTTTCGATTTAATTATTTGGGCTATTATGACCTAAACAGCTTTTAGATATGTTCTTCAAGGTTAAAGGAATAAACTACTTCCAAAAGAGTTCATCTACTTTGACAAATTTCCTCCTACTTCTTCAAACCACATCTCATACTCCTTCCCTCAGATATATATATATATATATATATATAAATCTAGTGTTTTAAAACACGAAAACTCGGATCGTCTCGAAACCTTGTTGAGTCGAGTCAACTCGAAAACTCGGCCAAAACTCAATACTAAAAACTCGAAAAATATAATATATTTTTATTATGTATCATATTTATATAAAATAATATAAATTAAAAATTCAATTATAAAACTACATCTAATATGATATTATATATATAAATAATATTATTCTTTAGAAAAATTATTTAAAAAACTTATATAATGAATTATTAATTCCTATTTTACCATATTGCTATTTTTTAGATGTTATAACTGATTAATTAACAAATAATTCATCAATTATATGAATATTCCATAATATCATTTACCATCAACGTCCAATCAACTAATTGACTAAAAATATATAAAACAAACTAAAAAGGTTATCATCTATTGATGGCTTAAAACATCGCCACCAATTAACAAACTAATTATTACAAGTTCAAATTTTAATTATTTAAATCAGTATCAAGATCTAAATAAGATTCTGGTGGTAAAGTCTCACTTCCATTCTCACGCTCTCCTGAGCCAGCTTCCAACAACCAATCATCTTCTCCAAATTTGTTATGATCAGGAATTGGTGGGTCTACTTGCGTGTCATCGTCACCAGGTTCACAAGCAACCCACTCATCCTCACAACTCTCTAGCAAGATGTTGTCCAATAGGACTGGATCATAATCTGAAGCATGTCTCCTTACCTGTCGCTCCCTAAGCCTCAAGTTGTAATGTACAAACCCCAACTTATCTAACTTCTCTTTCTTCAATCGATTCCTCTTCAATTCTTGGTATGGATTTGATCAAATGTACTCCAGTCCTTTTCGCATCCAGTTGAGGAACAAGTTTGGCTTAAAATGCGAATGGCGATCCGTTTGAGAGTGGGAGTTCCCCAACCATAGTTTTCCCACCAAGAAACTGTAAAATAATAAAATGTAATTAAAATCTGTAATATAAAAAAGAAGATTATTGTAAAACTAAGATTTATTAATACATTAAACAAAAAGTATTTGCCTGGAGTAAGTTTAGTTCGAGTTCTTATTGCCATGTCCGTCCCAAAGTCTCCTTGAGCCTTTTCATATATAGACAACTAGAAAATATTATGAATGAAAAATTAGTTATCAATAATTTTTTTTTGAAGGTTGAATGTTATAACTTCAAATAACATACCTCTTTAATAGCCTCAATTTTTTTTTCCACATCTTCCTCCATAGACATAAGGACCTTATGTAATCCACGCCGAACTTCTCCATCTTGTGAAAATTCAGGGCTGTAGCGAATAGTTGGATTAAAGAAGTATCCCGTTACATGGAGTGGAGAATGAAAAGTAGAATTTCGTCTCCAATCAATTATCTTCCAAAATTTATTGTACTTCTTCTCGTCGTTGTCATTGACTTCTGCAATTTTTGTTTTTTTTTTATCAATGGCCTGATATATCAAACCCATAGTTGGTTCTTTATCAGCATTGACTAGCCGCAATAATTCAACAAGTGGGGTGACTGATCTTTGAAGCTTCTCAAGCCTTCTCCAAAAACCATTATCCAACAATTTTTTTTCTATTTCCTTCCCCTTCGCCAAACTTGCAAATCTTGACTTAACCCAATCTTCAAATAACATCATAGCTTTCAACCCAGCTTGCTGTGTTAAAAAAAAAAATTATTTAGAACTAGTCTATTAAATTCAAAGTAAAAAAAAGAAAACAATTAGATTTTCTAAAGAGTAAATAACCATTTACCTGTTCTAGAAGACTTCCCGTGTCCGGTCTCAAAATTTCTCTTCCCTTTGTATGTGTTCTCATTAGACTTAACACTTGAGCATGATTATAAATAAATTTAGCCGATTTCTTAGCTATCTCAATCAAATCGCTTATATACTCTTTAGTTTTCCAATCTTCTCTAAAATGAGATCCACATTATGGGCAGCACATGAAGTCCAGAAGCAATGTTTTCTTTTTGCCATCAATATTTTACCTGTAGCCACGTAATTTGTTGCATTATAAGTTATTACTTGAACAACATTCTTTTCTCCAACTTCTTCCACAATGTCATCAAGGAGGTAGAAAAGATTTGCTGCACTCTTCACAATATTTGAGGCATCCACTGATTTAATAAACATTGTTCCCCTCGGACATGAGACCAAAAAATTTATTATAGATCTTCCACGTTGGTCCGTCCACCCATCTGACAATATGGAACAACCTGTTTCAGCTCAAGAATCCCTTAATTCTTTAAAATACAATTCCAAATTCAGAACCTCCCCATCTAACGCCGGACCTAACAGTTCATAAGGAGTTGGAGCCTTTAATCCCAAACCATAGTTACCAATTACTTTAATAAATTTTGGAAAAAAGACAAAATCGACTGCATTAAATGGAATTGCAGCACGATAAAACCATCTCCCAACCATTTCTACAACCCTCTTTCATGCATTCTTATCCATAGCAGTTAGTAACTTTAATTGAATTGTATTTGAATCTTTGGCAGTCTCTTTTCCCTTTCTTATTCTTGATAGTTGTTCAACTTCATCATCATCATCAGACTTTTTCTCACCAAATTCTCCCAAACTTCATTTTCTGATTACTTTAGAACTTTTCACATCTTTTTTCTGGTAAGTATTTCTGTCATCTCTTTAGCCACACTTTTATCAACTTTAGGAGATTTTGCAGCATCTCCCGGAATCCTTGCAATGTGTTGTTTTAACCTGTGAATCCCTCCCCACATTGTTTTCCCACAATAATTACAATGAAGATGTTTTTTATCCGATGAGATAGCCATGCAATGAGCCCAACCAACATCGGTCAAGCGAGATGTTTCAACCACCAATTGACTTGATGGGTCAGGCGTATTTCCTGGCTCATTTTCACATCTTTCCGATGAATCCATAAAACACAAAAACTGAAATTTTAAAAAAAAAATATTAGTTGACATGGGTTATATTCTAATTAATATAACGTTTAAAAGTACACTACAAATTTTTTAAATTGAAAAAACATTTTTTAAAAATAAATTCTCATTCATAGAACTAACACCAACGATGCTTTGGGGTTCATACGGTCCAATCAACCTTTATTTTAAGGGTATTTCATTTCATTTTTAAACTTTTGTCCTATTCATGGTTTTTTTTAAAAATTTGGAGAACTATTCATGGTATGTACCTTCCAACAATGTTTTGGGTTCATACGGTCCAATCCACCTTATTATTTTAAGGGTATTTTATTTTTAAGCTTTTGTCCTATCAAGTACTATGCTTACCTTTTTCTTTTTCTTTACTTTAAAGAGATATGATGGAAGCTTTCTGCCTCCTATCACTCCTATCACTTCTCACTTTTCCACAGCAGATTTTTTTATTTTTTATTGTATGTTCTAATGATCCTCAAAGATCTTTACTGGTTAGAAGATAGATCATAGAAGAAGAGAGAACAACGAAACAGAGAATGGAGAAGTTCTTACCAGAGAATCCAGAGATCGAGATCTCTTCTTCTTCTTCTTCTTCGAATCTCGTCGGAATGGAGCCGAGCAGATCTAGTCGAACACTTAATCTCGCCGGCGAGCACCTAATCTTGCCAGTGAGCACTTCTTCTTCCACTTCTTCTTCTTCTTCGTCAAACGCTATTACTGCTGCTATAAAAGAGATTATAGACCTCGATTAACTAATAAAGGAAAAAGAGTTTACTTTGGGGATATTTTTTTAGGGTTTAAAAAAAAATATATTAGACCCCTTCGAGTTTGGTTCAATCTACTCGACTTGGTTGAGATGCGTCAACTCAACCGAGTCGGGCGAGTTTCAGTCCAAGTAGTGGCACTACCGAGTTTCTAACCGAGTTGACTCGAAATCCGATCGATCCGAGTCAACTCGGTCGAGTTTCGAGTCAACTCGACAACTTTTTAAACACTGTATAAATCATCATATACCAAAGGCGGGTCATGTGCCTTTGTGATACATTATCTAGAGAAATCATAAGTGCTGGACAAGGGCACTATTCTCAGGGTGGATGTGATATCCACCGTCAGACCTCAATCATCTAGTACGAGAGAATGAGACTATGGAGGTCGTGTTTTCCTCTAATAAATAGGTCACAGGCAAATGGGGTAAGATACATCCGAGAATTCCCTCCCGACTATCAGCCCATAAAGTAATCCATAATTTACTGAAATAGGAGATGAGGGGAACACACACGCCTATTTAGACGAGGAAGGTAATCAGTACCTTTACCTCCTGATAAGGCAATAGGGTACATGGTGATCTGATTCCACTGAATCCCTATAGAGACGAGGTTTAACCGGTAACCGCCTTTTTCGTCTCAACGGAGTATGACTCAAGACCTGTCTTGAAAAGTTAGAATATCATAATGGCGTTAGAAATATTCAGTAATCTGATTCTACTGAAATCTTACCAAGTACAAATTTGGTCTTGACGGAGTTTACCTCCTTTGAGCTTCCAAGAGAATTTGAAAGTTTATCAGTTGATTAAAATTTGCTTATTTGATCATATCATCTGTGAAATACTCGAACTACTTCAGGCCGTGAAGTCAACCAGTATGCTCGGAATTTGGATCTTATTCTCAATCATGACATACTTTAAGGTACCTGTACCTTCCAAATCATATAATTTTTATCCACGTGACTTTTGACTAGTTCAAATTCTGATCTGACTAGGAAATGATTTCCATGTGTCAATTTATCATTTTCTATCATCAATAGTAGGGATTAATCCCTGAGGATGGCCAACCGGCGGAAGAGAATTGAACTCAAGACCTCCGCTTCCTAGGCATGGTCTTGGCCAGCACACCAAATTCCCCGTTGGTTTAGTAGTATAGCATTGGGTGAACGTGTGTGGAGTGGTAAGGGCATCTTCACCTTTTTCATATTTAATTGAATAAAGGTATTGGCGGCTAACACTTTCTTTTTCAATCGCATTATTTACCTACGTTAGTAGGGTTAGTACGGTCAGATGTTAACTTGGGCATTTGAGCTCTTGCAACTCATACAGTCATACCCGGGGGGATTGGATTCCCAGAGATAAATCCCTGAGGGTGGCCAACCAGGGGAAGAGAATTGAACTCAAGACCTCCGCTTCCTAGGCATGGTCTTGGCCAACATACCAAATCTCCCGTTGGTTTAGTAGTATAGCGTTGGGTGAACGTGTGTGGAGTGGTAAGGGCATCTTCACCTTTTTCATATTTAAACGAATAAAGGTATTGGCTGCTAAGTACTTTCTTTTTCAATCGCATCATTTACCTACATTAGTAGGGTCAGTATGGTCAGATGTTAACTTGGGCATTTGAGCTCTTGCAACTCATACGATACTTGGGGGGATTGCATCTATAACGGCACAAAAAAAACCGCCTTACAAAATTGATTTCCAACGGCATTTTAAACCGCCGTTACTAAACTTTATCTGTAACGACGGTTTAAAACCACTGCAATAAATCAAAAATAAATAAAAAAAATTATTTTTTAATTAAAATAATTTTTTTACCTGTATTAATTGTACTTATGAGCAATATAAAAGAAATTTAAATTATTTACAAAAGTTCTAAACACCAAAATATAATCCATAAATATATAAATTCATGTACATAACAATCCCATAACAAACCATCTAAAATGTCCGTCAATATATATATATATACATGTCCCAAAAAATGTATCAAATGTAAAATAAAAAATCTACTAGAGCTGCCTAGCAAGTCCCTTCGACTGATGCGCTCCTGCTACCCCAAAACCTGATAGATGTGTGCTGCCGACACCCTCCTACAAAAATAATAAAATACAATTTATTATTAGACTAGCAAAATGATAAAATTTATGAACTTCATCAAAAATTTGCAAATAAAAAAATAATCGTAAAGATTTCATAGTTATTGGATTAAACAAAAAAGTTTAGTTCATTAGCCTAAACCTAGAAACGCGCACCAAATCCAAACCGAGGGTTGAATTCCGATGCCGGTTCTTTTAACACGTGTATTTCGACCCAACCTAAGTGTGAGAATTCGTTTTGCTACAATCTGAGGTAGTTTGCCTGATTTGGGCACCGAGAGGCCGAAATCCATAACTTAGATAGTATGCTTTGGCCTAAACCCACAAGCTTCCACCATTTCTAAATCGGGGGTCGGATTTCGATCTCATTTCGTCTAACGCGTGTATTTCAATACATCCTAGGTGTTGGAGTTGGTTTGGAGTGAATTCGAGGTCGTATGCCCGATATGGCACCGAGATGGCCAAAATCCATGTTTCTCAACTATACTTTGGCCTAAACCCACAAGCTTCCACTATTTCCAAACAGGGAGTCAGATTTTGATCCTGTTTCTTCTAATGCGTGTATTTCAATACATCCCAAGTGTTGGAGTTGTTTCGAGCGAATCCGAGGTCGTATACCCGATATGGGCACCGAGATGGCTGAAATCCATGTTTCTCAACTATACTTTGGCCTAAACCCACAAGCTTCCACCATTTCCAAAACCGGAGTCGGATTTTGATCCCATTTCTTCTAACACGTGTATTTTAATACATCCTAAGTGTTGGATTTGGTTTGGAGCGAATCCGAGGTCGTATGTCCGATATGGGCACTGAGATGGTCGAAATCCATGTTTCTCAACTATACTTTGGCCTAAACCCACAAGCTTCTATCATTTCCAAACCGGGGGTCGGATTTCGAACCCGTTTCTTCTAACGCGTGTATTTCAATACATCCTAAGTGTTGGAGTTGGTTTCGAGCGAATCCGATGTCGTATGCCCGATATGGGCACCGAGATGACCGAAATCCATGTTTCTTAACTATACTTTGGCCTAAACCCACAAGCTTCCACCATTTCCAAACCGGGGGTCGGATTTCGATCCCGTTTCTTCTAATGCATGTATTTTAATACATCCTAAGTGTTGGAGCTGGTTCGAGAACCACCGTTACAGACATGTAGTTTAGTAGTGCCTGAATCTGTTGATCAATTCAGACCTATCAGTTTATGCAACTTTATTTGCATCGTTGTAGCAAAAGTTTTTGCTAATCGATTGAAGAGGCTTTTGGGGTCTCTTATCAATGAGTGTCAAAGTGCTTTTGTGCCAAATAGAATGATTGCAGACAATATCCTAGTAGCTCATGAGTTACTTCATTTCTAAAAAAGGAAGAAGAAATGCAGTGATAGATATCTTTTAGTTAAGATTGATATGAATAAAGCTTATGATAGACTGGAATGGTCTTTCATTATGAAGATGTTAGATAAATTTGGTTTTAGTGCTCACTGGAAGAAAATGATTTATCAATGCATTTCCACAGTCTCATATGAGGTTTTAGTTAATGACTCTCCACTACAATCTTTTGTTCCCTAGAGAGGAATTAGTCAAGGGGATCCGTTATTACCATACATGTTCATACTTTGTATTGAGGCTCTATTAGCTTCACTTCGAGAAACAACTATTAGAGAAAGACTTGTTGGAATTCAAATCTATCCTAGATGTCCAGAATTAACCCATCTTCTATTTGCTGATGATTGCTTTCTTTTTTGTAAAGCGGATTTGAACAATGTGGGTTGTCTAGCAGACTGTCTGGATACTTGCACACAAGAGTCAGGGCAAATGATTTAACTTTGCTAAATCAGGCACTATTTTTAGCCTAAATACTCTTTGGAAATTTTGAAATTTGTTGTCTCGTTTACTTCACATTAAAAATATTTTGATTCTTGACAAGTATGTAGGCCTCCCAACTGAGTTAGGGAGATCAAAGGCTTCTTTATTTTCTTACTTGAGAGAGTGAATAATGAGAAAAATTCAATCTTGGAAGGGTAAGTTGCTAAGCCAATCAGGAAGAGACGTGTTAATAAAAGCGGTAGTTCAAGCTATGCCAACATTTTCTATGAGGTTTTTTCGGCTTCCAGTCAAATTTTGTAAAGAGGTCAATTCGGCGGTGGCTGACTTTTGGTGGGGAAAGAGAGTAACTGAAAAAAAAGATTCATTTCAAGGGTTGAGAATCTATTTGAAAGTCCAAGGATACAGGAGGAATTGGTTTTAGGGATTTGTTACGCTTCCATAATGCTCTTCTAGCAAAACAAGGATGGAGATTGCTAAAGTATCCAGAGGCTCTTTGGAGCAAAGTTATTAAAGGAAGATACTTTCCAAATGGGTCTTTCCTCCAAGCTTCAGTTGGCGCTAATCCCTCTTGGGGTTGGCGAAGTTTAATAGGGGCCTGAGCACCATCAAACTTGGAGCTAGATGGCAAATTGGTGATGGCTGCTCTGTTAGAGTTTGGGAAGATGCTTGGGTGCCAACTCTACCTTCTTATAGGGTGGCTACACCTAAACCAATTGATTGTCCGGTTTTGTGGGTTGAAGACCTCATTGACCCAGTTCTTAAGCAGAGATTGGATAAGTTACTTGAATTATTCTCTAGTGTAGAGAGAGAAGAGATTTTGAGGATACCCATTTCTGGAAGACAGAACTCCGATAGACTCGTTTGGCACCATAATGTGGGGTAATTTTGAAGTTAAGACGGTTTATCATGTGTCAAAGGTTACTAGTTGGAAACCGAAAGAAGAGAATGCCTCGACTTCTTCAGTGCCACCCCCAAAGTTATGGAGAGCCATATGGAAGCTTAGTATTCCACCAAAGATCAAAAATTTTATTCGAGGTGCCTAAGCAATTCTCTTGCAGTCAGAGCCGAACTACACAAAAGAAAGATCAAGAGTAGCAAATATTGTCTTCCTTTGTCAAAAGCAAGAAGAGACAATAGATAATTTATTTATACATTGTGAATATGCTAGAGCTATTTGGTTTGGATCTCAATTCTCTTTCAGATTAGTTGGTAGTGAAAACCAATTTTTTCAATCTTGGTGGAGTTTATGGGTAAAATTAGAAAATGAGAATTTAGCCTCTTCAACAGAATACTTGAAAGTTCTGTTTATTCTTTGGCAAATTTGGAAGGACCGCAATGAACTAGTTTTCTCAGGACTGAAAGCAAATCCAATGTTAACCTTGAGAAAGGCCACCCAAGGTTGGAACGACTATGTGGTTAGCCTCGTTCATAAAAATCCCAAAGGTGACCAATCTTCTACATCTATAGATTCGAGAGAGAGTTTTAGTAATTTACTAGAGGATCCGCTGAGGTTGTTTTTTTTTTATGTGATGGGGTGGAAAGATTGGATGGAAGTTTGTCTGCATATGGTTTTGTGTGCAAAAGTCGTGATGGGTTGAATATTGCCAAAGTAGCAAAGCTTATTCCAGGTGGTCTTGCAATTGTGGCCGAAGCTTGGGCAATCTTTGAAGTTCTCAAGTTTGCAAAATCTAAAAGGTGGAGCAACTTCAAAATCTGAAGCGATGCAAAAGTTTTAATTGATCTGATTTCTGGTTCAGAAAGTGATTACCCGTGGGCTATTATGCCTTTAGTACATAATATCAAGAGATTCATTTCTGAATTTAGATTAGTTAATATTCAGTTCGTGGGAAGAGCTCTTATCCATCAAGCACATCTTTTGGCCAAAGGACGACTTTCTTCTGTAAGTGATATAGATGTCATGATAAACTTTGATCTTCTCATGGAGAGTTTTCCTTTTTCTGAGCCCGTTAGTGGGTTATTTAATGGCCTTCAGGCTTGCCATCTTTAATTTTTATAAGATTGGATTACCAAAAAAAAGAAGCTACAATGACTATTGTTGTTAAGTTTCACTCCTTTTATTGCAATGATCATTGCCCTTGGAGCACAGCCATCCAATCTCACACAGCCACATTAGAGATGTTATTTGTGAAATAATAATTAAAAAAAATTGCAATGGAAAACGACAGGATTTTGACATATAACATTGGCTGTGTATATTTTTCAAAGTGTTGATCATGACATTAAGGAAAGGACTTTGCTACTGAGGCCCCCTTATTTTCATAAGCCTCAACTAGTGGAGCAAAACTTAGCAACAATGGTATTTATTAGGGCTGCACATGGGCCAGAATTGGGCCTGGTTTTGACATTTTTTAATAGGCTCGGTTACAAAGGCTGTTAGACCCGAACTTGGCCTAATGTGCAACCCTGACTCTTTGTAGACCCACAATGGCTATAAAGGACTAATAGCACGCTCACATTAAAAAGTGCTAAATGTATTAAATTTTAAATAATAAAGAAATTATATGTAGCCAATATTTTTGAGAAGAGGAGTGCTAGTCCTACTCTCAGGACATTCTTATTTTCGTGTGAGCCAACTATTTATTCATTTTAAGTGTTAAAGCCTTATAATTATGCCAAAAGTACACACTTTTAACATTGAAAATAGACAAATGGTTGGTTCATGCTGAAAGTAGGAATGCCCTGAGAGTAAGCCTAGCATTCCTTTTTTGTTGGGAAATTTAGACATTCTATGTCAAATGTTATTGGATTTTGGTCCTAACTTTTAAATAATAATAATAAAAAAAGATTTGGAGAGATCCTGCCCTTCAAAAACGTGAACACACAGGATATGGTTCCGTCATTCCCTATGGCCAAGATGTTGTTTAAGATCTCTTACAGAATTTGAACACTCCTGACTACATGGTCGTGAGATTTGGGTCAACTGTGAACCGTAGTACCTGAATAATGTCACCAACGTTGATGATGTAAGAGTCGGGGATGGGTTTGACCCGAATCCATTCCCCATCTGTCTTCCTCTTAACTTCGAGACCACCAACGTCGTCCTGAGCAAGCACAGTCAGGGCACCGGCGTCCTTGTGCTGACCAACTCCGAGAGTGAGTTCAGGCGTCGGGCAAGGAGGATAGTAGTTGAGCCGGATAAAGCTTGTTTGCTCTTTGGAGAAGCCGTTGAACCGCTTCGCCGGCAAGCCTAGGCTCATGGATATAAGCTCAAACAACTTATACGATAATTTCTCTACATTTCGACCGTATTCCTCACACGCCTCTCTGACCAAGAGAATCCAATACCCATTGTTCAATCCTTATTCAACTATAGTATAAAATGTAAATAAATTATGCTTTAAAATCCATTAAATTACCTTAATTGAGGAGGGTATTCAGGCCACTGGTTAATGAACTTGTGATGTTCTTCATCAGCAGGCTCGTAAGAGGCCGGCTTCACCGTTCCATTATCCGCCATGAAGTCGAACACCTCCTTCCAGTCCCTGACGTTCTTGGTATGCTCTGTGTCAAAATAACCCAACGGATTTTCCTCGTCTCTCCTCACCTTTCGCTTCTCTTCCAGAGGCAGATCAAAGAAAAATTTTCCCGCCGTCAAAAGTCCCCTGAGGAGGTCTGACGGAACCCCATGGTTGGTCACCTGAAAGAATCCCCAGTTCTTGCACGCATCACCTATCTGGGCGACTAGTCCTGCAAGTGCCCGTGGATCGTCGGAGGTATCCGGGTCGTTCAAGAGAGAGAGGTCGATTAAAGGGATCCCTCCGGCCTGACGATGGTTTGTTTAGGCCTGTGTTCTATGGCTTGGATGAAGGCTGGATCAATTTGATCACCCATGTCTCTCGGAATGAAGGCCTGTGTGTTCTTGTGCGCGCAGTAAATATTAAATACCAGCGAGGACTGTCTGGTGTTTATAGAGGGTGATAGTGATTGGAGACTCGCAGTGTTATATATGATACACATTGAACCTGGACATTTTTTTTTTGGTATGGTGTGTGATTTCATGGCTAAAGTTGTGTTTTGGACACGTTCGTCAGAACAAGTTTATGACATATGTGATTTCATGGCTAACGTAGAAACGAGGTTATCAAATTCAAAGCTTCAATGTTTACTATGTCATTAGGAAAGAAGGCGAATTAGTTTGTTAGTGGGTAGGATTTTACTACCTCAAACTTGCCTGACCACGGCCTTGCCTTCGTCAAAGATAGGCTTAAGCCCATCTGGCAAACCCAGGCCCTTGTTGTTGAATAATGGATGGGCCTGGTTTATGTTATTTATGGCTGTATGCACAGCTAGGCTCAATCCCTCTTTAGCTAACCTACTTTTCAAGTACCGTGATGGGCTCTAAAAACGGAGAATGGTAGCTCTCGATATTGAGAGCGGGCAAGTCCGATATCGGAATCATGGCATCTGATTTTCTCTAGAAGATGCCCCAGTATTACACTTGGGCTTCGCTCTTTGCATGACTCGTGCTAAGGCATTTAAATATAGAGCTTATAGCATGCATGCCCATCAATCGTTGGTTGGTACACGGACACCTTTGAAGCTTGCAACGTGTCCTCATTAACACCTATTAATATCAAAATTCTGTATATTGCCCCCAAAAAAATTGTAATTTTTTTATGTGTATAATATAAAATGAGTGATTCTTTACTGATCTTGCATCCCTTTTAACCATTTTAACCCTAGTTAAGATTTATTAACTCAAGAGTTAAATTATTTTTACAGATAAATGTAAACCTTAGGGGTGAGTGAATCTTAACCATAGTTAATGAGTGCAATCTCCATAATATAAAAATAAGCAGTGATTACCGTACCCCTCCATACATTATCTAGACTGCCACCATATCCTCGTGTCCCTTTTAACACCCCTTTAACTCTGGTTAAGCTTAACTAATTAAATTAAAGTTAAGATTTATGTGTTTTTTTCCGTCTAAAAACCAAGGTTGGATTGCTTAACTCTAGGGGTAAGTGAATCTTAACTACAATTTGTGAGCGTTAAAGCGTGGGGCAATGAGGACCGGCCATTTCGTTACAAAATGGAAACTATCGGTAAGTTAAGTATTTCTTTTTATGGATAATGCTAGCATCACTTTCTTTTAAGATATTTTTTTTTTATGGATAATGCTAGCATCACTTTCTTTTAAGACTTACTTTCTTTTTGACTGGAGAGAGTGTTACTGAAAAACACGTGTCCTTCTCTTAATGGAAGACAATAACACATGTTTGGTCCATAAAGAAAGTGAGTTTGAAAGAACGTGATGCTAGCATTGCCCTTTCTTTAATTATAAAAATATAGTTAATCTTAATTATATCTATTACCTAATATTAATACAAAATGTTTTATCCCCTTTTCCTTTTGCCACGTTGGACTACTATCCTATCGCACGTGTCTTTTTTTTTCTTCAAGTCTCTTCGTCGGATGCAACTCAACAAGCTAAACTGGCACACCTATTGCTCAAACGACACCAACCATTGTGCCACATAACTAGCCTAACATACTACGCTTATTTCCGCAAACCAAAGCATCACGGTTCATAACTTACTTCACCAACCATGACGTCCTTTGGCTTCATTACAGATTCCCCATTCATCCGAATAACCAGGGCCGGTCCGTCCATTAAGCCATCAAAGCCTTTGCAATAGGCCCCATTAAAAAAAATATTAAAAAGGCCCCATTTAGAATATTAAAAAAAATAAAAGGCCCATTTAGAATATTAAAAAGGCACATTTATAGTTAATTTTTTTTAGTAATATTAAAAAATTAAAAAAAAAGCCCCATTTAGAATTTTCGTTTAGGCCTCTAAATGGCTTGGATCGGCCCTGCGAATGACCACCTTCGTCCCAAACAAAGATGCACCAATATTTTGATCTTTCATTCCCCCAACAAATATTATCACTCTCCAAGTATCATTGTCTTCATCCAATATCTCTCTACTATATTCTATTTTCAGAGTCTTCAATGACTATTAACTTCAGTGTTGTTTTCCGCTTGGCTCAGGTGAGTACATTTATTCCTTGCTTTTCTTCTTCTTATTTACCTGTTTTGTGTAATACTGTATTTCCACGTCAAAAAAAGAAAAGAAAAGATCCTATGTTATTTAACAGAAAAAGGAATCCTTACAAAATTTTCCTACAAAATGTTTTCCCACCACCATCTTACATAGGAATCACATAAGTACCTTTTATCATTCCATCGATTTTTTTTACCATTTCAGAATTGAAAGAATCTATAGTTTTGGTTCTCCCCTCTTAAGATATAGCTTCTATAAAAAAGAATTCGATTTCATTGGATTGATCTTCCAAATAATTATCTAAAATTTTAAATAATTTTAAGATAAGAACACAAAAAATTTCTCAAACAAACGAGATTCAGGGCTGTTTTAAAGTTTCTTTTAGCATAAACCAACACATCTTCATCCTTCATTCCTTCAACACCTTAGATGCAAAAGAGCAACACATTTTCATCATTCATTCCTTCTCCACCTTAGATGCAAAAGAGAAATACTTACCAATTGCTTCTACTTTCTCAACCAAACAAGTTAAGGTATGATTTTACCAACGCATCTTCATCCTTCATTCCTTCTTTGCTTGAACCAGAGACCAGACTTTACTAGATTTTTTTATTGAGTTATGAGTTTTGCTTTGAGAACTAAGACCATTTTGCTTGATGCGTGTGTTTATTCAGTGGATAAAAGAAAAGCAAATACTGATACAACTTTGTTGTACGGATGAGTAAAGAAAAAGAAACGTGACTTTGAAAACCTCTTGAGTATTGAATGTTGTGCTTAGGCCTTAGATTGTGCTTCTCATTTATAAGATATATTGTTTACGAATAATTAAAAAAAATACAAAAAAGAATCTCATCAAATTTAACTGGAATGATCTAGAAAATAAGCCAAAGAGATAGGCAGACAATCATCAAACTAGGCTTTAATGTGAAGGAAGTAGGTATCATACTTTAAAGGGAATACTAAGTAGACTCTCAGCGGACTCGTCCATAGTAAGAGAATAAAGTAGGTAAAAATGACAAAAAAAATTTGGCCCACCGGACCCACCCATCAAAGGAAATAAAGTGGGTTAAAATGACAGTTTTTTTTGGGTGCACCTGCTTTATTTCCATATGAGTGACAAGTCCGTTTCCTGAGTCAGCCTAGCATTCCCCTAACTTTAAATCAAATCGGTAACATAATCTCTTATTCATTTTGAACCATCTATGCTATTTATCCATTATCGGAAATATGAAGTATGACATACATGCATGGATTGATGCATGCCTGCAATTATATGTGCATGTTCTCACATGAACAAATGTAGCATCCATGCTTATGAGGTACCCATAAAATGTAGGTACCATCAAGAGAATGATTCGGAGTTGGAAGTACCAAACATCATATAGATCTTCCAAAGAACCCACATTCATAAAATAGTTTCAATCACAAAATGTTAAAAAGATTTGAAATCAAAGATATTGAAGTAAATATTAATACACTCTCCAACACAAATTTAATACTCCATTTAAACTAAATGTTCTTACTAATGGCTTTGATACACACTTAAAAATGTACATTATTCTTCTTTCTATCAACCATGTATATGTCCATCATTTATATCTAATGACATTTGAATCCTATATTCTCCATAGCTACAATCATAATTATCTAATTTTCTAAAATTTTGAATACCAAACTGTTTAGCAATTCATTGGATTACTGAAAGTTTTGAAGCATTTTCGTTGAATGGAATTACAGTCGTCTAAGCTCGGTAATAGATGAAAGTAGAATTTCTTTATTTTTTTTCCTATTATTTTTTACTTACAATTCCACTAATGCTCATATTGTTTATTTTTTTTAAAGATCATTTATTTTTTTGACAATTTGATCCTATGTTTATTCGAATTAGGAGTTTCAGCATCGAAATGAATTTTCGTGCATTTAAAACAACGTACAATTGCGGCTATTCAAATATGATGGGGTTGATCAGTTACAATGAAAACAACTATCTTTTCAAATATTATTCTAAATGAGTGGCAAAAACAGACATACAAATAGTAAGTAAATTTTATTTATTTTTAGCTAAATTTATTTAAATCACAATCAAATTATTGATACATCATTCAATTTCAATTGTCTCAAGAAGAACATTACCTTTGTTGGAGCGCGTCAATAGTACTTTCCCTGCATTATTAAGTAGAATACTAGACACCTATCACAACAGATGTTGTTACTACCAAAAAGTGCATGAGGTGATTAATGGTCAATTGGTGATAACATTTCTAGATCTAGTAAATTTGCAAAGTAGCCTAATTCGAATCCAATGCAAATTCCGTAATGTTTGTTTTGCCATTTGACATTATTCTGGTTGCTTTTTTGGCAAACTATGGTGCATGATGTTATCTATCCGTGGTCGATGTTAAGTTAGTTTACTTGCCTTTTAACCACGTCACATATGAAAATTTTTGAGACTCAGTTTGGTTCGGATTAAATAAATACTTATGTGGGACATAATCGCTTATGTCGAGATTATGTCATGATAATAACATTTGGTTCAACTAATCATAAGCTTTATGTAGGCATCCACCAATGAGGTGATGCCTTACGTTTGGAAATGGATTTCATGGGTACGTTAACTATTTCCCATTTTATAATCTCGTAAGGGGTGAATATTGTGGAGCATAATGGTTTATGAACATTTTAAGACAATAAAAATTAATGTCAGTTTCACATTGTAGCCCTAAGCTACAATGACTATTGTTGTTAAGTTTCACGCCTTTTATTGCAATAATCATTGCCCTTGGAGCTCAGCCATCCAATCTCATACAGCCACATTAGAGATGTCATTTGTGAAATAATAATTAGAAATAAATTGCAATGGAAAACGATAGGATTTTTACATATGACATTGGCTGTGTATATTTTCAAAGTGCTATGACATTAAGGGAAGGACTTTGCTACTGAGGCCCCCTTAGGGTCGAGACCATTAAGACTGTGCTCTTAGAGCACAAGATTTCAGGTGGGGCCCATTTCACATGGTAGGCCCCACATGAAATCACGTGCTCTTAGAGCATCGTCTCGATGGTCTCGGCCCTATGGGGTCTCACAAGCTTTATCATTCAGGAAAATATTCCATACACGGTTCCATTCCAAAGATTTGCGTTCATAGGGTTTATTATGGAGAATATTAGGAAAGAAATGTAATAATGTAATAAAGAAGATGATGTAGATTCGAATTTAAAATTGATTTGATTAGATTAGGTAAGATTAGATTAAATAGAGTGTTGTTTATTTCTATTTTAATTTGTTAAACTCATCTTTATATAAACCCAATGGATCATCGTAAAGATCATTGAAGTCCATTGCAGAAAT
The DNA here is from genome assembly GCA_015143295.1 of Tetracentron sinense. Classification (NCBI taxonomy): domain Eukaryota; kingdom Viridiplantae; phylum Streptophyta; class Magnoliopsida; order Trochodendrales; family Trochodendraceae; genus Tetracentron; species Tetracentron sinense. The sequence goes on from CM026552.1 coordinate 3,583,245, forward strand.
CATTTTATATGATCAGGATTCATGGTCAAGAGCTATGCCAATTGCCATGGTTGTAGAAAGATAAAGCCATTTCATTATACATATAACATATTCTTATAATGTTTCATTTATGAATATAGTTAAATATTATTAGGACAGTATTAGAACATGATCAGCATTCTAAGATAAGGAGATTATCTTAACATAGTTTGTCATAACAGAGAAAATAGTTGATAATAGCAACTATAATGCAGCGTAATGTACAACCACCTCATTTAGAATCCAAGAATCGAAGGTGAATAAAAATTTAAAAAAAAAAACAAAAAATAGAATATATTAGAAATAACTACTTATAAGACAAACAAACATTATGAAATTGTTAGGATTTACTTTTTAAAAAAAATTTCAATCAAACTACTATGAAAAGAAAAGAACCTTAATGTTGGTTCCGACTTCCAGGAATGTTGGACACCCGTATGGGCCATCCATTTGGCAACCCATTAAAGTCTCTCCCCACTACCACCCACAACTCCCTTTCGGCACGAACCAGTTTTGCCACAAATTGCTTCAGCCGCCCCCTCTCAACCTCTTAGTTTGGGAAGAATCTAATCAATGGATTCACATGTTTTTGGACTTCTGTTGTGCGTCACCGTTTTTAAACTCAAATTCAATTGAAAAAACAAATAACAAAAAAAAAAAAACTTATAGCTATGCAAAAGGTTGTATGGACTTCTATTGTGCGTCACCGTTTTTCAATTTCTCACCAATGCTGACAGGGGCTGTAAAGCGACCCTATCAACTTCCCATATATCTCCGCCTTTGTCGGAATTGTCTCTAAGGTCTTCAAATCAAACGGCTCATAAAATTTCCCATGTTCCTCTAGTACATTTCCACAAACATAAAGTGGACGACAATTACATTCCAATCTTTAAACTTGTATTTTTAATCAAGACAATAACCATTCATTCCTTATGTCTTGCTACAAAATTTATATGTAAAATAAAAATAGGAATACCACCCATTTAAATCTGGTGGGTTAACGACGAACAACTAATCTAAAGACTTTAAGGACATATATTGTTAGAGAAACAACATATATTGTTAGAGAGGCAACAAAACCATATATTTGTGGGCCTATCTGCATCTTGAACCCTTGATGGCTGTATGGAAAGCCTTACATGACAAGTGTTGGATATATTTCCTAAAATGTCTGTATGTTATAATTAAGACATGCAAATTAAAACAACAGAACAGAAGATGTAGTGTACTTTACTGATTGAGGCTTGAATTAGATTCAATGTCCTTAAGACAAATATTGCTCCGCTATGGTGGTGATGGTATGTAGCAACTTATCTCCCAAGATACAACAATCACGCTTCTGGTACTACCACTAGAAACCCAGAAGCACAGTGAACCCAAGGTGTGAAGAACTCTTTCTTGAATGCAGAAGAATGACAGGAACTAGGAAGCAGAAAAATAATTTCGTACTTCAGAAATGCAACTGAGAAGCCTTTAAATATAGGCAGAGGAGAATGTCCAGAAAAGTCATGTCTTTTGGGTTTGAATTTCAATCCCAACAGATATGGATTGTTGGATAAAAAACCTGTTGGGTTTACAGTTGAACTTGAATGGGCTTTAGTCCAACAAAAATAAAATATATAGGGGCCTGGGCTTAAGGCCCACAATCAAAGTAACCAACCAACTAGCTAGCCGGACCGGACTCGGACTCTGGCACGACACGGCTCGGCTCGGCTCGGCTCGGGGCGGGCGGTGGCGGCGCATGTGTGGTTGCATGGTTCCACCCTTGGATAGGTGCTCACCCGTTAGCAAAATTTGGGTGCTCCAAGGGCCTATCCTTTACTCCAAGACAATGGTATATAAACCAACTTTGGTTTCAAAAATTTTCCGATGTGAGATTATTATTTTATACCATTCTTCAACTAATAACGCATGTTTAAGTGACCAACTTTCAAGTCAATTTCTCATTCACCATTTAACTGTGTTGGACAAATAAATATATCACGTTAATCTCCTCATGGAGGAGAACACAGATCCACTTGGACCCGCCTCAAAACCTGTGTGGGTCCCAAAAAAGGCCCATTTAGAATATTAAAAAGGCACATTTATAGTTAATTTTTTTAATAATATTAAAAAATAATTTAAAAAAAGCCCCATTCAGAATTTTCGCTTTAGGCCTCTAAACGGCTTGGATCGGCCCTACGAATAACCACCTTCATCCCAAACAAAGATGCACCAATATTCTGATCTTTCATTCCCCCAACAAATATTATCTCTCTCCAAGTATCATTGTCTTCATCCAATATCTCTCTACTATATTCTATTTTCAGAGTCTTCAATGACTATTAACTTCAGTGTTGTTTTCCGCTTGGCTCAGGTGAGTACATTTATTCCTTGCTTTTCTTCTTGTTATTTACTTGTTTTGTATAATACTGCATTTCCACATCAAAAAAAGAAAAGAAAAGAATCCTATGTTATTTAACAGAAAAATGAATCCTTACAAAATTTTCCTACAAAATGTTTTCCCACCACCATCTTACATAGGAATCACATAAGTACCTTTTATCATTCCATCGATTTTTTTTACCATTTCAAAATTGAAAGAATCTATAGTTTTGGTTCTCCCCTCTTAAGATATAGCTTCTATAAAAAAAAGAATTCGATTTCATTGGATTGATCTTCCAAATACTTATCTAAAATTTTAAATAATTTTAAGATAAGAACACAACATTTATCAAACAAACGAGATTCAGGGCTGTTTTAAAGTTTCTTTTAGCATAAACCAACACATCTTCATCCTTCATTCCTTCAACACCTTAGATGCAAAAGAGCAACACATTTTCATCATTCATTCCTTCTCCACCTTAGATGCAAAAGAGAATTACTTACCAATTGCTTCTACTTTCTCAACCAAACAAGTTAAGGTATGATTTTACCAACGCATCTTCATCTTTCATTCCCTCTTTGCTTGAACCAGAGACCAGACTTTACCAGATTTTTTATTGAGTTCTGAGTTTTGCTTTGAGAACTAAGACCATTTTGCTTGATGCGTGTGTTTATTCAGTGGATAAAAGAAAAGCAAATATTGATACAACTGTGTTGAACGGATGAGTAAAGAAAAAGAAACATGACTTTGAAAACCTCTTGAGTATTGAATGTTGTGCTTAGGCCTTAGATTGTACTTCTCATTTATAAGATATATTGTTTATGAATAATTAAAAAAAATACAAAAAAGAATCTCATCAAATTTAACTGGAATGATCTAGAAAATAAGCCAAAGAGATAGGCAGACAATCATCAAACTAGGCTTTAATGTGAAGGAAGTAGGTATCATACTTTAAGGGGAAGGCTAAGTAGACTCTCAGCGGACTCGTCCATAGTAAGAGAATAAAGTAGGTAAAAATGACAAAAAATTTGGCCCACCGGACCCGCCCATCATAAGGAAATAAAGTGGGTTAAAATGACAGTTTTTTTTTAGGCGCACCTGCTTTATTTTCATATGAGTGGCAAGTCCGTTTCCTGAGTCAGCTTAGCATTCCCCTAACTTTTAAATCAAATCTGTAACATAATCTCCTATTCATTTTGAACCATCTATGCTATTTATCCATTATCGGAAATATGAAGTATGACATACATGCATGGATTGATGCATGTCTGCAATTATATGTGCATGTTCTCACATGAACAAATGTAGCATCCATGCTTATGAGGTACCCATAAAATGTAGGGACCATCAAGAGAATGATTCGGAGTTGGAAGTACCAAACATCAAATAGATCTTCCAAAGAACCCACATTCATAAAATACTTTCAATCACAAAATGTTAAAAAGATTTGAAATCCAAGATATTGAAGTAAATATTAATACACTCTCCAATACAAATTTAATACTCCATTTAAACTAAATGTTCTTACTAATGGCTTTGATACACACTTAGAAATGTACATCATTCTTCTTCTATCAACCATGTATATGCCCATCATTTATATCTAATGACATTTGAATCCCATATTCTCCATAGCTACAATCATAATTATCTAATTTTCTAAAATTTTGAATACCAAACCGTTTAGCAATTGATTGGGTTACTAATAGGTTTGAAGCATGTTCGTTGAATGGAATTACAGTCGTCTAAGCTCGGTAATAAAAGAAAGCAGAATTTACTTTATTTTTTTTCCTATTATTTTTTACTTACAATTCCACTAATGCTTATATTGTTTATTTTTTTTAAAGATCATTTATTTTTTTGACAATTTGATCCTATGTTTATTCGAATTAGGAGTTTCAGCATCGAAATGAATTTTCATGCATTTAAAAAAGACAACGTACAATTGCGGCTATTCAAATATGGATGGGGTTGATCAGTTACAATGAACACAACTATCTTTTCAAATATTATTCTAAGTGAGTGGCAAAAACAGACATACAAATAGTAAGGAAATTTTATTTATTTTTAGCTAAATTTATTTAAATCACAATCAAATTATTGATACATCATTCAATTTCAATTGTCTCAAGAAGAACATTACCTTTGTTGGAGCATGTCAATAGTACTTTCCCTGCATTATTAAGTAGAATACTAGACACCTGTCACAACAGATGTTGTTACTACCAAAAAGTGCATGAGGTGATTAATGGTCAATTGGAGATAACATTTCAAGATCTAGTAAATTTGCAAAGTAGCCTAATTCGAATCCCATGCAAATTCCGTAATGTTTGTTTTGCCATTTGACATTATTCCGGTTGCTTTTTAGGCACACTATGGTGCATGATGTTATCTATCCGTGGTCGATGTTAAGTTAGTTTACTTGCCTTTTAACCACGTCACATATGAAAATTTTTGAGACTCAGTTTGGTTCGGATTAAAATAAGTACTTATTTGGGACATAATCGCTTATGTCAAGATTATGTCATGATAATAGCATTTGGTTCAACTAATCATAAGCTTTATGTAGGCATCCACCAATGAGGTGATGCCTTCGGTTTGGAAACGGATTTCATGGGTACGTTAACTATTTCCCATTTTATAATCTCGTAAGGGGTGATTATTGTGGAGCATAATGGTTTATGAACATTTTAAGACAATAAAAATTAATGTCAGTTTCACATTGTAGCCCTAAGCTACAATGACTATTGTTGTTAAGTTTCACGCCTTTTATTGCAATAATCATTGCCCTTGGAGCGCAGCCATCCAATCTCATATAGCCACATTAGAGATGTCATTTGTGAAATAATAATTAAAAATAAATTGCAATGGAAAACGACAGGATTTTTACATATGACATTGGTTGTGTATATTTTTCAAAGTGCTATGACATTAAGGAAAGGACTTTGCTACTGAGCCCCCCTTAGGGTCGAGACCACTAAGACTGTGCTCTTAGAGCACAAGATTTCAGGTGGGGCCCATTTCACATGGTAGGCCCCACATGAAATCACGTGCTCTTAGAGCATTGTCTCGATAGTCTCGGCCCTATGGGGTCTCACAAGCTTTATCCTTCAGGAAAATATTCCATACACTCTTCCATTCCAATGATTTGCGTTCATAGGGTTTATTATGGAGAATATTAGGAAAGAAATGTAATAATGTAATAAAGAAGATGATGTAGATTCGAATTTAAAATTGATTTGATTAGATTAGGTAAGATTAGATTAAATAGAGTGTTGTTTATTTCTATTTTAATTTGTTAAACTCATCTTTATATAAACCCAATGGATCACCGTAAAGATCATTTAAGTCCATTGTGAAATCATTTTATATGATCAGGATTCATGGTCAAGAGCTATGCCAATTGCCATGGTTGTAGAAAGATAAAGCCCTTTCATTATACATATAACATATTCTTATAATGTTTCATTTATGAATATAGTTAAAAATTATTACGACAGTATTAGAACATGATCAGCATTCTAAGATAAGGAGATTACATAGTTTGTCATAACAGAGAAAATAGTTGATAATTACGACTATAATGCAGCGTAATGTACAACCACCTCATTTAGAATCCAAGAATTGAAGGTGAATAGATTTTAAAAAACAAAAAAAACAAAAAATAGAATATAGTAGAAATAACTACTTATAAGACAAACAAACATTATGAAATTGTTAGGATTTACTTTTTAAAAAAAATTTCAATCAAACTACTACGAAAAGAAAAGAACCTTAATGTCGGTTCTGACTTCCAGGAATGTTGGACACCCGTATGGGCCATCCATTTGGCAATCCATTAAAGTCTCTCCCCACTACCACCCACAACTCCCTTCCGCCACGAACCAGTTTTGCCACAAATTGCTACAGCTGCCCCCTCTCAACCTCTTAGTTTGGGAAGAATATAATCAGTGGATTCACTTGTTTTTGGCTTGCTTGAAGAATTAAAGAATGCAGGCTTGCTTGAATAGCACAGTTTATAAAAAAAAAAGGATAGGTAAATGGACATAAACTCAAATTCAATTGAAAAAACAAAAAAAAAAAACTTACAGCTATGCAAAAGGTTGTATGGACTTCTATTGTGCGTCACCGTTTTTCAATTTCTCACCAATGCTGACAGGGGACTGTAAAGCGACCCTATCAACTTCCCATATATCTCCGCCTTTGTCGGAATTGTCTCTAAGGCCTTCAAATCAAACGGCTCATAAAATTTCCCATGTTCCTCTAGTACATTTCCACAAACATAAAGTGGACGACAATTACATTCCAATCTCTAAACTTGTATTTTTAATCAAAACAATAATCATTCATTCCTTATGTCTTGCTACAAAATTTATATGTAAAATAAAAATAGGAATACCACCCATTTAAATATGGTGGGTTAACGACGAACAACTAATCTAAAGACTTTAAGAAACATATATTGTTAGAGAAACAACATATATTGTTAGAGAGGCAACAAAACCATATATTTGTGGGTCTATCTGCATCTTGAACCCTTGAAGGCTGTATGGAAAGCCTTACATGACAAGTGTTGGATATATTTCCTAAAATATATGTATGTTATAATTAAGACATGCAAATTAAAATAACAGAATAGAAGATGTAGTGCACTTTACTGATTGAGGCTTAAATTAGATTCAATGTCCTTAAGACAAATAATGCTCCGTTATGACGGTGATGGTATGTAGCAACTTGTGTCCCAAGATACAATAATCACGCTTCTGGTACTACCACTAGAAACCCAGAAGCACAGCGAACCCAAGGTGTGAAGAACTCTTTCTTGAATGCAGAAGAATGACAGGAACTAGGAAGCAGAAGAATAATTTCGTACTTCAGAAATGCAACTGAGAAGCCTTTAAATATGGGCAGAGGAGACTGTCCAGAAAAGTCATGTCTTTTGGGTTTGAATTTCAATCCCAACAGACATGAACTGTTGGATAAAAAACCTGTTGGTTTTACAGTTGAACTTGAATGGGCTTTAGTCCAACAAAAATAAAATATATAGGGGCTTGGGCTTAAGGCCCACAATCAAAGTAACCAACCAACCAACCAGCCGGACCGGACTCGGACTCTGGCATGACACGGCTCGGCTTGGGGCGGGCGGCGGCGGCGCGTGTGTGGTTGCATGGTTCCACCCTTGATAAGTGCTCACCCGTTAGCAAAATTTGGGTGCTCCAAGGACCCATCCTTTACTCCAAGACAATGATATATAAACCAACTTTGGTTTCAATAATTTTCCGATGTGAGATTATTATTTTATACCATTCTTCAACTAATAACGCATGTTCAAGTGACCAACTTTGAAGTCAATTTCTCATTCACCACTTAACTGTTTTGGACAAATAAATATATCTTGTTAATCTCCTCATGGAGGAGAACACAGATCCACTTGGACCCGCCTCAAAACCCGTGTGGGTCTCACATTTATTTTGAATCAAAGTTTACAAAAAACCAGATTTCCAAAACCTCCAAAACCCAGATTTTTCCCAATAATCCCCCACATGAACGAAAATTTCCTGGACAGAATACAGAATATCTGTAGACACTAAAAGAAAGAGTACAAATGAAAAGTTACTGCATCGGGAAAGGTAGCTTTTGGCCTGGAACCTTCCTTAGAGAAGTTCTATTGGATTAACTATCAAGTGAGCATGATGTCTTGAACTGTTCAGCCGTAGTGTAAACCAAGAAAATATAACTCACACAGTTCCTTTTTGAACACCTTTGGTTCTCATGGTTGTATTCATTTTGGCCTTGAACAACTCCTGAGATTCATAAGTGCTCTAAAGAATCGGCCCCTCTTCACACTTATATAGGTGATCTCTTATCAAGAGTATCTCATCATACCCCACTTGTATTTTTCTAAGATATAAAATCATTAAAAGCTTTGCTTACCGTAGATTCTTTCGCTGTTTCATCATTGAAATGGGATGAAGAAATTTGTTCTTCATAGTGACATTACTGAGTTACACATAATTAGGTTGTCCCTTTGAACCTAGATCTTGTGATCTCCAGACAGTTAGATTGGGTTTCCATTATGTCGACTCTTTAGATATAGGCTTTAGTCTCATTCCTCTCGATGAGTGATACACTTGCTCTAAAGTCAAACCTTTGGTTAACGGACCAGCTATGTTATTCTCTGACTTTACATAATTAATGAAAATGATTCCATTCGAAAGCAATTATTTCACGGTATTGTGTCTTTGATGTATATGTCGTGATTTACCGTTATATATACTGTTTTGTGCTCTTTCAATTGCAGATTGACTATCGCAATGTATGCAGATAGCTGGCACAAGTTTTAACGAACTTGGAATATCTTCTAAAAAGTGACGAAGTTATTCTGCTTCTTCACCTGCTTTATCTAAAGCTATAAACTCAGATTCCATTGTGAATTTGGCTATACATATCTATTTAAAAGATTTCCAAGATACCGATGCATCTCCAAGTTTAAAGACAAATCCACTAGTGGATTTTGAGTCTTTAGTATCAGATATCCAATTGGCATCACTATACCCTTCAAGTACAGCTGGATATCTTGTATAGTGCAATCCATAGTTTTGGGTATATCTCAAATATTTGAAAACCCTAACTATCGCCTTCCAGTGGTCTTCCCCTGGATTGCTTGTATATCTATTCAGTTTGCTGACTGAGTAGGCAATATCAGGTCTAGTGCAGTTCGTGAGATACATTAGACTACCAATTGTCCGAGAATATGCTAACTGAGATATTCCATGCCCAGTATTCTTACTTAGATGTTAATTTACATCTACAAGTGTTTTTGCAAGACTTTTATCATTCTTGATAAATCTGTCAAAGATCTTCTCAATGTAATAAGATTGAGATAAGATCAGTCCTTCAGATGTTCTAGTAATTTTAATTCTTAGAATTATATCTGCAACACCTAGATCTTTCATGTCAAATCTTTTCTTTAACATCATTTTGGTAGATTGAATTATGTCATTACTGTTACCCATGATTAACATATCATCTACATAGAAACAAATAATGACATATTCTTTTGCAGTGCTTTTGACATAAACACATTTATCACACTTGTTAATCCTGAAACTATTTGACATCAGAACAGTGTCAAATTTCTCATGACATTTTTTAGGAGCTTGTTTTAATCTATAGAGGGATTTAACAAGTTTACATACTTTCTTTTCTTGGTTATTTGCCATGAAACTTTTTGATTATTCCATGTAGATCTCTTTATTCAAATCACCATTCAAGAAAGCAGTTTTAACATCCATTTGATGTATCTCTAAGTTGAGTAGCAATAACTATTAACATATGGATGAATGTTATCCTAGTAACTGGTGAATAAGTATCGAAATAATCGATACCTTCCTTTTGCTTGTATCCCTTTACTACATGTCTGGCTTTGTATTTGTCAATCGTTCCATTAGCTTTCATCTTCTTCTTGAATATCTATTTACATCCTAATGGTTTATTCTCAGGAGGAAGATTCACAAGTTTTCAAGTATGATTTTACATGATGGACTCGATTTCGCTATTTATAGCATCTTTCCAAGATGGTGCTTCAGGAAAAGTCATGGCTTCATTAAAACTTTGAGGCTCATTTTCCAACAAATAAGTTAGAAAATCAGGACTGAAGGTTGTAGTAGTTTTTGCTCTTTTAATACGTCTTGGTTCATCTTCATTTTCTTTTTTCTATAGACTCTTGGTCTATATTTTCTTGAAGATCACTATTAATAGTATCATGTATCATTTTTATTGGATTATGTTCTTGTACAATCTTGTAAGGAAACGTAGTTTCAAAGAAATATGCATTCATTGATTCCATTATCGTGTTGGCATGTATATCAGGAATATCTGACTTGTGTACAAGAAACCGATATGCACTGTTAGTGTGAGCATATCCAATGAAGATGCAATCTACTGGCTTAGGTCTTATCTTAACCTTTTTTTGGAGTAGGAACTGTTACATTTGCTAGACACCCCCACACTTTTAAGTATTTGTAGGAAGGTCTTCGACCATTCCACAACTCATAGGGTGTCTTGTCTAACTTCTTGTGAGGTAGTTTGTTACGAATATAATTAGCAGATAAAACTGCCTCCCATAAGTTCTGAGGCAAACTTGAACTAATTAATCATGCATTCATCATTTCTTTTAGTGTTCGGTTCTTGCGTTTAGCAATACCATTCTGTTCAGGTGAATAAGGAGCGGTTGCTTGATGAATTATGTCATGTTCTTCACAGAACTCATCAAAAGGTGACACATATTCACCTCCTCTATCGATTCTTAGCATTTTAATCTTTTAGTTAAGTTGATTTTCAACTTCACTTTAATAAAATTTGAACATGTCCAATGCCTCATCTTTGCTATTTAGCAAATATATATGACAATACCATGTGCAATCATCAAAGAAGGTGATGAAATATTTTTTCCCACCTCTTATTTGTACAAATTTCAAATCATAGATATCACTGTGAATCAACCTTGAAGGTTCAGAACTTCTTTCAATTGAGTGAAAGGAAGTTCTTGATAATTTGGATTCCACGCAAATTTTACATTTATGATTTGAGTCAAATTTAATTTTTTGGAATTAAATCTGAATAAGAAAGCCCACGTAAAGAATTAGGATTAACATGTCCTAGTCTAGCATGTCATAAATTAAAAGACTCAAGCATATAAGCAGAAGAACTTATTTCATTATTATTGTTGCTAGAAGGCATTACAGTCACGACATTCATCTTAAATAAACCATCACAGAGATATCCTCTGCCAACATACATTCCATTTTTAGTCAAAACAAACTTGTCTGACTCAAAGACTAACTTGAAACCATTCTTGCTTAGTAATGTTCTAGAAACTAGGTTATTCTGGATTTCTGGTACATGCAAAACATCATTCAGAGTAAGTTCTTTGCCTAAGGTCATCTTCAGAACAACCTTCCCGGATTCTTGAATAGTTGAGGTAGATGAGTTTCCCATGTAGAGTTTTTCTACTGCAGTAACTCTATGATAGTTACTAAATGCACTCCTATCTGAACAGATATGACGAGTTGCTCCAGTATTTACCCACCACTGTTTGAGATTCATCACCATGTTTACCTTTGAAACAACTGCTGACAAGTGCATATCAGAAATATCATCTGTGATGTTTTCTACTTCAGTTATATGTGTCTGAGTGGATCCTTTCTTGGATTTCCCTTGGAAGTTCCAGTTTCTGCAGTTCTTGGCCATATGTCCTGACCTGTTACAAATGTAACAATTACCCTTGAACCTTTTTTGTTCCTTGCCTTTATGTTTATGACTTGGACCTGCTTTAGAATGGTTCCTCTTCAATTCTGAGTCGGATAATCAAGTCATCTATCCCCATTTCATTGCGCTTGTGCTTAAGGTAATTTTTGAAGTCCTTCTAAGATGGAGGCAACTTCTCAATTACAGCACCTACTTGGAATGATTCACTTATCATCATACCTTCTGCATGAATCTCATGAAGGATCAATTGGAGGTTTTGAACCTAACTTATCACGATTCATGAATCAAACATCTTGAAATCAAGAAACCTGCCGACAATAAATTTCTTCACCCTGATATCCTCTGTCTTGTATTTCTTGTCCAAGGATTCCCATAATTCTTTAGCAATCTTAATTGGACTATACACATTGTATGATGCATTGTCTAATCCATTCAATATGTAGTTCTTACACAGAAAATCAGCATGTTTCCATACATCAATTGTAGCCACTACCATCCAATCAGATTCACCATCTGTCAGTGTAGGGGAATCCTCCTGCAGAAATCTTGCCAAGTTGAAGATGATCAGATAAAACGGCATTTTCTGCTGCCATCTCTTGAAGTCCATCTCATTGAACTTCTCAGGTTTCTCACCATGAGCAATGGGGTTAGAAGTGGGGAGAGTTGGCACTTGTGCCACAACTGAGGTAGGAACAACAGTTTTTTCGATATCCATTTAAATGTTTAGACTGTAAAATAATAATATAAAATTTATATCCAGAATTTAAAACTACTCACATGAATGAAGATTACTAGTGCAGTAATATTGTATACACAGTACAAAATTCTAACTTTACAATTCATATTTTTCAACAATGCAAAATTCAAATTTCAGAACAATGCAGAATTCTAAACAGTGCAGAAATTCTGTGCAGATTGTAAATTTGCAGAATTAGAAAGTTCAAAATTCTAAATTGCAGTATGCAGAATTTAAATTGTAGAAATTGAAAATGCAGATTTCAGAATTTCATTTTTTCAGAATGCAGAATTTAAATTGCAGAAATTGAAAATGCAGATTTCAGAATTTCAAATTTCAGAATGCAAAATTTAAATTGCAGAAATTGAAAATACAGATTTTAGAATTTCAGAATGCAGAATGCAGAATTTAAATTACAGAAATTGAAAATGCAGATTTCAGAATTCCAAATTACAGAATGCAGAATTTAAATTGTAGAAATTTAAAATGCAGAATTCAAAATTTCAAATCTCAGAATTCAGAATTTAAATTATAGAAATTGAAAATGCAGATTTCAGAATTTCAAAACTCAGAATTCAAAATTTAAATTGCAGAAATTGAAAATGCAGATTTCAGAATTTCAAACCTCAGAATTCAGAATTTAAATTGCTGAATTTCAATTTCAGAATTTAAAGATTGCAGAAAATTGTGCAGATTTTAAACTTGCAGAAATTCCAGTACAGAATTTTAATATTACAGATTTTAAAGTGCAGAATGCAGAATTCTAAATAACGTAGAATTATGCACAGATTTAAAATTGCAAAATTTTAAATTCTGTGTTAACAGAGTATAATACAATACTGTAAATTAATTTCAGATTCTATAATTCGCAAATTAAAGATAACATACAACACAAAATATTTGTCTTCAGATTGTTGGAGATTATTTCGAAAATTATTTGTATGTTATAATTAAGATATGCAAATTAAAATAACAGAACAGAAGATGTAGTGTACTTTACTGATTGAGACTTGAATTAGATTCAATGTCCTTAAGACAAATATTTCTTTGCTATGGTGGTGACGGTATGTAGCAACTTGTCTCCCAAGATACAACAATCATACTTCTGGTACTACCACTAGAAACCCAGAAGCACAGCGAACCCAAGGTGTGAAGAACTCTATCTTGAATGCAGAAGAATGACAGGAACTAGGAAGCAGAAGAATAATTTTGTACTTCAGAAATGCAATTGAGAAGCCTTTAAATATAGGCAGAGGAGATTGTCCAGAAAAGTCATGTCTTTTAGGTTTGAATTTCAATCCCAACAGACATAACTGTTGGATAAAAAACCTGTTGGGTTTACAGTTGAACTTGAATGGGCTTTAGTCCAACAAAAATAAAATATATACGGGCCTTCGCTTAAGGCCCATAATCAAAGTAACCAACCAACCAACCAACCAACCAGCCGGCCGGCCGGACCGGACTCGGGCACAGCTCGGCGTGGGTGTGTTTTTGCATGGTTCCATCCTTGGATAGGTGCTCACCCGTTAGCAAAATTTGGTTGCTCCAAGGGCCCACCCTTTACTCTAAGACAATGATATATAAACCAACTTTGGTTTCAATAATTTTCCGATGTGAGATTATTATTCTATACCATTCTTCAACTAATAACGCATGTTCAAGTGACCAACTTTGAAGTCAATTTCTCATTCACCACTTAACTATTTTGGACAAATAAATATATCACGTTAATCTCCACATAGAGGAGAACACGGATCCACTTGGACCAATCTCAAAACCTATGTGGGTCCCACATTTATTTTGAATCAAAGTTTACAAAAATCAGATTTCCAAAACCTCCAAAACCCAGATTTTTTTCCCAACAACAAGCAGAGGGAAAGATGGAATTCAAGCCAAAACAAATGAATAATGAAAATCACTCCCTATCATCGTATATTTCTTAATGGCTTCGACGTCTTGCACATATTTGCCCAAATCTGGTGACGTTGCAACCAAATCCCTCACTTCAAGGTCAATTTCAAATTATGAGTGGGTATTTTACAAATTTTGAGCTCTCAGGTGCACAGGAAGCTTTACTTTACATGGTAGGTGACATAGGAAGTCTTTATAAGCAACCAATGCCGAACAAAAACCTACCCATCACAAGAAAATTTCAGGAAAATGTTTTGATTTGGTGTTCTTTAGAGCAATAAATATGTGAACCCATTTGAAGTTTTGAACACTGGTTTGTTAAAAATTTACCCAAAACATATAGAAACGACGATAGTGCCCAAGTGATGCTGGAAATGATGTTGGCTCTCTTCTTTTTGGCCTTGCTTCGGTCGAGCTACTAGAGTAGTAGCCGGGTGCTAGGACGGTAACTCGACGATGATGACAGATTGATTAGCCAATCGACAACCTTGTTGGGTCGATCGTAGGTGAGCCGGTCTTGGACATCGTAGAATTGAATTGTAGTAAGAGCAGAGTTGAACTCTTTGATCTCTTGGTCTTTTCTTCTCGTAGATTGGACAATGTGGCCTCCTTGGACTTCAGCGACCTCTCCTCCAGCGCTCCTTATCCCCAATCTCGACGACGACTGGTACCGTCTCTCTCCCATCCTCTCCTTGAATCTCGCATATTTGATGCTCTGTTCTGAAGAGGCTAAAGTAGAATAAGAAGGGAAGGAAGAACATTTCTTGGGGGGTTGTGTTTGGTGGAAATCTACTGCCCCATCTAATCTTCCACCATAATAATTCTGTTTGATCTTGGTCTTTCTTCTCCGATTCTTCTTCTTCTTCTTCTTCTTCTTCTTGTCTTGGTTTTAGAACTTGGTGATGCACCATTGGGGAGATAAAACACCGTTGGAAATGCACTAATGGGGAGATTAAACATCACCTTTTAGAAGATGAAACCTACCCTGGATTGGAAATAACCAGCTGTCTTTACTCAAACCCAACTACCGATATTACACCATATCAGAGAAAGAAGAATTAATGAGGGAGAAAAGCTTGGGTGATGTGGCAACAAAAACTCAAAAAACTGATCAAATAGGGTGCCACGTTGGCACCCCTATTTCTTTAGTATAAATAATAACCAGTAAGAAGCCCGCGATGCACGAAAAATTAATTGTATCATATTATAATAAAATAATTGAAAATAAGAAAAAAAAAATAGAGAGATTAGTTGTATCTATAGAAGAATGTGTTGCTCAAAATAGTTAAGAGTTCTGATTAGCGGACCTCAGGGTCCTCTTGCAAGCTGACCTCTCCAATCAAATTTTAACATATTGGAAAATCATTGGGAAAGAGAAAATGACAGGCAATAAAATACATTTTTTATTGTCACGTGTCTCTTAACAATTGGGTGGTCGTTTGGAAGAGGACCCTGAGGTCCTTTTACCATTTTCCAAACTGTTAATACCTTCAGATAGCTTAATCACCCTCCCCAAAGCCTTATCATCGCAACCGTCCATCTCGCCATTGCATCAAAGGCTTCCCCATCACTTTCATTAAAACTCTATCAACTCACCACCAGGAAATTAAAAAAAAAATTGTAAAAGGAAAATAAAATTAAAAGTGATTATATTTTCAATATATATAACCAATACTTTTCATAGCACTCCCAAAGGAATTTTTATGGTTGTATCTTACTTTTGGCAATTGAGAAATCAAAACAGGCCACAAACCACAATTATTGGTGTTCAAAGATCAGGGTTACACCAAGTGCACATGATCAAATGAGCCATTGGAAGGGAATCAAACATATGATCAAACATATGAACCATTAAGCATATCCCATATTCCCAACCCACTAATCCCACGTATATGAGCATCATTTTGAATTGATGGCCAACACAGGGGCTTCCAAGACTTACCCTCAACAGGTTAGGACAATCCGTAAGAACAGATGCATCGTCATTAAGGCCAGACCCTGCAAGGTTGTATAGAGGTTTCCACCTCAAAAACAGGAAAGCATGGACATGCGAAGTGCCACTTTGTGGCAATTGATATTTTCAATGGCAAGAAGCTTGAAGATATTGTTCCTTCGTCCCACAACTATGATGTTCGCCATGTTAATGGTACAGACTATCAGCTAATTGATATCTCAGAAGATGGTTTTGTGGGCCCTTTAACTGAAAATGGGAACACCAAAGATGATTTGAAGCTTCCCATCAATGACGATTTGCTCAGCCAGATTAAAGATGGTTTTGCTTAAGGGAAAGACCTCGTGATCTCTTTGCTAATATCAGCCCTCTACATTTGGAATTTATATGGGTGAACATACCCCTCCCCTTGCTTATTAATTATAAAAATGTTATAGACTTTAATATGGTTGAGGAGGAATGGGTGATAGAAAGACCCATTGAGAGGGGAGAAAGGAGAGGAACAAAAGCGTTGGGAGAGAGAGGGTGGGAGAGGTAAGATAAATGCCCCCCCACTAAATATCACTTTCGTAACTGCTATCTAGTAAGGATATTTATTAATAATTATGGGAGATAATAAATGTGTAGATTGAGGGGGAGGTGAATGAGGGGAAATGAAGAGATTTTGGAATCATTTGTGAAGGGGAGATGAATGAGAGAGAAAAGAGGTGGGTCTCACTTATTGATTTTAGCATGCTTACTTGGCCTCACAAATAAAGAGCAATCCTACGTGGCATCAATAGAAAGACCTATGTGACATTCAGAGAAACATCTTAACTGTGTTTTATAGTAGTAGTACTAGCAAACACCCCGTGCGATGCACGGGATACAAATTGATTATGAAACTTACAAAGATTAAGTATAGTTCAAATGTTAAACAAAAATTACAAACACAACTGATTGAACTTCCAAAATTATCCAGAAATACTTCAGACCCATCTATACAATGACTTCTTTATTGGTGACAATAGTAAAATGAAAATGTGTTACATATGGCTTGATTAGGGAATGCTATCGTCTGCTCATTTTGTATATCATTCTCTACAAAGAACGTTGTAATATTCTTATCAAGGGAATGCAATCAATACATGGGTTATAAATATCATATTCTTATCGACATTAGTAGCATTAAAGCAAACTCTACCAGTCTCTTGTATTTTGCAATGTTGTCAAAACCGGACCGGGCATCGAACCAATAGAGTGGCCGGTTCCCGGTTCAACCGGTCTGGTTCGATTGTGTACTTTTTGCAAAAAAAAATCATTTTTTAAAAAAATTTCTTAATTTTCCCCGGTTCTGGTCAGTTCCCAACCGGTTCTACCCGTTTTGACCGGTTCTTAAATAATACCGATTTTAAGGGTTTTGGGAACTGGTGAGGGGGCCGGTTCCCGATTCCCGGTTCCACCGGCCGGTCTGATTCTGACAACACTGGTATTTTTTCAAATTGGCATTTGTTCCAAAGTTTCACAAATTGCCGAATTTCATGAAATTTCAAACTCGGCTTAAGGGTAGGTCAAGCTTCCTTAACTACCCCTCTTAATGCTTGTATGCATGGCTTAGCCACAAGTCTTCAAAACTAAAGGGTTTAACCTGAGATTTAATAAGAGGCAAGGTGTGGGCAATATCAT
Source organism: Tetracentron sinense (assembly GCA_015143295.1). Lineage (NCBI taxonomy): Eukaryota > Viridiplantae > Streptophyta > Magnoliopsida > Trochodendrales > Trochodendraceae > Tetracentron > Tetracentron sinense. The sequence goes on from CM026552.1 coordinate 3,601,161, forward strand.
GCGGCTTGTATTGCTAAGGACTTCAATTTCAGTCTGGTTTTAGCTTCATATAACCCATAAACGCCACCGTAAAAGCCTAAAGATGTTAACACATAATTGATTTGTATAACCAAGTTTTCTGATGTTGCTACAGATTCGATCGTGAGTAATTCGTATTCCTATTAGAATGACCACAACCGGTTGCTGCCCCCAAATTGTAAATATTTTTTTTTTGGACTCCCTTCAACATTAACAGTGTAACACGCCTGGGTTTGTCCCAGTGGTAGTGTATCTCACTTTCGGGGGGAGTGACTCTTGTTCGAGTCCTGGTGTGGCCGTTGAGTGTCCACCCCCTGAGTTCTAATCCACCTAACCCCCTGACCAAAAAACAACAGTAACAGTGTCAGGTTCTAACCCGAGGAGTTAGGATTAGCGTTGTTGCCCCTTTGTGTCTTACAAAGGTAGGGCCTACATTCAACAGTGGTGGACCCCAAATCTAAAAAGTTAGGCCCTATGATTTTGTAAGACACAGAGGGCAACAAAGCTGTTCTAAAAAAAAAAAAAAAAAAAAAGTGGTGAACAGAAGCCTGGTTATAACACTGTCTAACAGGCAGCCCTAATTTTGATAAGTGAAAACAACCATTGATTGATTGGGGGCAACATAGTATTTTGCACGCTACCACACCATAGCCTTTTCTTAAAGAGAGTAAAGTGGAAAAAGAGTGTACGGCTCTTCTCATTCCTCAACTTCATAAGGAGGAAAGTGTTTGCATGTGGGGGGTGTGAGTGTGTATTTCCCTTCTTTGCGTTCAGTACTCACCTTGTGGTGTTACTGAGTTTACCCAAAAAAAAAAAAGGAAAGCTTAAGAAGAAATGGAACAAATCTCTGTTTCTTCTCTCTCTTACATTTCTTTCTCCCCCACTCTTCTATTCTTCCATTGGACGGATGCTCAAGCAAGAAAGAGGTTCTTCCATTGTACGGCTCCTCAAGCAAGTAAGAGACCCGGGATTATACGATTCCTCAAGTAAGAAAGAGAGCAAACTAATGATTTTGAAAACAGTTTCATTTTTTGAAAATAGAAAAAGAATACACTCACTAATCTGAGAGATGATACTGAAGGGAGAGAGAGAGAGAGAAACCGAGAGTTACGGAGGAGAGAACACTCACTAAAAAGGGGATGCCGCTCATCTTGATGTATATATATACATGTATTTTTTTGTTAAAAATATGCTTCCTTCCAAAGCTGGGATAAGTACCTCTATATTAAGAAGGGCGTGTTCGTCTCTATTTGATGATGAGATTGCAGTGCTCAAAAGAATCGAAAATGAAGAGACAATAGGTGGTGCCTCTGGAGGGTGTATATTGAGTTGTTTGAGAAGGGGAGAGAGAGAGAAGAGAATAGATGTGGCTTCATAACGTGTGGGGAAGTTAATGAGAGAACGTGTGTGAGGGTGAAGTTATGAATGATAAGGGGTATTCTTCATTGTGGAAACGTGTGTGAGGGGAAGGTTAATTATGAGACAAAAGTTGTCTTATTTATTGCGGAAGGAAACGTTTGTGAGAGGAGAATAGTATCGTGCAAACGTTTGTAAGAGAAGATGAGTAGAAGAGTGCTATGTGGCTTTACAAAATTAGAGGAGTCCTACATGGCAACAAAAGAAAGGATTAAGTGGCATCCAAAGAGTCACATTAACTGTGTTTTATAATAGTAGATAGATAGATACCAAGGAAAGAAAGAATCCTTATTTAAGGGATTTTAGGATGGAACGGATGTAAGTGATTTATTCGTTGAAAATAAAAGCAAAACGTTATAGAGAGGAGTATACCAAGGGAACCAAAAAAAAACCCATTTAAGGGATTTTAGGATGTAATGGATGCAAGTAATTTTATTCTCTAGAAAATAAAAGCAAAACGCATGTTAGAGATAGAATGTACGTTACACAGACAGGGGGATTAGAGAGATTAACAGGGGAGGTTACATAGAGAGGAGAGGGGAGTTTAATATGAACTCTATAGAACGTTTCTCCCTAAATATAGATTTTTTTTTAGAGAGAGAAATGGGAAGCAAATTTAAAGCACTCTATAAAATGTTTCTCACATTAAAGATAGGGTTTTTAGAGAGAGTGTGAGTCCCACAAATTGATGATGTGGCATCACATATGAAGAGGAGTCCTACATGGCATCAAGAGACAGGATTAGGTGGCATTCATACAAACACACTAACTATGTTTTAGTATAGATAGATAATTGTGCCAGAGAAGCTATAAATCTCTTATTTAAACCAAACGAAGTTCCTATATTTTGGGTCTCTGCCTTCTCTACATCATATTGTAAGTACAGTATTTAAGATGAAACCTTCCATAACTAACTTATTACTGCTTTTAGATGATATAATCCGCATACCGACACACAAACAGCCATCGAGATCTTTGAATTACTAGGTTATCTTGAAGTGATGTATCTGCAGGTTTTCGACCTCAAGCTTCTTGAAATTACCGTTCTTCCTCATGCTCAAGAACATGCCCCAATTATATTCCTTGTACTTGGCTGGGTTCTCATCATTTATCAGCTCCTCGATGGGCTTCACAATAGTGTAGTATGAAGGGTTGAAGAAGAAAGGGATTGAAAACCTCTCTCTCTCCGAGTTCACCACCACCCTGTGCTCCGCACTCTCATAATTATCGTTGCTCCACACCTATATATATATCCACATACCACATTCATAAGCCATAGCTCAACAACTAGAGTGGAGCAAAACTTAGCAACAATGTCTTTATTAGGGCTGCACATGGGCCAGGTTTGGGTCTGGTTTTGATGATTTTTTTAATAGGCTCGGTTACAAAGGTTGTTAGGCCTGAACTTGTCCTGATGTGCAACCCTGACTCTTTGTAGACCCACACTGGCTAAAAAGGACTAATAGCACGCTCACAAAAAACAAAGAAGTGCTAAATGTATTAAATTTAAATAATAAAGAAATTATATGTAACTGATATTTTTGAGAAGAGGAGTGCTACCCCTATACTCTCAGCTCATTCCTATTTTTATTGTGAGCCAATCATTCGTTTTCAATGTTAAAGCCTTACAATATCTAAAAAAGTACACACTTTAACATTAAAAATGTCAAATAGTTGGCTCACACGGAAAGTAATTAAGAATGCTGGAGAGAGTATGTTATTTTTTTTATTATTATTATTTTTTTGGTAGGGGCAATCATTTAACTATGTCAGGGGTTAGGGGTCAGCAGGGTTAGCACTCAGGGTGAGCATCAACAGCCACACCCAAGACTCGAACCCGAGTCTCCACTCCCCAAAGGAAGATACAAAGAGTAGGTCTAGCACTCCTCTTTTGAGAAATTTAGACATCTCTCTGTGTCAAATGTTATAGGATTTTGTTCCCAACTTTTAAATAATAAAAAATAGATTTGGAGAGATCATGGCCTTCAAAAACGTGAACACAGAGGATATGGTTCCGTCATTTCCTATGGCTAAGATGTTTAAATGCCAAGATCTCTTGCAGAATCGTGTACAAATACTTTAAGGCAAAACACTCCTGACTACATGTTCCTGAGATTTGGGTCAACTATGGCTAAGAATAAATGGCACAGATTCATGGTTCATTCAAGGGAAGCAAAATTCTATGAACCATAGTACCTGAACAATGTCACCAACGTTGATGATGTAAGAATCGGGGATGGGTTTGACCCTAATCCATTCCCCATCTGCCTTCCTCTTAACTTCGAGACCACTAACATCGTCCTGAGCAAGCACAGTTAGGGCACCGGGGTCCTTGTGCCGACCAACTCCGAGAGCGAGTTCAGGCGTTGGACAAGGAGGATAATGGTTGAGCCGGATAGAGCTTATTTGCTCTTTGAAGAAGCCGTTGAACCGCTTTGCCGGCAAGCCTAGGCTCATCGATATAAGCTCCAACAACTTATACGATAATTTCTCCACATTTCGACCGTATTCCTCACACGCCTCTCTGACCAAGAGAAGCCATTACTCATGATTGTTCAATCCTTATTCAACTAGAATATAAAATAGGTAAATTACGTTTTAAAATCCATTAAAATTACCTTAATTGAGGAGGGTATTCAGGCCACTGGTTAATCAACTTCTGATGTTCTTGATCAGCAGGCTCGTAAGAGGCCGGCTTCACCGTTCCATTATCCGCCATGAAATCGAACACCTCCTTCCAGTCCCTGACGTTCTTCGTATGCTCTGTGTCATAATAACCCAATGGATTTTCCTCGTCTCTCCTCACCTTTCGCTTCTCTTCCAGAGGCAGATCAAAGAAATTTTTTCCCGCCGTCAAAAGTCCCCGGAGGAGGCCTGGCGAAACCCCATGGTTGATCACCTGGAAGAATCCCCAGTTCTTGCACGCATCACCTATCTGGGCCACTAGTCCTGCGAGTGCCCGTGGATCGTCGGAGGTATCCGGGTCGTTCAAGAGAGAGAGGTCGATTAAAGGGATCCCTCCGGCCTCGACGATGGTCTGTTTCGGCCTGTGTTCTATGGCTTGGATGAAGGCTGGATCAATTTCACCCATGTCTCTCGGAATGAAGGCCTGTATCCTTGTTCTTGTTCTTATGCGCGCAGTAAATAGTAAATACCATCGAGGACTGTCTCGTCTTTATATAGGGTGAGAGTGATTGGAGACTCGCAGTGGTATATATGATATACATTGAACCTGGACATTTTTTTTTTTTTGGTATGGTGTGTGATTTCATGGCTAACGATGTGTTTTGGACACGTTTGTCAATACAAGGTTATCACATATGTGATTTCATGGCTAACGTAGAAACGAGGTTATCAAATTCGAAGCTTCAATGTTTAGTATGTCATTAGGAAAGAAGGCGAATTAGTTTGTTAGTGGGTAGGATTTTACTACCTCAAACTTAGGGGTGTCAAAGGGCCAGTTGGGGTAGGGCTGGGGTCAACCGTAGCCCTACCCTTCCTTATAAGAGGAGGGTCCTAGCCCGGCCCTTCAAGGGCCAGGGCCGAGTAGGGCCGGTCAAAGGGCCGAAAGAAAGAACGAAATTTTTTTTGTCATATGAGATGACGAATTTTGTTTTACTACATCGACTATCAACCTGACATGTAAATAAATACCCTCCTCTTTTATCCGGGTTGGGACCGGCATTGCAAAAAAAAAAGCAATGACAGAATTTAAAAAAAAAATTTCGTTGTCAGTGACAAGTCAAGCATAATAAAATAAAACATAACATAATAAAACAAAACATAGACAGTATAGGTAAACAAGTAGAGCAATAAAATTATATAAAACAAAATTTAAAAATCTATATCACCCATTAATATATCTAATTTTGATAGTTCTATCGACTCTAACTCATTTTGTTTAGTTGTACAAATCTAATCTTGACAACAAACTAAGGCTTCTACAGTGTCTGGTTTTAAACAACTTCTAAACTGGTCAAGTACCCTTCCTCCAGTGCTAAATGCTGACTCAAAAGCTATTGTTGTCATTGAAATCGCTAAAATATCACAAGCCATTATTGATAAAATTGGATATTTTTTTGAATTAACTTTTCACCAAAATAATATATCTAAGTCGTCAGATTTATCTCTTGGCTCTTCCAAATACAAATCTAATTCTGACCCTACTTCTAAATTAATACTTTGACTTATTTCTTCTTCAAATCTCGAGAAATCATCATCTTTTCTCTTTGAACTTGTTACAACAATATTCTCTCTACTTGACTTTGAGGCATTAGGGATACAAAATTTAGCACTATATTCCTTATACAAGTCTTTAAGATTCTTAAGGGCTTTATCCTTTCGTGTCTTCACTATATCACTATCCGCAAATAACTTTCTCAAAACATATTCTAAATACAATTGTTTATGCTGAGAATCAAAAATTATAGCAAGTTCAAAAATCGGATTATAATCTTCCCAATATTTATCAAATTTTACTTTCATTGTTTTAGCTATATCACGGAGAAAATGATCTTCACCATTTATTTTCTCCATTAATTCAATATGTATCTTAACTACTTCTTCCAAAAATAAATTTATAGTTAGGTATTTAATTCTAGATAATATATTTGTAGCTTCATAAAAATTTTGTAAAAGCTCGCATATTATCTTTGCATGATACCACTCATCTTCTAAAGGATTACATTTATAGTTTGAATCTATTATTTCTAATCGAGTAAAAACTTCCCTAAATTCTAATGCAGCCTCTAGCAGAAGATAGGTGAAGTTCTATCTCGTAGAAACATTGAGGGGTAACCCCTTACCAATATTTAACCCTAATTCACTAACTAGTTTGCGGAATTTATGTGTGCGTGATATTGAATTTTTAATAAATTTTACTGATTCCCGAATATTTTGAATAATCGGGCTTATTTCTCTCAATCCATCTTGTACAATAAGGTTGATGATATGTACAGAACAACGCATATGAAATAACTTACCTTCTAATGGAAGAGCTTCTTTTCTAGTTAGATGAGTTTTCAAAACTCTTACAATACAATCATTTGTACTACAGTTGTCTAAAACTAAACTAAATATTTTTTCAGAAATTTTTCATTTTATTAAATTTGATTTAATAGTTTCAGCTAAAGCCAATCCTACATGGAGTGGATCAACATTAATAAAGTTAATTATTCTTTTTTTAAGATTCCAATCAGAGTCAATATAATGGGTTGTTATAACCATATATCCTAATATTTGGTTGGATGTCCACATATCAGATGTGAGACTAATTCTCGATGAATTACTTTAAAAAAATGTTAACATTTTAGATTTTTCTTTTTTATAAATTTTCATGCAATCAGACTTAATGGTGTTACGTGACACCATCTTAAATAGAGGTTGTAGTTGTAGAGACTCGAATCTTTTTCATGTTTTTATTGCATTACATTAGGGGTATTATAATCCTTGTGATGTTTTAATGTTTATTGTATTTTATATCTTATGGGTGTAGTGTGATTAAGGTTTAATCAAACTTGTAACGGAGGAATGTAATAACACACCCTAAACTTTAGGAAGCTCTAGTTTGGGCACCGTTTATTAGATTTTAGTGATTCTTGAACCATTAGAAAGGTATTGGAACCCTCTTCGAGATTCATGTTTAATGTTTTTCCTTATTTTGAGTTTAAGCCAAGTCAATAGTGGGTTTTCTGATGTTTTGTCTAATGGAATTGCAGATCAGCCAACTTTGGGGACAATTTAGTCTATTAATTAAGTGAAATTTGGAAATTCTAAACTACCAGAAATGTTTGTTTTCGAGAGACGAATCCAACGCAAGTTGAATCGTCAAAATCCGACGAACGAGTTAAAAGTTATGGCCAAAACAGTAAAATAGGTCAAAACCTGCAGAGAAACGATCGCTCGGTCAAATGTAACGATCGATCGGTTCACAACCGATCGCTCGGTCAGAAGTAGCGATCGATCGGTCCAAAACCGATCGATCGGTAGCTATCGACTGGTTAACTTTTTTGTATGAAATTTTTTTCCAGAGAGTGTTTTTGACCGATCGCCCGGTCATAAACACCGATCGATCGGTAGGCAACCGATAGCTCGGTTATAACCAACGATCGATCGATCTATTGTGTTTTTGCAGAATTTTAGTAAGGGTTTTTTAGTCTTTTGGTTCTCAAACCTTGGGGCTATAAATAGGGATCCTATTTCGGGGTATTAGAATACTCTACCTATTTCTAACCTAATTTGACAAAAAGGGAGAGAAAACCTAGGGTTTGAGGGAGAAGTCTCTTGGAGAAGAAGGAAATTGCTAGGAGATTGCAAGGAGAGATTGGGAAGCTTCTCCAAATCGTCTTGTGAGGGTTTTGAATCCAATGGAAGGATTCCTAAGGTCGATATACTATCCTAATCAACTCTATTTTAATGTTTTGTGAATGTTAATATGCTAGGAATGGTAGAAATAGCTATTTGATGAATTTTTCACTAATTTTCTAGGAAGTAAGCTAATTATGGATGGAAATGTAGATTAAATGTGGATAGAATGTATGGAGGAAGGGAAATGTATGGAGGATGGGATTAATATGTGGATGTGGATGAATATTTGGATTGTATAGATGGTTTATGGCTTGATGAATTGTTGGAGATGTCGAAAAACAATGGATTCATATTATGTGTAGTCAAGGTGTTTGTGAAAATGCCTGTGAGGATAAATGCTATTATACTCTTATGAAATGATGGTAAATTAATTATGAATTGTGTTAAGAATTATGATAAGATATATATATGTGATTATTTGGTAAGTATATCTAATTACTTGCATGGAAATTGGTAGTCGGGAAGGTAAGAACTTAGAGGAACATCTCTCAAACCGGGAATTCTCTAACTATTTGGTATGGGACATATAGTGGAGTTTCCATGGTGGGAGATCGGAACCTAAGCAATTACCAACTCGAATGTTAATTTCGACACTTAAGCACACATGAACGTGTATGTTAAGTTAAGAGTCTCACAAGTCACACATGTGAACCACAAGCATAAGCATGACATATGTATGACATTATGAATAAGCATAAGCATGACATGGTCCGTATCTGCCAAGAACGGCATGTCAACCTGATTCTTAGACATGGTCCGTATCCGCCAAGAACGGCATGTCTCATTACTGTGTGATCTGAATAAGTACATAAGCATAAGCATCTCACAAGCACGTGGTCTCATAAGCATAAACAACTCATAAGTATATTGTCTTCTAAGTCTAAGATTCTCACAAGTACATGAGTCAAGGTGATAATATGATGTATATGCGCACACGTTCTTCCGTACTCTGATTATATTATTATGCTATTGGATATGTTTCTAACTAAGTGCAGGTATATTATTATTGTTGATTGGAGTTTATATACACTGAGTACCTTTGTACTCAGTCGGACTTTGTCTTGGCAGGTTTAGAGCAGGAATACACGGCGGAGCCGTGGATTGAGGAAACTTACATCGAGGAAGGAGGAGAAGGTGAGCCTTCCGAGGAGAGAGCCGGAGGCTTGGGTGGCTACACCTCTTAGTTTTTATTTCATTTGATTGAGAGAGTTGTATTAGACTTTGAGATGATGTTGCTCAGTAGACTTTTATAGTTGTGTATCAGACTCTGTTGGTTTATTGTGAGTTGTACATGTTGACCGTAGACTTGTGCAGGTTGGTTATAGTTGATATATTGAAATTTTATTATCCTCATTTTTTGAGACTCGTGTAGTAAGCCTTGTATGCATGGTTTTAAGCAGGTTTAAGTAATGTGGCGATTCCAAAATCCTATTTTAGCCTTGTGGGATTTTGGGGTCGTTACAGTAGTACGTTACTGTAATAAATAAAACATTCATGAGAAAATATATTAAATGGATACTCATGTTGAATAATCATTAATGCAAGTGCTTCTCGGCACTCCTTTTAATCAAATTTATGGGCCTTAGGACCACTACTTTTAAAATCTGTCATGAGTGGTTGTGTGGGGTCAAGGTTTGGTCTTTGCGGATAGGTAGACTTTAGGTGTCTTGTAATGTGGCTGATTCCATTTTTAGAAGTATTGTTCAATTCTTGGTCACAAAACTTACATATAGCAACGCATACATCTTTTTTCTTACCATCTTTTGATCTTTTATTTACTACATTTTGAATAAAATGTTCCCAAATTGGTGAAGAATTTTTAGATTTCCTTTTCTTGGGGTTAAGATCCTCACACTGTGGTTGTGAGGAAGAGGGTACTAATGGATGAAGAGGGGGATGAGTTGAAGTTGTATTCCCCCCTTCTACAAGGATAGGGTCCTCAGGATGAACACCTATAGATGACTCAACTAAGAGAGAGCTCGCATTACTACTAGAACCAGGAGTTGACATTTTACCTATGTTTGGATTAAAATTCAAATTATAATTTAAAAAAAAAAAAAACAAAATCTAATCAAAAGTAAACTAAGCAACAATATTCAGTTTTATATCAAAATCACTAAACCAATAAGTAGACAATCAGATTATAGTAGACAATCAAAATAGTAAGAACTATCAAAATCACTAAACCAGTAAGTAATAACAGTAAGAACTATTATCAATTGAATTTAACTACAGAATCAGGGTTTTTGAATTGATTATTACTATCAAAACAGTAAGCAATATTATCAAAATAGTAAAAATATTATCAATTGAATTTAAACTACAGAATCAGGGTTTTAGAATTAGGATTTCAGAATAATAGTAAGCAATAATATTAAAACAATCAAAACAAATTGCAGCATTAGGATTTCAGAATAATAGTGCACTATTATTAAAACAATCACAACAGAATACAAAATTAGAATATTAGAATTTAGGATTTCAGAATTTTTCTAGGGTTAGGGTTCCGAATTTAGGAGTTCAGAAATGTCTAAGGGTTAGGACTTAGGCTATGAACTACTTAGGGTTAGGGTTTCTTAATTTTTCTAGGGTTAGGGTTTCAAATTTAGGAGTTCAGAAATTTCTAAGGGTTAGGACTTAGGCTATGAACTACTTAGGGTTAGGGTTTCTTAATTTTTCTAGGGTTAGGGTTTCGAATTTAGGAGTTCAGAAATTTCTAAGGGTTAGGACTTAGGCTATGAACTACTTAGGGTTAGCGTTTCTTAATTTTTCTAGGGTTAGGGTTTCGAATTTAGGATTTCAGAAATTTCTAAGGGTTAGGACTTAGGCTATGAATTATTTGGGTTAGGGTTTCTTAATTTTCTAGGCTTAGGGCTTCCAAAATAAGGGTTTCAGAATTTTCTAAGGGTTAGGGGGTTAGGGACTAAGGGAATCAGTAAAAATTAGGGACTGGAAGCCTGAAAAAAAAGAAGATTATATATATATGCAAAGTGGAGAAGAGAAAACCGAGTGGTGGCTGGTGGTCCGATGGAGTGGTGGTGCCGTGGTGGTGGTAGCCTAGCCGATGTAGTCGTGGCCGTGACTGTGGCTGCCTCCACACTTGAGCTTGAGCTTGAGATTGAGTTTGAGACTTGAGAGGAGACTACTAGTCTACTAACAAGCAGAGGAGTGAAGCCGTGAAGGAAGAGTCACTCAGAGCCTCGGACCTCTGTCGTCTACCGGTGAGAATGTGACCGTGAGAACCGAAAACTGAGAGAGTAAGAGATGAGGGAGAGAGATGATCGATGAAGGCTTCAACTTGAAGAGCAAAGAGCAAAAGAGTCGAAGAGGGCCAGCGGCTGAGAGGCGAAATAGAGCTTTCGTTTCGTCTTTCAATCTGAGCTTTATTGCTTTAGAATGTAAAATGAATTAGGGTTTCGTATATCAGATTGATTTTATAAGATTTTAGTTTACACAATTACTAAAATAACCCTAATATCAAATCGTTAATGAAACGTTAATGGGGGTATTTTAGACTTTTAGTAAAATTATTAAAATAATTATTATATTAAGATAAGTAGGGTCGGGCCGGGCAGGGGGAGCCCTAGCCCGGCCCAACAAAACAAGGGCTTCCAATTTTTTGGCCCTGCCCGGCCCAAGGGCTGAGGTAGGGCCGGGCTTTGGAGGGCCGGGCAGGGTCGGGTTCCCTTCTATATGGGCTTTTTTGACAGCCCTACTCAAACTTGCCTGACCACGGCCTTGTCTTTGTCAAAGATATGCTTAAGCCCATCTGGCAAACCCAGGCCCTTGTTGTTCAATAATGGGTGGGCTTGGTTTATGTTATTTATGGCTGTATGCACAGCCAGGCCCAATCCCTCTTTGGCTAACCTACTTTTTTAAGTACCGTGATGGGTTCTAAAAAAAAAAATAGATGTTTTTCCCAGATTGCCCTTAGTATGGGATTCCTCCCTAAATACCCAGGTTTTAAAAACTCTTCTCTAAATGCCCCCACACACATGTGTATCCATTCGCACATGCGAACTTTTCCTATTTTATCCAAATCATTTGAAGAAAAGACTTTGAGTATCCCTACCCCATTTCCGACGAGTTCTTCGTTCTCACCCATTTCCGACGAGAGAACTTCGTTCCTACCCCATTTCCGGCGAGAGATCTTTGTCCAAGAGCATTCTTTCCATGTTCTTTTCGTGAAAGAACGTCATTAACCGAAGAACAACCCTCATTTTCGGGTTTCTTGTGTTTTAAAAAAAATGAATTCAAAAAAATCATTGCATGTATGATTAATTCATGGAAAAATATTTATAATCATTGCATTTATGGTTCAAAACCTTAAATTTCATGTTATATATGTATTTACATGTGCTTTTTTTTTTTTCGTTTTCTATGACTTACAGTCGTGTTTCCAAGGTTGAAGGCCACTGTACCGATTAGGTCGATACATTTTGTATTAGTTAACTACATGAAATGCACTAGGTCAATACATTTATCAACCTAGTGCATTTTGTATTAAATCGCTACAGTTGATAAATGAAATGCACTAGGTCGATACATAAAATGCACTAAGTTGATACATGTATCAACCTAGTGCATTTTGTATTAGGTCGCTACAATCGATACATGAATGCACTAGATCGATACATGAAATGCACTAGGTTGATACATGTATCAACCTAATGCATTTTTGCATTAGGTCGCTACAGTCGATACATGAAATGCACTAGGTCAATACATGAATCAATCTAGTGCATTTTGTATTAGGTCGCTACAGTAGATACATAAAATGCACTAGGTCGATACATGAAATGCACTACGTCGATACATATGATACCTAGTGCATTTTTGTATTAGGTCGCTACAGTCAATACATAAAATGTACTAGGTCGATACATGTATCAATCTAGTGCATTTTGTAATAGGTCGCTACAGTTGATACATGAAATGCACTAGGTCGATACATGAAATGTAATAGGTTGATACATGTATTAACCTAGTGTATTTTTGTATTAGGTCGCTATAGTCGATACATAAAATGCACTAGGTCGATACATGGAATGCATTAGGTTTATACACGTATCAACTTAGTGCATTTTTGTATTAGGTCGTTACAGTCGATACATGAAATGCACTAGGTCGATACATGAAATGCACTAGGTTGATATACGTATCAACCTAGTGCATTTTTATATTAGGTCGCTACAGTCGATACATGTAATGCACTAGGTCAATACATGAAATACACTAAGTTGATACACGTATCAACCTAGTGTATTTTTGTATTAGGTCGCTACAGTCGATACATATAATGTACTAGGTCGATATATTGTATCGACCCTGTGCGCATAAAACTTAAAAAAAACTCAGATTTTTGCGATTTTTTCATTTTTTTTTCTTCTTCTTTTAAAACCAGTATAGATGGTAATTGAGAAGTATTTGGAAGATGAGTGGAGTGAGGGAAGTTCTTTCATCTCATCCACGTACGTAAATCCCTCTTATTCTTCTTCTTTCAAAACCAATGGAGGGGTATTTATGACTTTACATAAATGCTGAATAATGGAAAATAGATCATAAGGGCATTTAGAGAAGGGTTTTCAAAACGTTGGTATTTAGGGAAGAACCGCATACTAGAGGGGCAATCTGGGAAAACCCCCCCCCCCCCCCCCCCCCCAAAAAAAAATGGTAGCTCTCGATATTGAGAACGGGCAAGTCCGATATCGGAATCATTGATTCATGGCATCTAATTTTCTTTAGAAGATGCCCGAGTCTTACACTTGGGCTTCGCTATTTGCATGACGCGTGGTAAGACATTTAACTATAGAGCTTATATCATGCATGCGCATCAATCTTTGGTTGGTACACACTCACCTCCAAAGCTTGCCACGTGTCCTCATTAACACCCATTAATATCAAAATTCTGTATATTGTCCCCAAAAAAAAATTGTAATTTTTTTATATGTATAATATAAAAGGATTGATTCTTTATGGTTCTTCTATTCCTTTTAACCCTCTTTAACCCTATTTAAGATTTATTAAATCAAGAGTTAAATTATTTTTAAAGATAAATGTATTAACCTTAGGGGTGAGTGAATCTTAACCATAGTTAATGAGTGCAATCTCCATAGTATAAAAATAAGCAGTGATTAGCATACCCCTCCATACATTATCTAGTGTGCCACCATATCCTCGTGTCCCTTTTAACACCCCTTTAACTCTGGTTAAGCTTAACTAATTAAATTAAAGTTAAGATTTTTGTGTGTGTGTTTTTTTTTTCTTTCTAAAAACCAAGGTTGGATTGCTTAACCCTAACAGACCAGGGCTTTGTCACAGCGGTAGTGTATCCCCTGCTTTGGGGGGAGGTATCGGGTTCCATTCTTGAGAGGGTGGGAGTTTGTATATACTCTCCACTCGCCCACTAACTGAACAGATACTAACACCTAACCGACGTTGCGGCCTAAACGTATATCTCGAACAAAAACCAAAAAAAAAAGATTGCTTAACCCTAGGGGTAAGTGAATCTAAACCACAATTTGTGAGTGTTAAAAAGTGGGATGTGGGCCAATGAGGACCGGTCATTTTGTTACAAAATGGAAACTATTGGTAAATTAAGTATTTTATTTATGGATAATGCTAACATCACTTTCTTTTGAGACTCACTTTCTTTTTGAGAGGAGATAGTGTTATTGAAAAACACGTGTCCTTCTTTTAATGGAAGGCAATAACACATGTTTGGTCCATAAAGAAAGTGAGTTTGAAAGAAAGTGATGCTAGCATTGTCTTTTTCTTAAAAAAATATATATAATTAATCTTAATTTTATAATGTCTCTATTATTAAAGGAGAGGGTCCTTATTTTTCTTGGTATAGGACATTTATTGGAAAATAACATTAACAAATTTTATGATCACGATGAACCCATTACTAAAAAAGAAAAAATTTGCTTAGGGCTATACCCTCAAACCTCTAAGGCCCCTTATCCTAATCCCATTAATTTTATTGATATATATACTATGGCCCCCCAAGGAAAAATTCCTAGCTCTGCCCGGCCCTACCCCTGCTCCTGGTGGTGGTGGTGGTGATGGTGGAAGTAGTAGTTGTAGTGTTGGTGGCAGCAGGGGCGGAGCCACATGGGGCCAGGGAGGGCTGAAGCCCCCCCTAAAATTTTGAAAAAAAAAAACCCTTTGTAAAACTAAGGGTGCAGCTTGGGAAAGGGCCCCCCCCCAAAAAAAAAAAAAAAACCCTCATTGTTAGCCCCCTGCGCAAGAGATTCCCGGCTCTGCCCCTAGGTGGCAGTGGTAGTGTCGGTGAGAGAGAGAGAAGAGTTCAACAAAGGAAAAGAGTTGGAGCTTCAAGAAATATGGTTGAAAACACATTGTTTCTAAGAAACGTCAAACAAGTGCTTCCAAGTAATGCCATACCAAAAGCAATTTTTCATTGATATTAAATATGAACGGATAATTGGAGCGACCAAAAAAAGAAACTTATGGTAGGGGTATTTAGAAAATCACAAAAAATATTAATGATAGAAAATATCATTTGTATTTGTAATTACCAAACTATGCCAAATACATTGGCATAAGACATTTTTTTGGGTTGCTATAGTTATCTGTTCAACTGAATCAGTTCATAGTTAATCTATTTTTTGTTTTTCAAAGTTAAAAAAAGAAAAAGAAAAAAAGGCTCAAGGAACAATACCAAGGGCCCTAAGAAAGCATACGCATTTCACTTTTCTCAGTAACTGAGAACTAAGAAGATTCATATATAACAGAGAGTCCTCTACTTACCTGTAAGTCGGAATAAGGTAGCAGAGTTACCGGGATAGGAGAGCATATGGCAGTTAATGTCGGTGCCGGTTCTTCTCTTAATTTAAAAAAAAAAGGAGTGGGGATTTTAAGGCACAGGATTCTCTCAAGTTGAACTTGAGAGAATCTCTCAAGTTTGAACCCCTAGAGGTCGCCACGTGTCTCCTTTGACACCTCTTAACCATGGGTAAGGTTCACCCACCCCTAGGGTTCACTCACCCATCCTTGGTTTTTTTTTTTATATTAATTATAATTTTTTAAATTAAAAAACTGTTTTTAATATTAAAAAAACTCAAAAAACAGTTTTTTTTAATTTAAAAAATAATAATTAATATATAAAAAAAAGCAAGGATGGCTGAGTGAACCCTTGGAGTGGGTGAACCTTACCCATGGTTAAGGGGGTGTCAAAAGAGACACGTGGTGACCTCTAGGGGTTCAAACTTGAGAGATTCTCTCAAGTTCAACTTGAGAGAATCCTGACCCGGATTTAAAACTGTCCCCACACATCGCGGCTTTCATGTGCGACTTGTCCACTTAAGTCGTAACTGAGCTCATTGCCATTCCAAACCCCTTTTCTTACCAGAAATTACCCTTAACACCATTAGGCCTGGGGGAGGTGAAGGCTGAACATTGAGAAATGAGAACTCTCTTTCTAGCAACTGTCTTTAAATATTCATTAAATTACAAATAAAAATAAGGAAGAGAGAGAAATTCCTTTATAATTTCCCATTTCTCACAGTTTATTACAACTTTCTTTGATGATTACTCCTTTATTCGAAGATTAGCACAAAGAGTAAAATGAAAAATGGAAAAGAACTAATTAAAAGAAGTGGAAAGAGCATGTATGGCAATCATTTAGGAAGGATTGGGAACTTGACCACTTAAT
The DNA here is from genome assembly GCA_015143295.1 of Tetracentron sinense. Lineage (NCBI taxonomy): Eukaryota > Viridiplantae > Streptophyta > Magnoliopsida > Trochodendrales > Trochodendraceae > Tetracentron > Tetracentron sinense. Next base: position 3,617,638 of record CM026552.1, read on the forward strand.
GCTATAATGTCTGATGGGCATTTCCTTCTATTCAATACTTGCGGGTGGCACATGATGTACGTGGAGGGGAAGGAGTTAACCATAGTTAAAAAGGACACGTGTTAACCGGTGGGTGTAATTGAACTCTCCCCTAGTTCAATCGTGATTGACTGTGATTCTATTATTTAAATAGATAGATGAGGGTAGTTTGGAAATGAAAATAAAACATTAAATTAAAGTTTTGTTTTATGTAAGGATAGTTTAGAAATTTCGGAAAATTGAGGTACGCCTCTTTCTCTCATTATAATAGTAAAGAAAAGATGATGGCAAAATCGTTAATTAGGAATTAGAAAGGATTGTTTTGGAAATCTAATAATGCTTCTGAGAACTGCAACTTCCTCGAACTGAATGCTGGAAGTCTGGAACTGTAAGGGTAACGCGCTTAGCCCATACTGTACGTTGGCTCCTCGGTACAGACAACCTTAACGCAATCCAACTCCATCCTCTCTCTCTCTCTCTCTTAATGTACAGTATAATATTATATTATATATCTTCTCTCGAAAGAAATGAATTGAAGATCTCTACTTAATTCTTCATCTCCTGTATTGTATTTGTTTCTCATGATCTGGGGTGAGTGCGAGAAGAAAAAGAAAAAAAGCGAGCCACCAGAATCAGAAGAAGAGTAGAAAAATGGTGGAGACGACGAACCAGCAGCATCCACATCCTCAAATGACAGCACCGCCACCGCCCTCACTTTCTGCACCGAGAGCTGCAGTTCATCCTCCAGCAGAACAGCTCCATCAGCTCCACTTCTGCATCCACTCCAACCCTTCTTGGCGTCAGTTCTTCTTCTTCTTCTTCTTTCCTCTTTTGTCCTCCTTGGGTTTACACTGCCTTCGTTTGCAATTCAATTGCTGCACTGTTTTTACTTCTTATTTGGGATTTACTGGATGCTAGCTTTTTCATTGAAGGAGTTCTATTTTATGGTTTTATCGTTATTTTTATTTGAAATTCGTTACTAAATGGGTTTTGGTTGATGTTTGGTTTTGTCTCTTTTACTGCGGCTCAGTTAGATTATTTAAAAAAAAACTTTTCCCCCCTTGTGATTTTTCTTTCTTTTATGCTTTTGTTTTCCTTATGTTGGTCTGTGACTGTTTAGTGGTGGGGGCAGAGAGGATCTTTTAGTTTCTTATATCTTATTTTTATAGGATCTTCTCCATCTCTTCTTTGCTAACTACATCTTTTGATCCCTGATTCTGTTTCTCTCTTTTCTTCTCTTTACACTTGTTCATTTATTTAGTCATAATTGTTCTTGTTATTTTTATTATTTCTAGGTTCTGTTATGTCCAGCTTGCCCATCAAAAAAAGAAAAAGAAAGGCAAACAAATCTGTTACTGCAAGCATCCATGAAATTTTAAATTCAATCATGTTACCTTTTCCTTCCTTTTAATTGCTAAACTTAAGTTTCACCCAAAAAGTGGTTTCTGAAAATTTAGATGCCTAAGTTCTGAAAATTAATTGTTCACAATGAATTGAACTTTACAGCGGAAACGATTATACTTGCTTTCCAACATTACATTGTGATGCTTGGGACTACTGTCATGATAGCCAGTTCTCTTGTTCCTTTAATGGGTGGGGATTTCGTAAGTTCTCTTCCTCATCCCACCTCTCATTCAAGTATTGCTGGATTCTTTCATTGTTTTCGAACTCAGAATTCAAAATTTTCCTTTCTTGTGGAATTGTGAAACAGGGTGATAAAGCCCGCGTCATTCAGACATTGCTGTTTATGGGGGGAATAAATACGCTTCTTCAAACATTTCTCGGGACAAGGCTTCCTACAGTGATGGGTGCGTCCTTTGCATTTGTCATACCTGTGATGTCGATCATCAATGATTTCTCCGATAGGATCTTCACAAATGAACACGAGGTTTGTAAAGTCCGAGTAGGAAATCTATAAATAATCCCTGCAATCACAAAAATGAGTATTATCTAGCTATGAATTTTGCATAGATAACTAACATGTAACTCTGATTAGTTCACTGTGAATTACCTTGCTTTGTGATTCTCTACTTATATTGCATTTTTTGTTGTGCGAAAGCATGCAAATATAGTGAAACGAATCCAAAAACGGTAAACAAATGAAACGAATCGAAAGCAAAAAAAAACCACAAGAGAGAGACAATTTACGTGGTTCGGCAAGATGCCTACGTCCACGGGCAGAGGTGATCAATCACTAATTCAACAGTAAGATTTTACAACTCTCACAAACCCTCTTCCCCAATACACCCAGAAAAATGGCCCTCTCTTCTTTCTTACGAATAAAACCCTAAATCATTCCTTTTATATTAGGGTTATAATAAAAGAGATAAAATGGGTAAAATGCCCGGGTCGGACCTTAAATCGGGTCATTCGGGTTGCCAACAGGTCATCATGAATCCGAGTAGAATTCATGGTAACTATCCAACAAATCTTCACCTTGGCTTGAATTCTCCCAAACCATCCATAACAAATTAAAGAATGAATCACGCTGCCTCCAAATGCGCCCTTCGGCGCCATGCACCAGAAGGTGCTCAAACATGAGAGATGTTGATCAAGTTCAAACAGTGTTTGAACTTGACCCTAGTCACCACCTTAGTAAGCATATCTAAAGAGTTATCTACAATCCCAATCTTCTGAAGAAGAATGACACCTTCATCCACAACTTCTCGAACAAAATGGAAACGGACATCAATATGCTTTGTTCAAGAATGATGAATCTAGTTCTTTGCTAAACAAATTACACTCTGACTGTCGCAGTAGACCTCAATGTGCTCCTGAAAAATTCCCAAGTCCTAAATCAACCCATATAGCCAAATGACCTCCTTAATAGCCTCTGTCACTGCCATGTACTCTGCCTCAGTAATAGACAAAACAACTGTTGAATGTAACGTCGATCTCCAACTCACCGGTCCTCTAACAAAAGTAAAGACATATCAAGTAGTTGACCGATATTTATCCAAATCACCAGCATAATTTGAATCCACATATCCAACCACGTACTGACTGAGCATATCATCCCACTCAAACATCAACCCAACATCTGTTGTACCCTGAATGTATCTTAAGATCCATTTTACTGCCAACTAATGTCCTTTTCCTGGATCATGCATGTACTTGCTCACCATGCTGACGACATGTGCGATGTCTAGCCTAGTAGTACACACCATAGCATACATTAGAGCACCAATTGCGTTCGCATATGGAATTTGAGTCATATACTCACGCTCTTCACTTGTGCATGAAGACATCAAAGCATTAAGCTTAAAATGAGGGGTCAAATATGTACTTACAGGTTTTGTTTTGTCATTCATACCAAACCGCTGTAGCACTTTCTTCAAATACTGTGTTTGTGACAAACAAACCGTCTCCTTCACTCAATCTCTTTTAATTTCCATACCAAGTATTTTCTTAGCTTCCTCAAGGTCCTTCATTTCAAATCCATTCCTCAACTGAGTCTTCAACCTGTCTATCTCCACCTTGCTCTTAGATGCAATGAGCATGTCATCTACATATAAGAGTAAATATATGAAGAACCATCACGAAGCTTCCAAAAATACACACAATGATCAAACTGACTTCTTGTGTACTTTTGCTCCATTATAAACCGATCAAATCACTTGTACCATTGCCTTGGAGACTGTTTCAAGATATACGAATTTCTCAGTTTGCAAGCCTAATTCTCTTTACCAGTAACCTTATACCCATCTGATTGAGACATGTATATTTCCTCCTCCAAATCACCATGCAAGAAGGCAGTTTTGATGTCGAGTTGTGCTAACTCGAGATCAAATTGAGCAACGACAACTAGCAAAATTCAAATAGATGAGTGTTTAAAGACCGGATAAAAGACTTTATTGTAATCTATCCCTTCCTTCTGTGCATAACCTTTAGCCACCAGTCTAGCCTTGAATCTCACACTTCCCTTTCTTAAAGAACCTTCCTTCTTAGTGTATACTCACTTGCAACCAATTGCTTTCTTTCCCTTTGGAAGTTGGACTAACTCTCAAGTCTGATTTTTGACTCCATCTCCTCATCCACTCCCTTCTTCCACTCTACATTTTCTGAAATTTCAAGGCTTCTCTGGAAGTAAGTGGAACATCATCATCAATTACTGGAAGTGCATAAGCCACCAAGTCAGTAAACCTTGCAAGTTTTCTAGCTTCCCTTCTAGGTCTACTGGTTGCAATAGAGTCTGTTTGTTGTGGGGGCACCTGAACTGGAGCATCCTCCTCAATTGAGCCTAAGTCCTCACCACCTGAATCTCCTATAGGACTATTGACTGTCTGAACAGTTTTCATTGGAACCACCGGAGCCTCAAACTCCACCTGCTACAAAGCACCATTTTTCATATTCTTTTTCTGAGAATCCTTCTGCTTAATTTGATTTAACATCTCAGACTCCACAAAAGTAACTTTCTTGCTTAAAACAAATTTCTTGTCATCATGACATCAAACCTTGTATCCCTTTACACTTGTGCTAAAGCCCAAAAATATAGCTTTCTTGGCTCTAGGATCCAACTTAGTTTCTTTGACATGAAAATATGTAGGATAAACAAATATATGTAATAAATCATAATCTGTAGCAAGTTTTCCAGACCATACCTCTATAGGCATTTTCCTATTATTTGCAACTACAGGTAAATTGTTGATGAGATGACATGCATATGTTACTGCTTCAGCCCAGAAAGCCTTGCCCAATCCAGCATTGGACAACATACATCACACCTTCTCCAGTAAAGTATGGTTCATGCTTTCTGCCACCCATTCTGTTGCGGCGTATTTCTTATCGTAAAGTGTCTAACTATTCCCTCGTCCTGACATACTTGCATGAATGGATCTGACTTGTATTCACCACCATTATTTGACCTGAGCCTTTTTATCTTTCTGTCAATATGGGTCTTTATCATTTTCTTCCATTGAAGAAACACATCTAGAACTTCACTTTTATGCCGCATTGTGTAAACCCAAACTCGCCTTAAGAAATCATCAATAAAAGTGACAAACCAATGTTTACCTCCCAAAGATGCAACATTGGTAGGTTCCCATACATCTGTGTGAACATAATCTAGAGTTCCCTGAGTACGATGAACTGCAGTGCCAAACTTGATTCTAGTTTGCTTTCTCATATGCAATGTTCACAAAATCTAAATTTACCAGTCTTGGCACCTTTTAACAATCCTTGTTTCATCAACCCTTGCAAAGCCTTCTCTCCCGCATGCCCTAACTGCATGTGCCATTGTCTGGAAGTATCAGACACAATATCATCTGAGCTATCAGAAACTGCTGCTCTCCCTGTGATTGTATTCCATCTAGAAAATACAAATTTCCTTGTAGAGTACCTTTCATTATAACAAGTGCACCAAAGACCACCTTTAGGACTCCACCTTCCATAATAATCTTGAAACCCTTTAGTCTAAAGAACCCAATGAGATGAGATTCTTCTTCAAGTCCGGTACATACCAAACATTCGTTAAAATTCTAATTACTCCATCATGCATCTTCAAACGAATTTTTCCTATCCCATTTGTTTTGCAAGCATTATCATTTCCCATTAAAACAATTCCTCCATCCAACTCTTGAAAACTTGAAAACTAGTCACTATGGGGACACATATGGTAGGAACAGCCTCTCAATATACGATGCAGCCGAGATATACATCGATTGAATGTTCCGCCTTCCAGCAATGTTTCCACATATTCTATAGCCCGAGTCCAAAATCCACTCATCAGAATGACCAACTGATGGTGAAACAGTCAAAACAAATTCTGAATCATCATCTTCAACCTGTGCAAAGTTCGCATTCGAACCTTTCTTTTCCCTGTTTTTCATTTTTTGACATCTTTTTTCCAGTGCCCTTATTGCGACAAAAGACACACTCATCCTTTGCTAGAATTTTTCTTTCAGATGATGATGCTCTTGACTTCAAATGAGATTTACCCCGCCAACCAAATTTTCTATTGTCTGACCTGCCCCTTACTATCAAAGCCTCTGATGTTGAGTCCCTATTGGCTTGTTGGTCCTTCTTCCGATACTTATTATTCATCAAAGCATTTGATACATCCTCAAATTTAAGTTCATCTTTTCTATACATTAAAGTAGTAGACGAATGATCATAACTATCGGGTAAGAAATTTATCAAACATAATGCCTTGTCCTCATCATCTATTTTCACTTCAAGATTTTGCAAATCAGTGAGAATTTTATTATAACTGTTCAAATGGTCAATGATAGTAGTACCTGATTTATATTGAAAACGGAAGTCTCTTTTTCAAATAGAGTCAATTTTCAATGCTCTTGTTCATATACTTGTTCTCCAATTTCTTCCATAACTCCTTAGTCAAAGTTTCTTTCATCACAAAATATTTCTGATCCTTAGCAAGGCAAAGTCTGATGGTGCCGCAAGCCTGTTAATTAATCTTCTTCAAATCCTTCTCTTCTATATCATAGGGTTCATCCTTCAAAGTAATATCCACCTCTTGTTGGATTAGAACATCCAAAACTTCGTATTGCCACATGCCAAAGTTGTTTCTTCCATCGAAATTTTCTACTTCGAATTTTGCATTCGAAACCATAGTTCTTGCCACTGATATGGATCTCGAAGACGAATTCTCAACAACTACTTCACTTGTTACCACCATTTATTCAATCCACAAAAAATTAATCAATACTAAGGTCGAAACCTGGGAGCTTTGATACTAATTTGTTGTGTGAAAGCGTGCAAATATAGTGAAATGAATACAAAAATAGTAAACAAATTAAACAAATCGAAAGCAAAAAACAAACCACAAGAGAGACACGATTTATGTGGTCCGGCAAGATGCCTACGTCCATGGGCAGCAGTGATCAATCACTAATTCAACATGAAGATTTTACAACTCTCATAAACCCTCTTCCCCAATACACCCAGAAAAACTCCCCCCTCTTCTTTCTTATGAATAAAACCCTAAAACATCCCTTTTATATTAGGGTTACAATAAAAAGATAAAATGTGTAAAATACCCAAAACGTGCCGGGCCTTAAATCAGGTCATCCGGGTCGCCAACGGGTCATCATGAATCCGGGTAGAATTCATGGCAACTATCCAACAGTTTCTGATGACACTTAACTGAAATCCTCAAGTAACACTAATATTTCCTCATTTCGTTGTTGCTACTGTTGTTTTTATAGAACTTATAAACGTGGTTCAATACTGATTCATTGTCAGGGTACTTGCAGAGATTTGTCCACACTATGAGATCTATTCAAGGAGCTCTAATTGTCTCTTCATTTTTCAATATTGTTATTGGGTATAGTAAGGCATGGGGCAATTATACAAGGTAACATAATTAGAATCATCAAGATGATCCCGTCTCTCATATTTCCAGTCCAGTCACTCTAATCTTACATCTTCTAGCTTTCTAAAGAGGATGAGGCTTGAAGCCTTGGCCAGAAAACATGTGGGCTCTCGGGCTTGTTTCTTATAGTTTTCTCTTTGATTTCTTTTTCAGGTTCTGCAGTCCTGTTGTTATCGTTCCAGTGGTTTGTGTGGCGGGTCTTGGTCTGTTTGAGAGGGGCTTTCCTCGGGTATTTGGTTCTCTTTCAACACTTCCTTGCCAGGTAACTGGTTGAAAATTTATAGGTGAACCATATTTGACATCCCTGTATTCTCTCCAGATTGGCGACTGTGTGGAGATTGGCCTTCCCATGCTTATTCTATTGGTTATCTGCCAACAGGTAATGGATCTTAGTTCTGTTGAAATATTTCTTAAAGATGTATTTCTCCAAAAAGGAGACATGAAAATTTGCATGCTATATATTGCTTTGTGCAGTATTTGAAACGCATCCACGAGAGCGTACATACCATACTTGAGAGGTTTGCCTTGCTGTTCTGCATTGCAATTGTCTGGGCTTTTGCTGCCATCCTCACTGTGGGTGGTGCTTACAACAATGTCCGGGAGCAGACTAAGCTGCATTGCCGCACCGATCGTTCCTTCCTTATATCATCGGCTTCATGGTATAGTTCAAATTATGGAGTTTTCTACTAGTTCTTCTGTGTTACATTCCCATATTAGAGGAATTGGGTTTTCAATGACACAATATATGGTGTTGGCATCATTCTAGGATCAAAATTCCATACCCTTTTCAGTGGGGTGCACCCATCTTCAGAGCGAGCCATGTCTTTGGGATGATGGGGGCAGCACTTGTTTCATCAGCTGAGGTTTAGTGTCACTACTCCCTATCTCTTTCATTGGTGCTAGAGTAGGATCTGCTGTTTGGGCACCATCTTTCTTACTCTTTTATAAATTTTCAATGCAGTCAACTGGAACATACTTTGTAGCAGCACGGCTTGCAGGCGCTACACCCCCTCCAGCACATGTGCTTAGTAGAAGCATCGGGCTGCAGGTTGTCCACAAATAAAAAGTTTGTTCAGTTTGTATCTTTTTCCTCCAGATGTGAAGGATTGCTGGTATTTATTGATGTTTAGATAAATAACCAAAGGGTACAAAGAATTAGCTGATATATGTGTGACCAAGACATGGAGAGAGATGTTAACCACACTGATCCTAGCAGACCTAATATGCTGACATGTCCATCCAGTCAATTTAATAGCATAAAAAGATATATGATTCAAATATTAGTTACTGGAAATAAAAGGAGAGTCAAAAATTTTGTAGCGATTAGTAGAGTAAAAGAAATCTGAGAAAGTGAGACTTGTTACTGATAAGAGTGTTGGCATGTCTCTTGCACTCGTGTCCCTAATGCAATTCCTTAAAAATGGAAATTCTTTTTTAACTTGGGATAATATGAAGATATGAAGTTTTAGAGATTGGCATTTCAAAAAACTCTTAAAAATGAGAACAATGTTATAGAAACTACAATACTTCTGTTAGATTATTCTTGTTGAATATGGGGGGAGAGGGGGTGGACGTACCTCAACTTGAGGGAACCACGTAAATCTGTGTTTTCTGTGTGTGTTTGTTCTTGTTATTTTTCTGTCTATATTTCGTGTCTCACAAATCCTGTTTAGGGTTCATTCCCTAACAAACTACCTACTGTAGTATCAAATGTAACAGAGTATGTAATAAGCTGTCCTTACTAAGTTCTTTTTTTTTTTTTTTTGGGACTGCAGGGTGTGGGCATGCTGCTTGATGGGATATTTGTGCTGCTGTTGGTACTACTGCATCTGTGTAAGGAGAAAATACTACTATGAGCATTATATCAATCTGCTTTTTATGGCTCTACTCTAGAATACTAATAATCTTCTCTGAATATAGTTATCAGAGAATTCCTAAGATCCTTTGCTCTGTATTATTGAACCCAGGTTTCTGAAATTTGGAAATTTGTGTTTTGTTTGAAGTAGCAGAAAATACATGTATAATGCCATGTTTAAGGACACCATAGTGATAAATAGAGTGTGGGAGATGGGGGGAGAGGTTTAACTTTAACAATGTTCCTTTTTATCAGCTTTAACATGTTATATAGGTATTGTTGTTTTGTTATGTATAACTATAATTGAAACAGATCAAGTCCTAACTTGTTGTATAAGTAGAGTACATATTCCAATAGGCCCCTTCTATGTCACTTAGAGAGAATTTATCAAGGTCGGACATGAATGTCAGCACTCCAATCCTTGAAACCGACATAAGAACATGTCCATAGTTTTAGTCCCATATCTTGACATCTAAAGGGATTAAAATACTACTGTTATGTAGGGTTGTGACTTTCCAAAGCACATTGTACTAATAAAACTGAGTGCCATTGCAGTGAAAATGTTGGCCTTCTTGGACTGACTCACGTAGGGAGCCGAAGGGTTGTCCAGATAGCAACTGTTTTCATGATCTTCTTCTCCATATTTGGTTTGTTTCTATACTTTTATCACAAATTAGAACAAAGTCGGTGCTTTTGGTTATCATCAAATGATTGATTCTATATTGCTTTCTTTCAGGGAAGTTTGGGGCCTTCTTCGCATCAATTCCATTGCCGATATTTGCTGCCATATACTGTGTTCTATTTGGACTTGTTGGTAAGTTTACATTCCAAAGGTTTGTAATATTTTCATAATCATCAAAGTAATTGCCTCAACCACTATTAATCACATAGAAAATTATTCTTGAACCTTGTTAATGTCTTTTTTTATGGGAAGTTTTCTTTTTATCATTGCAGCTGCTGTTGGGATATCATTTATTCAATTCACGAACAACAACTCCATGAGAAACCTCTACATCTTGGGCCTCTCTTTGTTCCTCGGAATATCCATTCCTCAATATTTTAACGAGTACACCGCTTCGGCTGGCCATGGACCAGTTAAATCAGATGGCGGATGGGTAAGTTTTATGGCAATGTCTTTTATCATATCATTCAATTTGTCCAGTTTTTTTTGTCACTCATGAGCGTGTCTAAATATGCCAATTAACTTTCTTCTCTTGGATGATATAACTATAGCACAAAATGATAACGCAATGTCACTTATCTTCTTGACCATATCCCAGCTTTGCTGACCAAATATTACATCATTAATTATAACCCAAACGAAATCTTATTTTTCATTCCAAACACAAATAGATCCTCAGCTTTCCTGAAGGTAATCTATCTGATATATACGTTATTGGGGTGTTTGCAGTTCAATGACATACTGAACACGATCTTCTCATCACCTCCGACTGTGGCAATGATTGTTGCTACACTGCTTGATAACACACTCAATGCCAAGTACACGACTGATGACAGAGGTCTGCCGTGGTGGGTCCCTTTCCAGAACAGGAAGGGAGATGTCAGAAATGAGGAATTTTATGGTCTACCTCTTAGGATACATGAGTACATCCCCACCAGATTCCTCTAAAATATTTTACCTGCATGTGCATTTTACTTTAGCTGCATTGAAATTTATGTTTTGTACATCATGAAGTTATTTTTAAATCATAGACAAAACGTACCTTGACCAATTCTGATTCACCTGACAGTTTTTCGTTCGGTTTTGAACAGTACAATAATGTGAATGATGTAATATTAGTAATTACAACTTTTATTTTAGTAATACTAATACTAGGTCTCCACCACATAGTAATACACTTACAGGCCTTTAAGATGAGATCTCCAACCAATACAGGTCTAATTAACTTTATGAAGATCATTGATGTCGCTGTTATTAACATCTCCATCACTCTGGAGACTCTGTCGACCATGGAAGAAGCCAAAGTCCATCGAGTTATAAACAATCATCAGCCGACACTATCAGCAGCATCTAAATGTACTTTTGAGTGGGTGATACTACTTGCTCATTTATAGGCAACGCATTAAGTATCAATTAGTGCATAGATGGGCTGCAAACTGGGTGATATTTTACATTGCCAATGGTCATATACTTAGTTCATTAAGAAACCTAGTCTGGTGATAAAATGGTTTTCATTTTGATCATATATATAATCAGTGAGATTCAGTGGGACACTTCATTTCCTCTTGAGCTGTAGTTGCTCATTGGCCTGATATGAGCTATAGTTCTAAAATCCAATAAATGGGCTTAGGGTGTAGGCTTTTTGAATAGGCGGATATATGAGTGAATGAGGCTCCTAGGGAGGACCCTAGTAGTTCTCAAGAACAACGAGTTGACTCTTGGGAGAACGGGTAGCTCTTGAAAAAAAGAGCAACTCACGATTCCCAATGACACTGTGTTCGAGAGTGAGAATTCATGTACTAGGTAAATCTCTATATAACTAAAGTTCCTTTATTTTTATTTTTTTTTGGAAACAAGGGTATCCAGGCCTCTTAGAGCACCTGCCTATTCCATCGGGCACGTGCAACTCCCCCCAAGCCACACGCACCAGGTAAGACGGGATTACTCCCTAAGGGTGGCCAACAGAGGGAGGGGATTCAAACTCCGGACCTTTACTTCCTGAGGCGTGGTCTTGGCCAACATCCCAACCCCCTGTTGGTTTAAAAAATTGATGTTATTTCTACCAGGTAAGACCATTTTTTTTTCCAGAGGGTTGGTAACCTACTTACCAAGTCCTATAATCATGCATAAATCAGGGATCAACCTTAACACACATAATATAGTCCTATGGAGAAAATCGATGAGGGTGGGACTTGAACCCAATCCTAGAGTATGAACACATCTAAGCTTTACTACTTGATCAAGGTGGCACCGTAGAGGTAGATCGTAATTTTTTTTATTCCATTAAATATGAAAATCGTTTTACATGTAGATATAGCCCTATTGTGGGTGAACCACATTATGTTTTGCTTGTATTATTTATATATCTATTTTTATCACATTAAACCCGGAGGTCTCGAGTTTGATTTCTTGGCTCCCCTCAATATCGGTTGTATCGGGTGGGGGTATTCCCTATGCAGCATGTGGGACTAGTCCAAACCTTAAAGATTCAAGATATCCATATTTATAAAAAAAAAAAAAAAAAAAAACCCCAAGATCACCTTTCTCCTTACAACAATGACAGCATGACTAGCATTCCCCTATTTCCAAAAGGCCAAGCCATGTCACTTGGTGAAACCCCAACCTCCGAAAAAAAAAATGGTATAGTCAAATGGCTAGGCTAGAATCAACAGATTCTGGAGTTAGTCAATCCAACCATCAATGAAATTGCTTTTTGGGTGAGGTAGGGAATGAGAATGGAGTCATAAACCTTCTTGCATGAAAAGCGACAGTAGTGGTGACCTACTGTGGAAGTCTTCCTTTATTTTGTTTACTTAGCAGAGAAGAAAATGGAGAATCTCAAGAAATAAAGTATTGGAATTTTTACAAGATTTATCTACTAAAACGAAAGTCAGCTTGTCCTATTTTTGTTGTCTTGTATAGTGGGGTAGCCTTTTTTTGGTTGTTGGCGACGAAGGTGTTTGGGCCTCTTAGAGCATCCGACTAATCCTTCCCCAACCTCACGCACCAGGTAAGTAGGTGTTGAATCGGAGGATTCGGAAGCTTTGAAGAACTGTAGTCTTCAAGCTATTAGACTGCTAGATCATTATCATCTTCAAGTTCCACCTCAATAACTTTTGGGTGATCCGCAACCCAAAAGAAGCTCAGCTACACTTCGTTAACTGCTCTTCCTTGGATTCTTGAAAGGGTGAAACAAGGGAGAAAATGAGACCAAAAATGGAAGTGATTTAAAGGGAGAGAAGGAGCAGTGAAAAACATGAATGAACTGACAACTTTCCTTCTTAAGAATACCCAAGAACACTTTGAATATGAGAAATAATGGTTTTCCTAAAATTTTCTTAGCTAAGTTTTTCAGAAGAAGATCCGATGGAATCCAAAAGTTGTTTAATCAATATGGGTCCTTCCCTATTTATAGAAAAAGTCTTTAATCAGTCAATGCTCTCATATCAAAATATCCTTTGATGTGATAGCTAACAAAAATCTGATATGACAACTAACAATATATGCCAACTATATTCTGTTCAGTGGAGTCATTCTATCAATAACTAACATGTATTATGTTAAAAGTAAAATACATCCGTTAAATGCGGCCTATCTGTTAAGTTCCACTTAACGTGTTTTATTGAGAAAGGGTTGTCAGCTCATCAAGCCACCGTAACCAATTTTCAGTTACGATTTAATCATTTGGGCTATTATGACCTAAACAGCTTTCAGATATGTTCTTCAAAGGTTAAAGGAGTAAACTACTTCCAAAAGAGTTTATCTACTTTGACAAATTTCCTTCTAGTTCTCAAAACCACATCTCATAATCCTTCCCTCAGATACATATATATAAATCTAGTGTTTTAAAACACGAAAACTTCGGATCGACTCGAAACCTTGTTGAGTTGAGTCAACTCGAAAACTCGGCCAAAACTTGATACTAAAAACTCGAAAAATATAATATATTTTTATTATGTATTACATTTATATAAAATAATATAAATTAAAATTCAATTATAAAACTACATCTAATATGATATTATATATATAAATAATATTATAAAAATATTATTCTTTAGAAAAATTATTTTAAAAACTTATATAATGAATTATTAATTACTATTTTACCATATTGCTATAGTTTAGATGTTATAAATGATTAATTAACAAGTAATTCATCAATTATATGAATATTCCATAATATCATTTACCATCAACGTCCAATCAACTAATTGACTAAAAATATATAAAACAAACTAAAAAGGTTATCATCTATTGATGGCTTAAAACATAGCTACCAATTAACAAACTAATTATTACAAGTTCAATTTTTAATTATTTAAATCAATATCGAGATCTGAATAAGAGTCTGGTGGTAAAGTCTCACTTCGATTCTCACGCTCTCCTGAGCCAGCTTCCAACAACCAATCATCTTCTCCAAATCTGTTATGATCAAGAATTGGTGGGCCTACTTGCGTGTCATCATCACCAGGTTCACAAGCAACCCACTCATCCTCACAACTCTCCAAGATGTTGTCCAATAGGACTAGATCATAATTTGAAGTGTGTCTCCTTAGCTGTTGCTCCCTAAGTCTCAAGTTGTAATGTACAAACACCAACTTATCTAACTTCTCTTGCTTCAATCGATTCCTCTTCTTGGTATGGATTTGATCAAATGTACTCCAGTTCCTTTCGCATCCAGTTGAGGAACAAGTTTGGCGTAAAATGTGAATAGCGATCCGTTTGAGAGTGGGAGTTCCCCAACCATAGTTTTCCCACCAAGAAACTGTAAAATAATAAAATGTAATTAAAATCTGTAATATAAAAAAGAAGATTATTGTAAAACTAAGATTTATTAATATATTAAACAAAAGTATTTACTTGGAGTAAGTTTAGTTTGAGTTCTTATTACCATGTCTGTCCCAAAGTCTCCTTGAGCCTTTTCATATATAGAGAACTAGAAAATATTATGAAAGAAAAATTAGTTATCAATAATTTTTTTTGAAGTTTGAATGTTATAACTTCAAATAACGTACCTCTTTAATAGCCTCAGTTTTTTTTCAACATCTTCCTCCATAGACATAAGTACCCTATGCAATCCACGCCGAACTTCTCCATCTTGTGAAAATTCAGGGCTGTAGCGAATAGCTGGATTAAAGAAGTATCCCGTTACATAGAGTGGAGAATGAAAAGTGGAATTGCGTCTCTGATCAATTATCTTCCAAAATTTATTGTACTTCTTCTCGTCGTTGTCATTGACTTCTGCAATTTTTGTTTTTGTTTTATCAATGGTCTGATATATCAAACCTATAATTGGTTCTTTATCAACATCGACTGGCCGCAATAACTCAACAAGTGAGGTGACTGATCTTTGAAGCTTCTCAAGCCTTCTCCAAAAATCATTATCCAACAAAATTTTTTCTATTTCCTTCCCCTCCGCCAAACTTGCAAATCTTGACTTAACCCAATCTTCAGATAACATCATAACTTTCAACCCAACTCGCTGTGTTAAAAAAAAAATTTATTTAGAACTAGTCAATTAAATTCAAAGAAAAAATAAGAAAACAATTAGATTTTGTAAAGACTAAATAACCATTTACCTGTTCTAAAAGACTTCCCGTATCCGGTCTCAAAATTTCTCTTCCCTTTGTATGTGTTCTCATTAGACTTAACACTTGAGCATGATTATAAATAAATTTAGCCGCTTTCTTAGCTATCTCAATCAAATCACTTATATATTCTTTAGTTTTCCAATCTTCTCTAAAATGAGATCCACATTATGGGCAGCACATGAAGTCCTGAAGAAATGTTTTCTTTTTGCCATCAATATTTTACCTGTAGCCACGTAATTTGTTGCATTATCAGTTATTACTTGAACAATATTCTTTTCTCCAACTTCTTCCACAATGTCATCAAGGAGGTAGAAAAGATTTGCTGAACTCTTCACAATATTTGAGGCATCCACTGATTTAATAAACATTGTTCCCCTCGGACACGAGACCAAAAAATTTATTATAGATCTTCCACGTTGGTCCGTCCACCCATCTGACAATATGGAACAACCTGTTTCAGCTCAAGAATCCCTTAATTCTTTAAAATACAATTCCAATTCAGAACCTCCCCATCTAACGCCGGACCTGACAGTTCATAAGGAGTTGGAGCCTTTAATCCCGGACCATAGTTTACCAATTACTTTAATAAATTTTGGAAAAAAGACTAGAATCAGCTACATTAAATGGAATTGCAGCATGATAAAACCATCTCCCAACCGTTTCTACCACACTCTTTCGTGCATTCTTATATATAACAGTTGGTAACTTTAATTGAACTGTATTTGAATCTTTGGCAGTCTCTTTTCCCTTTCTATTTTTGATAGTTGTTCAACTTCATCATCATCATCAGGACTTTTTTCTCACCAAATTCTCCCAAACTTCGTTTTCTGATACTTTAAAACTTTTCACATCTTTTTTCTTGGTAAAGTATTTCTGTCATCTCTTTAGCCACACTTTTATCAACTTTAGGACATTTGCAGCATCTCCCGGAATCCTTGCAATGTGTAGTTTTAAACCTCGTGAATCCCTTCCCCACATTGTTTTCCCATAATAATTTCAATGAAGATGTTTTTTATCGAGAGATAGCGTGCAATGAGCCAACGACTCGGTTCAAGCGAGGGGTGCAACCACAATGACTGAGTCAGGTTATTTCCTGACTCATTTTCACATCTTTCCAAGGAATCCATGTAAAACCACAAAAATTTCTAAATTAAAAAGAACAAAAATTTTGAATGGGGCTATCTAATTATATAACTTTAAAGTACATACTAATTTTTTAAATTGAAATAAACATTTTTTTTTAAAAATAAATTCTCATCACAGAACTAACACCACGAGCTGGGGTTTCTCCGGTCCAACAACCTTTATTTTAAGGTATTCATTTATTTTTAAAACTTTTGTCCTATTCATGGTTTTTTTTTAAATTTGGAGAACTATTCATGGTATGTACCTTTTTCTTTCCAACAAGTTTTGGGTTCATACGGTCCAATCCATCTTATTATTTTAAGGGTATTTTATTTTATTTTTAAGCTTTTGTCCTATCAAGTACTATGCTTACCTTTTTCTTTTTCTCTACTTTAAAGAGATATGATGGAAGCTTTCTGCCTCCTATCACTTCTCACTTTTCCACAGCGGATTTTTTTTATTTTTTATTGTATGTTCTAATGATCCTCAAATCTTTACCTGGTTAGACGATAGATCATAGAGAAGAACGAGAAAAACGAAACAAGAGAATGGAGAAGTCTTTACCAGGAGAAAGCAGAGATCGAGATTTTCTTCTTCTTCTTCTTCGAATCAGTCGGAAATGGAGCGAGCAGATATAGTCGAACCATAATCACGCCTTGCAAGCCACATAATCTTGGCGGTGGCATTCTTCTTCCACTTCTTCTCTTCGGTCAAACGCTATTACTGCCACTATTAGAAGCGATTATAGAGCTCGCTTAATAATAAAGGACAAAGAGTTTCATCATGCCTTCAAACGAATTTTCCTATCCCATTTGTTTTGCAAGCAGTATCATTTCCCATTAAAACAATTCCTCCATCCAACTCTTGAAAACTTGAAACCAGTCACTATGGGGACACATATGGTAGGAACAGCCTCTCAATATACGATGCAGCCGAGATATACATCGATTGAATGTTCCGCCTTCCAGCAATGTTCCACATATTCTATAGCCCGAGTCCAAAATCCACTCATCAGAATGACCAACTGATGGTGAAACAGTCAAACAATTCTGAATCATCATCTTCAACCTGTGCAAAGTTCGCATTCGACCTTTCTTTTCCCTGTTTTTCATTTTTTGACATCTTTTTTTCCAGTGCCCTTATTGCGACAAAAGACACACTCATCCTTTGCTAGAATTTTTCTTTCAGATGATGATGCTCTTGACTTCAAATGAGATTTACCCCGCCAACCAAATTTTTCTATGGTCTGACCTGCCCTTACTATCAAAGCCTCTGATGTTGAGTCCCTATTGGCTTGTTGGTCCTTCTTCCGATACTTATTATTCATCAAAGCATTTGATACATCCTCAATTTAAGTTCATCTTTTCTATACATTAAAGTAGTAGACGAATGATCATAACTATCGGGTAAGAAATTTATCAAACATAATGCCTTGTCCTCATCATCTATTTTCACTTCAAGATTTTGCAAATCAGTGAGAATTTATTATAACTGTTCAAATGGTCAATGATAGTAGTACCTGATTTATATTGAAAACGGAAGTCTCTTTTTCAAATAGAGTCAATTTTCAATGCTCTTGTTCATATACTTGTTCTCCAATTTCTTCCATAACTCCTTAGTCAAAGTTTCTTTCATCACAAAATATTCTGATCCTTAGCAAGGCAAAGTCTGATGGTGCCGCAAGCCTGTTAATTAATCTTCTTCAAATCCTTCTCTTCTATATCATAGGGTTCATCCTTCAAAGTAATATCCACCTCTTGTTGGATTAGAACATCCAAAACTTCGTATTGCCACATGCCAAAGTTGTTTCTTCCATCGAAATTTTCTACTTCGAATTTTGCATTCGAACCATAGTTCTTGCCACTGATATGGATCTCGAAGACGAATTCTCAACAACTACTTCACTTGTTACCACCATTTATTCAATCCACAAAAAATTAATCAATACTAAGGTCGAAACCTGGGAGCTGTGATACTAATTTGTTGTGTGAAAGCGTGCAAATATAGTGAAATGAATACAAAAATAGTAAACAAATTAAACAAATCGAAAGCAAAAAACAAACCACAAGAGAGACACGATTTATGTGGTCCGGCAAGATGCCTACGTCCATGGGCAGCAGTGATCAATCACTAATTCAACATGAAGATTTTACAACTCTCATAAACCCTCTTCCCCAATACACCCAGAAAAACTCCCCCCTCTTCTTTTCTTATGAATAAAACCCTAAACATCCCTTTTATATTAGGGTTACAATAAAAAGATAAAATGTGTAAAATACCCAAAACGTGCCGGGCCTTAAATCAGGTCATCCGGGTCGCCAACGGGTCATCATGAATCCGGGTAGAATTCATGGCAACTATCCAACAGTTTCTGATGACACTTAACTGAAATCCTCAAGTAACACTAATATTTCCTCATTTCGTTGTTGCTACTGTTGTTTTTATAGAACTTATAAACGTGGTTCAATACTGATTCATTGTCAGGGTACTTGCAGAGATTTGTCCACACTATGAGATCTATTCAAGGAGCTCTAATTGTCTCTTCATTTTTCAATATTGTTATTGGGTATAGTAAGGCATGGGGCAATTATACAAGGTAACATAATTAGAATCATCAAGATGATCCCGTCTCTCATATTTCCAGTCCAGTCACTCTAATCTTACATCTTCTAGCTTTCTAAAGAGGATGAGGCTTGAAGCCTTGGCCAGAAAACATGTGGGCTCTCGGGCTTGTTTCTTATAGTTTTCTCTTTGATTTCTTTTTCAGGTTCTGCAGTCCTGTTGTTATCGTTCCAGTGGTTTGTGTGGTGGGTCTTGGTCTGTTTGAGAGGGGCTTTCCTCGGGTATTTGGTTCTCTTTCAACACTTCCTTGCCAGGTAACTGGTTGAAAATTTATAGGTGAACCATATTGACATCCCTGTATTCTCTCCAGATGGCGACTGTGTGGAGATTGGCCTTCCCATGCTTATTCTATTGGTTATCTGCCAACAGGTAATGGATCTTAGTTCTGTTGAAATATTTCTTAAAGATGTATTTCTCCAAAAAGGAGACATGAAAATTTGCATGCTATATATTGCTTTGTGCAGTATTTGAAAACGCATCCACGAGAGCGTACATACCATACTTGAGAGGTTTGCCTTGCTGTTCTGCATTGCAATTGTCTGGGCTTTTGCTGCCATCCTCACTGTGGGTGGTGCTTACAACAATGTCCGGGAGCAGACTAAGCTGCATTGCCGCACCGATCGTTCCTTCCTTATATCATCGGCTTCATGGTATAGTTCAAATTATGGAGTTTTCTACTAGTTCTTCTGTGTTACATTCCCATATTAGAGGAATTGGGTTTTCAATGACACAATATATGGTGTTGGCATCATTCTAGGATCAAAATTCCATACCCTTTTCAGTGGGGTGCACCCATCTTCAGAGCGAGCCATGTCTTTGGGATGATGGGGGCAGCACTTGTTTCATCAGCTGAGGTTTAGTGTCACTACTCCCTATCTCTTTCATTGGTGCTAGAGTAGGATCTGCTGTTTGGGCACCATCTTTCTTACTCTTTTATAAATTTTCAATGCAGTCAACTGGGACATACTTTGTAGCAGCACGGCTTGCAGGCGCTACACCCCCTCCAGCACATGTGCTTAGTAGAAGCATCGGGCTGCAGGTTGTCCACAAATAAAAAGTTTGTTCAGTTTGTATCTTTTTCCTCCAGATGTGAAGGATTGCTGGTATTTATTGATGTTTAGATAAATAACCAAAGGGTACAAAGAATTAGCTGATATATGTGTGACCAAGACATGGAGAGAGATGTTAACCACACTGATCCTAGCAGACCTAATATGCTGACATGTCCATCCAGTCAATTTAATAGCATAAAAAGATATATGATTCAAATATTAGTTACTGGAAATAAAAGGAGAGTCAAAAATTTTGTAGCGATTAGTAGAGTAAAAGAAATCTGAGAAAGTGAGACTTGTTACTGATAAGAGTGTTGGCATGTCTCTTGCACTCGTGTCCCTAATGCAATTCCTTAAAAATGGAAATTCTTTTTTAACTTGGGATAATATGAAGATATGAAGTTTTAGAGATTGGCATTTCAAAAAACTCTTAAAAATGAGAACAATGTTATAGAAACTACAATACTTCTGTTAGATTATTCTTGTTGAATATGGGGGGAGAGGGGGTGGACGTACCTCAACTTGAGGGAACCACGTAAATCTGTGTTTTCTGTGTGTGTTTGTTCTTGTTATTTTTCTGTCTATATTTCGTGTCTCACAAATCCTGTTTAGGGTTCATTCCCTAACAAACTACCTACTGTAGTATCAAATGTAACAGAGTATGTAATAAGCTGTCCTTACTAAGTTCTTTTTTTTTTTTTTTTGGGACTGCAGGGTGTGGGCATGCTGCTTGATGGGATATTTGTGCTGCTGTTGGTACTACTGCATCTGTGTAAGGAGAAAATACTACTATGAGCATTATATCAATCTGCTTTTTATGGCTCTACTCTAGAATACTAATAATCTTCTCTGAATATAGTTATCAGAGAATTCCTAAGATCCTTTGCTCTGTATTATTGAACCCAGGTTTCTGAAATTTGGAAATTTGTGTTTTGTTTGAAGTAGCAGAAAATACATGTATAATGCCATGTTTAAGGACACCATAGTGATAAATAGAGTGTGGGAGATGGGGGGAGAGGTTTAACTTTAACAATGTTCCTTTTTATCAGCTTTAACATGTTATATAGGTATTGTTGTTTTGTTATGTATAACTATAATTGAAACAGATCAAGTCCTAACTTGTTGTATAAGTAGAGTACATATTCCAATAGGCCCCTTCTATGTCACTTAGAGAGAATTTATCAAGGTCGGACATGAATGTCAGCACTCCAATCCTTGAAACCGACATAAGAACATGTCCATAGTTTTAGTCCCATATCTTGACATCTAAAGGGATTAAAATACTACTGTTATGTAGGGTTGTGACTTTCCAAAGCACATTGTACTAATAAAACTGAGTGCCATTGCAGTGAAAATGTTGGCCTTCTTGGACTGACTCACGTAGGGAGCCGAAGGGTTGTCCAGATAGCAACTGTTTTCATGATCTTCTTCTCCATATTTGGTTTGTTTCTATACTTTTATCACAAATTAGAACAAAGTCGGTGCTTTTGGTTATCATCAAATGATTGATTCTATATTGCTTTCTTTCAGGGAAGTTTGGGGCCTTCTTCGCATCAATTCCATTGCCGATATTTGCTGCCATATACTGTGTTCTATTTGGACTTGTTGGTAAGTTTACATTCCAAAGGTTTGTAATATTTTCATAATCATCAAAGTAATTGCCTCAACCACTATTAATCACATAGAAAATTATTCTTGAACCTTGTTAATGTCTTTTTTTATGGGAAGTTTTCTTTTTATCATTGCAGCTGCTGTTGGGATATCATTTATTCAATTCACGAACAACAACTCCATGAGAAACCTCTACATCTTGGGCCTCTCTTTGTTCCTCGGAATATCCATTCCTCAATATTTTAACGAGTACACCGCTTCGGCTGGCCATGGACCAGTTAAATCAGATGGCGGATGGGTAAGTTTTATGGCAATGTCTTTTATCACATCATTCAATTTGTCCAGTTTTTTTTGTCACTCATGAGCGTGTCTAAATATGCCAATTAACTTTCTTCTCTTGGATGATATAACTATAGCACAAAATGATAACGCAATGTCACTTATCTTCTTGACCATATCCCAGCTTTGCTGACCAAATATTACATCATTAATTATAACCCAAACGAAATCTTATTTTTCATTCCAAACACAAATAGATCCTCAGCTTTCCTGAAGGTAATCTATCTGATATATACGTTATTGGGGTGTTTGCAGTTCAATGACATACTGAACACGATCTTCTCATCACCTCCGACTGTGGCAATGATTGTTGCTACACTGCTTGATAACACACTCAATGCCAAGTACACGACTGATGACAGAGGTCTGCCGTGGTGGGTCCCTTTCCAGAACAGGAAGGGAGATGTCAGAAATGAGGAATTTTATGGTCTACCTCTTAGGATACATGAGTACATCCCCACCATATTCCTCTAAAATATTTTACCTGCATGTGCATTTTACTTTAGCTGCATTGAAATTTATGTTTTGTACATCATGAAGTTATTTTTAAATCATAGACAAAACGTACCTTGACCAATTCTGATTCACCTGACAGTTTTTCGTTCGGTTTTGAACAGTACAATAATGTGAATGATGTAATATTAGTAATTACAACTTTTATTTTAGTAATACTAATACTAGGTCTCCACCACATAGTAATACACTTACAGGCCTTTAAGATGAGATCTCCAACCAATACAGGTCTAATTAACTTTATGAAGATCATTGATGTCGCTGTTATTAACATCTCCATCACTCTGGAGACTCTGTCGACCATGGAAGAAGCCAAAGTCCATCGAGTTATAAACAATCATCAGCCGACACTATCAGCAGCATCTAAATGTACTTTTGAGTGGGTGATACTACTTGCTCATTTATAGGCAACGCATTAAGTATCAATTAGTGCATAGATGGGCTGCAAACTGGGTGATATTTTACATTGCCAATGGTCATATACTTAGTTCATTAAGAAACCTAGTCTGGTGATAAAATGGTTTTCATTTTGATCATATATATAATCAGTGAGATTCAGTGGGACACTTCATTTCCTCTTGAGCTGTAGTTGCTCATTGGCCTGATATGAGCTATAGTTCTAAAATCCAATAAATGGGCTTAGGGTGTAGGCTTTTTGAATAGGCGGATATATGAGTGAATGAGGCTCCTAGGGAGGACCCTAGTAGTTCTCAAGAACAACGAGTTGACTCTTGGGAGAACGGGTAGCTCTTGAAAAAAAGAGCAACTCACGATTCCCAATGACACTGTGTTCGAGAGTGAGAATTCATGTACTAGGTAAATCTCTATATAACTAAAGTTCCTTTATTTTTATTTTTTTTTGGAAACAAGGGTATCCAGGCCTCTTAGAGCACCTGCCTATTCCCTCGGGCACGTGCAACTCCCCCCAAGCCACACGCACCAGGTAAGACGGGATTACTCCCTAAGGGTGGCCAACAGAGGGAGGGGATTCAAACTCCGGACCTTTACTTCCTGAGGCGTGGTCTTGGCCAACATCCCAACCCCCTGTTGGTTTAAAAAATTGATGTTATTTCTACCAGGTAAGACCATTTTTTTTTCCAGAGGGTTGGTAACTTACTTACCAAGTCCTATAATCATGCATAAATCAGGGATCAACCTTAACACAGATAATATAGTCCTATGGAGAAAATCGATGAGGGTGGGACTTGAACCCAATCCTAGAGTATGAACACATCTAAGCTTTACTACTTGATCAAGGTGGCACCGTAGAGGTAGATCGTAATTTTTTTTATTCCATTAAATATGAAAATCGTTTTACATGTAGATATAGCCCTATTGTGGGTGAACCACATTATGTTTTGCTTGTATTATTTATATATCTATTTTTATCACATTAAACCCGGAGGTCTCGAGTTTGATTTCTTGGCTCCCCTCAATATCGGTTGTATCGGGTGGGGGTATTCCCTATGCAGCATGTGGGACTAGTCCAAACCTTAAAGATTCAAGATATCCATATTTATAAATAAAAAAAAAAAAAAAAAAACCCCAAGATCACCTTTCTCCTTACAACAATGACAGCATGACTAGCATTCCCCTATTTCCAAAAGGCCAAGCCATGTCACTTGGTGAAACCCCAACCTCTGAAAAAAAAAATGGTATAGTCAAATGGCTAGGCTAGAATCAACAGATTCTGGAGTTAGTCAATCCAACCATCAATGAAATTGCTTTTTGGGTGAGGTAGGGAATGAGAATGGAGTCATAAACCTTCTTGCATGAAAAGCGACAGTAGGGGTGACCTACTGTGGAAGTCTTCCTTTATTTTGTTTACTTAGCAGAGAAGAAAATGGAGAATCTCAAGAAATAAAGTATTGGAATTTTTACAAGATTTATCTACTAAAACGAAAGTCAGCTTGTCCTATTTTTGTTGTCTTGTATAGTGGGGTAGCCTTTTTTTGGTTGTTGGCGACGAAGGTGTTTGGGCCTCTTAGAGCATCCGACTAATCCTTCCCCAACCTCACGCACCAGGTAAGTAGGTGTTGAATCGGAGGATTCGGAAGCTTTGAAGAACTGTAGTCTTCAAGCTATTAGACTGCTAGATCATTATCATCTTCAAGTTCCACCTCAATAACTTTTGGGTGATCCGCAACCCAAAAGAAGCTCAGCTACACTTCGTTAGCTGCTCTTCCTTGGATTCTTGAAAGGGTGAAACAAGGGAGAAAATGAGACCAAAAATGGAAGTGATTTAAAGGGAGAGAAGGAGCAGTGAAAAACATGAATGAACTGACAACTTTCCTTCTTAAGAATACCCAAGAACACTTTGAATATGAGAAATAATGGTTTTCCTAAAATCTTCTTAGCTAAGTTTTTCAGAAGAAGATCCGATGGAATCCAAAAGTTGTTTAATCAATATGGGTCCTTCCCTATTTATAGAAAAAGTCTTTAATCAGTCAATGCTCTCATATCAAAATATCCTTTGATGTGATAGCTAACAAAAATCTGATATGACAACTAACAATATATGCCAACTATATTCTGTTCAGTGGAGTCATTCTATCAATAACTAACATGTATTATGTTAAAAGTAAAATACATCCGTTAAATGCGGCCTATCTGTTAAGTTCCACTTAACGTGTTTTATTGAGAAAGGGTTGTCAGCTCATCAAGCCACCGTAACCAACTTTCAGTTACGATTTAATCATTTGGGCTATTATGACCTAAACAGCTTTCAGATATGTTCTTCAAAGGTTAAAGGAGTAAACTACTTCCAAAAGAGTTTATCTACTTTGACAAATTTCCTTCTAGTTCTCAAAACCACATCTCATAATCCTTCCCTCAGATACATATATATAAATCTAGTGTTTTAAAACACGAAAACTCGGATCGACTCGAAACCTTGTTGAGTTGAGTCAACTCGAAAACTCGGCCAAAACTTGATACTAAAAACTCGAAAAATATAATATATTTTTATTATGTATTACATTTATATAAAATAATATAAATTAAAAATTCAATTATAAAACTACATCTAATATGATATTATATATATAAATAATATTATAAAAATATTATTCTTTAGAAAAATTATTTTAAAAACTTATATAATGAATTATTAATTACTATTTTACCATATTGCTATAGTTTAGATGTTATAAATGATTAATTAACAAGTAATTCATCAATTATATGAATATTCCATAATATCATTTACCATCAACGTCCAATCAACTAATTGACTAAAAATATATAAAACAAACTAAAAAGGTTATCATCTATTGATGGCTTAAAACATAGCTACCAATTAACAAACTAATTATTACAAGTTCAATTTTTAATTATTTAAATCAATATCGAGATCTGAATAAGAGTCTGGTGGTAAAGTCTCACTTCGATTCTCACGCTCTCCTGAGCCAGCTTCCAACAACCAATCATCTTCTCCAAATCTGTTATGATCAAGAATTGGTGGGCCTACTTGCGTGTCATCATCACCAGGTTCACAAGCAACCCACTCATCCTCACAACTCTCCAAGATGTTGTCCAATAGGACTAGATCATAATTTGAAGTGTGTCTCCTTAGCTGTTGCTCCCTAAGTCTCAAGTTGTAATGTACAAACACCAACTTATCTAACTTCTCTTGCTTCAATCGATTCCTCTTCTTGGTATGGATTTGATCAAATGTACTCCAGTTCCTTTCGCATCCAGTTGAGGAACAAGTTTGGCGTAAAATGTGAATAGCGATCCGTTTGAGAGTGGGAGTTCCCCAACCATAGTTTTCCCACCAAGAAACTGTAAAATAATAAAATGTAATTAAAATCTGTAATATAAAAAAGAAGATTATTGTAAAACTAAGATTTATTAATATATTAAACAAAAGTATTTACTTGGAGTAAGTTTAGTTTGAGTTCTTATTACCATGTCTGTCCCAAAGTCTCCTTGAGCCTTTTCATATATAGAGAACTAGAAAATATTATGAAAGAAAAATTAGTTATCAATAATTTTTTTTGAAGTTTGAATGTTATAACTTCAAATAACGTACCTCTTTAATAGCCTCAGTTTTTTTTCAACATCTTCCTCCATAGACATAAGTACCCTATGCAATCCACGCCGAACTTCTCCATCTTGTGAAAATTCAGGGCTGTAGCGAATAGCTGGATTAAAGAAGTATCCCGTTACATAGAGTGGAGAATGAAAAGTGGAATTGCGTCTCTGATCAATTATCTTCCAAAATTTATTGTACTTCTTCTCGTCGTTGTCATTGACTTCTGCAATTTTTGTTTTTGTTTTATCAATGGTCTGATATATCAAACCTATAATTGGTTCTTTATCAACATCGACTGGCCGCAATAACTCAACAAGTGAGGTGACTGATCTTTGAAGCTTCTCAAGCCTTCTCCAAAAATCATTATCCAACAAAATTTTTTCTATTTCCTTCCCCTCCGCCAAACTTGCAAATCTTGACTTAACCCAATCTTCAGATAACATCATAACTTTCAACCCAACTCGCTGTGTTAAAAAAAAAATTTATTTAGAACTAGTCAATTAAATTCAAAGAAAAAATAAGAAAACAATTAGATTTTGTAAAGACTAAATAACCATTTACCTGTTCTAAAAGACTTCCCGTATCCGGTCTCAAAATTTCTCTTCCCTTTGTATGTGTTCTCATTAGACTTAACACTTGAGCATGATTATAAATAAATTTAGCCGCTTTCTTAGCTATCTCAATCAAATCGCTTATATATTCTTTAGTTTTCCAATCTTCTCTAAAATGAGATCCACATTATGGGCAGCACATGAAGTCCTGAAGAAATGTTTTCTTTTTGCCATCAATATTTTACCTGTAGCCACGTAATTTGTTGCATTATCAGTTATTACTTGAACAATATTCTTTTCTCCAACTTCTTCCACAATGTCATCAAGGAGGTAGAAAAGATTTGCTGAACTCTTCACAATATTTGAGGCATCCACTGATTTAATAAACATTGTTCCCCTCGGACACGAGACCAAAAAATTTATTATAGATCTTCCACGTTGGTCCGTCCACCCATCTGACAATATGGAACAACCTGTTTCAGCTCAAGAATCCCTTAATTCTTTAAAATACAATTCCAAATTCAGAACCTCCCCATCTAACGCCGGACCTGACAGTTCATAAGGAGTTGGAGCCTTTAATCCCGGACCATAGTTACCAATTACTTTAATAAATTTTGGAAAAAAGTCAGAATCAGCTACATTAAATGGAATTGCAGCATGATAAAACCATCTCCCAACCGTTTCTACCACACTCTTTCGTGCATTCTTATATATAACAGTTGGTAACTTTAATTGAACTGTATTTGAATCTTTGGCAGTCTCTTTTCCCTTTCTTATTTTTGATAGTTGTTCAACTTCATCATCATCATCAGACTTTTTCTCACCAAATTCTCCCAAACTTCGTTTTCTGATTACTTTAAAACTTTTCACATCTTTTTTCTTGGTAAGTATTTCTGTCATCTCTTTAGCCACACTTTTATCAACTTTAGGACATTTTGCAGCATCTCCCGGAATCCTTGCAATGTGTAGTTTTAACCTGTGAATCCCTTCCCACATTGTTTTCCCATAATAATTACAATGAAGATGTTTTTTATCCGATGAGATAGCCGTGCAATGAGCCCAACCGACATCGGTCAAGCGAGATGTTTCAACCACCAATTGACTTGATGGGTCAAGCGTATTTCCTGACTCATTTTCACATCTTTCCAATGAATCCATAAAACACAAAAATTGAAATTTAAAAAAGAACAAAATTGACATGGGTTATATTCTAATTAATATAACTTTTAAAAGTACACTACTAATTTTTTAAATTGAATAAACATTTTTTAAAAATAAATTCTCATTCACAGAACTAACACCAACGATGCTTTGGGGTTCATACGGTCCAATCAACCTTTATTTTAAGGGTATTTCATTTCATTTTTAAACTTTTGTCCTATTCATGGTTTTTTTTTTAAAATTTGGAGAACTATTCATGGTATGTACCTTTTTCTTTCCAACAATGTTTTGGGTTCATACGGTCCAATCCATCTTATTATTTTAAGGGTATTTTATTTTATTTTTAAGCTTTTGTCCTATCAAGTACTATGCTTACCTTTTTCTTTTTCTCTACTTTAAAGAGATATGATGGAAGCTTTCTGCCTCCTATCACTTCTCACTTTTCCACAGCGGATTTTTTTTATTTTTTATTGTATGTTCTAATGATCCTCAAAGATCTTTACTGGTTAGAAGATAGATCATAGAAGAAGAGAGAACAACGAAACAGAGAATGGAGAAGTTCTTACCAGAGAATCTAGAGATCGAGATCTCTTCTTCTTCTTCTTCTTCGAATCTCGTCGGAATGGAGCCGAGCAGATCTAGTCGAACACTTAATCTCGCCTGCAAGCACCTAATCTTGTCGGTGAGCACTTCTTCTTCCACTTCTTCTTCTTCGTCAAACGCTATTACTGCCACTATAGAAGAGATTATAGAGCTCGATTAACTAATAAAGGAAAAAGAGTTTACTTTGGGGATATTTTTTTAGGGTTTAAAAAGAAAAATATTAGACCCCTTCGAGTTCGGTTCGATCTACTCGACTCGGTTGAGATGCGTCAACTCAGCCGAGTTGGGCGAGTTTCAGTCCGAGTAGTGGCACTACCGAGTTTCTAACTGAGTTGACTCGAAATCCGATCGATCCGAGTCAACTTGTTTGAATTTCGAGTCAACTCGACGATTTTTTAAACACTGTATAAATCATCATATACCAAAGGCGGGTCATGTGCCTTTGTGATACATTATCTAGAGAAATCATAAGTGCTGGACGAGGGCACTATTCTCAGGGTGGATGTGATATCCACCGTCAGACCTCAATCATCTAATACGAGAGAATGAGACTATGGAAGTCGTGTTTTCCTCTAATAAATAGCCCACAGGAAAATGGGGTAAGATACATCCCAGAATTCCTTCCCGACTATCAGCCCAGGAAGTAATCCATACTTTACTGAAATAGGAGATGAGGGGAACACACACGCCTATTCAGACGAGGAAGGTAATCAGTACCTTTACCTCCTGATAAGGCAATAGGGTACATAGTGATCTGATTCCACCGAATCCCTATAGAGACAAGGTTGAACCGGTAACCACCTTTTTCGTCTCAACGGAGTATGACTCAAGACCTGTCTTGAAAAATTAGAATATCATAATGGCGTTAGAAATATTCAATAATCTGATTCTACTGAAATCTTACCAAGTACAAATTTGGTCTTGACAGAGTTTACTTCCTTTGAGCTTTCCAAGAGAATCTGAAAGTTTATCAGTTGATTAAAATTTGCTTATTTGATCATATCATCTGTGAAATACTCGAACTACTTCAGGCCATGAAGTCAACCAACATGCTCGAAATTTGGATCTTATTCTCAATCATGACATACTTTAAGGTACCTGTACCTTCCAAATCATATAATTTTTATCCACGTGACTTTTTACTAGTTCAAATTCTGATCTGACTAGGAAATGATTTCCATGTGTCAATTTATCATTTTCTATCATCAATAGTAGGGATAAATCCCTGAGGATGGCCAACCAGGGGAAGAGAATTGAACTCAAGACCTCCGCTTCCTAGGCCTGGTATTGGCCAGCACACCAAATTCCCCGTTGGTTTAGTAGTATAGCATTGGGTGAACGCGTGTGGAGTGGTAAGGGCATCTTCAACTTTTTCATATTTAATCGAATAAAGGTATTGGCAGCTAACACTTCCTTTTTCAATCGCATTATTTACCTACGTTAGTAAGGTCAGTACGGTCAGATGTTAACTTGGGCATTTGAGCTCTTGCAACTCATACAGTCATACCGGGGGGATTGGATTCCCAGAGATAAATCCCTGAGGGTGGCCAACTAGGGGAAGAGAATTGAACTCAAGACCTCCGCTTCCTAGGCATGGTCTTGGCCAACATACCAAATCTCCCGTTGGTTTAGTAGTATAGCGTTGGGTGAACGTGTGTGGAGTGGTAAGGGCATCTTCACCTTTTTCATTTTTAAACGAATAAAGGTATTGGCTGCTAGTACTTTCTTTTTCAATCGCATCATTTACCTACATTAGTAGGGTTAGTATGGTCAGATGTTAACTTGGGCATTTGAGCTCTTGCAACTCATACAGTCATACTTGGGGATTCCCAGACCTCCCTCCACTTAAGGCCACACTCCTACCACTGACGGAAGAGACGGGGGTGTAGCCCTCTAGGTATTAAGCTAATAATTCTCTGAAAATTGTCCAACAAAATCTGCCCAAATTTTTTTTTGTTGCAAGGCATTTAACAATTTGGTAGAACACTAATATTTGATTAGGTTCAACAAGCCTACCCATTCTTTTTTTCTTTTATTGTCAGGCAATTGGCAATTATGGAAAACTTAAGATTTTCTAACCCTATCGGATTAAATGAGGTCACAACATGTGTTCTAAAAGTTGTAGACATATTATATTTTAATTTGTTTTTTTTAAAAAAATCTAAGACTAGTATTAACTAAAATTAATACTCACCAACCAAAATTAATAAAAATAGGCATCGATGACGTACGGGATTGCAGCCATAGAAGATGGTGTGTGTTTATAAAATATGAAAATGTCAAAAAAGAGAGAGAGAGATGTAACTAAAGTATAACGACTTAGTATACGCCTTGGGTTAATTTGGGGGCTTGATTGGAGAAGAGATGAGCTTGACTCCTTCACGGAGACTTTATTTACCCGGACAGCCAACCTCACGAGTGACGAGTGACGAGTGACGACGGGTGCTATCGGATTCACACGATAGAGTCGGAGAATAATTTAGTATAGTAGCTCGCGAGATACCATGTCAGGATTCGTAACGTCATAAGGCGTGGGAAGGTTCGAATATCATTTTATCAAATATCAAAACATTAATGGAGTTTGGTGGGGGCAGTAAAAGTCAAGCGACAGTAGGAATCGTTCATCGATTTCCAGAGATTCCTGAAATGAGAGAGAAGGTAACCGCGTCTATTCCTTTTTTTTTTTTTTTTTGTCAGAGAGAGAGAGAGAGAGATATTTCTTCAACTGATGAAAAGCTTCTTCTTGCCTAAGTTAGAAGCACCCAATTATTTTAATGTCTTTTTTTTATTTCAGTGAAAGAAAGCACAAGAATCTGAAACTAATGAAACTCCTGAACTGGGGTTTACTGTTTTTACAGAGAAAAAGAAATAGATGGCGTTGCAGTTTGCAGGAGGGATTGTGTTGGGAGCAGTGGCAGGAGAGTTGTTGAAAGCGATTTTAGATGTGAAGGATAAGGCCATCCATTGCAAAATCTACCTAGAACGCCTCGAATCCACGCTTAAACGCGTAATTCCTCTAATCGAACAGATTAATCGATTAGACCAAGAGTTATTGGATCGTGGGAGGACTGACACGGATGTATTGATTGGACAGTTAAAGGAAGGGAAGGAGCTGGTCCGAAAGTGCTCCAAGCTCCCTTTCTGGAACTACTACCAGAAATACCGCTACTCCAAGAGGTTTCTCAAATTGGATGCTTCTCTTCTTAGGTTCTTCCAAATGGATATGCAGGTCGAGATGTGGCGCGATGGTAAACAACTTTTGGTTGATTTGAAGGAAGCAAATCGGAGATTGGATGGGATGAATCGGGGAGAAATAACTTTTCAAATTGGGATTCAGGGTTGGTGTTCAGTTCCTCAAATTCCAACTCTTACTGTTGGATTGGATGTGCCCCTGAAAGAATTGAAGATGCTGCTCTTCAAAGACAGCATTTCTGTGCTTGGACTCTGTGCTCCTGCAGGATGTGGAAAGACAACATTGGCTGCCAAGCTTTGTTGTGATGAACAAGTGAAAGGTACCAATTCAAACTTACGATTTGTTGGTTTTTCTTTTAGTGTAGCTTCTAGTTTCCTGACTCAGATTCCTTCAAAATCTCAATTTGCAAATTATTCAATGCAATTCGAGCAGTTTAACAAGTAAAGAAAAGCGTCTGAAATTCTTCTAGTTCACATCATAAAACCTTTATACATGGAAACTAAACCTAAGAAAATGTCATATTCTAGGGCTACCCCTTCTAATAGGCACTGTTGTTGAAACCTTGCGACTTAAATTTGAACTGTAAAAGTCAAATTTGAACTGCACCCTACCTTGATCATGTTCGGAGTTCGCAATAGAACAGGTCCGACAGAAAAGATAAACAAACACAAACACAAATAAAAACATTAAAGAGAACATAATAGAATTTACGTGGTTCGGCAATAACCTGCCTACGTCCACAAGCTAGGATCCGATTACTTCTTTCCTTTCAGATAAACCTTGCTAAACCACTACAAGATACACCCTCTCCTCTCAGATTAAATCCCAACCCAAGCCCAGAGACCCTTGTACACCCCCTCTCAAGTCACCTTCTCAATGAACCCAAAGAAAAATCCCTATCTCCTTCCCTAAAGGCTAAAACCTTTCTCCAAGCCCTAGAGTGCTTAATCCCTTTCTAGTATCTCCACACTCTATAAGCACATATTTATAAGCCTATATCAGAGTCTTAAACAATTACAAGTCTCAAAATCGCACAGCTTGCCAATTTCGGACTGATTACACTAATCCCGCAACAACCGTTCAACCGGTTGGGGGTACAGACCGACCAGCCCGAAAATTGTTCGAACGGTTTGGGGTACTGGTTGAATGGTACTTTTGAATTTTTACGTCATACTTCAACAAATCAAGTGGCAAAGCCTAAAGGTGTCCATACTCTAGGCATGTGTTCAATTCCCTCTCTCATCAAATTTCTCCAAAGGACTACATTATGTGTGTTGAGGTTGATCCCCAATGCGCGCATGGATGTAGGTAGGTGCACACAAGTTGAGCTAGCTCAATGGCTCAGTTCGGCTCGATCAAGCCGAGCCCAGTTGAGTTCTCAAGCTTTGAAATGTGTTCAAGCCGAGCTCGAGCCAAGGTCTGTTTGATTCACTTCGGCTCGATTGAGGTTCAATTCGGTTCGGCTTGAATATTATATAAAAAAATATTATTTATATGTATCATTATTATATATATAAATAATATAAAATATTATTATTTTTATTTAGAAATATTTTTTTTAATAAATTAAGTTGAGCACTGCTCGAGCTTGAATTAATTCGAGCTCGAGCCGAGCTTCAAGCACCATTTCAAGCCGAGCTCAAGCCTAAATTTGTTTTTGATCAATACCTCAATTTATTAAACAAAGGAAGAAAACAAAGAAAGAAACAGGATCAAGTTTACAAGCTAGTAAACCAACCTTGGCCTACTACAATACCTTAACCCTCCCCGCTCCCCCCAACTACAATGACCAATACAATATCTCCTAGATTTCCTCCCTCAACCTATATAACCCAACCCACTCCAAAATAGTCAACCTGATTCGAGTACACAAACTGGGCATTGAGGATGAGATGTCATCGAAGACTCTGCGGTTTCTCTCTTTCCTGAGTTCCCAAGTAATGGCCCCAGGAAGAGTTCCCCAAATCGCCTTCCAAACCCTCGCACCTCTATCTCCCTGCCAACTCTCGAGGAGATCACGAAGAGAGAAGGGAACAACCCACACTACTCCCATGCGGGAGAGAAAGAAACTCCACACTTCCGACGCGATTGTACAGTGCAAAAGAAGATGGGCCGATGTTTCTTCCTCTTGGTGACACGTATAACATCTATTCGCCAAAATCCAACCTCTATGCTTCAGATGTTCCCCTATTAAGATTTTGTCGAACGATGCTGTCCAAAGGAAAAAAGATACTTTGGATGGGATACCAGGGTTTCATACCACTCTACAAGGATAAGACCCCACCGGGATAGAACTCATAGACTGGAACAACAACCTAACCGAGAACCGACCATTGCTACTCCTCGACCACGACCTCCTATCCCGCACTTTAGGGCACAATGGAGAAGAAGACAGACGCTCCAAAAGCCGAGAGTAGTCACTGATTTCCCAGTCATTGAGGTCCCTCCGCATCCTTGGACATCATACCACGCCATTTGGCCCTCTCTCATAATAGGACTCCACTAGAGCATCCCTGTCAATAGAAAGAGCAAAAAGATTACCAAAGTCATCTATTAGACACGAGTATCCTGACCAAATATCCTTCCAAAACCTAATATCCGATCCTCTCCCAGCCCTGAACCTAAAAAAAGGCGTCACCAGCTCCGCATTTGCCATAATGCCCTTCCAAAGACCAAGCCCATGGGATCCACTAACCGCCTTAGGAATCCATCTAGAGGACTCCCCATACTTGGCAACAATCACATTCCTCCACAAACTGTTTCTATCGTCTCCAAACCGCCACACCCATTTACCGAGCAGCGCTTTGTTCATCTAGATGATTGGTTTGATATTCAACCCACCATACTCCTTTGGTCGGCACACCTGGGACCACTCCACTAAATGATACTTAGCCCGATCCTCCTTATCATTCCATAAGAAATCCCTCTGCATCTTTTCAATGATAAGGGCCACCGATCGAGGGATAGTAAGAGACGACATAAGGTAAGTTGGAAGGCTTTACATCGTGCTTCTGATCAGAGTCAATTTCTCTCCTTTCGATAAGTGGGACGATCTTCACCCGATCAAACGACGAGCAATACGGTCTAAGACAGGATTCCAAACTGATCTTGCCTTAAATTTAGCTCCTAGAGGAAAGCCTAGATACACCTAAGGGAGGGTACTCACTCCACAACCGAGGCATATCTCAAGGTGATCCATTATGGAAACCTCCCCCACCCTCAGAATCTCCGATTTTGCTAGATTAACCCGCAACCCTAACACTGCCTCAAAGCACCTGAGAAGACATTTGATATTGAGGAGGTCCCTTCTTGAAGCCCTACAAAAGATAAGGATATCATCCACAAACTGGAGATGAGATATCCTCAACCCATTTTGACCAATCTTGAAACCTTCATAATACGTCCCTTCAGCTTTTGACAACAATCTACTCAACGCTTCAGAGACGATCACAAAAAGGAAAGGAGAGAGATGATCCCCTTGCCTCAACCCCCGAGAACTCGGGAAATAACCCGCTGAGCTACCATTAACCAGAACTGAGAAGGAAACAGTCGAGACACAAGACCCCATCCATTGCCTCCATTTCCCCTCGAAACCCATTCTCCCTAGAATGTAATCCAGAAAAGCCCAGTTCACGTGGTCACAGGCCTTCTCCAAATCAACCTTGCACAGAATCCCCGGCTCTCTAGCCCTCACCCTGGAATCAAGGCACTCATTTGCACTCTATCAAAGCACCCTGTATTGAAAAACTCCGACATCACTTCCATGAAGTCACTTCCCACTATCTCCCAACATCCCCGGAAGAACTCAATGGAAAACCCGTCTGGCCCAGGAGCTTTATCACTTTCTAAACTTCGGATCGCCTCAAACACCTCCCTCTCCTCGAACGGACTCTCAAGAACCTCCCTCTGATTGTGGGTAATACCATCAAAGTCGAGACCATCTACTAGCTGAGGCCACCACCTCTCCCTCTCTCTATACATTTCTTTGTAATAAGCAATGATACAATCTTCTATCTCTCCCTTTTCCTCCACCCACCTCCTATTCACCCTCAACTTGGAGATAAAGTTCTTTTTGCGATTGAAATTAGTCATTCTATGAAAGAATTTGGTGTTTCCATCTCCTTCCTTTAGCCACCCAGTCCTAGCCTTCTGCTTCCAACTGATTTCTTCAGGCTTTAACGTCGATATATAGTCCATCTTCTTTTCTTCTCTCTCCCTAGCCTCCGAAGGTGTAAGATTCCTCACTTTCGCTCATCTGTCCAAAATCTCTATCTCCCTTAGTAAACCGGCGAGACGAACTTGGATATTGCCGAAAACCTCCTTATCCAAACTTTCAACTGAGCTTTCAGGGTTTTAAGTTTTATCCCAAACCGAGTGTTAGCCGAACCCCACCCTCTGGTTTGACTCCACACCTCCGCTACTAAGACCCGACACCGCTCGTCCTCCATCCACATATTCTCAAATCGAAACGGGCTAGGACCCCCCCTAAAACTTCCCGTCTCTAGAAGGGTAGGAACATGATCTGATACAGGCCTCGGGAGAGTAGACTGAATCGCATTTGGGAAGTGGGCCTCCCACTCTTGGTCCACTAGAAACCGGTCTAGGCAACTTGCTAATCCATTGTTCCCCGATTGAGACCACGTGAATTGAGCGCTCCTCAAAGGATAATCTATCAAACCGTGGCTAAAAACAAAGGCCTCAAACCTCCGCATCTTAGGGGAAAACGAACTTCCACCTTTCCTTTTCGAAGAAAATCGAGTACT
Source organism: Tetracentron sinense (assembly GCA_015143295.1). NCBI lineage: Eukaryota > Viridiplantae > Streptophyta > Magnoliopsida > Trochodendrales > Trochodendraceae > Tetracentron > Tetracentron sinense. The sequence continues at coordinate 3,654,689 of CM026552.1, forward strand.
ATTGAAGTCCCCTCCCAAACACCATGGTTTACCCCAACGCACGCTATCATCTAGTTCTTCCCAAAAATCGATGTCTGCCAACCCCTCAACCGGACCATACACCCCTGAGAAGACCCAAAAAAAATCCTCCCCAATCAGGCAGCACAAAATAGAAATCGAAAAGGCTCCCACTTCAGACTCCAACACTTCCACCCTCAATAAGTCCCACATGAGCAAAATACCCCCCGAAGCTCCCACCGATGGAAGCTCAATCCATCCTGGAACCTGGCTCCCCCACAAATCTCTAATATGGAATTCCTGGATTGTTACACAAAATCGACGGATGTTTCATGTGCACGAACCTTTTTATAGCCACCCTTTTATCTATTTGCCCTAAACCTCTTATGTTCCAAGAAAATATGGAGAAACCATTCATCGTAAATCCTAAAGTTCCTGAGCTGATTTCCAACTGACTAAACTCCCCTTCCCCTTAGTTCTATCATAATTAATGCTGCAGTGGAGTCTCCTCTCTTCCCGTGCCGAGGCTCCTCTACACCCGCCACTCTGTTTGACAGCAGATCTACCTCTGTTCCCCTTCTCTTCTTCTTCCGTGGACAGAAAAATTCTCCTGTTTTGGCGTCCTAGCCCCTTGTGGAAAGACCCAGAGTCTTCCCCACCCCTTCCATATTTGACACCACCCAATCGACTACCGCCTCCTGGTTCATCTGAGCAAGCACTGCTAAGTTCGACCCCAACTGCAACTAGAGAATTGGTCGAGACGCCCCTCCCTCTGAATCACCGGTGCCTTGGCCTACCAACACATCTCCCCTGGCAACTCCTTGCATTCCGGGCTGACCCTGATCCCCATTAGCCTCCGCAATATATGTCCCTTGGATCCCCTGAAGCTCGCTCGAGGTTACTGGCAGCTCTTTGACCGTTGGATCCAATGCCAAGATGGAATTAGCCACTATTAAACCCTCCTCCCCTTCTGATCCAGCCTCTAACTGAACCGCCGGAGCAACCTGGGAACCCTCCTCCCTTTCAAATCCCACCTGTAGCGGAGGTATAAACATACTTCCTCTTGAACCTTGAGAAAGTTGAACCTCCTCCCAACTCACAGGCATCATCTCAGTAAAAACCAGGGGGGGTGTACTGCTCCATCTCCAAATCAACCGACACATCATCCCAAAATTTACCCTCCAAATTTTTGTTCGGAGAAGAGAAAGAGACAGGTTGAGGGCGAGAAGAACTCCCATATCCTTCCCAGATTTGGACCCTAGGATCACAATTGGAAGGATTACCACCCTTCTCCAATGGATTCCGGCGAACTGAAATGGGAAAAGCCTGATCAGAACCTTGACGATCATCGTCCCTCCCCTCAACTGGACTGAAACCTAGATTCTCTCCCCTCGGTTCTGAGAACTCCCCTTCTGGACAAAGGACCTTACCTGGGTGCCTAACTGGATCTTTCCTTGAAACCGACGAGAGGGCCCCCTTCCACTTATAATTCTCCTTCGGGCCCCCTATTACGGCCTTAGAAGACATGGGCTTCTCTGGGCCAGCTACTAAGAGGGAGTTGATCCGAGCTTGACGCAGGTCCAACAATGTTGAAGTGCGCTCATCCACTTCCAGGAGCCCTCCACAAGCTTCTCCAATCTGCCGAAAGATGTTGGAATTCCATAAATGCAAAGGTAAACCAAGAATGCCTACCCAGAAAGAATTCCTAAAAAAAGACTCGGGTAGTTGATTTAAGGCTTGCCACCAACGATGCACCGTCAGCACCCCTCCTCCCGGAATCTTCCACTGATTTCTTGCACACAAGTCTGAGACCGAGGAGAGTTGCTTCACCACCAAAATCCCTTTTCCTAGCACATAAGGAATCAGAGCAGGTCGATCATTGCTGGGAAGAAAAGACTGTATGAATCCCTCCATCTCCTTCCATCCTACGAGCCCTAACAGAAAGGAACACACAAAAGCCCTGTCCCACCATCCCTTCTGGTAACCTCTCTCCTCTACTGCCAGAGTAGGATAAGTCTCGGAAGAAAACCCTTCTAGACCCTCACCTTCTTCTCTCGATCCCCTTGCCTTCTCTCCAAGGTTTGATAGCCTCAATTTTGGAGGCAAAACATAATTCAGGGACGACAGAACTCCTTCCCAGCCAAAACACCCCGTGCTGCCTTGGGAAAGATAATCCACCTGTGCCTTCCTCCATCAACTGGAAATGAGGTAAGAGCAATAAACTCTCCTTTAACATTCTTCTTCCTCTCTAAGATAAACACCCTTGAGGAGCAAATGCAACAATCGACCCTATCAGCTTTCTTTGGAATTTACACGCAATCCCCTAACAATCTTAACAACCACCAAAAACTTCTCTCCCCCAACTGAATCTCCACCAAGCTTCCCCTCCCTCTCTCTACTAATTTCACCTCCAATCCTCCTCTACCTTCATCCGCAACGAAATCAAAGGTCTTCGCCTCAACAACTAGAATCTTCTTCCTTACCATCATAGCATGATTAGAATCTGCACACATGGATCATTAGGAAGACTCCCATTTTTGTAACTTAAACACAAAACAATAGCCATTTTTGTTCGATGAATCCCAGACCGTTTGAACGAATCGCTACAGAATACGGGAAAAACCTGTTTACACCCAAACCCCCCAAAATTGAACCCATTTCAAGCCAAGCTGGGCCAAGCTCGGCTCAGCTCTATTCGAATACACCCCTAGATGTAGGACTTGGCAAGTAGGCCACCAACCTCTGAAAAAAAAGGGCTTACCTGGTACAAATACCAAAAAATTTAAACGAATGGGGGGTTGGTGTGCTGGCCAGGACCAGTGGACCATGCCTCAGGCAGCGGAGGTTCTGATTCGATTCCCTTTGCCTTGTGGCCATCCCCAGGGATCTATCCCTACTTGCCTAGTGCATGTGGATGGATGGGTCTGCTCGTGCCCGGGGGATTAGTCTGGTGCTCTAAGAGGCCCGGTCGCCCTTGTTACCAAAAAAAAAGTTTTTTTTTTTCCTTTCTAGAAGAACTCTTTCCGAGGTACTTCACAAATGACTCATTTTTTTCAGTTGAAAATAATTTAAGACTTGAATAACGCCATTCAACCCAGAACTAGAGTCAATTTGATGCAGAACCTCAATCCTTATATCTTGTTTGAAATGCTTCTCTGTTCATTTGGCCCCTCTTTCAATGGTATTTAAAGGAAGCGCCACCACTCACAAGAGGATTATGAACATTTTCTGTTAAGTAATTCCTCCTTCATAACAGGAACTAAAGAGTCGTCATATCTCCTGATGAGGAATCATTTTTCTTGCAGAATCTTATCCTTTTCTTTTCTCTTTTATATACAGCAATGAAACAATTTCCCAATGCCAACTTTTCTGTATTCTGTTTGGACAGGCATATTCAAAGAAAACATCTTCTTTTTAACAGTTTCAAGCTTACCCAATGTGAAGGTCATCCTACAGAGATTATATATACAGATGGCTTGCGGACGTCAGGTACCTGAATTTCAAAATGATGAAGATGCAGTTAAGCAGCTGGGTTACCTGCTGAGGCAGAGAGAACCAGAACCCATATTATTTGTCCTGGATGATGTTTGGTCAGAATATGTCCTTCAGAAGTTTGTGTTCAGAACAAAAGGATTTAAGGTTTTGGTTACGTCAAGAACTGCATTTCAAATACTGGATTCTACATATTCTTTGAAAATGTTGAGCGACCCAGATGCCATGACTCTTTTTAGTCATTCAGCATTCCCACAAGATGGGAACTATAACAGACCAGATAACGATCTCGTCAGAAAGGTGATTTATCTCTCTTCCATATACCGGCATGCATATATACATATGTACAAATATACACAGGGTGCCTTATCCATCCCATATAGATGCGTGCATGCATACATGTGACAACATATATTCAAGAATACACTAATTCTTCCTTTTTATCATCGATATGCCCACAGTACATGGATGTACTTTGTATTCTATATGAGGTCGCTAGTTTTTTTCCCCAAAGATCCCAAGAAGATTAAAATCAAAATATACAGGGTATCAACTATCAAGTATCAACACCTCAAGAAGACCAAAATAAAATATATACTTGGTTTTTAAAAAATAGGTGTGAGTGATTCTTCTGCACCTGTCATATATGATAAATTTTATCTGCATGTTTTTTTATCACATCAAAGAGTTCGACAATATATTGGCTTTCATTGAAAGACATGTAGCTCAGCCATTGTCATCTTCACGAAGCAAACAGCCCAAGAATTGAAGAGCTACACATGGGGAATCAACACCATGAAGGAACCATAACCAAATATACATGATTTATGAGAAAAGGGGTAAATTCAAATTTGCTCCCATCATATAGTTGTTGTTATTCTTATTATTACAACAATGAATTTGTAATATTGTGGTTATATATCAAAAGACAAGGTCATTGGTTCCACTTACATCATTTAGAGGCAAAAGTGACAGAGGCCCGTTATAAGCAATGTGTATATAGTGTTGTACTGCCTTTCTTCTCAAGTATTCACCTTGAGTGAGCACTTTACTCGAATCCTCTTGCAATTGTGCCGATCTTGTTTCTGGATTGTGTGGAAAAGCGATATATGAAGATCTTTCCGTTCCTCTGTGCATATAACTGATTGTACTTGATGGCATTGAATGCAGGTAGTGAGAGGTTGCAAGGGATTCCCACTGGCCCTTATGGTGATTGGCCACTCGCTACGTCAGCAGCCTGCAAGGAAGTGGCGAAACACAGAGAGGAAATTGTCGGAAGGTGGCACTATTTTTGATTCCCACAAGGATCTTCTTGATAGTCTCGCAACCAGCTTAGATTTCTTGGATGAAACAGTTCGGGAGTGTTTTATGGACTTGGGTTCCTTTCCTGAAGACCAAAGGATCCCTGCCTCTGCTCTTATTGATATTTGGGTTGAACTTCACGGGCTAGATGAAGACGATGCCTATGTAAACCTCCTAGAACTCTCCACCCGAAATCTTGTGAATTTGATTGAAAGCACAAGGTATGCTGGCTTCTTCTTCTTTTCAATATTTACTGAGTATTCACTTTTCAGTGCAGCATTAGTTGCAAATTACCTCTATAGGATAGATAGTAAGGTGGCTTGGTGTTCTAGATTGAGGCATGTGTTGAACGATTAGGAAACATAAGAGCTGCTCTGCCTCTTGAGGCTCTTGTCTGATGAGTCTCCGAGTACCCATAATAGGGATGTTAGGCTGTAGTGCAGAGGCAATAACGGTCAATTTTCAGTGAGATCTTTTGTAAAGTCTTTTGGTGTTGGGCCTTTTCCCTTTTTTCCCATTAAGCTGCCTGGAATCTTTAGAATTCCATCTAATCTATCTTTCTTCCTATGGACTACTGCTTTGAGTAAGATTATCACATGCGGGCACTTGAAGTCTAGAGGGTGGAGGATGGTGAATTGTTGTTTTATGTGCGTTCAAGCAGAGGAATCGGTGGACCATTTGCTCTTGCACTGCCCCCTTGTCTCTTGTATTTCGGAATATTTTCTTTGCCGGTTGGAGTTGTGTTGGGTCTTCCATTCTTCCTTTCAGGACTTCTTATCTTGCTGGTCCTTCGCAGGTTTGAAGTCTTATCACCTGGTCATTTGCTCTTTTCTTCCAAGGATCATTGCTTGAACCTTTTGGAAATAGAGGAATAAAAGAATTTTTTATTCCTCTGTTCCTTTTCCCATTTTGTGCAGGAGGCTCAAAAACCTAATTTTATTTTGGTATCCTGTAGTCTGTATGAAAGATGGATGAGGATATATCAAGTTTACTAATGTGACCAAGAGGGTTGGGCTTCCTTGGATTCATTAACTGGTAGCTTGTAGATAGGTTTTGAGTCCTTGTGTGTCCGCTCGAGTTTACTCACAGGTGAACTCTTTGCTTACAGATAAAAAAAATGATGTTCTTGTAGGCTAGTTCATGCAAATTTTTGGTGTTGGCAACATGAACATTGTTCCGCCACTTTAATCTATCAAGTGTCATATCTTTAATTAAAGTATGTGTTATCTGAATATTTTTTTTCCTGTCTTAATTGTCAGCCAGACTCTTGTTTTCAGAATTTTTTAGAACCTTTTATCTCATTTTGGAGGTGTGAGTTTTATAAATTAGTTAATAAATAATAGATCGTTTGATAAACTTAACTAGAAAAGGAAGGAGGGATAGGGAGGGAGCAAGAAATGATTGAGAGAACCCTCTTTTAACTACTAATGGGGACTGACCCTTTTTGCAGTCTAAGATCCTCAACCTGGTTAGATAGCTTACATGGACACATGGATTCAACCTTTTTTTTTAAAAATCTTTGTACAGGTACATAAACGCTTAATACATACATGTGTATTCATGAACAGATTTTGTATATCTAATTAACCATCTGCCAATAATTAATAATTTTAGAGAGCATTTACCAGGTGCTTGAACCCGTTAATGAAAGCTTAAATTGGGACAAATAATTTCTTTAATTTCGCATTATATTCTTCAACCAATAGATTGGCAATGGTGTGAGCTATTCTTGTTTAACTATAAAATGTTAAATTTCTCTCTGAGAAACAAAAATCTCCACATTCATCAGGAAAGATGAAGGGGAAATTGATGGTAGCTTCAATGAGCTCTTCATCGTGCAACATGATATGCTCAGAGATCTAGCCATCTACCAGAGCCGCCAGAAGCAAAATATAAAGGAGCATAAGAGACTAATTATGGACAGAAGAGGTAACAATCTTCCCAGAAGCTGGAGAGAACAAGATAACCAACCCTTCAGTGCCCGCCTCATGTCTATCCACACAGGTTTCTTCATATTCACTTTAGTACAGTGGAACTTCTGCAATACTATTTGATTTTTTTTTTGTGCATCATGAATCCCAGGCGATGTTTTGCAGGCGAAATGTTTTCCTCAAGCTGGTGCGAGATGCAACTACCTAAAGTTGAGGTTCTAATCCTGAATGTCTTGGCGAGGAACTACACCTTGCCCCAGTTCATGGAGAAAATGAGCAAGCTGAAGGTTCTGATCATCACAAACCATGGACCATGCCATGCAAAATTAAGTGATTTTCCACGACTTGATTCTTTGTCCCATATAAAGATAATTAGGTTAGAGAAGGTTTTAGCTCCTTCCCTTCGTGAAGCCACAGAGCCATTGAAGAATTTGCAGAAGCTATCATTGGTAATGTGTGAGGTCAGCCATGCCTTGAGTAACTGTATCATCAAGAATCCCAACATGTTGTCAAAACTCATAGAGATTGACATTGACTATTGCAATGATCTGACAGAATTGCCTCCAGGGATCTGTGACATTGTCCACCTGCAGAAGCTCAGCATCACCAACTGTCATAATTTATCTGCAGTACCTGAAAGAATTGGCCGTATGACAGATTTAGAGGTGTTAAGGCTGCATGCCTGTACAGGACTTTTAGAGCTGCCAGACTCAATTGGAAGACTCCATAAGCTAAGGTTCCTTGATGTATCTGACTGTTCTAACTTGAAGAAAATGCCTGAAGGGATGGGTGAGTTGTGCGGTTTAAGAAAGCTTGACATGAGACAGTGCTCAAGAGTGATGGATTTGCCATGGTCGATCATGGATCTTAGGCATCTAAAGGATGTAATTTGCGATGAAGAGACAGCCAGTCTATGGGACACTCTACGAATCTATCTCCCCGAGCTCAACGTAAGGGTGCCTGGAGAAAACATCAACTTGAATTGGCTTGGGATTAATCTTAACAGACTCAATTTTCATTCCTAAAAAAAGTTCAGTGACGATTGTGATTGTAAATGTTATCGAAGATGACAGATGAATTATAATAACATTGCAACCTCCGAGCAGCAAGAATATTCACACGGCGCATTTGTTGACCGAAAATGAGCATTTTGAATTTCAATGCTTTTTAATATATCACAACTGTCACACCCCAAAATACCTCTTAGGAGAAAGTGGAACTTTGGCACTTGACTTACTTATCTTAACCCATTTAAAGAGCAATAAAAGCATGCTAAAACATGGACCTGAAAATTTCTTCATTAGCTATAACCATTGATACTTCGTGTAATCATAATTTAAGTCCACAACTAACTAAACATAATCCAAACTGAAATATAAATAATTCATGATCATCTATAATAAAATTCTGTTACAAATTCCTTTAAAAGATTAGATAAACATTTTATCTTGAAATCAATAGTAGGGATAACGGTCTAAATCCCTTTACTCTTCTTAATGATAGTCTTCTGGTTCTCTAATATACTCTTCATATTTCCAATAAACAATATCATAAACACTACATGTATATAGCTAGCAGTTCAATTAAACTCACATACATAAATTAGAGTATATAAAACATGTTTTTCTTTTCTTTTCTTACTTTTTATTTTTATTTTTATCTTTCTAACTTTTTTCTTCATTTCTTATTTTTCTTACTTTTTCTTCATTTCCTTACTTTTCTTCTTTTCTTACTTTTCTTACTTTTTTTTTCTTTTTTTATTTTTCTTACTTTGTTACTTTTCTTTGATATCTTTCTTAAAGCCGGATAACTAGCACCCTTGGAAACTTAACTTGAAGTTAGGCCTTAGTATCCTTTTCTTTTCTTATTTTATTTTTCTTACTTTTCTTTGAGATCTTTCTTGAAGTCAGATAATTAGTACCCTTGGAAACTTAACTTGAAACCAGACAATAACATATTTGTTACTTTTTCTTACTTTTCTTTGATATTTTTCTTGAAGTCAGATAACTAGTACCCTTAGAAACTTCACTTGAAACCAGGCCCTAGCATCATTTTCTTTTCTTACTTTCCTTTGAGATATTTCTTGAAGCCAGATAATTAGTACCCTTAGAAACTTTAACTTAAAGCCAGACAATAGCATCTTTGTTACTTTTCTTACTTTTATTTGATATCTTTCTTAAAGCCAAATAACTAGTACCATTAGAAACTTAACTTGAAGTCAAACACTAACATCTTTGTTATTTAAACTTGAAGTCAGATATAACATACCCTTACATAACTTATACTTGAAGCCGAGCATGATATACCATTGATGAGCTTAGACTTGAAGCCAGGTACGATGTACCCTTGGTTCATTTATACTTGAAGCAGAACACGATGTACCGTTGGTTACTTACTTTGTTGGCATCCATTATTTATGAGAAAACTCCTTCATGCAATCTTATTTATGTTACTCTTACTTTCTTGCATTTATTATCACATCGTGCGTATGTATATAATATTGTCGTGGTTGAAAACAGTAATAAATCATTGGTTAAACTTTACTCTCGATCATAGGTCGATGGCATCGGGAATCCATCATAGCAATTCACATCACCATGATAAAATCTTAAAGCCACCAAAACCCTAACCAAAGCTTATTTATCCGAATGCATATTACCTATACAGTAATTTATATCTTACATCAATTATCAATTGTCATGCATATAAATTCCATAAATTGTAATTTAAACATCAATAGATCTAGATTCTTACAATAACAATAATAACATAAGTTCATGAATCTTTCTTCCATTGATCATCCATCATCATGGTTCTTCGCACTTCAAAAATCATAGTGGGTCATTCATCATACTTTGGTTTCAAGAAATTCTTACATACGATAGTAATCTTAAAATCCTTATTTATACGAAAATCTAGACATTGCCCATTTAACATACCATCATTCAAAACAATCCCCGGTATACATCCCTTCCTCTACATACATTTACATATCTCAATAAAAATTCTTTTTTTCCTTGTTCTTGCATAAAATATATCCAGAGGGTTATTCACATCCTCCTTTAACGATTCCTGAGAAATATTACATAATAGATGATAGAAATTCATATATCTCCTTTATATTCAAGTTCTTGCTTAGATCTATTTTTTAAATCTTTATTTAGATTAATATTCATGAAATTGAGAACTAGGGGTTATTATTTATCTCTCTTGATCGCTTTCTTACGATCTTACGCTTGCGAATGAGTCTCTTGATCTAAACCTTTAAGTCTTCTTCCTTCTTCTTTGATTGAATCTAGTGATTTATAGGTCTTCCCTCTTTGGATCTCTCAAAATATTTTCTTTTCTCTCTCTTTATGTTTGTGAAGCTCTAGGAAACCTAATTCACGAGTTAGAGGGGTATTTATAAGATTTTGGACTCAAATGAAGCTTAAAAAGTCGAAAATCACGTTTTTAGGAAAAATTTCCGTGTTGGGAGATCAATCGTATTGTTGGGCGATCGATTGTACCTCTTTTTTTTTTTCACCCCGAACTATTTTTGGTAAATGAGCCGTAACTTTTGACTCGGTTATCGTAATTAGACGATTCCAAAAATTGCGTTGAACTTGAAATTCAAAGGGGAACAATTTATTGTCTAATAGACAAGTCCTAATTTTAAGTCATTGGAGGTCAAAATGTCTCATCAAGTTGAATGAATGAGAGATGACTTCAAAACAATTAGGTTGATACTGAAAACCCAAGATTTGAACCCTACACTCCTAGAAGTTAGAAAATAAATACTTTAACCTAATTTTAGACAATGAGGTGACCCTTTAACCCGAAACTTTTAATTAAATAATAATAATAATAGTAAGTTAATCACTATTATTATTATATAAGAGATTACTACATTTAGACATCTCACATTAATTCTCATAGGAACACATGCATTGAAAATCGGATATATTCTAAAAAATTCATATAAATGGCACGTGTATTTAAAATCGGATATATTCTAAAAAATTCATATAAATGGCACGAATGCAGAGAAACTAAATTTGGGTCTCCACAACAACTCACAAGCAACCTCTTGTATATTATTTTGGAGTTGAAGTGGTAGCTCCTTATTAAGTGGTCTGGCAGGTTCCAACGATGTGGATCTCACAGTGCAATGGTCTATAAGCAATACTGGTAGGTGTAAATAGCCCCAGGACTATAAAACAAAGGACTAACCTGGATTCACACCAAGGCACTGACAGTGATTCTCAAATTCGCAGAACAGAATGTAAAAGGATGAAATAAATTGCATAGAAACAAAGGCAGGGATCAAGCTACTTACTCTTAATGGTCAAAGGGAGCCCTTTCAATTTGAATTCTTCAAAGTTTGTATGAGCAGCTTTTCCATTCTTCAAAGAATGGAAGGGATGGTAAAGCCAAGCTATGCACAACAGCACAAGGCGATCGTTTCGACTTCTCATTGAATGAGAAGAAAGCCTCTCATGAATTCCAGACCTGCGTACAAGACACTTCTAATTGCCCAATTGTATGAGCAGCTTTTCCTCAATATTAATTTAGTTATTTTTTTTAGCTGTCAAAGTTCTTGCTCTGTATCGTAAGTTTAAGATCAGATCAGATCAGATGGATGAGTTGGTGGGGGCAGTGTGGACTGAATGTGGATGATGATGCAATTCAGCTAGGGGTGGCAATCGGCCGGGCTGGGTCCGGCTGGGGTTAGCCCAAGCTCGACTCAAAGTTCAAAACCTAAGCCCAAGCTCAGCCCGGCCCAATCTCAGCCCGAGCACCCCAGGCCAAGCTCGGCTCATAAATATATTCGAGCATCGGGTCGAGTTCGGGCTGGCCCAAAGTAAGTAGAGTGTGGGCCAAGTTCGGGCCGGTCCAAATTAAGTAGCATGTGGGGTGAGTACGGGACAAATTCAAGCTGAGTTATCTCGTAATTACTTGTTAACTTTCCCTTAAACACCGACATGCAATCTACAAGAACTTAATTAGTAAACAAATTTAGAATTTAGTGCAATTAGGCTATCACTGTTCTAGGTACTTAATTATTTTAACTAGTAATCAATTTTGGGAAGTGTTTCTCCAATAGGAAAAGAACTAAATTCAAACCCTTAATAAATAAGGCTAAGAATAATAATAATAATAATAAAATACTACTAATAACATTCATAGATAGTAAATACAAAAATAGTTTGTCATGTGAAACACATCACTTCCAATTCAATGAGAATGAGATTAGCTCGTGAGTCTTCTCTATCTATATATACTATTTATAAAAGCATAAAATATCTTTAGTTCGGGCCGGGCTGAATTCGGGCTGAGCTAAGGGCAGCCCAAATTCGGCCCAATATTTACTTCGGGCCTATATTTTTGTCCAAACTTAGCCTAACCCAAAATAAGGAAGGCTCAGCTCACCCAAACTTTGAGCCGAACAATCTGGCTTCGGGGTAGCCCAGCCCAATTGTCACCCATAAATTCAGCTATATATTAAATCCTAGACTCCTCCATGGCGAGGATTGGACCTCAAGGTCAACCGAAACATCTTAGAACCTTTCAGACAGTGGTGATCGTGTGCTTCCGTTGTAAACCCATGGATACCAAGGTCCCAGCTAAGTTTTAGAGAAAAAAAAAAAGTTTTCCATGATCATGATCTCAATAGCATATTCTTGCATCCTAGCATTGACAAATATTCATAATGTTGAAGCTATTTTCTTGGGAACACCTTTCTACCAAGGGTTTGGCGAGTGAGTGAAAGAAAAGGAAAGAATAGAAACTTAAATTTTGTTTCAAAACAAAAAGATGGAGGACCTTTTTGGGAGAAAGAATGTCACTATTGAGAAAGTGTAAGAAAATGAAAGTGTGTTTCTTACACACCAAATATAAGAACAGTGTAAGAAAACTTATTTTTCTTTTACTTTCCCTCACTTACAAATTTAGCATTGGGATTGGACTTCCAGAATGTGCCTCTACTCAGAGTTGGACAACCTCAAGGGTCAAAATAACAATAACTTAAGCCTCCTTTTGGCATTCTTCAGAAGAACTGAAACATTGGGCTTGCCTACTTACATTTTTAATGCTCCAGGCACCATCAAGGCCCTTGGGGTGCCTTCAACACATAGCATTCACAATCCTCATCTTTCAGTCAGACTCCTATTGTTGTGAGAAAGCCATATCCCAAACTGCCCAGAGAACCGATGGGTCGAGCAATCATAACTGTCTGAGTAAAGCTTTCAGGAGAGTTTATCATCCCAGAAACCGAACAACACAACAGGCAGTTTGATTTGCATTAAACAAATTGGCTAGATGCAGGTATGAACTCTTAACGATGGTTAACACTGCTCTGTTCATATAGTCAGCTGCGTACAACCATTAACAATAAAACCAGTCAAGAAAAGTCATTTTTGTATATGATTTTCACCAAAAACAAAAAGACCACAGTCGAGAGAAAATATCTTTGATGCTTATCGCTGCTGTATCGATCAATATGATTTTATATGGTCTAAGATGTCCTTTACAGAACCCCCTTTTTTTTTTTTTGCCGAATTTGGATTGACAAGTAGGGTCCTCCATTTGTAATTGCATAGGGACTGATACTGTAAGTAAAATGGTATTCACAGTCCTCAATTTCCACAATGAAGTTTTCTTAGAGCCTCATGACAGCCCTTTCTCTGCTGCTTAATGAGGAAAAGAAATGCTTCTCCATCTTAGGACACACAGGTCAATGCAAATGCATGCCGACTCCTGGAAAGCCGAAATGAATGAATTGGTGAGAAGTTGCCTTATCTGAAAGGCATGCTTCACATTTCGCTCCCAAAATAAATTAATAAAAAGGCAAAAGCATGTCATTGGTAACCATAATAAATAAACAGAACCCGCTAAGGGATTGGGTGGATTCTCACCAGACTGACCTGTAGAATATCCAGATCCTGGAAAACGCACTTGCAAGCAGTAAACATAAGTTCATACAGACAGGATGAAAACAAGCTGTGTATATGAACATGTCACATTCTGATACATCAATTAGTTTTAAGTGTCCAACTCTCATACTTGCAAACAGTTTACATAAAGTTCCTTACTGAACTTCATTGTGGAAACTGCTCTTCTCAAATCTCAGACACATGTCATAATCACATCGCATAGATTATCTCTCCACTACTGTCTACGTCAAGGTCCAAATCACTCTCCAAGTCCTCCATGTCGTCATAGAAGTCCAGGCTGTCCATCAGATACTGGTTGACACCACGTGTCCCAGTTGCGGGTATAGTAGCCTCAGCAATGATCTGCATGATTTCGTCAATGCTCTGCATGGGTTGATCAGGCTCATCAAACTGGTTGCTCATCGTGTTATCATCCATGAGATCTGCAGGGAGGTTCTTCACAAACCACTCGTGGTTCTTGATCTCGGGAATGGTTATCCTCTGTTGCATGTGAATGCTGTGATTAGTGATTAAACCACAAAAAGGAAGCTAGAGATGGCCATGGCATCGATATCCATATTTAAAATTGAAAAGTTTGCAGATGATTTAGAAATGTACATGTAAGTCGAGAAATGCCAATAGGGAAATGATTTAGAAATGTCAATGTAAGTCAAGAAGTGCCAATAGGGAAATGATTTAGAAATGTACAAGTAAATCAAGAAGTGCCAATAGAAAACACAGGCAGAAAGAAAATAAAGAAATATTTATCGGCACATCTTATCTCCCCACTCACCCACCCACACACACCCCAAAAAAGTTGAGAACATACAGAAAAAATATGTAGCTGCACCATCAAGATTTACATGAAGAATACAATATCTATGAAAGGTAGATTTTCACCTACAAATATGTACGTTAAGTGTTATTATAATAACTTGCTATTAGCCAAAATAGAACCAAGGCTTGTATATAAATATTTTAATTTTTCTGAGCATCTTAAAAGCTCCAGTTTTTCACACTGGCGCATCTGGGGATCCCATTGTGCCAGGTTTGGAGAGACCAACATACTGATTTATTCTAAACCACAATCACTCAGTCAAACAAAATATATTGACCAATAAAATCTTAACGAAAATGTAAAAAATAAAGAGGCAAATTATGGTGTTTGGACGGATATATCAGTAACCAAACTATCAACATGTTCTATAAAAGGGATGATTTAAGCATCTGCAGAAAATAGTTAGGTAATTGAAAAAATCGATTACTAACCATTCCAGGGTCGGCAACAAAAATCCTTGAGATCAGGTTGCAGCACTCAGGAGATATATGAACATCGTCTGGAATCGAATACTGGATACTCAGAATTCTCTGCAAGAAATATAGAATTGTCCATGTCAATTAAATCAGTTTACCTGCCCTGTAACAATGAGGTCTAATTAAGTACCTGTATTGTTCCTATGGTGTTTTTGGGTTCCTTGGGGTCTTCAAAAGGGTATGCACCCACAAGCATGACGTACAAGGTTACCCCACATGACCACACATCTGCAATCTGAAAATGTAGTGGTATAAAGAAGCAGCACAGACAATTAGTTAGAAATCATCATCATCCAAGCCTTGTCCCAACTATTTGGGGTCGGCTGCATGTGTGATGTATCTAATTATGTTGTGAATACATGTATGTGGAAGTTTGAAATGGAATCTGTAGTAATGGGCCTAATAATAAAAGCCCATAGATTCAGTCTTTGTAACAGGGGCATTTATGTCCTTTACTATTAAGAGTGTTTTAAAAAACAATAGAGGGGGGACGTGTCTCATTATTCATGTCCCACTCTTCTTCCCTAGAAATCTACTCGGTATCAGAGAACTCGATCATCCGGACAAGAACATATTAAAAAGAAAAAAAAAAGAGGTTGAAGAGGAGAAAGCCAAGGCTAACGTCAGCAGCTGTACGGACAGACCCCTCTTCCCTTCCGGAATTTTACCACATTAGAGGAGGTTCTATTCTTGATTTTTTCTTAATTTTCCAGACTTCTCCGATGTGATTTAAGGGGGTTTTCAGCCAATCGATCGATTTCCCAAAAAAAAATCCAGTTTTTTTATCAACCAGATAGTTGGAACCCTTTAGAGAGTTAATTGATGAAGCAAGCCGGTTAGAGGTGTAGTAACAAGATTCTCCGAATTTTTGAAAAAATCGCAAATTTTAGGCGTGCCAAATTATTCGTGAATTTTAGGTTTGCCGAATTATTCCTGAATTACTCGCGGATTTTGTGAATTATTCCCGAATTATTCATGGATTTCGTAATAATTCGTTTAGTTCGACAAAGTAAAGTGCTTATTTTGTATATTATCTAATCAAATTGTTGGATATCTTCTTATAATAATTATTTTTTCCGAATTGTTCCCAAATTTTTCCTATATTTTTCCAAAATTTTCCAAACTTGACCATTGCTAAATTATTCCTAAACCCCGACTTTGTTACCATGGTTAGAGGAGTTTCGAGGAGAGTAGACGACTAGCCATGTTTCCATCATCTAATAGCTCAGAGCATTCTTTCTTGGCATTTGCCTCATTTACACACAAAGAATACGGTAGATCTAAGCAGACATAGGAATGATGAGAAGGATAAGTTGAAATGTGAACACTATATGAGATCTAGGCACACTAAGGAGACTTACTGGAACTTGTTGGTAGACAAACAAAGTTTAAACGCTTAAGACCACCTTCAGCATAGTGCCTTATCTGCTAGCGCTACCTCAAGGGAATCTTCTATCACACAATCTTAGCCACCTTCAAAGGAAATGTTGCCAATTCCCAGAGAGGAGCTTGAGTGCCTTAGGTAGCTTTTTCTTAGATGGACCATTCCACTACATCCTCCACTTCTTTTGCACAATTAGGTATTCATGCATCTACCCACCATGTTTCCCCTTTAAAAACACCAAAGCTCTCCTGGATCATCGATTCAAGAGCCTCAGATCATATGTGTAAGTCCATATTTCCGTTGTCAAAATAGTGTCTTGTGTCCTTACCTTCAAACATCCAAGAATAGCGAATATGAAGACCGAAGAAGATCAACTAAAGATATTCCGATCATCGCCTTTGTTTCACTCATAGGATGGAAAGTGACCTAGATACCTTGTTACTATTGGAATTGACTTAGAATCATGCTAAAGACCCTAGGTGACTAAGTAGACCAGTTGGAACCTTAAAAGCAGGTTTATGGGCAAAACTGGTTAGGCCGATCAACCGATCAGATAGACTGGTCGACCGCTGGCACCTACTGATCGACTGCCCATACAAAATTTTGTATGGGGAATTTTTCTAGAGAATTGGTTTTTGGGGGGTCGACCGGTCTGCGTGATTTCAGTGTTTTACTTTAGTTATAACTCTGATTTAGCCTATTTATATAGAGGTTTTGATCCTCATTCGACTCTAAGAGAGTTTAGAGAGAGCTTATTGAGATTATTAGGGTTTCCCAAAGCCATTCTCATCTCCTCTTCCACCCTAGAGATTGCAAGCCATTGATTCAATCTTGCTTGCTTGTTTATTCTAATTGATTGAAATTCCATCTAGGGTTTGTTTGTTTTAATCAACCATCAATTCATTCTTTTAAAGAACAATTGGTTGGTGTGATCTGTAGCCTTTGCGAAGGAGATTGATCCGAGGAGGATCGTGGTTGTTGTGGAGATCTAAGAGGAGTACAAATTGTTACGATAGATTGAGAGACTTGCGAGTTCATGATTGCTTAAGGAAGCGCGGAGGACTGAGTACTGAGGATCGTTGTGTCGAGTCTATAGTTAAGTCTAGTTAAGTACAGTTCGAGTCTTATAAGTATTTGTTTGACTTACTCTTAGTGATATCTCTTTGCTGGACTAGATCTTGTGATTTTTCCTGGAAGAATTTCTATGTAAAAACCTTTGTGATGTGGCTTGCTTGTCTTTTTTATTTTCGCACTTTAATGTTCATCCTCTCCTAGTTAATAATTTGATTGCATAAATTAAAAAGATAGAAAGACTTTTAGGGAGACCTAGCCACCCCCCCTTGGGTTTGTGAATTCTTGACTCAAATGTTATTTTGGGATTCACTGAGTACTTTTTCAATATGTGCAGTAAAACTTCTATAGTCTCACATTATAATCCATGTTCTAGTCACCTTAAAGTCAAAATAGCCAATGATTAAAATATAAGTTTTGGGATACATAATGGTTTCAACCGAAACCATTATGTATCACTTATACTCATATGTATCAGATGATACTTATATATCAAGATGTTTTCCAAAAATCAAAAACCAAAAATAAAAAACAATTAAAAATAAAATAAAATAAGCAAAAATTAAAGCATGAAGCAAAAGATTTGATGTTAAAATATTAAAATTAAAACACTTAATCAATATGAATCATTAAGTAACAATTAATAAGTAGGTATAACAAAAACCAATAAGCCAATAAGTCCTGGTAAACGATTCAACACAAACTCAAAGTAGCAAATACAAACACTATTACAAATTTACAATTTACAAAAGGTTTTTTTATCACATAAACTCAAAAGGAGTTTTAATTTTGGAGGGTAAAAGAAGAGGAAAATGAGAAAATAATGAAAGAAATGTGACTTTAGAGTTTTAGCAATACACTATATATGAGAGGCTTCGAACGAGTCTTACAAAATTGATACGTGTTAGCTGAGTCCTACCGATACATATCGGTTTCAATCGAGTCTTATTTACCCCTTATTCTAAATGTAACAGCAATAGTAACGTATAGGACCCTGCCAAAATATATAAGTACTTCCGTGATTTTATTTCTATGAAAATAGTTGATTGTTCTTTTTCCTCAATGTCTAGAAAAAGGAAACATCAGAGTCACTCCTAGTATTTCCTTGTCATCTATCTTGCAGTCTGACTAAGAATTTAAGTTGTAATGTTGTAATGGGCTTGATAATAAAAGCCCATAGACCCTTTCAATTTAAACCTTTGTAATAAGGGCATTCATGTCCTTTACTATTATGAATGTTCTAAATAAAGAATAGGGTGGGGACACCCTAATTTACCAAAAAATAGGGTTGGGCATGTGTCATTATTCACGTCCCACTCTTCTCATTCAAACCCTAGAACTCTACTGTATCCTTTCTCTAGTGAGGATATAAACTATTTGCCAAAATGACGTGACCAGGAGGAAGTATAGTAACATTAGATCCACTCATTCAAGGAAACACACATGCACATAGATAGAGACACACCTAGCACTATCTATATGTTTCCATTGTGACCTTTAATTGCTCATCTATCATTCCTTAGAAGATAGTTGGAAAGAAGGCACACATGGCATACAACAACAAAAATTCAACTAGTACTAAAAGAGGGAAAAAAGCTTTCTGAATTTCTGGATATGTTGTCCATACTTCTCTGAATGCTACCCATTTTTTCTAGCCACGGGAGGGCTGACGTGGACAATCCAGACCGTCCAGCCATTAGAAGAATCTCTGGATTACGCAAACATACAATACTTTTCCATGTAAACCCCATAGAAAAGGTTTGCTGGATGGCCTGTCCAAATTTCTCTAGATGGTCTTCTCTTTTCTAGCCACGTTTCGGTTTGCATAACGGGTCTATCGAAAGCTTTACGTAACGGCGTAACGTAACGGTTTCGACTGTTACAGCCGACCCGTATTACCTCCATTTTGTAGATTAAAAAAATTAAAATAAAAGATATATTTTAAATTTAATGAACAAACAAAAACAAATACATATCAGCATGAAAATACTAATGTATCATAATTAACACATAATGAGATAAAAAAAAATATAAATACATGTCCAAAATCATCATAGATTTGTTGATTTCATTTAAAATCCATGAATCTATTTTCTAAACTTGCTAATATGCATTAACTAACAAATAACAAATGAAACAAATTGAGAAACCTTACCCAATGAAAAAGCCCCAAACTGTTTTTTTTTTTCAAATGTGAGTTGCAAATATATTCAAATCATTGATTCAATGTGTAGATCTTCTTTATGGTCCAAAAATTAAGACAATAGTAGTTATATTTGTCTTGAGAGGAGAGAGAATGCTAAATTTCAAAAGAAGTGAGATAGAATGAGTTTCTAAAACTTATGATATACAATATAGCATTAAACGTTGTGTAACGGTTATAAGTAACGTAGTGTGACTTGTATCAGTTCAGGTATTATTGAAACTTTTATGTAATGGTTTCAGAGAGATTTATTACCATGGTTAATACAAACCATCATAAGAACTGGCGGCATGTACACTTGTACAGTGCTCTGTCCTTTCAGCCATGTCGTGTACTAGTGTGTAAGAAAGGGGGCATCATTTTACCACGTGGTGGATGAGTATTGTGCTGAAACTCTCCCCATGGAGAGAGGCTGAGGTGGCAAAAAAAAAAAAGAACCATTGAGGCCACCAACTAAAGTGGCACGCGTAAGAAAACTGGCTCACCAGACTTCTTCACTACACAGGCCTATCCAGGAAACCCATGACCTTAAATGAGACCTTAAACGAAACAACAGTAGTTGAAACCAATACAATTCTTTTCAGAGAGTTCATAAACAACTAAATAGGAAATATTAACCTATAATCAAATCCCTAAATATTCTAGAAGCTTAAACTCTTTGGCTTACATCACTCATTGGCACTTCTAAAGGTATGCATCATACAAAATATTAAAATCAGTACTTCAATCCCTATAATGGTCAGTAATGATGACCCAATAATGTCCCCCACGGCCCAAGCGATAGCATTTCTCGGATCTCCATTTAACACTGAAATTTCTAATCAAAAAGACCGCCAAATCTTGAAACATTCATGAAAGCCCTGAACATTACCTCATCAGAACGTTTTTATAATAAGGGTAAAGAAAATTTTAAGTTGAGCATAATTTTTCCTCTTTCCAATTTCTCCTTATATCTCAAGCATTTTATCATTGTTTTTGAATTTGCTTCATAGACAACAAAGAAAACCTCATGAATTCTGTCAAAATGGATATTTATCATGGTATAAAAATCGTTGAAACCGATACATATCGGTTTTGATGAAGCCCTATACAATATTCAGACTGAGACACTATTTATTCAAGGATTGATATGATTTGTCCAAAACCGATACGCATCGGTAGGGCTTGTGCGATATATATCGGTTTCGATAGGTCAAATTTGACACCTCACTTATAAAAGTCTGCTACTATAAATATCGTATCGGTAAGACTCATCCAATATGTATCAATTCCAGACGATACATTGAATTTAATTATTATTTTTAAAAACTACCTTATCCATATCATTTGATACATATAAGCATTAGTGATATGTAACGATTTCAGTTGAAACCGTTACGTACCTTGAAACTTGTATTTTAATCCTTGGTATTTAGCCATTAGCTTGAGTCTAATTACCATACATCATTCTTTTGGGAAATCATATACTTTCTTTCAAAATCCTCCAACAAACCACAAATTTTCAACTTTATGGCAAAAAAATTTTGAAAAGAAACCCACAACTAAATATACCAACTTGCCTGTTATATGTGACAAGATTAAGACTCAAGTGATGGAGGAGCAACAATCTGTAAATTGTTCACAAATGAATAAGACTCGGTTTGGTTCGGAAATGGATATTTTAAATTCTCATTATGTCAGTTAAATTAAACATCAAATTGTTGCAGACTCAAGTCACTTCTCAACCAAGAAACAAAATAAATAAGGTTGCAGGTTGGTTAACTAATGCTAAAACCCTTCTCTTCTTTTTTGATAAAGCTAAAGTGTTTTTGTGCTCACAAGTCACAAAAGTGGGTCGTCTTAATTGGTCACACAATTCACAAGTTTACATAATTATGTAGTACAAGTAATAAATGATTTACCTTGCCATCGTATTCTTTTTTAAATAATACTTCGGGAGCAATGTATGCAGTGGTTCCAACAGTTGATTTTGGTTGTGAATGCAGCACCGACGACTGAGAAAAGCAGCCAAAATTGTAGATATATGAATTAGACAGCTTGCATAAAGAGAAGAACTGTTGTAGCAAATGGATTTTAATGCATATGTCCTATATCTGACCAATATTTTAAATAAACAATGACTATATAAGTAAAATCTTACTAAAACATATATATATATATATATATATATATATATATATATATTTAAATGCTTATCCCAACATGCATATATGTATTTTCACTATTTTGAAACAACCATTCGCCCTGCTGTACATTTGCACACTTTGTAATCTCAACCCATGAACTCGTGAGGTTCAGTATCATGCATAAGCACTGGAATCAATCAAAGAGAATAGCAAGCTTGTGAAAGACAATAATAAGTACCTTGGAGTACCCAAAATTGCATATCTTCAAACGAGGAGCTGGGCTTCCATCCAACAGAGTGTTTTCCAACTTCAAGTCACGATGGCATACTTGCTTCACGCAGCAACACGATATAAAAAGAAAGTGAACTTAATCATCTAGTTGACATCCCTGGGGTAAAGTAAGAATGAAATCCTAAAACGGAAAACTTGTTTAAATACCATTGAGTGACAATAGCAGACTCCAGATATAAGTTGTTGGAAGAAGAAGCGGGCCTGCAGGAGAAACCAGAGTAGAGAAAACAATAAACAAATGTGCAGGCACAAGGAGAAGTAAGGAAAATTAATGGATTGGATTAAGAACCTCATCCTCATTGAAGCGGCCTGCATTGCATTTGCATATTCGCTCAAAAAGCTCTCCTCCAGATGCATATTCCGTCACAATTGCGAGATGGGTTGGTGTTAATATGACCTAGAGTAGGATTTAAAACAGAGAAATACTGAAATAAGTCATCATTCCCATTATAAGGGATACAATTAAAAGGTTATATTGAGCAGACCTCTTTGAACCTAATGATGTTGGGGTGCCTCAGTGATCTGTGGTTAATGATTTCCCTTTGTACATTTTGGTCTATCTGTTACACAGCATCAGAATGAGAAATCCAGAAATGCCCCAAAAGTTTACTGTTCCCATTTCACACCTAGTCCAGTAAATCAAATCAAGTTGGGTACCGTGGTCTACAACAGGTAATCTCAATCGTGTCAATTCAATCCCTTACTAACCACTTGCCTTTGAAATTATGCACCATCCTTGATAAATTCGTAGCATTTACTTATCAGATAAAGGATCACCAGTGTCAATTCCTTTTTAAAAAAATTTAACATTTTCTTCTTATCCATTGCAGGCAAAAAGCGAAATTTAAGAAGAAATTAAGTCATGAAACTAACCCAATGAAAAAAATAATAAATTAATAACGTTACAATTCTAAGGAAAAAATAAACTCAAAAACTCAACTGATTGTGCAACCATTTGCTGAAGTCGGAAAAAAAATCAGTTTAGACCGACAATCAAACCCAACAAATGTTAACTGTGTGAAGAAAATATCGACCTTGGATTCTCAAATTAGAGTTCAAACCGACAAAAATCCAAATGCACTGAATCGATTTCTCAATAGATGACAAAACCACCAACAGAATTCACATCGTTTAAATAAATATATATAAATAGCATAAACAGACTATAAACCACAAAGGAAAGAAGAGAAAATCGAATATACGCAGAGAATTGTGTAATTAAACACTAACATTTTCGCCTCTCTCAATATACTTCACGGCGACGAGCTCTCTAGTGTGCTTATCCCTCATCAACCTGGCCACACCGAAATTTCCCGCACCGATATCTTGGACGAGCTCATACCGATCGCTGTCGTGCATTATGGGCATGTCCATGCCGGGACCGACGGTGATCGCTGCTCGATCCATCGTAACTCCCCAATCTCCGCCGACGAAACTCCGCTCACATTATCGGACTGTAAACGGCGAGGAAACCCTAATCATGATCGAACCAGAACACGGAGACGTTGCGGGAGATCGATCATCCGATCCAATTGACCGATCGAGAACATGTTGGTTAAAGACACAGACGGCAGAGAGAGAAGCTCAAGCTTACCCTCAACAGATTCGTCGTTCTTAGGGTTTGAATTGAAACACAGATGAGTTGCAGAGATTGCGAGAGCTCGTGAGCTGCTTAGAGAAAGAGTAGATATTTGATAGTTCTTGTCTTGCTTAAGCCTTGGTTTTTCTAACCCAAAACAATGGGTTTCACATTCACTTTTTTTTTTTGGAATAAACGGTTTTATATTCACATTGAGCAATGCTATATATCCACTTGTCTCTTATTTTTGTCCAAAAAGGCAAAATAGTATGACATTTTATATATCCACTTGTCTCTTATTTTTGTCCAAAAAGACAAAATGGTATAACATTTTTTTTTTTTTTTTTTAAGGACTAAGAAGAGGACCAGATCCTCTTCTATGCTGACCACAGTGTCTCCCTCTCCTTGTTCATTTTAACCTCTGTCTAATCATGATTAAACTTAATTCAATTAAAATAAATATACTTTAAAAAAATAAAATAAAATTATGATTAGATTGCTTAACTCTAAGTGGCTAACCACATTTGATGGGATGGTAAAAAAATAGGGTTGGACCGATGAGGTCACTAGAAACTGAGCTGGGTCTGTTTTCTATTTTCTTTTTTTTTTGGCATGGGATTGTCTCTGGCAGATGCTGGGGAAAATGATATTTGGCTCCACACATCATTGGACATGTGGCAATTAAAAGGGTGACATATCAAGTGGGAAGAAGTCAAAAATATGAGGAGAAAATGAAATCACTTCTCCCCTTTTATTGCCACATGTCGGATGATGTGTGGAAAGCCAGAGACCATTTTCTGGCATATGTCATAGACAATCTCATGCCTTTTTTGTTTTTGGGACACATCAGTTTATTGTCATTTTACTTAAGAATAGAAAAAACTACAAGAGAGTGGACAGTCAGAAAGTGGACATAGTATTGCTCATTTACCTTTGCCAGCTCTAGATTTTCGAGTGTTGGTTGATAGTTTAATTCAAAATTAGTTATTTTTTATTGGCTTGAAATTTTCTCAAGTTGTAACTAACTCTAAGGAATCTATTATTTTATTTTTTTTGTACCAACTCCAAGAAACATATCTTCTGGGTTCTTCCCAATGGCCATGAGTGTTGAAAGGTCAGGATCAATTGGTTTATACAAACTTAATAGTTGTAACAATTCTTGGAGAAATCTTGGCCTTCAAAAACATTGGCAACCAAGAAGAACCAGTGTTTTCATAACCGGACCAATCATCAAATCGGTTGGGTGGCCGGTTCCTGGTTTAACCGTGTTCTTTTTTATTTAATTTTTATCCATTTCTGACCGGTTCTGGCCAATTTTGAAAGAGTTTTTTTTTTGGGAACCGTTGAGGGAGCAGTTCTCGATTTTTCTGATTCAATCGTCGGTCCGGTCCAGTTTTGATAACAGTGGGAAGAACACAAAGGATATGTTTCCCTCTTTAGTATTTTACTTCTAACCCAAAACAAAATATAGTATTTTACTCTTAAAATGACCTAAATATCCTTGAGATCCAATCACACTCACAGGTCAACACATGTCATTTTTAACACCTAACTGTGGTTAAGATTCTTTAACTCTTAGGGTTCAACAATCTAACCTTAGTTTTAGAAGAAAAAAAATACTTTTTAAAAAATTAACCTTGGGGTTAGAAAATTTAACCCTAAGGTTTACTTTTTGAATTTCTAAGGTTAATTCCAAATGAGGTCACAATTCCCGAGAACAGCTTCACTTTCAGTGTAACTACATACAGCAACAAAAATGCTAGTTTTAGTCTTCCCAAACGACGTGATGCAACAAGTGTTAAACCATCTCCTTATTAAAGGATAGATTGAGAAAATTTTTGACTTACTAGATCTGAGCTAGCACTCCTCTTGCATACAAATAAATTTAGTGCAACACCTCTTAATTGGACGGTCACATGTTGCCCAACTCTTACATACATGCAAATTTGGAGATACGATCACAATCAATTAAGAGAAATCAATTGCATATGTAGCACATGTGGATTCAATGAGGGAAAAAAAAATTAAATTTGAATTTTTTCGTTCCTTTTTCCATTGTGAGCCCTACCACAAATTCCATTGAACTTTTTCTGCTTCTAGGAGCCCCACTTTGGCCTCGGCTTCGCCAGAAAGGGCTTGTCTCAAGCAACCATAGAATAGGGGACGAGTGGTGGAGAAGTCAAAACCATGAGCCCCATGATTTTGACTTCTCCACACACTATACGACACATGGCAATAAGGTGTTGAGATAAAGGGGAAGAGATATCAATTGGGAAGAAGTCAAAATCATGGGGAAAAAATAAAATGACTTCTGGCCTTTTTAACGCCACATGTCCCTTATTCTATGGTTGCCCGAGAGCTCATTCTGGCTTCGCCAGACAATCCAAGGCCCCTCACTTTCTTTACGGATAAAAAAAACTTCAATATTCAAACAGTCTTCATTTGGTGTCGTAATTTTAATGGGCTGCAAAGGCAGCTTAAGAAATATGGACACTTATGGTACCGTAGAGAAAGTTGAGGGGAAAAAAACATGAGGTTGCCTTCACTTTCCACTAAAACTGTGGGCCTTGGGGATAGGTTCATTGCACCAAGCAGATGAAAACGAAGTATGGATAGACAGATACGGAGAAGGATGAGAAGACTATACAATGGAGGACTCCTCTGGGATAAGACAACCCTTAAAAACAGTCATGTTAAATGATCCTATCAACCTATTATTTGCGAGATCGAATCATAGCCAATCACAATTGAACTCGGGGAGAGTTCAATTGCATCCACAGGTCAACACATGTCTTTGTTAACTCTTAACTATGGTTATGATTTACTAACCCTTGGAGTTCAATGATCTAACCTTGGTTTTTAGAAAAAAAATATTAACCCTAAAAATTAAAAGTTCTTAACTAGAGTTCACTATTAATTTCTTAAAAACTAAGGTTATATTATTGAACACTAAGGGTTACTAATCATAACCATAGTTAATAAGGGGTTAACAGCACACATGTTGACCTGTGAGTGCAATTGATCTCTCCTCGAGTTTAATCACGATTGGTTATGATTCGATCTCAATATTTGCGCCCACTTTTGAGACTTTTGGATTATTTTGGGGAAATATAATAGATAATACCAAATTACATCAACGGGAGAAAACGGTAAGAAGATCCACTAAGAATAAGAGAGATTATAGTGGGTACAAGCTTTCTTGAAACACTATAAAAATCCAATAATCGCAGCCTCCCAGAAAACCTCTTATATACCTAGGGTTACAACTTACAACATAAGAGGCAAAACGGGTCAAATACCCAAATTAGGTCGGGTCGGGTCCAACACCAGATCATCAAGAATCCGAGAAAGATCCATGCCAACTTCCCAACAAACCTATTTGCTAAATTTGAGTCAAACTCACATATTGGACAATACTCGATTATTAAGGGAACTTTTTTTTTGGGTAACTCAGGATGTCCCCAACCCTTTGGGCTAGGACTAATCCCCGAGGGTGTGACAGAGGCCCGCAATCTATCACACCAGGTAAGTCTAGGAAAACCCATGCAAGCTAGCCCTAAAGGGAGAGCAAGAAGTTGAACCCAAGGCCTTATGCTTTCTAAAGCGTAAGTCCTCGGAACCAGTGGTACACCCATTTGGAGATATTAAGGGAATGCTGACAAATACAACATCAAACTAGAATAAGTTAGCTCCCCTAAGTTGACTTAAGTGTATGTGCCTCTTTTTAGAATAATCTTTGCTGTGTAAACATAGTTTTTTTAAAGGATAAAGCTTCTTGGATCCCCTTAGGGCTGAGACCACTGAGACCGTGCTCTAAGAGCACAGGATTTCAGGTGGGGCCTACCATGTGAAATGGGCCCCACCTGAATCCCATGCTATTAGAGCACGGTCTCGGTGGTCTCGACCCTAAAGGGATCTCAGTAGGAAAGTCCTTTTTAAAAAAATATTCTTAATTTTTCCGTAGGGGTGTCCATTTCAGTGCATTTCTAACTAGACATTACAAGGCACATTTATTTAAAACCTCAAAACAAGCATTTTATCTTACTATTGATTCCTTAAGTGGGTTGGCCCAAACTTGGCCCAGCCTGTTCATTAACTAGTCCGGGAACTTGACCCATTGACATCTCTATTTCTCTGCTACAAATTGCAAAGTTTGTGTTGAAAGTTTCAAACTAAACCTAATTTTGTGATTTGATTTTCTGTAGCGGAATATCTATAGATTTGGAGTCGTTTTTTTTTTTTTTTTTGTTTGGAGTCGTTGGATGGACGAGGAACTATGACATATCATCTCAATTGCTAGAAAAATATCTGTAGGATCATGCCAATTCTCATTATGTTCCCTATTTTGTGACACGAGGAGTGCAAGCCCAGGTGCACGCAAATATCAATTTTCTAGAAAGAAAAAAAAAGGACAAAAAAAAGGTCGGGTCTAGGGGGTGCAACTCGGGTTGGACAAAGAGGGTTTTTTTTGCTGACCGATTTCAATTCAGGCCCGGCCCGGCCCACCTACTCATGGACCGAAACCTAGCACGGGTTCGGAACTCGGGGCCGAGCCACTGGGCCAAAACCCTCATGGAAGAGCTGGTAGTGGTAAGGGCATAAAGAAAGAAGAAGAAGGGAGGAGTAATGGAAGGGGAAGCAAAGTAGGAGTGTGACAGTGTTGAGTGTCTATTGGCTTCTCTTCTCTTCTCTTCTCTTCTGAAGAGAAGTAGGAATGTTCATGACTGTTTTGTTTTGGATTATGGGAATAATTTTGTAGTTGCAATCACGGGAATTCGATTATCTCTATCCCCCCCTATCATATTAATGATCCGTTTGCGCTTGTTATTGTCGCAGCATTTCGATTACATGCATGATTGCTTGGGGACTATGTTAGAGTAATTTTTGAAGGGGTGTTGATGTTGCCCGTTTTAGGGAATAATTTTGTATGTTGGTGAATCGAAGGTGTTGTAATGGAGGGAATTCGATCCCATTTATCCCCATTTTGATGAATGATTCACTTGCGCTTGTTTTCCAGACATTTTGATTGCGTTCATCATTGCCTTGGAATAGTGTTAAGAGTGATTCGGGGCGTCATATTTGTGTGAAATTAAGATTATTTTTGCCAAACATGCTTTTTCTTATGCTCTTCAATCAAGTAAAAGGCGATAACGATTCATGTTGAATGCACATTCAATCCATGCTTTAGTCATGCCAAGTGATCCTCCAATTCCATCAATAAATGTTAATATGCTCTTCAATTTTCCGATTTTTTTCTTTTTCTTTTGGTAGGCATCATTTATCTAGGTTAGAAGTTAGTATCCGGTAGCTGGTCAAATGATCGGCTTTTCAACTGTCAAACCAACTCATGAGAATCGATCTCAATCCACCCAAGTGGAGGATACACACTGCCACTGAGACCAATGGGCAGGCATGTTCTCTGAACTTTCTTCCCTTGCTGGTAGTTCATCAGTTGTTGATAGTTGCACACTATTGCAATTCTGTTGTATACTGGGAAGGCGCTTCCTATGGTAGATATAATCATATAACAAACTCACCGCTCTCAATTAGCCCACTGGGGAAATGCATCTCATACTCCTATACCAGTGACTTCTTTTTCGTTCTTGTTTTTTCACACAACGCCTCCGTATTATCTCTCATAACAGTGTTGAGATTTTTTTCCTATCATATGGTTTGTGTTTTTTTGTTTTTATCATTTTTTTTTATTTACTCCTTTGTCTCATTAGTTCAGGTATTAAAAGGGAATGCTCAATCATATTTAGTAACCATAGGGAGTCATTTGTGCAAGCCATTACACCCTCCTCAGTTTTTGCCGAATACTACTTTTGGTAATGAAACCAAGCATTTATAACATTTCATAGTATACAGAGTGAGTGGTTTCCTTATCGGAAAGCATTCAAGAAATAAGTGTTGGTAGGCACTCCTCATTTAGCCCCTTCAATGATGTTGGAAATGCATATGTGATTACAATTGGTGGTTACTAGAGATACCCTGCAACTGATGGGGAAATGAAGGATAACTTTGTTGGATTTTTGGTGTAAAAGGCCCTTCAGGATCTGAAGTATTTCTTTCGGTTTTATGTTGTACTCAGAGAGGGTATCATTGTTTCAAATGAAAGTAGACATTAATTTAAGAAGACCACGCCGGAGTCTTTAGTCCTTGATCTATTGATTACCCCATTTATCCTTAATCATCACATCATTGCATTAGATGGAGACATTATTGTTTATCCTAGATGTATTAGAGATTGATGGAGACTTTCTTGCTTATCTTAGAAGTATTAGAGATTGGCGGCTAAGGTGTGATTACCTTTCTATTATCATATGACATTGGTTGTGTCATGGGTGTAGTCAACCAGTCAAGGCATTTACTAAAATAGGGTCATTAGGTTTTCGAACATTGGGTTTATAGATAAAATGCTGGAGTGATGCTGCAACTGAAAAAAATATGAGGTTTCTTCTTCTAATTTGATGGGGTATTCTGTGGAAAAGAATGTTGAAATGGATCTAGAGCGTTGTCATAGGTTTTCTTGATCCTGCAATATATCCTGTCAATGTTTCTCTTATGCAAGGTAAAAAACTCGAGTTTATATGACCTTTCTCTTGGACTTTGATTATGTAATCATAGTTCTTAACATGACATTAGAGTGATGATGACTACGAGGTGCTCATGGTGCAAAAAAGGCCCTAAAATACTAGTTCTTATGAATTGTTATAGGATCAAACTTCAATGTGGTGGTGGGGATATATGTCACACATACACAGTATTCCAGCATTACCAACCCAATTAGATGTCAGACATGCAAAGCAAATGTTCAATATTTAAGAATAGCCTGTTGGATGTCAAAGAGTTCTTCAATTGTCACAGCTGTTCTTTATTTATTGTTTTTTCTTGTCATGTTCTCTTATTTAAGGGATAACTTTTGCCAATATCCTAGTGTATTATTAATCTAATTTCTTTTGCTTGGTATTAAGGATGACTGTTTGCCTGATGTATCTCATATTTTATACATTTATGACTACACTCTCATTTCTTGAAGCTTCTCAGAGATGGGCTGAACAGCTCTGCATTACTCCTTCAACCTATGGTTTAAGCCGGCATATTAGTCTAATCTATAAGCATGGTTTTTTAATTGATAATATGGAGTAAAATCTCATTTAGAAGCTTGTTGATTTCAGACTTTGTAAAGTCATATTGCCATGTCTTTTTTTTGCTCTAGCTTCCCTTGAACATATATAGAGCTGAAGCAAAGTGAGGTTCATCTGAACTTGTGTATTATCGTTTGGTGATTCATTGGAGAAGGATTAACAAGATCCAGTGCAAAATATAAGCTCATGAGTATTGCTTATAGACTTTTAGTAAGAATTCCTATGATGAGAAGCAAGAGATACAGCCATTTTTACCAACATTGCCTCTCAAACATGTTTGATTTCGTGATGATTTTGGTTATGCAATGCCTCCACATTATTCGTGTAATATACTGCAGATCACAACAATTTAAAAGGTAAGATATAAGGAAGAGTAGTTTCCAAAGTGGTTTAGGCCTTGGGGTGATATATAGATTGAAATATTGTGTACTGAATGAACTTCGTAGCTTCTAAGCAGAAGAAACACCACCAGAGTCTGAGGGCAAAACTTATTAAAAAAGCCTAAGACTTGAAAATAAGATCGTAATGAATAAATTTCATTTAGAATATGTATGTACGACAGGGATGACATTCCTCACTTTGTAGTTTGTAATACTGAAAAAAAAAATCCTAATTAGCGCGAGCATCAGTGCTTGTTTCATCCCCACTTGCAAACTATTGTCTCGGTGGCTGTTCTTATGGAATTGTTGTACAACACCTTTATTCCAAACAACATTTGTTCTCATATAGGTGATTTGTAGGGTAAGCAATCGAGTTTGCACTATATAATTGATTGATTAATTTGCAGTGGGGTATTTTCATTCTTAACAGCATTTGTTCTTGTACAGGTGGTATGTGTAAAGATAAGAGAGATGGGTGTTTTGGTGGAGAAAGATGGGACAAAAATACATGCCAAAATCATATTCATGGCAACAGATGTGTGCTCACTAACATTATCTCTCTTGTTCTTCTTGACTTCACCAACCTTCCTCTATCCTCTTATCATGCCTCACATGCATCCATTGTCTTTGTTTCTCATTATCTCAGGGGGACCAAGATGAGTGTAAACCATGACCTCACCATCACCATCTTCCGTCTCAACCACGTGGATCCGCATTTGCTCGGCACTTGAGGTTTGATTCTTCAATATCTTTTGTTATCTTGACATTCTCTGGAGGGATCGTCTTTTCATGACAGCTGTTTTGTTGAAGCCATGATCCTAGGTTTGAGTCACCTGGGTCCCAATCTACTTCATCTTTCTATCTCATTGAAGTTTAAAATGAATGGTAAATATAAATATTTAAAAAAAAAAAAAAAGATTCAACATAAGAGTATTGAATATGGGAATTTGGTAACAAAGGCAAGGGAGAAAAATTACTATCCATGAGACAGGGACCCTCCTTAAGAGGAATCCAACAAAAGCAAAAGCAAGGGAGAGAAAGAGAGAAATTTACAGCCATCTATCATAGACTCCAAGAAGAGATGCAGCTTTTGGTATTTGAACTTGAAAAGGAAAGAATGGACAAATGAAAGATTGATTGCTCAAAAGGGTATCTATGTGAATTCCTCAGATCTGGCCATTGATGTATTATTATTATCTGTTGCTTTTTAATTGGACTGATCTTTTGGTGTGGGGTTCCTACACCTAACAACCATTTGATTACGATCGGACAGCCGTGAAATGAACGGATACAAATCATGCGCTAGCCAACTAGATCATTGACAAAAACATGTCAATGTAAGCTCCTGTTGTGAATCAAGTGGCTGATGGAGTGTGTCTTATTATGCGCGTGACTCTACACCAGCATACATAGTATAGTTAGGAATCTTGTGACAATGGACTATGACTATGAGTGAACACTAGAGTCCGAGAACTATAGATGGTCCTACCCAAAAAAGGGTATCTACTGTAGATGGAAAGGACTGTAACACAATATGGGGGGCATGTGCTCATATGATACACATGCAGGGGGTATTTAAAACCATTCAGTGGGCCCCATTTAATAACTCATGGCTTAGGAGCCCTATGATATGGAGTTCACTAGGGATCGTACAGTTCCCCTCTGTCGAACAATTGGGGGTAGGGCCTAGGAGTTATCTTATTGGAGGGACCAATTACATGCGTATGTTACACGTGCATAGGAATACTGTTTATTGCTTTTTTTTCTTTTTTTTTTTCGCTTAAATAGGAATCATTCAACCCAAAAAAAAAAAAAAACAGGAATCATTTGGTCGGAGGGAAGATTCTTTGGCCACAAATTACAAAAGATTATGAAAGAAAAAAGTCGTATATCTTTTTGGATAAGATGGTAGCAAATATAAATTACTGTTGATATATCTTTACACCACCATTATAATCTTAAAAGTTGTACCCAAAAACGTAAACAAAAAATCTTAAGAAAACTTATGTACTTTTTTTTTGGGTAGTGACAAGGCCGCAATCCGATTAGCACTAGTTAGCCATGGCCATGGTTAGTGAGTTAGAGAGCCACGCACCTGGACTAAATATGATGAGCCTATGAACCTTCACCGGAGGAAATAGAACCTTAACACCAACACCGCACGAGGATATACATCACTGTCACAAACCAGCTCGTACGACTTATGTACTTCAAAAGGTTAGAGTGGAATGCACACCATTGGAGTTGAGAAAGGTACACTCAGATAATGGGGAGAGCAAATACTAACCTAAGCTAATCGGGGTGCAGCCAAATTGCATTATAATATCAAAAAAACAATTATTGGGGGTGAATGGACCCTCCTGTCCAGGTTTTTTTTTATAAAAATAAATAATATATAAATCTTGTATATAGTGACCCCTAAATTAAGATGTAATTCTTGTATGTGCAGGAAGTTTGGCCCTTCAAAATTTTGTAATAATTTTTTTAATTTATAATATAAAAATTAAACAATTCTCGGGGCTATGCCCTCGACCCCAAATCCCTTATCCCTATCCATTAATTTTCTTGATACATATACTTGGCTATACTTCGCTCCCAAGGAAAGATTCTTGGCTCCCCATCCTTCTTCTGTCACATCACTCAAAAGAGTTACACTCAACTGATAATTTTTTTTTTTTTGAAAATAAAATTGAAGTCCTTGTTTTTATTTTATTTTTTAATTCGGAAACTCTAGATGAGGTGCAAGTCTTGTGAACTTCGAATGAATGACATATGGTTAACTGACACCACATTAAGGCTTAATGTTCCTTGTTTATGAACCACAAGAATTTTGCTAGACCCTATTGTATCTCCTCAGCACTTTTGTTTGGTTTATACGCACAAAAAACTAATGGAGTATGGAATTTTTATGAATCAGGAGAGGGAAAAAAAGGAACAGGCTGGAAGAGCGTAAATCCCCACAGGCACATACATGGGAGAGAAAAATGATGAAGTACATGAGGTGAGATTCAATTGAGGGTAGGGAAATTAATGTGAATTGAGGTTGGATACAAGTGGTAGTTGGGGAGAAAGATGTAGCAAGTTTGTGGCTTGGACTAAGGTTCCTCGACTATTCTAGTGTTGAAGGTCTCACTCTATTTACTGTGAATGATAAATTGAAATTTTACTAGGGATTGTGTTGTCTCACTACTATCTTTATCTTTGTTGCATTGCCGGGGATCTGGAAAGGATTAGGGTTGTAGTAAATGGTGTAACACTCACCCCTTTGTTTGGTTGTCGAGAAAATAGAGAAAAATAGAAAATAATAAAAATGCAAAGACAATGGATATTTTCTATATTTTTTTATTGGTGGGATTGGGGACGATGGTTAAGGAACTGGATATTTTCTATTGAGTCAGTCAATGGATAATCTCAAACATACTCACGAATCTTAACCGTCTATTAATATGTCTTTTTTAATGACACATCAGCTCTAATCCCGACCCTTTAATAATTGAATTATATTCTATTTGCATCAGAGAGATTCTTGCAAAATATTGGCTATACCTCTAGATGTATAGTTAGATATGGCACGACAAGCAATAATAACAAACGTTATGGATGGGACCCTAACAAAAATTTTCAGCTTTTCCTGCGAATGGGTTGGATGATGTGATTCCGATTTCCAAATCCTTCATTATTTAATTTGGATTCTCTTCCTAAAGAAACAGCTAAGAAATCCTTTAACTTTTGCTAATGAGGTCACTAATCTTATCTAAAATCATAGGGGCCTATTTCTTACACTTATCCTTTCTCCATGTTTTAGAAATTCTTTGAATATAGACTTCCATTGGTAAGTGGTATAAACTATAAAGCACTTGGCCCCTCATAATATATCACCATCATTATCTTTTTTTTATGGTAAGACTCTTATCACCGTTTGATCGATCGGACTTAGAAGCTGATGGGGACAAAAATTACACATTGGGATGGGATTCAGTTCCAAATTGATTTAACTTTTACTTTTGAATAATTCGTCTTGATGATTGTGTTGTAGATGAATGCTAGCTCTAGTTACAGAGGGGTCATTTTCCTCGGGAACAATTTTCCTTATGTTAGGAACAAAAATGGTGTAAACGCATTTTGCAACTTATTTTAGCGGAACAAAAAGGAAAAGGTCTCTTAGAACTAAATTTTAAAAAGCACTTAAAATGAACAAGATAAATGTAAAAATGGTTGAGATAGACGTGACATTTTTATTTTATTTTTTGTTTTTTGATGACACTTACAAATGTGTTGATAAATATAATCATATTTAATGCTTACAATAATCTTTTTTTTTTTTTTTTTTTTTTATCGTGGTGATACTTTTGTTCATAATTATTTGCACAAAATTGCTTATAAGAATCAAGGCTTATGAAAATTAGTTATTTTTAACATGAAAGAATCACCATAATTGATGACAAACGGTCCTAGAAATCCAAACTCCCACCGATAAATTACTTTTATGTAACTTTTGCAATTGGCTAAAGCATCCAAAAAAATAAAAAACTTCAAAAGAATAAGAAAAGTGTTTTAAATAGTTACATTAACAACACTGGCACTCCAACTGTGAGAGTTTGAATTTTTTTTCCAATTTTTATGGAATTAGAAATCCTCTGTATGCTTAAGTATGGTTTAGTGCGATAATTGTGATGGTCATATAATGCTAACCACTCAACAGTCTATACCCAGTGGCCCTAATCTACCAAATAAGGTCTGTAATTATATATGAAATTAAAGGTTTTATAAGAATAGTAAGTGAGGGGGAAAAATACCGGAAATGACACGCGTCAGCTGCAACTGTTCACCTCTGGTTTACTGGTAGAAGGTAGAAGTTGAAGGGTATGATACCCTGACCTGTACTCCGATGATAAAGTAAGTAGATGAAGAAGATGATGAACAGTGAAGCAAACAGTAGCACTAAAAAATATATCTATCTTTCGATCCCTGTAACACTGAAATTTTTGGGGTATTTATAGGTTAACCTTGGTATGGTCATAGATGACCATAGATGCCTATACCACGTGTCTTGCACTCATTACCAAATATGTCAGTAAAATCTACCACCTGTTGCATCACACGTGAAAGCCTACCATTAGTTCAGTCGATTGAGTCTGACAGAACACAGAAGTGACCTGTATTAAATGCCAAGGCAGTGCTTTCGGCCTACTTATCAGAACAATCAATCGCCTCCTGATTACTCCCTCCTGCGAGTCGGTCTCGTTGTTGACTCGAGCTTGAGTACGTTGTATATGGCTTAAAATATGACCTGGACATCCTTATCTGATTCACGACGGGCTCGTTGTTCAATTAACACCGAAAACGTTGTCGAAAATACAACGTCTACGTTGTGCACAAGACAACGGAAACGTTGTCCAAACCACAACGAGAACGTTGTTTCGCAAGACCACGGATACGTCTTAATTTGTACAACGTGAACGCTATGCATCAGATAATGTGTATCCTTCTATTTTAAGCACGTGACTCAAACACACGTCCACGTGTCACGTTCGTGCACAAAACAACAAAAGCCAGCTGGTGTATAGAAGAAGCTCATTTAGAGGAAAGGCATAAGAGCAAGGAAAAGGCAAATTTGGAAGAAAATGTGAGAAATTTAAAGGAAATCTGAATGTGGGACCCAGGCATATTCGGGATACATGTAAGTAGCGCCGCTCATATGCGGCGAGCCGATTCCATGACACAGGCTATAAAGCCGACGTTGCTGTGTACAATGCATTTCTAGGTCAGCCAGGGGAATCTGCTTTTTTTCTCTTACCACCTTTGGAAGTCTTTTTTTAAAAAAAAAAATTAATTAAGGTCAACATCTTAGAAAATTCGGCCACTATTCCTTAATACCGATTTTGGATTCGTTTAACTTGCCTCTTTTCTGTTAATGACCATGATGCAGTAGACTTTTGAAAGCCAATTTGATAATTCTGTTTTTTCCAAAAGTTGGTGGACCATGTAAATGCTTAAGTGTTCTGGCTAGGTTAGGAAATAGGGTAGTACAGGGGTGTTAGGCCTTCAACCACCACATCACACTAATAGACTCGAACTTAGTCATTTTTTAAATGCCGATACGCCTCAGATTGTCTCTGGCAAAGCCAGAAAAGGCTCTCGCGGTTCTATACATTGTGCGATAGTTGGCGTAAAAATGGAGAGAAGTCATTTTATTTTCTCCCCATATATTTTACTTCTCATTTTTTATATCTCTCACCCTTATTCTCACACTTATCGCCACATGTCTTATTATGCATGGAGAAGTCAAAATCATGGGCCCCATGATTTTGATTTCTCTACCACTTGTCACCTATTCTATGGAATTCCGAGACAAGCCCTTTCTGGTTCGCGAGAGACAATCGAAGGCCGATACATGCAACCTGTCAGTGGCACAAACCATTGTTAAGTATATCAATTCAAAAATAAGTTAACTCAGCAGTTTCATCTACCAAAGCGAAGAGCGCCACCTAGCTAAAGGGGTCATTTGGTTCTTATTATTGAAACCGATGAAATCACCATTTAAGGGACCGTGCTGAATTTTAGAATAGTTTTTATGAACTGTACTTCTCAAATTATGTCACCCTTCTTCTACCTTGTTGCCTTCACCATTAGATTTTCACATGGACAACGTCGAGATTTTTGCTTGAAACGTTTGCATTAAAACATGTAATTTTACCATGCTGGTTTCCTTCATTTTTTTATGCTGTATATATATAATATTAGTAGTTTAAGACTACAAAAGATCAATAACTTTCTAATACGTCGAAAGACTGTCAAATACGTAAGTTTATGAATAATAGATAAAGGACTTTGCTATTGAAACCACAAAAGGCCGAGACCACATTGAGACCGTCCTTGTAACGCATGGATCTAAAAATTTTATTAAATCAATTTTTGAAATTTTGAGATCCTTGCATCACATGCATGGTCTCGGTGTGGTCTCGGCCCTTTGCGGTCTCACTAGCATTTTCCTAGATCAAAAGGGTAATCAAATACACAAGTTTTTAAATAATAGCTGGGGACTATAAAAGACTCTGTGCTAGCCCTTATCTTAGCCAAAAACTAAACATGTCTTTATTTTCAGCTAAAAAAAAACGTATCGGTTTTGGCAGCAAATAAGGAATGCTTGAGAGTAGTGTTGAGTTTGAAAGGAGTTATAAGAGGTTTCTAACTCTTTTACACAATGATATCTAAGATCTATTGAGTTCAATTTAATTAGGAGTTTCACGTGTATGGAATTTTAAAAATCTAAAATTTTTGTAAAACTTTAAAGTTTCATATTTATAGATTTTTTACATTCTATGAAATAATATAATTCTAGACATTAAGTAAAATTAAGTGTAAAACAATTAAAGTTTTAAACTTTAAAAGTTCCACCAAATGAACAGACCTTAAGGTCTCGGTAGTCCTGCTCCTGCCACAGATACCAGTGTTGCCAAATTTTGCTCGCACTGCTTTATTAGTTAATGTATTTTCCTTGTCTGCCACGCCATTGTATTCTTGCAAAAGTTTGGAATATTTTTAATAATAAATGGTCTCTTGAATCTTCCGGTCGAGTTATAACTTTAAGAGTTTAAACAGTAAAGAAAAAAAGAAGGAAAAAAAGTAAAAAGCATGATGAAGTCGTTGGAGGAAGATGGGTAAGTGGAAGTGTGGCAAAACCAAGCACAAACAATGATGCTGCTCTCAACAACTTTTTAAAGTTGACAAAGACGATGTGCATAAAATGCCAAGTAGCCTTATAAACTAGGTGTAGCCTTACACAACACAACAGGGAGTAGTAGCAGCAGTAGTAAACACACTTAAGAGTGATGGCATAGTTGGTCCTCTACTAGAAGCCAATAAATTAGGTACAAGATCTTGCTAGCTATCTTTCGCACTTTCATGCACTAATTTTCCTTTTAGGTAACAAGAAGAAATATTATGATAGATTTTTTTTTTTTTTAAGATTTATAAAATTCATTGTCTTATTACCCGAATGAGAAAACGTGAGTCTATCACTACCCAAATAATTTCTTCTTCTAAAAAGAAGAATGAACTTTGAATTAAGAAGATAAGCTCATCATAAATGTATGTTCAAAATAGCGAATTCGGTTGTTACACGCGGCGAATTGTATCAAGTAATAGAGTTGTCAGCGGAAATCTTCTTCCTCATAAATTTTGAAGAAAAGGCGGATAGCATTGGCGATACGCCCCATTGTGTAATGCCATTTTTAGTTGTGACATAATTAGCCAACCTTATTCCTCTTGCCACCAGGCAGCAATGTGTGGATTTTCTTATCGTCCGGGATACGCTCTGAAACTAAGATTACCTCACTTTTCCGCCCATAGTTAGAGAGACGGGTCGGATTTACTTAGATACGCAGTGTGATCCGATTCGGGTCAAAGACTCAGCTCACAAACATATTCGAGGCGACTCGCTGATTCGACTCACTGAGTTAGGGTCACTTGCTGCCCTTTTTCTCGGATTCCCTCAGCCTCGGAACCCTTAATTAGATGCTTTAATTTCTCACAAACTAGGCTTGTTTTGGGTCGTTGGCTCTCACACCACCTATAATTCTCTCATGATTTCCCTTCCATTTTGACCTAATTCGGTAGAGGCTATTTTAATGAATGACTGCGGTGTCCTCTTTCAATTTCAAACAAAGTTGGAGGGAATCTTATACCATTGAAAGGAAAGGCAGATCCAATAAAAATGTAGTGACCGAAATACCCTTAGCCATCCCTATCTAAGCTAAGAGTCCTATAAACATTTCAGGTAAACATTTCAGATGATATTTATAGCTCACAATTGAGGAAAGCTACATAACAAGGGGAAAACTTGATCCATGTGATGGGGTCAGCCAAGTTTTTTATTTTGTTTTTTTAAACGGGGGTATCCCAGGCCATATTCAGACTAACCCTGCGTGATTCAAAGAAAAACTCCCACCCCAAACATCCGATATTAAAGGAAGCTCAGTATTAACCTTGACACCTTAGGGTTTACCGTTCGTCCTTCGGCCAACTTTGACCCGAAACCACTTGAGTCGCTAAGAGAGCGTACTCTTGATTTTTGTAGCATTTTTGTGGATTACGGGAAAAAAAACGTGGAGATTCTCTGATACGCCCAAAAAGGAGTACGAGAAAAACACATGGAAATGCGAAAAACTCGAATATGGGAGAAGCGGACCGACAGACCAGTTACTGCGATGTATTAAAATTATTAAATAATAATAATATAATAAAAAAAGAAAATAGTGAATAAAGGAAAAAGAGAGATACTCGTGGGAGCAGTTGATGGAATCTGGCCGTAGAAGCTTGTCATTTAGCTTGAAAGCATCTCTCTCTCTCTCCTCAACAAAATCTCTTGCAATATCGGGTCTCCGGCCCCAGAATCCTTGTCCCTAAGTTTCTACCCCATTTAGTTAAGGAAATTACATGAAAAAGACCCTTATAAAGTGAAACACTTAGTCTCACGCGATTTTTTGCGCGTGACTTAGGCACTTCATAAAAATCAAAAATAAAATACACCCATCAATATATATTTTGATTTTTAATTTTTAATTTTTTAAAATATATATATATATATATATATATATATATATATATATTTTTTTTTTTTTTAAAAAAAAACACTAAATAATGGGTTCTGGAAGTAACGATTCCCTTCGAACCTGCGAGGAATATTTTTTAAGAGAAAAGTAAAGAAGGAATCTAACCGTTCGTCAAGAGATTCACACCACGTGTCAGAATCTCGTTGGACTTAGTTTTACATTAGATAAAGCATTGGGCAATTTTTTTGGGTCCTGAACGGGGAGAGAAAACCTTATGACCTACCACATTAAACAAGTAAAAAGTGGGTTAGCTTTCACAGATAGTCCGACCCACCACCTTTTTTTTTGGCTGGACTGAAGCCCAAAAAATATCAAAAAAAAATTTAATCCCAATTAAAATTTATTAACTCCTAAAAATATTTTTTTTTTCTAAAAATCAATGATAGGTGGGTAAATCTTAACTATAGTTAAAAAGAGTCGAAAGAGACACATGATAACGTCAGTGGCGTAACCGGACTCCCTCGAGTCTGAGTACAAGTTACAATTTGTGATGATTACGAGTCTTAATAATAAGATGATAACTATGGACTTACTCTTATGACATCTTAACCGCTTATTTAGGTCTGGTTGTGTGTGAATTTAGTATGTTAGTTACGCTAATAACTATGACTAATTAATTACCGAGTCAATTCTAGAAAAGTCAAGGGCATTCTCGTAATAGTATTCCGTACTTATGGGCTCCACGCTCCCGTCCCCCTGATAGCCTACCAACTCGGAAGAATCTTCATCAAAGGCAAAAGCAAACCAAAAATATTTCAAAATAAACAGATAATAAAAATGTTCCAGCGCGCGTGCGAAAGGCAGAGAATCTGTAGTCCTACTCACTGAGTCCGGCCGAGTCCAAACGAGTTGTCTTTAAACCGAGTGATCGAATACGCGACGACCCGAAAGTGAGTTTTGTACTGTCGAAAACCGGCGATGCTCAACCGAATCTTCGTAGTTTAAGTTTAACCCACTTTTTTGGGTACCCGGATTCCCATTTTTTCATATTTAAATCTCACACCCTCTCAGGGCTTCTTTGTTAGGGAGAACCAGAGAGATCTGAAACACACCATAATGGATTCGGCATCGCCGGAGCTGAGCTTAGGTTTTGAACCGGCGTACATCCCCAAATCCATCACCGTCCTTCTGAAAGAACTTTCGACGATCGGAAACATTCCCGAGAGGTTATCAAAGCTCGACGAGTATGTTAAGCGATTAGAAGAAGAAATGAGGAAGATCGACGTCTTCAAACGCGAACTACCCCTCTGCATGCTTCTTTTAAACGATGGTGGGTTCTCTTTTCGCCCCTTTTGATTCCTCTTTTTTTTTTGGTTGATTCTGGAGATGGGGTTTTTGATTTCTGACGATTTCGATTAATGGGTTCTTCTTTTTGGTTGTTTTTATGCAGCTATTGTAGCTTTGAAGGAGAGAGCAATGCTGTGTTCTTCTTCGGATGTCCGGCCAGTAATGGAAGAATTCCTTCCATTAAAGAAAAAATCAGATGAAGAAGAAGAAGAAGGGGTGGAAAAGGAAAAAGATCGCATAGATAAGAAAAACTGGATGAGTTCTGCTCAGCTCTGGAGCTCTGATGGTTTTTCCAATAGTAATATAAATTACGATAAGAAACAAAAATTATTGCTTGAAATGAAAGAGGTAATAATGGAATTTTTTATTTTTTTTTTGTATTAAAATCTTTGTATTTTTCTTGGGAGATTATCTGAGATGGGTGTTCTTTTCTTTTCAAATTTGACAGAGAGCTGAAGACGATGATCGGTCTGCAACTGAGAACCCATTTCAGCCTTGTAAATACGGGAACGGGGGAGGGGCATTTATGCCATTTAAGGGACTTTCTGGTTTTCCGACAACGGCAAGGAACGATTGTAAGGAGGTTGTATCAGTGCCTAGCCTTTCTCTTCTGACTCCAGGAATTAAGACTCCAAGATCCGAACTGGGTTCCAGCGGTTTGTATTTGAAGAGCAACGGTAGTAACAGAATCGTTCTGTCCTCGTCGACAAACGTTCAATCGAATTTACAGACGACACCAAAGCAGCAGCATAATTCCAGGAAACAAAGGAGATGCTGGTCGCCGGAATTACATCGGCGTTTCGTCGACGCTCTGCAACAACTTGGGGGTTCACAT
This sequence comes from Tetracentron sinense, assembly GCA_015143295.1. Classification (NCBI taxonomy): domain Eukaryota; kingdom Viridiplantae; phylum Streptophyta; class Magnoliopsida; order Trochodendrales; family Trochodendraceae; genus Tetracentron; species Tetracentron sinense. The sequence goes on from CM026552.1 coordinate 3,697,557, forward strand.
GGTTAGAAGTTAGCACTGAAAGTAAAATTATTTAATCAAATAATTTGCGAAATTGGACATTTAGTGATGGAAAAATCGTAGATTTTGTTTACTTAAAATGGTCAATTTCTTGTTTTCCATATAAGAAGATCATTTATTTTGGGTGCGAGTGCTAGCTAGTTTAATCAGCAAAAAAAAAAAAAAAACAGGATTATTCTATTTTTCTTTCTAGATACTTCAATCTGCAAATTCAGCAACAAAAATTGAGAATTATAGGTTAGACTTTCAAGTTTTGATACATGTAATTTGAGATTTTTGACTGTAGAAAGTAGGATTACCACACACACAAAAAAGAACACTTTAGAAAGTAGAAACATAAAGGGAAGGAGGGGAAAGAAAAAACAGTGAAAAAATGATTAATGAATCTGCCAAAACGAAAATTAATAGGTTTCTTCTACAGGCATAAGTGAGATGAGTTATTTTGCCTTGAATTTTCTCTTTTAAGGTATCTGATTTGTTCTGCTTTTGTGCAGTAGCTACTCCTAAACAGATTAGAGAACTCATGCAGGTGGACGGCCTCACCAACGATGAAGTGAAGAGCCATTTACAAGTGGGTTTTGAATTTCGATGTCCAATCTCTGTTTTTCCTATAAAAAATTTTAAAAAAAATTGTGGATGATAAAGAATCCTTTGTTTGTTTTCAGAAATTCAGGCTTCACACCCGAAGAATTCCAGCTACTGGTGCTGGTCCTGCGGATCAACCAGTCCCTGTTTTTGGAGGGTTATGGGTGTCCCAAGATCAGCAAAGGGACTCCTCAAAGCCTACCAATTCCCAGTCTGGTTCTCCCCAAGGTCCACTCCAGTTAGCTGGAGGGATCTCTACTACAGGTGGTGACAGCATAGAGGATGAAGAAGATGGGAAATCGGAGAGCTATAGTTGGAAAGGTCACCTTCGCAAAACAGGCGAAGATGAATTATAGACTGATCCACCATGAATTTTGGAGAGAAGCATGCATGGGGAGTTAGATTATGAACATGGTAAATGATACAGTATACAGAAGGACAGATCCTGGAGAGAGGGGAAGTTTGTGAAATTTTGCAGGTTTTACATACAGATTTTGTTCTTCTTTCCTTAATCTTAATTAGAGTTTTGTTTTCTTTTTTTCATTTGCCTTTTCTCTTGGCTTTTTTTTATAAGGATGTTCATGTAAGACCCATATGTTGAATGGAAGGAAGAAACATGACAAACTTTCCCCAAAATTTATAAAGTTCTCTGTTTTTACTTTTGTATTGAATTTGCTGTCCCATTTTCTGAATCTGAGGTCTGAAATGTCTGGTTGTTTAACATTTTCTGCTCTAATTGTTCTGGAACTAATCTGGCAAATTAATGAACTCCACATGCATTGATATTCTTCAGGGCTTCATCAATACACAAATTCTGATCCCAACCCATCTTCAATCTTAAATCAAAGGACATGTATTACTGATCTTCTTTGATCTGTTGAGGTCTTGATTTCCCGATATGATGATTCTGTTGGGGAATCTGATATTCTTCTTGATTCCTCCAATGTTTGATAGAAATTTGTTGAAGGTCTTGTAATCCATGTTTCATCTTCTCGAAATTCTACTCCTTCCTTACTAATAAAGACTGAAAGACTGTTTTAAGTCGAAAAGGTGCCATTGGGATGCCCTTATTATTTCTTACTTCATTGAAGGTTGATGGATGAAAATGTGTCTGCAATTTATTTTTGAAGACATTCTCTCACTCTGCATTCTAAAGTATACTACTTTTGAAACTTCTGCTTACAACAGATGAAGAACACAAAAATCTCTGAGTGACAACGTTGGATAAAACAAATAGTTGCTCTTTACAGATGAAAGGAAGCCCACAAATGACAAACATCTTTCCCCACATACACTGATTGTCCACCTCAATATGCATGGTCATTGTGCATAAGAATCAGATCTAATCTGGTTCAAGTTTTACTAAAACTTGACGATCGAAATAGACAAGAACACAAGTTAACCCAAGTTGGTCCTTGCAAGTTGGAACAACTTAGACCCATTAGCTTGTAAGGGGCTCTGCATCTACATATCCTGCCCCTATCCTTAATAGTGTAGCTGATGATTTCCAACCCAGTGTACATCTTATCTTTCCGGACAAAGTCACGTGGAGCAATGTTCCTTGTTTATTTGCAAGGGTCATTGAGTTGCTCATGACTGAGTTTTCCTTTTGGTTTCTGTAACGGATAAAATTCGTAAAAATGAGTAAAAAGAAGGGGTAAAATAGGAATTTCTCACTCTAGCAAATTCTAACAATTTAGCCGACATAAGCCCACTTGGGCTATGTGCTGGCTCACTTGAGTGTTGTCTGGCAGATGACCTCATCATGACTACACAAGTCATGATGACTCCAAATGCCTATAAATAAGCAAGAATCACCAGAAAGAAGGGATGGATGGTGCGAAAGGTAAGAGAAGAAGTAAAGAGGAGAAGAAGAAGAAGAGGAAGAGGGAGATCTGAGAAGCTTGAGTCATTCACACCCCTACCCCGAAGGGCTATGCAGGCGGCCACTCACCTGATTCTCTCATCTTCCTTTGCTGTTCTCCGGCTACTTGATGCTCTTTATGGCCTCACAATCGATTATGGCCACCAGATTCTCTCAAATAGGACATGTCCGCCTGATGCTCTCCATGAATGGTCACACTGCCACTTGCACGGCCTTGCAATTGATTAGTTGTTGAGTGCAATCACACTTGAACTTGTGCCTGACGCTATGAATGGTGCCGAACCCGTTGTCGCGTTGCCTGCTGTGAATGGTGCCGAACCCGTTGTAGCGTTGTCTGCTGTGAATAGTGCCGAATACGTTGTCACGTTGTGTTGTGAATAGTGCCGAGCTCGTTGTCCGTTGTCTGCTGTGCAACGTACCCGTTGTCTGCTGTGCAACGTACCCGTTGTCTGATGTGTAACGTATCCGTTGTCTGATGCACAACGTACCCGTTATCTGATGCACAACGTATACGTTGTCGGTGCCTTATCAGAGCTACGTTGCCAGTGCCTTATCCGAGCTACGTTGTCTGTGCCTTATCCGAGCTACGTTGTCTATGTCTTATCTGAGCTACGTTGTCTGTGCCTTATCCGAGCTGCGTTGTCTGTGCCTTATCTGAGCTACGTTATCTGAGCTACGTTGTCAGAGCTACGTTGTCTGTGCCTTATCCGAGCTACGTTGTCTGTGTCTTATCTGAGCTACGTTGTTAGAGCTACGTTGTCTATGCCTTATCCGAGCTGCGTTGTCTGTGCCTTATCTGAGCTACGTTGTCTGAGCTACGTTGTCTGTGCCTTATCCGAGCTACATTGTCTGAGCTACGTTGTCAGAGCTACGTTGTCTGTGCCTTATCTGAGCTACGTTGTCTGTGCCTTATCCGAGCTACGTTGTCTGTGCCTTATCGGAGCTACGTTGTCTGAGCCATATTCTTTGTGCCTCCTGAGCTACAATCTCCAGAGCATAACACCAGAGCTCGTCCTCAAGTGCATATACCCAGTGACCTTACGATAAGTATCTCTATACTATTATGTTCATATGTTCATGTGCTTGTGCCTTATCATGTGCTTGTGTCTTATACTGATTTTATCATCGGAGCTTATTTCAGGGTGCACATCCGGCCCCTCAGACTCATTCACAGGTGGAGTTTTGCTATCATTCATCTACCAGCTGAGCAGCTACAGACGTGTGGCATGTACGGGATTTTTCCCTTTCAGTTTCCTTTTGTTTGGCACTTTGATCTGTTGTGCAAAGTGTCTTGCATTCAGCTTGATTCGACTTTTGTACTGCACACTTGGGCCCCTCATTACACTCATAGTCAACTTTAGGAAAAAAAATTGATGCACACGCGCGTCAATCTGTACTTTTTTTTGGGAATTTCCTAATTATACTAGGAATCTTCTTCTGACCGGGTAAATAATACAACATTCAGTCTAGGGTTTTTTATTATGTAGAGAACAAGTTTGTAAAGTTTGTATGAGGGGCTGTGAGAGAGTAATCTCTGTAATCTCTTTGCTTTGAACTAGTGAAGAAGACGACATCTCCATTGACGTAGCCCATATTGGGTGAACCACGTAAATCCTAAGTTTCTGATTTACTATTTGCAGGTTATTTTCATCACATGATCGTATAACTAAGTATTACCATCTGTAATTGGCATATGATTGATGAGTTCAAATTCTTATCCAAACTCTGCCCACAATTTCCACCTTGCTAACAATCAAGATGGAAATTGACAGAGTGATTATGGAGGCGAGCTCGCCAATCGTGCAATGAATTTAGTACTTTTTATTTGATCAAATACTTTAGCTCTCTAAGCAATTCTGTTTCAAACCATATTGCTTCATGCGTCAAATCATATCATCCAAACACCATTACAAGTTACTTTTTTTGCTGACAAATTAGAATTTGAGAGGATTGGAGCAGACAGTTTAACAGAATTGGATCTATTTGTTGGAGCTACAAATGATTATTTTGTAATTCAAACGAAGATTTTAAAAACATTGTCTGCCTAGTCAGTCAGGCAATCATCAACCTTCCAGCCACTGTTGTTCGAATTTTAGCTTAGTATCCATATTCCATGGGTAGCAGCTGAGGACCTCAGTTGTTTCAGTTATCTAAACATGTTCTGAGAGTGACCTGAAATAGAATCTTATGCTGAAGACATGTCTTAAAGGAAGATTATTTCAATGCTTAAATTTGTATTCTAGCTTTAGCATTGGATGGTGCAAGATGACAGGACAATATCTTAACTAATCCTGGTGAGAATATTAGGATTCTCATTCTCTGGGAATTGGGATTGCATTCAACATTTTGTTTTAGTTTGTTAAATGAGAGAAAGAACTTAAAAATCACTTTAATTTGGTGGTTTCAGGCCTTGAAGAACATATTCACATGATGAGTGTACTAGAGATTAGGATGTTGATCTGGATAAGATCAGCATTTAGTGCATTTGGGAGATTTTTTTTTAGGGTACCACTATTAGAAGACATGGGGTTGTCTTGGCTGAAACCAGAAAATTGTTCTCGAGCTTCCATACATAATCCGACATGTGGAGATAAAAAGGGGAGAAGTCATTTCATTTTCTCCCCATGTTTTTGACTTCTCCCCACTTGATATCTCTCCACATTTTATCGCCACTTGTCGGATGATGTGTGAAGCACGAGACCAATTTTTTGGCAGCTGCCATCATAGTTACTAGTTTTCCGATTTTTTCAAACAATCCCGAATAATACCCGACTTTTTTGTCGAACGATTAATTCACGAAGTATTCGCGAATTTTGAATAAATAGCAATTTTTTCAAACAGTCGTGAATTATTCACGATTTTTTGAAAATTTTTTGAATAAATATCTAATATATGAAATATAGTTGTTTATATCTTTCATAACAACTAATCTTATTTTATGTTTTTTCCATTTTTTACCCGATATTTTTTCGATTTATTTCCGAATTATTTCTGAACCCCGACTTGGTAACTATGTCTCCAAGAGGTATTCTCATGCCCCTATTAGAAATAGTCTTTGAGTAATACAATAGAACGGGGGTAATAATGTGAGATGATACAACGTATCTCAGACCTAGGTAGTCTCACATTGCCCAGGGAAAAGTTTTCAAGAGAGCTAATAAAGGCTCTTATCCTCATGTGTTATAATTAAGAGCCACACCGAACGCGAGCGAACACACAACACACACGTTCATGAGCTGGACATAAGCAAACTGAGGCAAGTGGCTTTGGCGCTATGAGGCACATTGTCGTAGAGTCGAAGTCGCATTAGGGTCGTCTCTTATTTTGACTCGATGAGAGTTGTCCATTAGTGTAATGTAGTTGATCATGTGCCCACGGGTGGCCACGTGTCCACACGGCTAGGCTGGGTAACAGGTGATGTTGATCTCCATCTGGAGATCATAAGATATAATCTTAGCCGTCTAATTAGGATAATCATATCCGTAGCTCCTCAAGTGCACCGCCCAAGGGGAATTAAACAGGTGGTTTAGTGAACAGAACATGTTCTTTCATTGCTAGCCTCTGGAACAGGGCCCGAGACCTCAAGAGCGGGCCCAATGAATGTGGCCAACCCACCTGGGCTCTTAAATAAGGGGCCAAGAGAGGTGGTTTGGCTCAATTGGAAGACCAGAGTCTAGGACTCGTCCAGATAAGAACAAACCAAGCCCTGACCAGAGACCAAAGATTGAACCAGTCTCCCATAGAAGGCTACCCAGTAAAGGGCCTGACTTAGAGGTTAGAGTTAACCTAGATCTTGTTTATAGACTTAATCAGAGAAGGAAACTAAACCCAAAACCAGTTTGAGATCCCATATTGGAGCCAAACCTTGATCTGGACGGATGGTAGTGAATCAGATTGCGATCTTATTCACTTGAGTTGTAGCCCGGCATGTCATCTACTCCATACCCACCAGAGCAGACTAACAGTACCTTGCCCATGGAGACTTAATCAGAGTTGTCTTGTGGCCAAATAGCCTAAGATCAATACTAACCTCTGGACTAACTTGATCCCTGTGACCAAACAGAGAGTAAAGGACTTAAGTTAATCGTGTATCCAAACAGTCAAGATTAATTCTAATCTAGATAAATCAATGACTGTAACCAATCAGAATAGGAACAGAGTTAACTAGGACGAATAGGCTTAAACTGGGTTAAGTCTACCATTGTTGCCAAACTGACCAATGATATTGTTGTCATTTGATCAAATTAATAGAATAATTTAATAAGGCACCTCCTAGGAAAATTTTGTGAATACTAAACAAGTTGATTAATTCTATAAACATTACAAGAATATTGTACAATACAATGGAAAATAACAAAATCCATACACCCCACTTAATATGAAAAATGAAACTTTATACAAAAGTGTGCTCGCTATAAATCATAAACCGCACTCTACAAAAATTGAAACCACACTCTTGAAGTTATTTCACTCTCAAACTGTGAGAGCGGAGTTTTAGAGCGGGAGTGAGTAGCAGGTTTGGGTTGCTAAGGATTAAGTTATAGTTCCTAATTAAAAATTAAGTGAATATTCATTTGGGAATCCTGAAAGCAGTTTAGTACCCCTATCATCTACTAAGTAGTTTAAACGCGAAAGGATTAACCGGAGAGAATATCCGAGTCGAGTTAAATCTCAGAGGTAGTTTTGTAATTTTTATTGTACATGGCAGGTTTCAACTATCTTAAAACAAGACTTTTCATAGCGGCTCTTAATTGGCGACTCTTAATTCTAGTTTAATATTTATTACTATTTTAAAGTAGTCATTCTGTCAAGGAATTCACCCAATTTCTCAACTAATAGTACTATTACAAGAGGGTGGGAGAACTACCCCATGTTTGTCCTCCTATTCCAATTGCCGACTAGGGCATATTATCACACCTCTTTATTCTGAATAAATCAACAAGGGCCTCTTCATCTTTGCATTTGATTTTTGTTTTTTTTTGGACCGATATGCCGTATGATTTATGTCACTCTTTCACGATAAGAGTACGTCCTCAGCACCCACTAGCTAGATGTGTTTCGCTCATGATACCAACATTACAACACCTTACAACCTGCACACACCGGCCCCTCAAGTCATATAGCGAAGGAGTGCCCCTCAATGCTGATAATTCCGAAATTCAAGTCCGAGAGAGAGAGAACTCCCAATAGATTGAGAAAAAATTCTACTTGGTGATGTTACAGCTGGGTCCATTCACCCCGCCTAAGATACACCAAAGGTAGTTTTCAGGAAAAGAAAGAGAGAAAAAAAGTATGGGCCCTATGGAGTGGGAATAAATAAAGATGATAGAATTTCTAAGTAGATACTAATTTATACTATAAAAAACAAATAAGCCATTACTGCACATCATAACTGCTCAACTATTATGAGGTTACTTATTTGATTATATATATATATTTGGAATCAAGGTATCCGGGCCTCTTAGAGCACCTGACTAAGTCCCTCAGGTCGTGCAGATCTCCTTATACCACACAACCAGTTAAGCCAGAATAAATCCTGAAGGGGCCATCAACAAGGGGAAGGGACTCGAACTCAAGACCTCCGCTTCTTGAGGCGTGGTCTTGGCCACTAGCCCAACCCCTCGTTGGTTATAATTCACATTCGAGTATTTTTTAATGCCACAGATATGACGCATTATTGTCCTATTCATGTCATTTCATCAACTCTATTCTGAAATATTGTGTATAATGGAAATTTAATATCCTCAATAGATGGCGAAATACATTGCTATTCGCACACCATATATTCTCTCTCTATCATTTACCTATCCAAAATCTTGACTAATTTGCTTGAATTGCGTATAAAAGTTGCTAATATTTGCTTATCTCAGCATTTTATTCCTATATAAAATCGAGGGAGGAAAATCCAACCACACTTGCGAGGAAATCCGGATCATATAAATAAGTCAGAAAGCTAATAGAAAGAGTCACAAATTCTTTCTTTTTGTCTCTACTGATATCTGACATTGTTTGGATTTCGTACTAAGGCTTTTTGTTTACTAAAGAGATCGAGCATGTGTGCAAACACCCCAATTTTGACTTTTTAGATGTGGTATTTCGTGTAATTAAGAAAAGCTTGCAGATCTCATTAAGAAAATCCTTTCATATAAGTTGGGTTATATAAGTAGGGTTGTCAGTGGATCGGATCCAAATCCAATTAGACAGATCATAATCCTATTATAGATCTGTCGGATCGGATAAGGATATGAGAATCTTGAATTTGATTATAATTGGATCGGATTTAGATCAATATTAATCCGATCCAATTAAAGTTTGATTCGATAACAATAATAATATTTATATAATTTTACAAATATAATATATTTCTAATCATATTTTTTAAAAAAATATTAATTTTTAGATATATTAATCTTAGTAGGATCGGATTTGGATCTTGAATAAATAATCGAATTCGGATTCAGGTTGGGTAATTCATGATCCAACGGATCTCGGATCGGATCTGTCAAATCATATTCAAATCTAAGCATATCGGCCCCTATATATAAGGCATTGGATTGTCTCTGGGAAGCCAGAAAATTAAATGGTCTTGGGCTTCGACACATCATCCGAATTTGTATTCTGAAGTGTATACATGTAAACTTTCCCTAGTCATATGGTCCCCAAAGAGCTCTCTTTTCGAATTGCTAATGAGCCCCCAAACAAACCCTTGTGGTGTTATTGTGTTAACAAAAAAAAAAGGTGTAATGAGCCCCCAAACCCTAAGCATTATTCTTAGGGAGGTTAATGCAGACTAGCCGGGCGGCAGGGCTTAGTGTGCCCGGCAGGGCTTAGTGTTCGGAGGGGGAGAGGGAGGGGGGGACTCCGTTCCACTATCCTCCACCAATCCGTCATTCTTGTTAGGTTTGATGACGGAAAGAAAGCAATGAAAATAACATTTAAAAAAAATGAAAAAATGAAAGAGAAATGATTGACCAACCAAAGGAAATAATACGGCATATCCGGCAACCGGAGGTAATCTTTAAAGGCCTTGGCTTGTCTCTGGCAAAGCCAAAAAGGGTTTATCCCAGGTTCCATAGAATAGGTGACATGTGGTGGAGAAGTCAAAATCATGGAGGCCATTTTGACTTGCCCACCTATACTAAGACGTGGTGATAAGTGTGTGAGAATAAAGGTGTGAATTATCAAATGAGGAAAAGTCAAAATAATGGAGAGAAAATGGAATGGCTTTTTTCCATTTTTACGCCAAGTGCTGCACAATGTATGGAAGCCTGAGAGCCCTTTCTGGCTTCGCCAGAGACAATCCGAGGCCATCTTTAAAATCGTCGAAGAGAAAAGTAGGGTGCTCGAGAGAAGAGAGAAGAGAGAAGAGAGGACTTATGAAGATGGACCAACGATCCCAGGTCTTTGCGGTTGTTGATGCAGCGGCTGCGTTTGCTGTTCATGAGGACGCTCTTGCTGATCAACCCGAAATGGGTTATCGAAGGACGGTAGATCATTAAAACCACTGGTACGTACTAGCCCCTCCCTCCATCAAAGCCACTGTTGAATCTCAAAATTAAGCTCTTGTTGATGTTGCTCGTAGTTCCTCATTATCTCCTGATCATGCTCTCTTGCCGCAATTACAAACGCTGCGATTTGTTGAGGATCAAACATCGGTTGCTGCTGTGGCTCCCGACTTACTAACTCATGAGTTTGACGAGAAGGTCCAGGAGCCATGCCCATAACCGATGCCATAGAGGACTGTTGATGCATCATGAGGAGATGGGGGTGTTGTTGGTGTGCTAGATAGGTGGAGATCAGTTCTTTCTTGGCAAGGTGGAGATCACTTTGAACTTGCTTCAGTTTTTGTTGGAGCATGGAAATGAATCCTATGCAGCCATACGCAGGAGCGCGAAGCCTGGCCTCGGCCTCATATGCTAGGGAATTCACCGCGACCTCTCGTTGGGTTGGATTGAGCTCAACCGAGGTAGGGAATGTTGTTTAAAATATAATCACTTACCCGTAGGGTTCGAGCGTCTAACCTTGAATTTTAGAACAAATTATAAATAAAAAATATTAACCTTATGTCGATTATATTTAACCATAATTAAAAAAATGGCTCTACAAGCCATCACATATCCTTTTTAACACCCACTAACTGTGGTAAAGATTCACCCACCTCTTTCGATCATGCATCTAATCTTAGTTTTGAGAAATATTAAGCTTAGATTAGTTATGCTTAACCACAGTTAAAGGGTGCTCTACAAGCAACCACATATCATTTTTAACAGCCAGTAACCGTGGTTAAGATTCACTCACCCCTTTGGTTTCTGTATCTAACCTTGGTTTTGAGAAGAAAAAAATATTAACCTTGGATTGATTATGTTTAACCATAATTAAAGGAGGCATTGCAAGCCGCCACGTATCCCTTTTAACACCCACTATTAGTGGTTAATATTCACTCACCCCTAGGGTTCATGCATCTAACCTTGATTTTAGAAAAAAAAAAATTTAACTTAGATTGATTATGTTTAACCATGGTTAAAGGAGACCTAGAAGCCACCATGTGTCCATTTTAACATACTAATTGTAATTAAGATTCACTCACCCTTAGGGTTCATCCATCTAACCTTGATTTTTAGATATTTTTCAAAAAATATTAACCTTTGATTGATTAACCTTAACCCTAGTTAAAGGGTGATAAATAGGGTCATCCAACCCATTTAACATGGTTAAAAAAGTCATTTCAATAAAAAAAATTAACTTCCGTTAAATAGCTTTTGGATAGAAGGGTGGATTTGCAAAAGTTTTAAAAGTCAATAAACCATAATACAAAATCACAAAACACAAAGGTATTTACAAATAACTGAAAACATAGGGGTTTTTTTACAAAAAAACCCCTATCTTCAATTTGATGTTCTTTTATTCTGAGGCTTCTGAGCTAACCCAAGTGTCCCATGTCCCTTTTAACTCCTGATTAACCATGTTTAAACCTTAACTACATTAAAATTAGTAATTTTGTTTTTTCTAAGGATTTGCTAGTCCTCGTCGCAAGCCTTCTACAGGGCAACTTGGAAGCCACAAATGTCAAACATTTTTATGTTTTCTAAATTTTTAATGTGTTAAAATATGAAACAACTCCATGTGATAGGCTAATCTTGTGTCCGTGGAACCTTTTGGAGTAAATGCGATTGAGGATAGCACTCCTCTTTTTTTAAATATCGTGGTTAGATTGCTTAACCCTAGGATGTTAACCACAGTTGATGGATGGTAAAAAAGGGGTTGGACCAATGAGGTCAATGGAGTCGGCTTCTAAGCTAACTCTAGGTCCTTTTTCAATTTTCCATTACATTGCTGACTCGTGATGATCTTCTCCGCTGTAACTGGTATTTCGCAAAATTGGATTTGCACCTGTGGTCACCACATGTGCCTCTTAAAAACCCCTTAACCGTGGTTAAGATTCTTACCTATCTTTGGTTTGTAGAAAACATATTTTTTTTAAAATTAACCCTAGGATTTTGATAAATTTTAATCACGGTTAACAATTTTTATTTTTTTTTCTAAAAACTAAGAATAGGTGGATGAACCTTACGGTGAGTGACGATTAGGACTCTAAAATGCTTCATTGAGATCTTACATTGTCGAAATCAAATCCTCTACGGTGGCAAATCCGGTTATCACCCCTTGAGGTCTCCACGTGTTTCTTTTAACACTTCTTAATTGTGGTTAAGATTCACTCGCCTCTAGGGTTCACCCACTCATCCTTAGTTTTTAGAAAAAAAATTAATTCTATTTTTTAATTAAAAAACTGTTTTTAAGGCTTTTTTAAATATCAAAATATATTTTTTTTCTTCTAAAAACCGAGGATGGGTGGGTGAATCCAAGGGGTGGCTGAATCCTAACCACAGTTAAGGGATGTCAAAAGGGACACGTAGAGACCTCAAGGAAGTGATAACCGGATTTGCACCGTAGAGGATTTGGCTGTTCAAAACCTAGTGGCAATGCTATGTCATACGTAGTTAAATGGCCTTTTTTTTTGGGGGGGGGGGGGGGGGGGGGGTTGGCTAAAGGCATTAAAAGGAAGACTACACACACTCACACGCGTGCGCACATTCCACAAACACCCTCAACCCATATAAGCTTCACCCAAACACTCCTCAAAACATGTACCAACCGTTTGAGGCGTGACGGAACTTATAAAGGTAAGAAGGCTTAGTTACAAAACCAATGTGGGACAAAGACCATGGTACCACAAGGTGAAGCTACAGGCATTAGAAGGAAAACTACACACACTCAATCCCACACACATTCCTCAAACATCCTCAAACCATATAAGCTTCACCCAAACACTCCTCTAAACGGGTACCAATTGTTTGAGGCTTGATGGAACTTATAAGGGTAAGAAGGCTCGGTTATAGAACCGATGTGGGACAAAGATCATGGTTTGGTTTTTTTGGTTGAAGGTAACAACACCACAAGGTGAAGCTACCGGCATTATTTAAATGGCCTTTGAAATTGGGCTTAATTGCGATATTGTCCTTTGGCAGCTATTGCCTATTGACTATGTCGTCCGGGCTGTACACGGAACCGATTTCAAGTTAATATTGATACATTTATGGGATAAATATGTGAAGGATAGTTAAATATCAAAATGTAGTATTGGATTTTGATTAAAATAATCTAATTTATATGTTATTTGAATTAATCAATTAAATGTCAAAAATAAGAAAAATTAAATTTTATTTCAAATTATTATTATATCATCATTTATATATAAAAAAAATTATTATGTCTTTTAAGATTATGTAAACCTACTACTTATATTATAAAGAAATAACACTTTTTCTCTTTGCTCTCCAAACTTCCATCCCTTCCATTCAATAAATTCTTTTTAGAGATAAGAGTGGCTTTTCTCTTTAATCCACATTGTTCAGGTTTGAGACCCATTATCTCATCCTAGAGTCCTCTTTATCTCCACTATTGTAGAATCCTCTCTTATCTCCAACTCTTGCAAGAAGGTTTGGTACCCACTATTTTATCCTAATATAAATATATATTAAAAATCTTATTTGAATTTGCATTATTTGATACTCATTCAATTATTCTAATTAATTAACTAGGATAAGAATCAGATGTGGAAATTATCTAGCAAGATTATTTTATCCAAAAAAACATAGCAAGATTATTACTTATGCAAGCATTCAAAAGAAGATGATTCAAAAGAGCAGTCATAGGCATACCTGGGAAATCCATTTATAAAGCTGAGGCTGGATCTCATTGGTCCATGCCTCCCTCTTAAATACTCACTACAGTTGGTTTAAGAGGGGGGCATGGACCAATGAGGTCCAGCCTTAGCTTAACAAATGGATTTCCCAGGTACATTAACTATTTTCCATAAAATAAGTGATCAATGATCATTTCTAATCCCTCGATCTTCTTGTTGCTTATTCAATCGATTGATGCTGAAATTTGTCTTTCATCATTAATTAGTTAATCTTTAACTCTTTAATTGCATATCCATAATTATTCAAATCAGCATTTTGATAAATTTTAGTAATGAATTTGTTGTAATCACCTAAAAAATATCAGTAAATGTAACAAATGAGTTACGAAGAAATATGTTTACAAGTAAATGTTATTTAACGATTGAACAAGAAAATCATAGAGCTACAAATTCTCTAGATTTCCCCAATTTTGAAACTAATCAATCAAGTGATATGCAAAAGAATTTCATTCATCATAGACAAAACATTGTAAAACATGTGATTTATTCTAGGAATAATATTTTTTTTTTTTTGGTTTATTGGAGGCCACATCACTCTATGGGTTACACAATGAGGGGTAGCCCTCCCCTCCCATAAACCCCCCCAACCCTGATGTAGGTAGGATATGATCCCATAAGCACTACGCCAAGAAACTTTACCAACTAAACTTGCTGACACCTAGAGGAATAGTTTTAAAAGAGCACATGCAAATATTTAGAAATGACCTTACAATGGAGATAAATACACAATAGTCAATGGAGATAGTTTAGACACATTCAACATAAACTATTGATGTCATAAATGATAAATAATTAATTAATACAAGTTAAAAGCCTTAAATAAGAAAAAGATGGCATTGACAAAAGTGATAAGAATTGAGATAGGGAAGATAGATTTGATTGTATACGTTTTAATTAAACCAGACTGTTAACTTTAATTTAGTTAAGTTTAATCAGGGTTAAGGGTTGTAAAAGGGATATGAGGACACGAGGTAAGATAAGAATTGTACCAAGGGTCGCTAAACACTGCTCTTTGCAATTTCCCTTATTGTATTTAGTCTCACATCGCCCCAGGAAGAGTTTTCAAGAGAGCTAATAAAGGCTCTTATCCCCACGTGCTATGGGTAAGAGCACATCAAACGCGGGTGAATATGCACAGGCTTCGCAAAGGGCTTTGGGCGTTACAAGGCACATTGTCGCAGAGTCACATGATCAGGGATCGCCCCATATGTTGACTCGATCAGTCATCCATTAGAGTGATGTGGTTGATCGTGGGCCGGTGTGTGGCCACGTGTCCCCACCGCTAGATTGGATGTCGAATGATAGTTGACCTCTACCTGAAGATCATAGGATATAATCTGAGCCGTCTGATCAAGATACTCAATTCGGTGGCTCCTCAAGTCAAGTGCACCACCCATTGGGAATTGGGCAGGTGATTTAGTGAACATAACAGGTTCATTGGTTGCTAGCCTCAGGCACAGGGCCCGAGACCTCGAGGGCGGGCTCAATGAATGTGGCCAGCCCACCTGGGCTCTTAAATAAGGGGCCAAGAGAGGTGGTTTGGCTCTACTGGAAGACTAGCGACCAAGATAAGGCTGCCGAGCTAAGGGCCTGACCTAGAGGTTAGAGTCGACCTAGATCCTATTTATTAGACTGAACAAGAGAAAGAGACTGAGCCCAAAACTAGTCTGAGATCCCATATTCGAGCCAAACCTTGACCTGGACCGATTGTAGTGAATCAGAGACAAATTGGTGAGTCCAATTTGAAACTAACCAAACCAGGACAAAACAGACCAGTCACTTGTGATTAAGAAGAAATGCCTAGTGGCTGGCCTAACTAGGGCAGTTTTCAGTTTCGACTAGCCAATCCGATCATCTAACAAGACTAACCAGTCTAGTCATTGCTGGTCGAACTACGCAGCCAATTCCTTCGATAGTCTGTTAGTATTATTCCATATTTGACAAGTTTGTTAAGGAGTTGTCTTGTGGTAAGTGAATTCCTAATGAGGGTATCCGATAAATTATCTAGTGGGTATAGCTGTATGCAAATAGTCTAAGATCAATGCTAACCTCTGGACTAACTTGATCCCTATAACCAATGAGAGAGTAAAGGACTTAAGTTAATCGTATATCCAAACAGAGTGAAGATTAATTGTAATTTGGATAAATCAATGACCGTAACCAGTCAGAATAGAAACAAACTTAACTAGATCGAATAGGCTTAAACTAGGTTAAATCTACCATTGTTGCCAGATTGACAAATGATATTTTTGACATTTGATAAATTAATAGGGTAATTTAATAAGGCACCTCCAAGGAAAATTTTGTGACTAGCAGGACAGGACACGGTGGTTAAATCTAAGTAACCAAAGAGTAGAGCTGGAGCAAGAGCGTCAAATTTCAATTTAGGAAGGAAAATAACAAAATACGCCCGTGAGAAATAATACTTTACACAAAAATTGCGTTTTCTATAATCTATAAACCGCACTCTATAAAAGTTGAAATTGCGCTCCCAAGGCTTTTTCAATCTCAAACCGTGAGAGCGAAGTTTTAGAGTGAGAGTGAGTACAGGTTCGGAGGTTTGGGCTACTAAGGGTTAAGTTATTGTTCTTAATTAACATGAATTAAGTGGATATTTATTTGGAAATCCCAAAAGAGGTTTAGTACCCTATCATTGAGTCGTTTAAACTTGAAAGGATGAGAGATTCCAAGTCGAAATAAATTCCAGAGGTAGTTTGTTATTTTTATTGTATTTACTGCCTCTCAATTGGGCGATTCTCAATTCTAGTTTAATATTTATTATTATTTTAAAGTAATCATTTTTTCAAGGAATTCACACAATTTCTCAACAAATACTAATAAAAGAGAGTAGGAGAACTACCCCATGTTTGTCATCCAATTTCGGTTGCCGACTAGGGCATAAATCGCACCTTTTTATCTGAATAAATCAACCAGGTGGTCTCCATCTTTGCATGAGATAACTGTGATTTATGTTACTCCTTCATGACAAGGGTACATCCTCAGGTACCCACTAGGTATGTTTCGTTCATGATACCAACATCAAAACACCTTACTACATGCGCACACCGGCCCCTCAGCTCAAATAACAAAGGTGTGCCCCTCAATGCTGATAATTCATATGATTAAATCCAAGAGAGAGAGCTCTCAATAGATTGATAACAATTCTCCACAAGTAATGTGACAGTTGAGTTCATTCACCCCCACCAAAGATACACCAAAAGTAGCTTCCAAGAAAAAAAAAGGAGAAGAGAAAAAAGAAGTATGTGCCCGTCATAAACAAGATGATAGGAATTGCAAGTTGTTACTAACCTATACCAGTGAAAAACGAATAAGCCGATACTCCACAGCATAGCTGCTCAATTATTATGAGCTTATTATGAGGTTAATATAATCAGAATTTAATATCCTCAATAGATGGCGAAGTACATTCCTATTCGCACACCGTATAATCTCTCTATCATTTACCTATTCTAATCTTGACTAATTTGCTTAAATTGCATTTAAAAGGTTCCTAATATTTGCTTATCTCAGCATCTTATTCCTATATATAAAATAAAGAGGAAAATCCTACCACCACGCTTGCGAGGAAATCCGGGCCATATAAATAAGTCATAAAGCTAATAGAAAGAGTCACAAATTCTTCCTTTTTGTCTCTACTGATATCTGACATTGTTTGGATTTCGTCTTAAGGCTTCTTTGTTTACTAAAGAGAGCATGTGTGCAAACACCCGAATTTGACTTTTGGGTGTGGAAATCCGTGTAATTAAGAAAAGCTTGCAGATCTCATAAAGAAAATCCTTTTATATAAATACCCGTTCATAACGCATAATTTGAAACGGAGGTCCCTGTTTGTATTTAATGTCTTTTTTATAAATTTCAGTAGTTTTTTGGTAAGATAAAATATCAGTATTGATCTTAAGTCTATACACGTAAACTAAGCATTATTCTTATCAAAAAAATGTATGGTAAATTACACTCACCTCCCTTGAGATTTAGTGAAATGTCATAAACATTCCTTCTAGTTTCTGAAATTACACTGCTCTCCCCTCAACTTTGATTGTTAGTAAGAGATACCCCATTTCCTTAACTTTACTGTTACTTTATGGATGTAATTTGATGATGTCATCATTTAGACATTTTAAAATATCTCAATTACCCTTTTTCAACACAAGATTAGTTAATTCAAAAAAATAAATGACAATTGGTTTCTAATCAAGGTTAATAATATCAACTTAAGGTTAATATATATTTCCAAAATCAAGTATATATAATTTTTTTCTAAAAATCAAAGTTAGATAGATGAACTCTAGGGGTGAGTGAATCTTAACCATAGTTAGTGGGAATTAAAAGGAACACAAGACGATTTATAGAGATCCTTTAATTGTGGTTAAACATAATTAACCTAAGGTTAATATTTTTATTTTTTTCTTAAAAGGAAGGTTAGATGGATGAATCCTAGGGGTGAGTGAATCTTAAGCACAATTAGTGGGTGTTAAAGGGGACACGTGGCGACTTGTAGAATCCCCTGTAATTGTGGTTAAGCATAATCAACCTAATGTTTTTTTTTCTAAAAACCAAGGTTTGATGGATGAACCCTAGGGGTGAGTGAGTTTTAATCATAGTTAGTGGGTGTTAAAAGAGACACATGGCGGCCTATAGAGATCCTTTAACTGTGGTTAAACATAATTAACCTATGATTAATATTTTTTATTTTATTTTCTTATAACCAATGTTAGATTAATGAATCCTAGGGATGAGTGAATCTTAACCACAGTTAGTGGGAGTTAAAAGGGACACATGGCAGCTTGTAGAGCCCTCTTTAGTTACGGTTAAGCATAACCAACCTAAGGTTATTTTTTCCCTAAAACTAAGGTTAGATGGATAAACCCTAGGGGTGAGTAAATATTAATCATAGTTAGTGGGTATTAAAAGGGACACGTGACGGCTTAGGAGTTTATTTTTTCTTCAGTTGAACTTTCAAACAGTAAAGACGCGTTCCCTCAATCAAGTAATAGGGGTAAAATGGAAAAATTGTAACTTTAGTTAACAGTGTTAATATTAAGAGTCTGACAGGGAGGGCAATGTAATTTCAAAAACTAGATGAGAGATTTCTGAAATTTCACCAAACCTCAGGGTAGGTGAGTGTACTTTACCCAAAAATGTATAAACCTAAACTTTCCCTACTCATATGGTCCCCAAACCCTAAGCAATATTCTTAGGCAGACTTGCCGGGCAGTAAGGCTTAGTGTTTGGGGGACTCCGTGCCATTATCCTTTACTAATCCATTGTTCTTGTTAGGTTTATCGGTTAAGGAGCCGTTTGGATATATTTCTATTTTTATGTTTTTATTTTTTGTTTTTAAAAATTGGAAACGACTTTTTGTTTTCAACTTTTTTAAGTAGGAAACATGTTTGGTATTAGTAATTGTTACTTATTTTTAAAAAAGAAAAACAAAAAAACGAGTTAGGTAAATATGATTAAATAATTTCAATTCATGGTGGTGGTAGTGGTGAGTGGTGGCGTTGGGTGTAGTGTGGTGGTGGATAGTGGTAGTATTATGATGGTGGTGGATGGTGGTGGTGGGTGGCGGTGGAGGTGGGTGGTGATGGGGTGGTATTGTGGTGGAGCGGTGGTTGTTGTGAGTGGTGGTGTTGATAGTGGGTCCGTGTTTTCCATTTTTGTTTTTTGTTTTAAAAAACAGAGGTAGTAGAAAATTTTTGTTACTTGATTTTAAAAAATATTGTTACTAATTTTTAAAAACAGAAACATGTTTTGTGTAAAGTTTTATAAATTTTATTCTTGAAAACAAAAAATTGAAAATGGAAGTGCAACTACGGGGCCTAAGTTAGCAAAAAAGTGATACCGGGTAGAAAGGAAGGGAAATTTATTTACATTTTATGTGTTTAATTAACAAAAAAATATGTAAGATATGCATTTTGGGAAAAAAATCTTCTAAAATATGACATAAGATTTTGTAGAAAAGTTATGTGAGCCCATGAAAGTAATTTCTCCCAAAAACTGAATTTTTGTACTATCAAATCTACTCCATAATCTTAACCGTTCATAATCAATCACTAAAAATCTGGATTTGAGTTGGCTTATTTTATATTTTCTAATGTCACATCAGTTTTAATCCTAACATTTAGTTGTTCCTAAATGTTAATTAAGATCCGATACTAACCCAGCTAAACATCATGTTGCGGCCTAAACGTATTATGTTAACAATAAATATATATATATATATAAAAAATCATCGTCAACCCACAGAAGCTGGCTCATCTGTCTAGAGATTTGCCAGACGTAAATAAGAAACACCGTACTACACTGATATATAATAGGGAGGGTACCATCACAGTCATCTCCTTTTTTTCTTAATTGTGAAATGAAATATTCTTGTTCATGTGAAATGACAGTATCTGAATTATCAAAAAAGAAAATGGACAGTACCTATATATCAGAGCGAATGAGGATCCGCTGCAAGATACACATGCATGCTGTGATTCTCATGGTTTCTCTTTTGATTCTCCTGCTGAGACAAATACACAGTTTCCGCTTTAGGAAAAAAAAGAAGAAGTAAATAATGGAAATGAATGGATATACGGATTTTATTTTCCCTTGATTGGAAACGAAGAGTCAATACACCCTGATTTAAACTTGAAAGGAAAGATAAATACATGTAGAAATTAAATCATAAATCTGTGGCTCTTTATGCACCTAAAGCTTCAAAACTAACTACCAAAAAGCATCCAAGTTTTCATTTTAAGAAGAAAAGATGGCAGAGTGAAAAATAAATTAAAAAGGGACCTGCCGGCGACGTCAAGAAGACGGGCGCTTCAATAGAAAACAAAGAAAATGATGTTAGAGATCGATGAGATTGCTTCCTCTTCTTCTGTTTTCGAGTGTCCCAAGAGACAATTTCTTTTTTGAGTCTCCCAAGATACAATCAGCATGATCGTTTTCTTCCTCAAAAAATAGAAACTCCGAAGAAATACCTTCGTTGTGGTTGTGTTGGGGCGAGCATGAACCTGCACCATTGTGGAGGATTTTGAGTTCAAAAAATAATATAAGAACTTTTTCCTGTTTAATTTAGTTATGCTGTTTCCAGCCACGATTAAGAAAAATTAACATAAATACAACAATATTCAAATTAAGGGTGCCTAGATTAAGGGGAGTATTCATTTTCAATTACAGATTGACCAACCAAACGAAATGACAATATTAGCCCTCTATATGATTTTCATATTTATACTTTCTATGAACCAGGATTATGTGAGCGGGACTGGGGAGAGAGAGAGTAGGGCTAGCACTTCCCTTTTGCCTATATCTTGGACTAGAGAATAGAAAGTAGAAACAAACAAAACCAATTCACATAGTAAAATCGTCCAAGTAAGAGAGAAATAGGGTGCTCGTACCGAGAAAAGAGGAGGCTCAGAGAGAGAGAGAGAGAGCGAGAAGACTAGACTTATGAAGATGGACCGACGCTCCTACCCTCGTCGCTCCCAGCTCTTTGCGGTTGTTGATGCAGCGGCTGCGTTTGCTGTTGAGAAGGCTCTTGTTGCTCTTGCTGAACCTGAACCTGAAATGGGTTATGGAACGGACCCAAAGCCAACGACGACGACGGTAGATCGGCGCTGACCTGATTAAAACCACTGGTACTAGCCCCTCCATCAAAGCCGCTGTTGAATCTCAAAAGCTCTTGTTGATGTTGCTCGTAGTTCCTCATTATCTCCTCTTGATCTCTTGCAGCAACAAACGCGGCGATTTGTTGCGCATCAATCAACTGCTGCTGCTGCTGCTGCTGCTGCTGTTGTGGCTCCCGAATTACTAACTGAGTGTTACGAGAAGGTCCAGGAGGCATGCCCATAACCGATTGCATTCCAAACGGGTTCATAGAGGAGGAGGGGTTATGGGGTTGATGCATGAGGAGATGGGGGTGTTGTTGATGTGCGATGGGAAGCATCGCGGAAGGACCAAGATAGGTGGAGAGTTCTTTCTTGGCAAGGAAGAGATCACGTTGAACTTGCTTCAGTTTTTGTTGGAGAATGGAAATGAAGCCTACGCAGCCATAAACAGGATCACGAAGCCGGGCCTCCGCCTCATATGCAAGGGAATTCACTGCGTCCTCTCGTTGTGTTGGATTGAGCTCGTTCAGAAGCTTGGAGACATTGCTTGCGCCGAATACCTTATGCACGCTAGCGAACTTCTGTGGCTGGTCCGGTGGGAAGTATGGTGCGAATACACATTCCTGTGTGCATTTGCGCCTTAGAAACTTGCATGCCGCGCAAGGGGAATTAGACGATGACGCCATTTCTGTATCTTCTACCAATGTTCTGCTGTTTCCTGAAACCACCAAAATTACATTCGATAAATTAGAAATTTCATAAATATATGTAATTTCTCCTCCCGAGTTGATAGAAATGGAAGATCATGTACAAAAGGAAGATTCAGATAATTCTCTCTTTCAGTTAGGAACTTGCTGTATTTCCGGGATGAGTTTTCAGCGACGTTTCTTCTACCGATTTAGAAAATCAGGTCGGCATTGACAGTATCCTATTTCCGAAACTGAGATTATTTTTTTCGACAGCAACCTTAATCGTGAAAATAATGAAAGAAAACGAATCGATGAGAACCTAATGGAAAATGCAAGAAGAAAATAGAAACCAAAGATCTGGTAACAAACCGGTGAAAGCTTAGAAGAACAGCAGGAATGTCTGCAATCGAATATGAAGAACGCCTTGATCGTCTCTTCTGGTATCTCTGAGGTTATCTTTGAAAGCAAGAAAACTAAACTTCGCCGTAGATCTTACTTGATCCGTTTCTTCTTCTTCTTCTTCTTCTTCGTCTTGTAAATCAAATGGTATAAATCTTGAGAAACCAGCAAATCTTTTCCCGTAAATCGAGCTCTTGATATCTTCGACTGAAATCGTTGAGATCTTTCCTTATCTAACAACGTCTCGGATTTCACAGATCATTTCTCAATTACGCTTGACCTCTCTGGATCAGGCTCGAAACTCATTTCTCTCACAGACTTTGTAACATCTGCAACATATAAACAGTAAACGAGATCCATTAAGAAAATCTCTCCAAGAAAGATAAATCATTCAAAAAAAAGAATTTTCTTTTCAGATCTTTCTAATGATTCCGTCTAAAAGTTGTTGGAAATTTTTTTCTTAAGAAAGGTAAGGAGAAACTGACCATCCATAACGTTTTCGTTCTTCGAGGATTGTAGATGCTTAGATCGTCGCCTTTGAGAGGTCTGGTTCCCCTTCGATCGGATCTTCGTTTCTTGACTGCTAATTACCAAAAGAAAATTAAAAGGTTCCAATATTATATTAGGGATAAAAAAACAAAAGAGAGAGAGAAGAAATAACGAAGTCTACCGGCTGGAGTCGACGTCATTTTATATCTTGGTGACCTGATGTGTCACATTTGTGTACGCGTCATTTTCAACCGTCCAGATTCACTTTACATGAGCCGTACGATTAATCCCAGTATCTTCAATTTAATGTTCTCTTATTCTGAGCAATTAAATGCTTCACTGAGATCCTACTTTGTCCCTGTACTGATCAAAACCTAGTGGCTAAATGTCATCTATTATGTTGTTAAATGGCCTTGATAGCCGACTTAATTGCGATATTGTCCTTTGGCAGCTATTGCCCTGCTTAGTCCGGAAGGTAAACGGAACGGATTTAAAGTTAATAGTGGAATATATGTGGGATAAATATCTGAAGCATAGTCAAATAGCAAATATAGTATTGAATTTTGATTAAAATAATCTAATTTTAATTAATTAATTAAATGTCAAAAAATACAAGAAATTATAATTTTTATTGAAAATTGAAAATTATTATTATTGCAACATCACATATGTTAATAATAATAACAATACTTTATTATGTCTTTATAGAATATGTAAAAATATATGTAAGGGTATTTTATCTTAGGAGCCTAAATATATATATATATGTATAATCTGTCAGATATTTGTCAAAGCGGATATCATACAAATATTTGAATCCATTTATAAATAGATAATTAATATCTTTTTTTTTTAGAATTTTCATTACTCACGTAGATTGTTTATGAATACCACAATAGAGTAAAGAGGTTTTGTATGAGGATATATTACTTATACAGAGTATTCAAAAGTAGATGATTCAAAACTATTTGATTGTTTGATCGATTCCATTATTATTTACTTAAATACATTTCTTCTTTTTTCTCTAGGTAAGTTTCATCAATAAAATAAGTGGTCGATAATTATTTATAATTCCTCGATCTTCTTATTGCTTATTCAATTGATGTTGGAATTTTTTATTCATTAAGTACATTTAATTTTTAACTCTTAAATTGTGTATCCATAATTATTCAAACACTCTAATCTTCTATCAGCATTTTGAAGAATTTTAGTTATGAATATTTGTTGTGACCTAAAAGTATCAGCAAATGTAGAAAAGTAGCTAAGGAGAAATATGTACAAGTAAATGCTATTCAACATTTGAACAAGAAGGTCATAGAGCTACAAAATCTCTAGAAATTCTGCAATTTTGAAACTAATCAAACAAGTGATGTGCGCGCAATAGAATTTCTTTCACCGTCGACAAAAACATTTTAAAACATGTGATTTATTTAGGGAATATTATTCGAAAGAGTGCATGCAAAAATTTAGAAGTAACCTTAAAATAGTGATAAATACAGAATAGTCACACATTCAACATAAACTAATGATGTCACACGTGACATATCATGAGTTAGGGTTAGTGTGACATATCATGAGTTAGTGTTAGTGCAAGTTAAAATTCTTAAATAAGAAAACTATCAAATTGGAAGAAGTGACAAGAATTGAGATAGTGAAGATAGATTTGATTGTATAAGCTTTAATTAAAATTATCAGTTTAATAAAATAAAATAACAAAATTAATTCATATTACTCACTAAAATAAGGTAAGGATTTTAAAAATTATAATGATGCTAAGGATGAGTTTATGTTTTATTTTAACCATAGTATAGCCAATACAAATATAATGGCAAAAAGTCAAATTGGGGAGATTGGATTTTTTTTTTGTTTTTAGGGGGGGGGGACAGAGGAGATTTGTTGAATTAAAATATACCTACGCAAACCCTAGGGTATGCTACGAGCCACCAAGACGCATGTGCGTGACAGTCTCATTCACCAACGCGGAATGGCATTTTTGTAAAATTGAGCCAATAAGCTATTGTTTGTCGATTTCACCCATCCACTCTCGAAGAGGCACGAGCTGCGAGAATTTGTAGTGGGAGTCGCGACCTGCTATTCCCGGTCAGTATTGGTACGGAAGGTTAATCAGCAGCGGTCTCACCTGCGAACAGTCACTTTGATTGACCTCTTTCCGAGCTACCTTTCTCATTCATGTCGAAGTGACAAAACCTTAAGCTTTCCCCCCAAAGAGAACTCGTAGCTGTCAGGTCTGAAGACCGCTACCGGCTACGGCTAACCAAGACCCTATTAGCTGTAGGGTCGAATCTCCCACCGGTGGTGCCCTCGATTCATCTCCAACTCACCACCGAGTTATTGGCTATTTTTTAATGAAATTATTCATTATCTTCCTTTATTTCAATTTATTACTTGGATTGCATATATTTTTCAAAACCCAAAAAATATCTCGGTATACCTGTCATCATGTTACAGACCCACTCCCCGTCATGCCACGTGACACCTTAGTTTTCCTCTTCACGGCTAAGATGCCACATGTCATGACCACCTGAATTATATCAAAGCCGTTTACACTCTTCAGTATGCGTTCCTAATGAATTTAATAACATTTGAAAAATGATAGCGAATAAATGCTTCAATTCTAACTAACCCACCGTTGGTCTATAGTTACATTCTGGTCCCCATGGTTGGTTTAGGAATGGTCCCATCGGTTTACAAATGAATCAGGGTTCGGTTGGGCTTCCCTTATCATTTATCTATGATTAGTCCAAGTGATGGGTAGACTAACTGGCACATCATACAGGGGCAACGGACGGAAAGGCACCTCTCAGGCAACCACAAAATAGGGGTCATGTGGTTGGAGAAGTCATTTCATGTGCCCCATGATTTTGACTTCTCCACATATTATTTGACACATGACAATAAAGTGGGGAGGGGGAGGGGGAGGGGGAGGGGGAGGGGGGATATCAAGTAGGGAGAAGTCAAAATGATGGGGAGAAAATGGAATGACTTCTTCCCTTTTTATCGCCACATGTCCCTTATTTTATGGTTGCCCGAGACCACCTTTCAGGCTTTGCTAGAGACAATCGGCCTCATACACCACTTGCGAGAACTTTACCAATCTATTTAGAGTTTCTTTTTAACTATATGTCACCATCCTACCACAAACTAAAACAAGTTACAAGAGTGAAAAAACTGTGAAAATGGAATTTTATGAAAGCAAAAAGATCAATTGAGTTGCCAAATTCTATAGAAATACATGAGGATATTATATCCTCCCGTATTTGGGGGGAAAAAAAGAAGTTTATATAATTAAGGAAACGTTTTTTTCTTTTTTGAGGGTAAAAAATCAAGAAAATTTCACATATAGAATATTCATTGCTTTGGTAAAAAGAATGAAAAGCCGCGATATTCAACCGGAACCCTATAATGTTGATAGAATATGCATGTACTTGGCAGGTTAAATGCTTGACTCCTTTAGTATTAAATCTGGTATGAGATACTTTAGAATGTAACATCTTGTTCTTTTAATATATCTCGTCAGGGTCTGCCTAACCTCAGCTTACTTTCATATATATATATATATATATCAAGTTAAATATATATATATATATATATATATATATATATATATATATATATATATATAAAGTTAAGTATCTACTATATACATTTATGTTGAGTTAATTACTAATTAGGGATTTATTATATGTTTTTAAGGATGTTAAGTATCTAAAAACCACACATTTTTAAAGTTATGAACTTATCTCTTGATCTAAAATAAAATAATTTGGAACTTTATTCTAAAAAGTATTAAAGGTAACTTAGCCGAGCCAAGCTTGAGCTAATGGTTTTGGTCATGAGCCAAGCTTGAGCTTATAAGTTTATGCGCGAGGTTGAACAAGAATAGCAAAGCTCGAGTCGAGGTCAAGTCTAGCCTGAGCCCCTTTGTAGCTTAATGAGTCAAATCTAAACATCATACAACTCGCTTGGCTCGATTACACACTTATGAGTGGACCTCCTAATTTTCAAATCACTAAGGGAAAGCTTTCCTCTTAGGTACTTGATCCTAGGACTACACTCACGAGAGGGGCGCACTGCGCATTCTGTCACAATTGATATGTGGTTAGCAGTCATGGTTGTTCCATTTGTAGGAAGTGTGTCCCTTATGAGGAGGACTCAGGTTGGATATTTTAATAGTGAGACAGTTGAAAAGCTCGCAATTTATGAACATATTAACAAATATTAAGAGTCAACTAACATAGCTAAATGATGTCGTGTACAAAAAAAAAATATTACTTTGTTATTTTACGAAAGTCGGACTTTTTTTCAGAAACATTGTTTATGTCTTAGTAAAGGTAAGACTCTCAAAGTTCTACCAAAAAATGTAGATTTAAAAATATATACAAATAGAAAAGAACACCCATCCCCGCATCATAAAATTATGTGGATAAAGATAAAATGGAAAGATTAAATAACACAACTTAATTTGATTAAATTTAAAGTCTTTCATATAGTAAATTCATTTTTTCTACAAACTTTGATGGAATAAATTGATAGCTTAGAATAGATTTCATGATGCTGACTTCAAATCATTGAGACAATGCAATTAAAACCGTAGCAATAAAGTTCAGTTTTTTTTTTTTTAAATTATTATTATCAAAAAGTCCTAAAAAATTTAAGAATTTTTTCATCAATAGATAATTCATTAATTATTCACAAGTCATGAGTTAGATGCCACTTAGGGTCCGTTCATTTGCTGAGACTTAAAAAAGTCCGACACATGGCAAGTTTTGTCAATTGACAACATACTTTTTCATTTGAGAACTACATGTATTGTGCTTTTTATCTCTTGGGTTACAATTTCTCTAAGACTTCAAATGCAACAAAACCAATGATTTCAAATCTCATTAAAAAAAAAAAAGGTAAGAATTGAAATCTCACACAATAGAATGAATTTTGTGAGAAACCTTGAGAAATTGACTCAAATTTTAGAACAATTAATAATTGGTCAGTGAAACCATATCCCGAGGAAAGCTTTCTTGCTTGAGACTTGAATTAAGGCCACTCTTATGAGAGAGAGACACGCATCACCATTTGAGGTGAATACATGGGTTATTTGATGCATTGGGGGTGTGAATCAGAGACCATAGATTATTTATTGTGGAGGTAAATATCCGAATAAGAAAGGGGCATTTCAAGTATATTAAAATGACAAGGCGGAGATGTATTGGTGAATGGCTTATCTTGGACGGGAGGCGAAGCAGCAAAAGAGCGTCGGCAGATAAGGGGTCGCTGTGACTTTGAGGTAGTATGGGACCCACACTTGAGGGGGACAAAAGAGAGGGAAGGAGGGAGGTGCTACGACTGACTGACCCACCCCCAGCGTGCTGGTGAGCTATTGCTTGCGGAGGGATGCATTTAAATACCCCTGCAAGGTACAACAGAGATACAGATAGAGACTGAGATCTTTCCTTCTCTCTTTTCTTTTAATTTTTTTCATTCTTTTTTCATTTTTTTATATCTAGATTTCCTCTCCTCTTTTTATTTATTTATTTACTGTTTTGTATTTTTTTTTTCTTTTATAAACCCACTAAGATTACTAAAATACCATTTTGCCTCGAACCCAGAAAAGGGAATTCCTAATAATTTAATAGCAGTTTCTCCTTATAGGCAAAAAGACCTACTCATTAACATTGACAATTAATTATAGATAAATGATGCATCGACTAAAAAAATATTTGGAAAACTTCATGGAAGAGTCCTCTAAGTGATCAAATATGAAGAGTATTTCCATGTATGAAAGCCCATAAGTTATTGGTGCTGTCTTCTTACTTATACAGGTGCAATATACATCGATTTGTTAAATTCAAGCACCCTCGAAGGATTGATCATGTCTATGACTTTTATATATATATATAGAGAGAGAGAGAGAGAGAGAGAGATGGAGCCAGGGGCAAGGGGGGACAGCTATCTCCTTAAACTTTTGAACAAGAAAAGAATATTTTAAGTTATTACATGGGTCTTAGACTCATAATATTTTGTACCTGCTTATTCATTCTCTACAAATCCAGCAATAATTATTAACATTTTCAATCTATCATCGCTTATCCCTCTACAAGAAAATCCTTGCTCGATCTGCATATATATATATATATATATATGTATGTATGTATGTATGTATGAAGAAACACACACATAGGTTTCAATTACTGTCTTCAAACCAAATTTCCATTAAATGGTCCCAATTATACAGGATTTTGATAGTCAACTAAGCAAACACGAAAAAGGTCAATATGTATAGTTGGCAAGACTACTACAGTGGCAAGGAACACGTCTGCAGGCTTGATCCAGTTCAGATCTGAACTAATGAGGATTATAAGTTTAAAACATTGTAACATATATTTTGAACTTGTTTGCAGCCCCCTCAATGGTTAGAAATTAGTCAAAAGAAGCGCAACGTGAGCTTACTATTGTATGACCCCAGGGCGTTTTAGTCATTTTAGTGTACTTTATTATATGTGAGTGGGGATTATGACATTATAATGGCAGTGCATACAGGCATGCATGTCATGCTGCAACCTGCTCTCTCTCTCTCTCTCTTCTTCTTTTCCTTTTTTGATGAGAAGAAAACCACGTGCATGGATTTATCAAACTTTGTATTTAATACATGATATGAATATTCTGATACCATCATTCGACCTGTCTGCTATTTCCCGTCTGCTTTAACCTCTCTTTTCTTTCCATTTTTTTTTTCTTTTCCTCGGAAATTTTCGATTAATATATCATATTGAGGAAATTAATTTCGCGAGAAAACAGTGACTGGCTAAGAAGAAAGTCAAAGAAGACAACTGGGCACAAGACTGATACAGAGAAGAGAAGAGAAGTTATAATACCTTGTGGAGATTAAAATATCAATTCCTTAGTATATGATTGATTGTTAGGTGAGATTCAAAGTCAGCGTTAGATGATGTGACAGGGGTTTGAACTTTGAAGGGACTCGAACTCCAGGTGTTTTGGTGATGGAACTGTTAGGAGAAACGTTTTTTTTTTCCTTTATCTTTTCACTTTTGTGACTTTGTTTTAACTTCAAATGATCATATGGTTAAAGGTCCTCATTGTACCGATTTTAAGTGGACCAATAATTCCGAGAATCACTCCGAGCATATTATATTATAAAAGAAGATAATATTATATTTAATATTTTTCCAATAAAATAATTTCACTAAATTCTGCATATTATATATTTTAATTAGGTATTAATAATTTCTTAATATAAAGGAGAGTTTATGGGTGGGTTCCGAATAGGTTTTTTTTATCTTAAAACTTTTATTTTGTTTCAACTTCAAATCATCATGGTTAAAAGGTCATAACCGTACCAAATCACTTCGAGGATATTATATTATAAAAGATGATAATATTATATTTAATATTTGTCCAATAAAATAATTTAGTAAATTCTACATATTTAATTAGCTAGTAATAGTTTCTTTGCTTTTTATTGGAGAATTTATGGGTGGATTCCATAAATATGCTACAAATTTCAAAATTTTAAAAGTCTATGAAATTATTGGTTCCACTACCTCAAATGTATAAGGAGAAATGGTTGCCAATATATATTTCCAAGTTTCCACTGTCGTAGTGACAAGTGTCATTATTTTTCTTTATTATCTTGAGAACGGATATAAACCATAAATCTTTCTTTGCAAATTTTTATTTTTTTAACTTGATGAAGGTAACAATGTCAAAGTGTTGCACCCACAATAAGATAAGAGTGTCGAGAAAAAAAATTTTGAATTCTACCTATGAGACTAGCACTCCTCTTCTCTGAATGGGTGACTGAGTCACTTAGATATAGGTGCACGACTGCATCCCTTTTCATGCCAATTAGTAATAAATGGTGCAAAAGCCACTTATATAAGTAAATTGTCATCTAAGCTGAATCAAAATCTAAGAATACCTTTTTCACTTATCTTTGTGATCCTTGCACCATTTATTTATTAGTGTTAGCAAGAAAAGAGATGCACTCGTGCCCTTTGCAAAGATATCTCAGTCACCATTTGGAGAATGCATTGATGATATCGCTGAAATGCATGCACACTTCTTTTCACATCTCTGTTGGTTTAGGGTTTTGACATCATCAATGTTGATGTTTTAATACCTATTTCTAGTAAGAGAGTGGGAGAGACTAAATAGCATATAAGCATCAAAACCAGATACGGATTTGCACAGTTTCCTGAAGATGCTCTAGTTTTAAAGTTTTCAAAATTTAACCATTTTTTATTTGTTTATCTTACTATTGGCAAATAAGTTAGTTCCTTGTCTTTTTACTGTTTTTGACCAACAAATATTTTCCATTTCCTTTTCTTTTTTCTCCTTCCAAATGCATAAAAGGTGAGATCATCATAAAAGGACAATTCATAAGACAACAAGCCTGCCTTTGACAATCTTAAAGGGCACTCATTGATTTTGAGAGAACTGCCTGTGCATGATTTGTTTTATTGGAGTTTTGAAAGATTGTGTGTTAGCAGATGTTCTTTTAGGAATATCATGGTTTACAGCAGGCCTTGTGTAGAACATATACACAGGTCAGTGGTGACTGGTGAGTTGCCTTCATAAAAGTTAGTTCAATATGTCTGAGATGACGAGCGCTTTCAGAGAATTATCAAGCCCTTTTAGGGTTTTCAGTGAGAAAAAATTTTAGTTCCGGAAGTAGTTTTTATGAAAAATCCATTTGTAGTTTGGTTCAATAAAAACGAGTAAATTTGAAATGATTTCAGATTGATTCACATATCATAAGAAATCAATATTCAGTTATTGCTACGTTTGTTTTAATGTAAAATAGAGGAAAACAAAAGAATTCCACGGAAAATGTCATTTTTCGTGTGTATTTTCTATAGGAGAATTGACATTTTCCATGAATTTCATTTGTTTTCCCCTATTTTACATGAAAACAAACGGAGCATATGTTTAAATCAAGTTATGCATTCAAGTAATTAAGATTCGGCAATATGTCTCATTTTCTTCAATACTTTCGATTATCTTTATAAGTTTTTAGAATTCGGCACACGCAGATTTGCACGAGTTCACTTTACCCACTCAAGGACATGGAACATTCAGAGCTTCACATTGTAGATCGATCGACAAATTGGAGTCGCAACTCGTGAGCATGGAGAATCAAGGCTGCATATGCAATGGAACAAACTGACGATGAACCAAACTCTTCAAATCCGCAAGACATCTTATGGATTACGATCTTTTCGGTTGATAGATGAGAGTGTGCCGGTCACTTTTGTTAAATATCATAAGTAAATGATAAAAAAATATGCAAGCACGACGCCTACTTGAGCGTAGGAATGATAAGAAAAGGAAGACATAAGATCCTTCTATGCTTTTGAGTGGTAGAATACACCATGATAAGTGTTTTTGGCAACTCTATGTGCTGTAATGTGGCTTCTTAAGGAAATGTATTTAACTCTAGCACCAGTCATTAGCTCAGGCAATGTTGAGCTCTTGGCTAGTTCAATGGAAAGATGTGTTAGTCTTCCATTAGGCTCCATTCTTTTGTTAAAACTTTTGATAGTCAGGAACATTAATATTTTGGAACAAGAGGCTAAGTGTTTGGGAGGAGTTCTTTTACACAATGGTATCTCAGATTTATTGGGTTCAACTTAATTAAAAGTTTCACATGGATGGAACTTAAAACATTCGAAATTTTGGATAGAACTTGAGTGTTCCATATTTGTAGAACTTTTATTCTCTATGGAATAATATAGTTTTAGACATTAAATAAAATTAGGCATAAACTACAAAAGTTCTGGACTTTAAAAGTTCCACCAAAAAAAGGACCCTTAGGGTGCGTTCGTTTGGCGAGAAAGTAAGGGAAATGAAAAGAAAAGTGTATTTTCTTGCACTTTTTGTGCGTATGGTTTGCAAGAAATACACTTTCATTTTCTTACACCTTCCCAAAAGTGACAAATTTTCTTCCAAAACCTTCATCCATCTTTTGATGGTTGTTTTGCAAGAAAATTTAAGTTTCTTTTCTTTTCTTTTACTTTACTTTCTTTTATTTTATTTTATTTTATTTTCTTTCATCTACTTCTCGCCAAATGAACGAAAGGGTGCGCTCGTTTGGCGAGAAAATGAGGGAAAGGAAAAGAAAAATGTGTTTTCTTGCACTTTTCTTGCGTTTGGTTTGCAAGAAACACACTTTCATTTTCTTGCACTTGCCCATAAGTAACAAATTTTCTTCCAAAACCTTTATCCATCTTTTGATGGTTGTTTTGCAAGAAAATTTAAGCTTCTTTTCTTTTCTTTTACTTTACTTTCTTTTCTTTTCTTTTCTTTCACCCACTTTCTCGCCAACCGAACACACCCTTAATGACTGGTGCTAGAGTAACCATTGAAGAAAGTGTAGCTACACTACAAGAAATTTACCGGGCAGTGACGGAAATATTTCCGTCACTAATAGTCGATTTTCCGTCATTAAAACTATTAGTGACGGAAAATCATCCGTCACTAATCCGTTTCAATTGCTGCCGTGGCTAAAGGTATGTAGAGACGGAAAAATATGTTCGTCGCTAATTAGTGACGGAAAATGTCCGTCACTAATGACAAGTCAGAATTTAGTGACGGCAACGAATTTGTGACGGACATATTTCTGTCACTATTAGTGGCGGACATATTTCCGTCACTATTAACTTATTAGTGACGGAAATATGTCCGTTGCTAGTATATGTAATAGTGACGGAAATTTTTCCGTGTCTATTAATGTAATAGTGACGGAAATATGTCTGTCACTAATAAGAACATTAGAGACGGACATATATCCGTAACTATTAAATATATTAGACACGGAAACATTTCCGTCACTATTAACTCAAATAGTGACGGAAATATGTCCGCCACTAATTAGCTTCAGGTATTAGTGACGGAAGTATTTCCGTCACTAATATATATATATATATTTTTTTTAAGTCTGGTTCAGTTGTACCTGTACAAAACCTGCAATCAATATATTCATCCATTTACATTTTCAACAAATGACCCTTCCAAACACCTGCAACCTGTATACAAATCCGAACACCTGCAATCAATACCTGTATAAAACCTATACATCACAATCTAATTTTCAACCTAAACATCGATCCATGCATTCACATTACCCATCTATTCACATTTTCAACTGAAAACCTACAAAACAATCAAATTTTCAACCTGTTTTCACATTCAACATGTGTAATAAAAAAACCTGTACATCCATTCAGTCCAACAACTGATATAAAGTAAAATAAGCATATGGGACATCCATCTGCATATGAAGTAAAATATGGAACATCTAGAGCATAAAAAACAATGGTCTTTAATAAGAAAGTGTACGGGGACTAATATCAACCAAACAGTGTCGAGAGAAGAGAAGTCAGAGAGAGAGTGTCATAGAGAGTCTATATCATCTGGAGTCTGTGTAGCATCAGGATCCATATATGGGACAGGTGTCGATCCGGAGGGGATATGTGATGCGCCGCCCATATGGGACATCCAGTCCTCAAACACCTTCATCCTGGAGTTGATGGCAGTCAACTCAGCCCGCATCTCATCTTGCTTAGCCAACAAACTCTCGTTCTGGCTAGCCAATTCTTCGGCCCTCCTCCTCCACTGGTCAGAATTTGCAGAGCGTAACTGGGAGGGTTTAACACCCAGTCCATATGTACGAACCCGCCCATGCGTGTCCGGCCCCATGACCTGGCTGAAGACCTCGTTCCTGCAGTGCCACTAGTGGTCCACTCCGGATGTTGGCTAACGAGCTCATCCATCTGAGTCTGCAACACAAAATTTAGGTGATTACAATTTATGAATATATAATTACAAAATTGATATTTATAAACAATCAATCAGATCATGTAATTATAAGACATACATAGAGATCAGTTGATGCCTGATCGACAAATGTCCCATCTCGCCGAACATGCATCATATGATACATCTTCATGCGGTCCGGCTCTTGCCCGTCTGGATCCTGGGCTTGCTATCCTTGTGATGAAAACAACAATTTATAAAATGTTAGACATCAATTGAAAAATATTGTACATATATATATGAAAAATACTGTACATCATCAGTCTCACATGTAATATTGTACATATATAGATGAGTAATTGATGTATTCGTGGGTAATTACATGATGCATTTAGTGCTCGTTGATGGGAGAGTTTACATGTGAAACTAAAGTTGATTAGTTCTTGTCAAAGCTAGAAAAATGCTACTACTAGATGCTGAAGAGGCAGATTCTCTGAGGAGTCTGTCCTTTTTCTACGTATGAATCTTTTTGAGGAGCACTACTGTTAAGAGGCAGACCATCAAGATATCGTGGTCCATATAGAGTATGTCCACAATTCACAACAAAAGATATAAGTACAAGCTGGAATTGAACTTCAAATGCAATGGAATTCACAACAAAAGAATTTAGCCTGCAATGCAAAATCAATTTGAGAAAATTTCAGAGAACTTCAGTAGAAGCTGGAATTTAACTTGCATCTCATGGTTTGGGCAGTATGTCCTTCAAATCTAGCTACTGGCTCAAGCATATATATAGAGGCCCATTGTGGTGTGCAATTCCAAGACCTGGGGTGAAAAGATATAAGGTGTGAGGTCAATATTGGAACCATGGCAGTCCATAATAAGACTGATCCATCTATCTAAGTACTCCCAAAGTGTACTCCCATATATACTCCCAAATTCTAACCGTTGATTTGTATTATTAAACGGTTAGGATTAGAACTGATGTGGCATTATAAAATACAAAATAAGCCTAATGAATCTTTAAAAAATGTCAGAGCTAGCTTATACTTGTATTCACCAAGACACTAACTATATGTGTAAGTTCTTGTTTATCTCTTAATAAGAAGTGAGAACTGCTTTTCAAATTTCAAGGACATGGATGCAAATGTTTGTGCAATATAGAAATCTAAGTTGTTCGCTTTGGAGGATCAAAAGAAAATGTCATTGTGATCAACCAAAGCGGTGGCCTGGATACCCCGTTGTATACAGCTGAACTTGCGGCATCATTATATATCCTACAATGGTTCTATAAGATTTGTTTGGATGCAGTTTTTCGCCAACCCACCATGTTTAACCAGTTATTTGAGCTTGATACAGACTGTATTATTGCGGGATATAGTTTAATTACCTCTAACTAATATATGTAGCAATGAGCTAGCAATCTCACCCACATTAACTTTATTTTTTGATAATACATGCATAAATAAAATTGAATTTATAATGCTACATACCGCAGTAGCCCTATACTGGGCGTAACTCCGCGTCCCTGCCATGTGGGCGGTACGAAGCTGCGACCTGTTCTCCTTGTTTCTCCTACTCATAGCCTACAAATATTAGTTAAGAACATCAAATGTTAACAGGTGTTGCATACTGAATGAGTAAATAGATATAAACTTCATACATTAAGATGAGTTACCTTCGCCTCATCAGTACGCCGATGTGCCACCAACTCCCTCCACTGTGATTGGATGGCCCGATGATCGACAAGGGTCATATGCTCATCTAGTGAGAGATGTGCTCTGTGCCATTTAGCAAATAGCTTATCCTTCCAGCTCTTCCACAGCACATCGGTCTTAGTGTCTACCCAATCCCAGACCTCCTCTCTCAGGGGGAGGTTGAATACCGTCTGCATCAAGTAAATTCATTAGAATACCAAGGTATAACATTAATGGTTATGTATTCTTGAATGTCATAATATATTTCAAAAATGTTTGAAAACAAAAAGTAAATAGGTACTCAAAAGGTTTCTACTTAAAATAAAATTTCTTAATTTTTTTTGACATAAGTCAAACTTTTGTATTACCAATACTCTATCCATGACCCCCTGCTTCAGCGAGTCAGGAACTTGC
The DNA here is from genome assembly GCA_015143295.1 of Tetracentron sinense. Lineage (NCBI taxonomy): Eukaryota > Viridiplantae > Streptophyta > Magnoliopsida > Trochodendrales > Trochodendraceae > Tetracentron > Tetracentron sinense. The sequence goes on from CM026552.1 coordinate 3,734,408, forward strand.
CGCCAGTCCGTGTAATTGATGGGGAGAATATCCCCATCCTTCACCAAGGTGCCTATAAATCGTGACAGTTTCCCCGCTTCATTCCCGGTGGGCTGTCCCAATTTGTTAATCGGAACTAGGATACGGTCCTGGCCAGGTGGAGGTGGTGGAATGGCCTTGTTCGGACCCCTGGTCCGTCTAAGTGGCGGAACACCTTGACACAATAAACAAATTAAATCTGATCAGATTTACACAAGTTCAATGCACAAGCTATATAAATCAATAGTCGTCATCATGAAAATTAATAACCTGATGATTGAGAAGCCTCATGATGGTGTGGTTCGGGAGCAACCTCATGGTTTGGTGGGTATCCCTGAGACGGTCCCATAAGCTGGCTAGAACTCCCATGATGTTCATGTTGGGATCCCTCGGCCTGACTGGTGCTTTGACGGCGATGGGACCTTTTCCCATATGTCTGCATCCCTGTATAAAATCTGTGAGAGTGATATGAGAAATATAATATTGTAATCAACAACAATAATGGCGATAACATCAGTATATAAAAATAAAGACATTCAAGTATTAAAAATGAAGTGCTCATAGTGACAGTGTTTGCAATTAAAATATCATTAAGATCATATGTACAAGGAAATGTTCCAACTACATAGTACTACTCTGAAACTCTTTAATAAGCATGACATGAACAAGCATCAAATTAACTTTATTGTTAATAATTTTAAGATGGAACTTGAATTAGTAAATTGAGAAAGAACAGGCCTGATACATTTTGTTAATGCAAAATTTATATACTCTAAGACTTTATATACTCTCAAAGCAAGGCAAGTGACTTCAGGTCCACAATATCAGTAACATGAATTAACCGATACACGGGTCAGTTAAGCCTATACTCTTTTGATTTTTAGTCTTCATTTAATAGATAGATCAAATAATGAAATGGGTTTAAGAAGTATGCTAGCAGTAGGAAGGCAATAGGTTCATTAATAATAACAAGAAATAAATGGATTTAATCCAGATCTTCCACGAGCATGACTAAGTGGAGGGAGAACCATGTAAATATTAGAGAGGTTAAAACCGGCAACCATTAGAAATACATTAGCATTAAAAATATTTTTGTCATAGAGCTTACTCTTTGGAGATGGGTTGCCCGGTAGTGACGGCAACCTGTGTGGCGAAATACATTAGCATTAAAAATGATTACACATATAAGCAAACAATTGAAAAAGAGACAATAGAATTGACATGAGATACTTCAAAAGAGATCCATATGTGTGAAATAATTCTTGAGGGAATTGTCCACTCCCCATCAGAGAAGGTACAAGAATCCAGTGTTTGCAGTACAACGAAAGATGAAGAACCAGTGTTACTCTTAATAAGAAGCACTATTACAATTTACATCTTAAACATGCATATCACTATCTTCGGGATTCTCATCAGACTCAGACGTCTCGGGTTGGTTTATGATTAAAGGTACATCAATAGTTGTCCCAATAATATTTGTCCTAAGATCAGTAATCTGATCGACATCAACACCAGTGACTTCCAATTGTGCGATGCTTGGTTGATCCGTCTCGGGGCATAACTCTCTCATATTTGAATAAATTCCATCTTGTATGTCGAAGAAGTCTCTAGGTTTAATTTGAATAGCAATGTGCCAATCCGTTTCTACTGGGTCTTCGACATAAAAGACTTGCATTGCTTGAGAGGCTAGCACATAAGGTTCATCTGTATTTAGCAAGCGTCCAAGATTAACAAGCGTAAATTTGAACTTGTCTTGCTTGACACCCCTTCCTTCGGCCATACCATCAACCCAATCGCACTTGAATAACACGATATTTCTCCCACCATAATAGTGAAGCTCAACAATTTCTTGCAAAACACCGTAGTAAGTAACATCACATGTCCGCGATGTTTGATCCTTCACAGATTTAAACCTTGTAGTTTGTGCAGTAACGACCACGCCGCTATTTGAGGTCTTCTTCTTCCTGTCAACGTGTTTTGTTCGAAACCTGAACCCATTAACAACGAACCTCTGATATGTCCTCACAATCTTCGAAGGACCACGTGCTAGCCATATCAGATCTTCACGTAAATGGTTTGGACTTCCACGAATCAACATAGAAACCTGTTTGTGTTAACCTCACATTTTTTGTTAAATCACAAACACATTAATAACTCTCAAGATATTTTACTATTTTGTAGGTGTGTGACATGATGATTAGACTAAACTTACATTTGACGAGAACCATCCGGCGAACGCATCAGTGTGGATGCGCTCAATGTCGATTTGTCGTCTGTCGCAATTTTCTCGTGTTACTTCATCCAAATGCTTCCTGTATTTTAACGAGGTACATTACGTCTGATGATTAATACAGAAACTACTATTGACAGACAAATAATGCATACAATGTCCTTACGAAATAAATGGGGCAACTTCAGGGCAATTGAAGAGCACATAACGATGTAATTGCGTGGAGGACTCATAGGATAAATGTATCTTCTCCTCCTTTCCTAAAGCACGCCCAGGTCTAGAAAAAATGGGCAGTCCTTCATATGTTGTAGTGCTGTGGTCATCATAATTTCTGGGCACTCGATTGGACTTTGTTTCAACATCGTCCAAATACCTCGAACAAAATGTGAGACATTCTTCAGCAATGTATCCCTCTGCAATAGAACCTTCAAGTCTACTTCTATTGCATACATAAAACTTCAAGGTATGCAGGTATCTGATACAGGAAAAAAAGTGTGATTACTTAGCTTATCTCTAACATTAAACGGAAAGGCAGTGAAAACATTATATTATTTTTGCACTTACCGCTCGATCGGGTACATCCATCGGTAATTTACAGGACCTGCAACCCTTGCCTCACCGGCCAAATGGATGGCCAAATGCACCATTATGTCAAAAAAGGCAGGGGGAAATATTCTCTCAAGATGACACAATATAATTGCACTACGAGCCTCAAGTTTAGTGAAGTCATCTACTGTGCCAACTTTTGTGCATAATTCTCTAAAAAAGGTGCATAACTCTATCAACGTGCCACTCACATCCTGGGGAAGTGATCTCCGAACGGCCAAAGGAAGAAGTTGGTGCATTAATATATGGTAGTGATGGCTCTTCAGGCCACTGATTTTGCGCTCCTTCAAATTTACGCACCGTGAAATGTTGGCTGCATAACCATCCGGGACCTTAACACTCGCCAGTACCTTACAAAACAAACTTTTTTCTTCTGGCGACATCGTGAAGCATGCTGCGGGCAAATAAGTTTTCTGGCCTACTTTATGTGGATGAAGAGTCGGTCTAATTCCAATCTCTTTTAAGTCTAGACGAGCCTTCAAGCTATCCTTCGATTTTCCTTCAATGTTTAATAACGTGCCCACAATGCTGTCACATATATTCTTCTCAATATGCATCACATCCAAATTATGACGTATTAATAGGTGTTTCCAGTACGGTAAACTGAAAAAAATATTCACCTTCTTCCAGCCAATATACTCTACAATATCCTGACGTGGTCTTTTCTTTCTTGATGTGTTCAAATCATGTTTGCCAAGTATGACGTTTAGGCCGACCATTTGCTCTAACAGCTCGGACCCTGTTTGTGACATCTGAGCAGTTCTTGGTTCCATATTTTCATCAAAAGATTGTTTGTTCTTGCGATATCTATGAGTAGCCCCCAAGAATCGACGATGACCCATATAACAGAACTTACGCCCGTGTTTCAGGTATTGAGAACAAGTGTCTTCATTGCAATGGGGACAGGCATAACGGCCCTTGGTGCTCCATCCTGACAAGTTCGCATATGCAGGGTAGTCATTTATTGTCCACAACAAGGCTCCCTTCATTTGAAAGTTTTGTCTAAGTGATGCATCGTAAGTGCAAATACCGTCATTCCACAATTCAGTCAATTCATCTACTAGCGGTTGTAAGTATACGTCAATATCATTTCTGGGAGCACGGGGACCAGGAATAAGTAAAGACATCATCAGATATGGTTGTTTCATGCACATCCAAGGAGGCAAATTGTATGGGATCAAAACAACAGGCCAAGTGCTATATGCAATGCTCATATGCCCGAATGGGTTGAAACCATCACTTGCTAACCCAAGCTTGAGATTGCGGGGCTCTGAAGCAAAGTCCGGGTACTGTTCGTCAAGGTGTCTCCAAGCTTCAGTGTCAGCTGGATGCCTTAACACTCCATCCTTAGTGCGACCCTCTGCATGCCATCTCATGGAGGAAGCTGTTTTGTTAGACATGTAAATTCTTTGTAGTCTAGGTTTGAGTGGAAAGTGGCGCAAAATCTTTGCAAGTATTTTGTGTTCCTTCTTAGATGACGGAGGGCCTGAACCGTCGTCTGCGTCTTTCCACCGTGAACTACCACATACAGAGCATGCTACATCGTTTGCATTTTCTTTCCAAAAGAGCATGCAATCGTTAGGGCATGCATCAATTTTGCTGTACCCAAGACCTAACTCACCAATTATCTTCTTACATTGGTAGAAGGACTCAGGCAATGTTTCGCCTTCAGGTAGTGCCTCCTTAAGTAATTCAAGTAACATGGTGAATGATTTGTTGCTCCATCCATTCAGACACTTAATATGAAATAACCGAACGATGAAAGAAAGTTTACTAAATTTCTTGCAATCGGGGTATAACTCCTGATCGGCATCTTCCACTAACCGATAGAATTTAGCCGCCTCCGCGTTGGGTCTCTCTGGCATTTCACTTCTCTCTTCTTCAGTACGTCGCATCCCGAATGCCCCCTGCAACATTTCATGCATATCATCTCGAGGGGATGTTTCACCAGCGTTGTCTTCATGTAATGGCACAAAAGAAGCTCTATTCCGCATAAATTCCCCGTGATATATCCACATGCCAGCTGCATAACCTTTATCCCACCCATCGCATATCAAATGCTCATGTACTAAAGTCCGAACATGATAATATCGGTTACAACACTTCTTACAAGGGCACTTGATACTACCATCACTTCGAGTTGTATTACACAATGCGAAATCTAAAAAATTATTGACCCCCTGTTCATAGGCAACACTTAACCGATCTGCTGTAACCCAAGTTTTGTCTATGGTGGATACCATTTTCCTTCAGTGATCACTGGTAATAGAAGACAATGGAAATGACTGTTATATCCGAAGCTGGAATGCATGATTCATGCGTTATGATTAAGATCAGACAAGACTACTAATGGGTGGGGTTTTCCTATCCCATTCAGGAATACATAATCCCCAATAGTCAGTAGCTCAAGTGTTCCAGTCCGGAGTTGTGGAAATTTCGGCAGCACCTCCCCATGGCTCTCCAAGTACACGATTTAGACTTGGTGCAATGATCTCACCTTGTCAAATATGTACCCAGAGAACAATAGGGATGACTGACGGACATTTCCCCAAATTAGAATAAGCATGAGCAACTAACACGTGGTTCAGGATTATGTATTCCCAAACTGTCCACACGGACAATTCAAGAATCATTTGGTGACAAATACTCCTCTTAACAGACCTGACGAATCAATTGTTAAATATGATGTTTGATCCACATGGGAACTAAACATCATAATTTACAACTAATTCGTCAAATTCGATGATAAGGGAAATACTTGTCACACAACGATGCTTGAACGGGAGATCTATGTTTCAATGCATGCACATACACAATGATATTTAAAGATAAACAATTGTTCATTCTTTAACTAGCCATGATTCATATAAGAAAAACAAATCCCTAAAAGATCTTGGCTCCATCAATTATTTTTTTCAATGGGGGAGGGCATGATCAGATTTTCCCATACGTAATTGAAGCTTTTTGTTTGTAATAACCTAATAGGTACTTGTCCCTACTTGAAGATTAATGTCGTATCTTCTAATAGTAGGGTCTGATCCATACAAGGGCTTTCAAATCATAGGTGAGGGTCACACAACACAGCTTTTCAAACAAGGAGGATCTACCAAAGCTTTTTTCCCAACATCCAGGTTAAGATGGATGAATCCTAAAGATGAGTGAAATTTCACCATAGTTAGTGGGGTCATGCGTAAATCTTTTTCAAATTTTTTTTACAGGTATCTTTGCTCAACAAATAAGGTAAAAAGGTCATTTCGACAAAATTTAACTTCCGTCAAATGGGTTATGGATGAAATGGTGGATTTGCAACATATTTAAAAGTTATACAAATAACAAAAGGCAAGGGGGGATTTACAAATTGCTGAGAAGGTAAGGGTTTTTACTGGAAATATAAAAAAAAAACCCAATTGTAATTTTCTGAATGTCCATATTAGGGTTTCTTTACAAGTAGGTGAAATGCAGTGCTACTTGTAGTTCACATAATTTGCTTTGATTGGTATAGAAATTAGGGGGTTAGGTTCATGTTAAGGCACTTTTTTTTAGTAAAGCTTTTAGCATTGTCAAGCAATTAGGAGCTATAATTTCTCAAGAGAAGAGATCAAAATTAATATACACCAACCCATATATGCATGACAAAAAATTATAGAAGCTTTACTGATATGTTTGTAGGGAAAATTAAGCTTAAGAAAATTAATATACACCAACACATATACAAAAAGATAAGAAAATTCAGAGCAAAAGTTCAGTAGATTCCAAGCACATAAAGCATAAGTTTGTAGGCAAAATAGAAACCTCAAACAACTGATATGCAAAAGTTAGAAAGCCAGCAGCTATTTCTCTATACCCCATAAACCCTAGAGTGATGGAAAATCACTAAATAGTGGTTTTACTCCAACCAATAAACCCTAGAGTCATGAAAAATCGAGGAAATATTTTTACCTAGACTCGCAGTTTAACTTGAAAATGCTCCAAACACCTGCAATCACATGAACCAAAGTAAAAAAAAAATATTAGGTCAAATTTCTAGAGCAAGAGAGACGGATAGAGAGAGAGAGACAGAGAGCACGAGAGGGAGAGAGAGATGGTGGTGGTGGTGGGAGAGAAGGAGGTGGAGGAGGGTTTCGGGTTAGGTTTTCAGGTGGGGTTTGGTGTTTAAAGCTGGAAACAACAAACGTTTATGAAAAGAAACTATGATCATGATCTATGCAAGGAACAGAGGTCACTTGTAGCATATGGAAAAGACTTGGAGGGCAAGGGTTGGGGTGCGGTTATTAAACATGTTGAAAATTAAAAGTACAAAAAATTATTTAAAAAATGAGGTGCAATCATCAAATAGTAATAGTAGGGTGCGCCTAACACCACCCTAAAATATTTAGGAGTTAGAACACACTCCCAACCCATAGAAAGATTTAAAAAAACAGAAATAAATCAGATGAAAAAACATTAATTGCCATGAGCCATCACTACCACAACCAATAGTTTATATAAAGCATAATTAAATCCAAATTTCAATTTCTCTCATTAATCGCCACGCTCCAACAAAGGAAACAATTTATTCATCACTAATCTAACTATCATACAAACTACAAAAACATACGACACCGAAAATCCAAGCGAAAATTTAAAATGTTCTACAGAATAAATCAAACCAATTGATAAAAGACGATTCAAAGATGAAATGATAATAGAAAAAAATCTCACCAGCCTGAGATGGAGGAAGAGGTTTCGAGGGCAAGTTGGCTTGCTTAGGCTGCTGAGCAGTAGCTTGAGTCAGAGCTAGGGCTTTCTTTGGTGCGACTTTCTGCTGCTGAGCAGCGATCAGCTGCGACGGATCGTCGTTATCATCGTCTCCCAACAGGTCGAAAGGCAAAAAAAAAAAATACAGAGAGAGAAATGAAGTCTCTCAAGGTTTGGTGTTTTGTTTTTTGGGGAGAGACTCTGAAGGTTAGGTTGAAGAGACACTGATGCAAGAGAAGGGCTTATCTAAGAAGTGGGAGTCTTTATTTAGGGCAGAGGAGGGTTTCGGGTTAGGTTTTCAGGTGGGGTGAGTGTCGATTCCGAGTTTTAGTTGGTTTCGGTTGAGGGATTTTGGTGGGGTTGAGGAAAATGAGAGCACGAGAGGGACAGAGAGTGAGACGGACAGAGATCTAGAGAGGGACAGACAGAGAGTCAGAGAGAGATAGAGATCAGGAGAGAGAGCAGAGAGAGAGAGAGAGAGGGAGGTGACTCACCGTGGTGGCCGGAAGAGCGTCAGGCGTGAGGACGGCGGGAAGCAGCGGCAACAATTGGGGAACAAGTGAGGGTGTTCACGGGTTTTGGCACGGGGTTTTTATATTAACATTAGTAGTGACGGAAATATGTCCGTCCCTACCGTTTTCGAGATTAGTAGTGACAGAAATATTTCCGTCCTTAATAATATGCCGTTCATTGGTGACGGTATTTTTCCGTGACTATTACAGGGCGCATATTAGTGACGGATTTTTTTCCGTCACTGATAATATTGAACTAATTGTAACGGATATATTTCCGTCACTACTAACGTCAATCTCAATAGTAATGGTAAAACATCCGTGACAATAACTCATTTCCGTTACTAATGTCATTAGTGACGGAATATACCCGTCACTAGTATGTCAACCAAATTAGTGCCGGAACAAATTCCGTCACTAATACTCAATTTAATCACATAAAAAAAAATTCCTTAGTAGAGACGGACTATTAGTGACGACAGTATTTTCCGTTACTATAGGTCATGTATTAGTGACGGAAAAATTTCCGTCACTGCCCGTTAAATTTCTTGTAGTGCTAGCTACTAGCAATACCCTTGTCTCAATAGCATCTAAAATGAGGCAGGCTCAAAAAGTCTGCCAGGCATGCAAACAGAACCAGGAAAGCCAATGGGAACAAGCAAGGTGACCGGCCGGGTCGGTTCAAGGAGTACCACCCCCGAACTTTCAGTTCGTGACCACTACATAACATGCGCTTGCACTAGGGAGTAGGGAGTCAATAGGCGGTTTGGACCTGGATTTGTGTATTATTAATAGACCTGCTGGCCCATTTACAAGAAGTTTTTGAGGTCCGAATGTGGCACCCCTTACCCCCCTTTCAGGAGATCGAATCACAGTCAATCGTGATTGAACTCTATGAGAGTTCAATCGTGCCCATAGGTCAACAGCTTTCCTTTGTAATCCTTATTAACCATGGTTACGATTTCTTAACCCTTAGGGTTCAACAATCTAACCATCGTTTCTAGAAATTCTTCTTTAAAAGTTTTTTACCTTAGGGTTAAAATTTCTTAACCCTAAGGTTAATTGTATTAAAATAAGTTTTTCAAAAAACTAAGGTTAGATTGTTGAACCCTAAGGGTTAAGGAATCTTAACCACGGTTAATAGGACTTAAAAGGACATCTGTTGACTTGTGGGTGCAATTGAACTATCCCTGAGTTCAATCACAATGGGCTCTGATTCGATCTTCCCTTTCAGAGTCAGTATAGTCGTATGTTTCAAAGTGATAAGTGACGTGATGCAATTGAAGCATGGGCTACATATAAGCCTTAGAATTAATGGGCCCTATTTGACAAATAGATTCAAGTTAATAGGCTACCTTAGGCCCAGACCAGACTCCACCAGCCCCAAACAAAGAAATTCTCATAAGTCATAACGACAGAGCCACATGCAAGTAATGCACCCAACAAAGACGTCTCATAACTACTGAACTCAGTGGATCTATATCCATACCCGCCCCTGGAGTTATGATGACCAAAGAGTGCCCTTCCTTTGCGGGCTGTCCTGCAATATTGAGTCCCATTCAGAGGGAAACTCTCGATGACTCAGCTTTCATGTCACGCTGGAAAACTTAATTATGTTTTGGTAAGATTCTTTAGTCCATAATCACTTACTGATCAAATATTAGTCGAATGAAATGTAATAGGTTAACCCCCGAGGGTGTAGCCCAATCACCGCCGAAGGATGAACCGTAAACCAAGAGGTCTCGAAGTTGATTCATGGGCTCCCCTCAATATCGGTTGTATGGGGCGGGGGTATCCCCTATGTAACACATGAGACTAGTCTAAGTCTTTAAGGCTCATGATATCCACGTTTATCTCAAAAAAGAAAATGTAACTGGTTAAAAACATCAATTACTTATTCAAAATATTTATAAAAATAAATGAAGAAAACAAATAGGGATTAATTTTGAGTCGGAGCTCTGTTTCATGGGGTTGAAGCGGAGTTCCCCTTTTTACACTATAGCTGTGGAAACTTTGTAATTATTGGAGGTTGGGGCAATTTTGCAACAAACAATAATTACAAATTTGCCACCAGGGATGGAGCCAGGAAATTGTTGTAGGAGGGTACATTTGGATTAAGGGATAGGGGTTCGTGTTAGACATGTATGCCCACAAAGCCATTCCGGAATTGTATTTATCTATTTTTTAAATCAATAAATGCATATTTTACATTCACACATTGTCTTCTACATTGGGTAATATATCGAAAGTATCTCATTGGATGAGACTACTTTGTCCCTTAGGTAACATTATAGGAAAACCATCCAATTAGTTGATAAGTGATTGCTAAGGAGATATGGTTTTTCCGGTTCCTTGTAGACCTAAAATTGTTCTAAGTTAATCAGGATACATTTGGACAATGTATTCCTAATAACTTACATATTGTTAGTTCCATATGATGGAGTGATGAATCTCAATCACTGAGAGAAGAGTCTCTTGACTAAAATGTGGATATAAATAAGAAGTACTTATATTGCAACTGGATCGCTCAGTGGATACCCTTAGAAATATACTGTCTTTATATTTAGGGTAGTCCATTTGACAGATTGTCCTTAACCTGAGAGCTCGACATCTTCTCTAGTATTTGCCTATGTAGCTTTGATGTAGCCAATCGTTAATGTCCAACACACCGGACTAAATACGGGCTCGTTGGGTTATGTACGCTGTACTGGAAGAAGTGTGTGTACGCTCGACAAGGATTTCACTACTCTTACAGAGTAAATAATATTAAGTTGATACTTATCAAAACCGGACTTGAAAAACTCAGCGCTGGTATTTATCGATGAAATGGTTTTATCGATGAATTTATTTTCTATATAAAAGAAATGTAATAATAATTATTATTTCTTTTAAAGAATTTTTAAAATGTTTTTGCAAGTTCAAGTTTGACTAAAAGCATCAAAGAGAATGGGTTCTCAATATAAGCTAGGAATTAAAGACAGTATTAGATATTGTCCCGTAAGCTTATAACAATATTGGAAGTGGAGGGACTGCTCTGTAAACAAATCTTGAGATAGAAATACCTGCAAGTAATTCTCTATTTTCTAGAGGTTAATCACATTGTGTTAATGGACATTAATTGTGATTGGTGGAAGTCCAGGGATATAGATAAAATTCTATAATCCTAATGGAGTGTAGGAAATGTGTATCCTAATAACAGTACTTTAACTAAAAGGTTGAGTACTTGGTCCCACAACCGGAAATAAAAGATCATTTTAGATCCCATACACAAGGACTTTCTTAAAGTATTTAATTTAATGATTTATTAAATTAATTAATTTCTCTAAAAAATCACTATATGGTATAGTGAAGCTCTAAAAGGTGAAATCACATTAAATGTGAAAAACCAAATGGGTAGGACCCATTAAGGAATTTGATAGAAGATCAAATAAGAGACCAAAATGGGTTTGGAACCCATGGGGGCGTGTGGAGTGGGGCTCACCTAGGGTGGGACGCCCACTTCAAGGAGGATAATATTATTGTTTAATTTTTAATTAGTTTCTAATTAATAACTCCTTATGAGATAAGGTTGGTTAGTTAGTTAGTTAGTTACTAATTAAAGATTCTCTAATTGTTAGGGATTCCATTAGTTTGTTACTAATCATTAATTAGTTAATTACTAATTAAAAAGATTCCTTATTGGATAAGGATTTAGTTAGTTATTTACTAATAGATAAAATTAGTTTCTATTTTGATTAATCCTAATTAATTAAAGGAGAAATCAAAAAGGAAACAAATGAGAAATCCTTATTGGATAAGGATTAAGAGACTTGGATTGCTAGTAACCCAAGTAAACTCCTATATATATAGAGGTGTACGGTCACTTTAGTGGACACAAGAAAAATTTCCAGAATTTTCAAGATTTGGAAATCCCTCTCCTCCCTCATTATCTCTCACGCCCAAGCCTCCCTTCTCCCTAAGGTATACTGTCACACCTTCTCCCCTTTTATTCTTCCTTTTGTTTTCTAGTTTGAAAATAAAGAAGAAGAATTTCAAGGTTCTTGAAGATCAAGATTAGATCTTTTATTCAAGATTCCTAGAGCTGGATTTTGGAAGGGCCATTAGCTTTCATTAGAGAAAGTTTTAAAGAAAAAGGTCTGTGTGGATTGCGAAGGAGACTTGGCACTTGTGAAGTTTTGCCGGTATAGCTTTTATCGTGGATTTGACTTAACAATTTCAAAGTCGCAAAGATATTGTGATTTTTACTCTCATTAAATAAAATCAATTAGAATCTTAGTCAGATCTTGAGATTTGATGTATGCCCCCCAAGAACTGTTTTTCTAAAATTAAAAAGAGCATTCTTTCAGTTCGGGGGCAGAGCCCCCAAGAAAAATTTTTGATTACTAGGTTTATGGATCATTTTGTACATATCCTTACGGGAGCAATTGTTCCCTTACCCTATAACTATGCCCTATTAAATAATATAATTTTTTTTTTTTGAAAATTTTAAGTAACAGTTGCCCCATTGTCCAATGACTACGCCCTATTAAATAATTAAAAGATATTTTTTTGAAAATTCCATAGGACAGATACCCTATTACTAATTTTTTTACGGTTACCTGAGTAACTAATCCCCCAAGCCCCCCCTTGGCTCCGCCCTGATTGCCACTGAATAGTGTAAAAGGGGGAGCTCCACTTTGTATTTAAACTGAAAAAGTACTTGCAAAAAATATTAATAGGAAATAAAAATTAAATGAAAGAGGTAAGTGAAATAGAGTTTAGTCATGATTAAAAATAATTTTTTGATTTTTTCTCTCAATTTATAATCATTAAAATCGAATTATCAATTATGTAAATCAATTATTTTATTGCTGAAGAGAACCCTCCCTGGGTGGGTTTTCCATCTCTATATGATGTCCATTTCATGTTTAGACTTGCATCCTTTGATTTGATTAGTACGAGCTGGGTGAAGGAAGATATGCCTACCCTGAAACCAAAGGGTAATTGGTCATGTGAATCTCATTTCTTATCGTATGAAGATCTGTATGGTCTATGTCATTGTAAATCACCTTGAAATTTTCCCATCAAACAGCCTTTTTATTATTATTTCCAAGGAAACCAATCCAATGCCATGGATATGGTGTTTTCAAGCCCCCTATAGATATAGAACCTAGAAAATAAGACACCATCAATATCCATTCTCTTACAATAATCTCATTTATCCTCTGTGCACCAAATCAAAGAGTAAAAAATGGAGGAACAAAGTGTCACATGTTGGGCTGCAAGAGATCCGAGTGGAATTCTCTCTCTCTCTCTAGTTTTTAATACTTGAATTAAGGGTGTTATCAAGCCGAGCCAAGTAGTGGGATGTTCAAGCTTGTTTAATAAGTAAACGAGCTCAAAAATCAAGCTCGAGCTTAACTTGTTTATTAAATAAACATCAAGCGCACACCAGCTCGAGTAATTCACGAGCAACTTGATTCATTAGATATAACTATTTATTAGGTTTAAATTTTACTTTATTATCCTCGTATAGGTAAAAAAAGAAATTACAGTGTTGGCTTAAATTTTAGGAAAAGTTCATAATTGTATATAAATGATACCCCCTCTCTTAAGTTTACCGTTACTTTATGGATGGACTTTAATAATGTCATCTTTTAAACATTTTAAAATATCTAAATTATCGTTTTTAAATGCAAGACTAGCTAATAAAATAAAATAAATGTAATTATTTTTCGTAACAAAGGTTAAACATAATTAACCTATGGTTATTATTTTTATTTTTTTTCTTAAAAGCAAGTTTAGATAGATTAATCCTAGGGGTGAGTGAATCTTAACCATAGGTAGTGGGTGTAAGGGGACACGTGGTGTCTTGTAGAGCCCTCTTTAATTGTGGTTAAGCAATCAACAAAGTTTTTTTTTCCTAAAAATCAATGTTAGATGGATGAATCCTATGGGTGAGTGAATCTTAACCACAGTTAGTGGGTGCGTGTTAAAGGGGACACGTGGCGGCTTGTAGAGCCCCCTTTAATTGTGATTACAACTTAAATTTTTTTTTTCTTCTAAAAATCATTATTAGATGGATGAATCCTAGGGGTGAGTGAATTTTAACCACAATTAGTGGGCGTTAAAGGGGACACGTGGCAGCTTGTAGAGCTCCCTTTAATTGTGGTTAAGCATAAGCAACCGAAGGTTTTTTTTCTTCTAAAAACCAAGGTTTGATGGATGAACCTAGGAGTGAATGAACCTTAACCATAGTTAGTGAGTGTTAAAAGGAACACGTGGTGGCTTATAAAGATCCTTTAATTCTGGTTAAATATAATTAACCTAAGATTAATATTTTTTTTTATTTTCTTAAAACCAAGGTTAGATTAATGAATCATAGGGATAAGTGAATTTTAACCATAGTTAGTGGGTATTAAAAGGGACACGTGGCGGCTTGTAAAACCCTCTTTAATTGCAGTTAAGCATAACCAACTTAAGGTTATTTTTTCTCTAAAACTAAGGTTAGATAGATAAACCCTAAGGGTGAGTGAATCTTAATCATAGTTAATGAGTATTAAAAGGGACACGTGGCGACTTGGGAGTTTATGTTTTTCTTTGGTTGAGCTTTCAAACGAGATAAAGCCGTGTTCCCGCAATCAAGTAATAGGGGTAAAATAGGAAAATGGTAACATTAGTTAACAGTGTTAAGATGATGAGTCTGATAAGGGACATCAATGTCATTTCATAAACTAGATAGGAGGTTTTTGAAATTCCACCAAACCTCCAGGAAGGTGAGTGTAATTTACCCTATTTTATTTTAGCTGTAATCAATTATAATCAAGGAAAGTGATTTAAAAACTAACTGTACCAAGGCTCATATGCATTTAATGGTGGACCTCACTTTATGTTTGGTGCCGTTAAATTTAATATCAGATGGCGCTCCAACTCTCAATGGCACATACTATCAAGAATTTTTAATAACTTTCCTATAATCAAAACGGACAGGGTTAGACAGAGTTATAATGGCCACAAAGCGGAAATGCCAAGTGCCCGTGTACTCCGATTATCTTAGACTAGCGGGTGGCACGTGCGATGCACGTGAGAGCGAGGGGAAGGAGTTAACGACACCCGATTGAACTTGCTAGTGGCATGGGCAACGCACGTGAGAGCGAGGGGAAGGAGTTAACCACAGTTAATAGGAATTAAAAGGGGTACGTGTTAACCCACAGGTGTGATTGAACTCTCCCCGAGGTCAATTGCGATTGGATGTGATTCTAAATAGATAGATGGCAAGGAGTAGTTTAGGAATTAAAGTAAAATATTAAATTAAAGGTAAGGAAAGGGTAGTTTAGGAATTAAAGTAAAACATTAAATAAATGTTTTTTTTATAAGGGTAATTTGGGAATTTCAAAAAAATCATCGATGCATGCCTCTCACATTATAATAGTAAAGATGATTAAGGGTGCGGCAACTATTTAATACTTACACCCTAAAACTTAAAATTTATTAATAAAATATAATTTTGTAACCAAAACATAATGACAAAAATACCATATAATCATCATCTTTTTGTGAATATGTGCATTTACGCTCTAGGGTGTGTTCGGTTGAAGGGTAAATGGGTGAGAGAAAAAAAAAAAGAAATAAAGTAAAGTAAAAGAATTGTATAATTTCACTTGTGTGTTTGGTTTGAGAGAAAAATATTAGGGTAAAGCATAATTTTTTCTAAAATTACCCTTTGCTCTCTTTAGGAATATAATTATACAAAATGATAAAATTGAAATAATGGGATTTTTACTTCCCTTTCTCTCACAATTCCTTCAATTTGATAGAATAAGTTTTGGGTGAAAGTAAGAGAAAGTGTAGCACTATAGAGAAAGTTGAGCTTTCACTTTCCATCACAATCCTTCAAGAAAGTTGGGTTTTCTCCCACTTTCCTCCACAATCACCCCAAACGAACACAGCCCTAGGATTTGAGTGGTTGTCGACTCCTAGGTTTGGCAGCTGGTTGCCCACACAGTAGGATGCTCCAAGGATGAGCAACGTCAGCATGTTGGTGTTTGGCCTCACGAAACTTTTTGTAGAGTGGTGAGTTGAGGTCAGCATACATGACTGGTGATTGCGAACTGTAAGAATCATAGGAAAAGATTTCCAGCAAGAATTTCAGATTCCGGCTAATTTAAAATACGGCTGATTGGTCATAGGAGAAGCTTTCGGGCAAGAATTTCAGATTCTGGTTCTATAACTTCTCACTGTACCCACGAAATGCAAAACTGATGTGTGCTTTCTTGAAATATAAATAATAAATCGAGATAATTAGAACTTGGTTCTCTTTGAGGAAAACCCAAAATCTTCCATCGCTTATTTCGAGGGCAGCCTTCCTCCACAAAATCAATTAAGATCAAGTTGTGATAATCTGATAATTTCTCATTGACATTCAATCAATTTAAATACAAAGGACTTTGTTGTAACTAACTGACTGCACTACTTTCTTAACACCCCCACGTACGTAGATAACTTACCCACTACTCGAAGGCTCCTACTAACATTAAAACTAAACAACTAACTACACATATCACAAACACAAATGACACGTATCATTCCCCTTTAGATTGATATGTATCAAAATACTATTGTTTATTAAAAAAAAGTGTGTTTAGAAGCTTTTCCTTATTTGAAGCAACTCCAACCATGGGTCTCTATTACTATTCATCAAATAAGATTTTATTTAAACAAAATTTATATCTCACATATATTTACTAATTTTCCTTCAAAAACACATGAGTATATTATATAAAATTTTTTATTTTTTATTTTTTTTAAAATATATTTAATATTGGTCTCATTTTAACAGTATTGTCTATATCTTTTCAACGGTACCAATTTTATAAAAATCAGATTTATATATTGAAAGTTACACTAATATTATAAAAGTAGGGCAAAAAGTGTACAATAATACCATTGATATATAATTTAAAATAGATATGTGAATAAGGATAAAGTTGGTATTCTACATAAATGAATAGTGTTGGAAACAAATTTTGGAGGCTTGGGTCTCCAAATTTGGAGACTCAAGATCGTTTCATTAAAATAGAGCCCCTTTTAGAGCCCGGTTGGTAGGAATGGCAATAGGGTGGGGTGGGGTGGGGTGGGGCGGGGGTGGGGACTGTTTTTTACCACCTCGTCCCCGAACCAATTATAATGCATCCGTCCCAGACCCCGCCCCACTTATAACATCCACACTCCGACCCCGACCCACACCACCCCGACTACCTTTTTTTGGGGGGTGATTATATTTTTTTGGGGGGGTAATCAATTTGTTGTTGGATCATCCAAGTTGGATGTCTTTCTCATATTACAGTCACCAAATTCCCAAAAGAAAACTATCTATTTGCAAGTGTATACGCATGTACGGTATACCAAGTACAGTCACCAAATGCAAAGATTAAAAAAAAAAAAAGATAACTTAGATGGGTTGTGAAGCAAAAGATAAGATAGCTTACACAATATGAATAAAGACTCAGCATCTTTGATGCTTACATATCAAAATTCAGAACTCAACATTCAGAGAACCATGGGGCAAAGAAAATAGAAAAGAGAGAGAGAGAGAGCATCGTATCTTATAGAGACCGAATCAGAAAGGAACGCCGTAGAGAGAGTCAGAGAGGGAGTGCGAGCATGGGATTTTTTCACCCACTTTCACATTATGGGTTGGACTGAGAGTCACCACCTATTCATTCTAAGGGATAGGTCCCGGGATTTGGATAAGGACTTATGGTCTATCAGAGTTAGGCTAAGTGGTTCGATTAAGCCCTGGGGAAGGTGTTAGGCACCCCAAGACCCCCATTTTGCAATGGTTACCTACTCTCAAAATTTAAGCCAAATTTAACCTCAATATTAATTTCAATGCTTAAGTATTTAATCAAATACTAATCCAAACACATGAGAAAGTTAGATGGGTTAGGGTCAAACCTGGATAAGGTTGCTTACGTACTCACATTGGGGTGAGATCAGATCGAGCGTAGTTCTGACACATGAGCCCGTGCTAAGGCTAGGGGTGTATGTGTGTGTGCATAAGGTAGTCAAGGGTCTAGTCCAGAGGCTAGAGTTTAATTGACCAGGTTGGTCAAGTGCAAGGTCGGGGTCTAACCGCAGTTAGAGGGGAGTTAACCGTGGTTAGCGGCTAACCAAGGTTAATAAGTCCTAATAAGCATTTTTTTTGTCTTTTTATATTTTTCTGATTTTTTAGTATTTTTGAGGATTTTTCAAAGAGTCAAGCATCTTAACCATGGTTAAAAATCAACTGGAGTTGGGTTAACTCCAATTAAAGGGCTAGACAGAGAGAAAATTACCACAGGAGACCACTTGAGGCTTTTTGAAATATTTTAGATTTTTCTTGGTTAGGGATTTTTTAACCATGGTTAAGGGTCCGGCTCGGTCCCAAGGTGGGGTTGACTATAGTTAAGGGTCCTAATCATGGTTAAATTGATCATGGAAGATCATTCTAGAATTCAGGGAATATTTATGATTTTTTGATCAATTTTTCAGAATTTTTTTGGGTCATGGGCTGCTTAACCATGATTAAATTTTAACTATAGGTGGATTTAACCATGGTGAAGGGTCTGGTTTAGTCAAAAGTGGGCCCAGGATCCATGGCAGGGCCTAGACTGGTCTCCTACTCGGTCTGGGCCCTCACAAAGGTCTGAAGTTGCCAAAAAACCAAATTGCCAAACACATTTTTAACCATGGTTAGGGTACCGTTAACTGTGGTTAGAAGCTAACCCAGGGGAAACCGAGACTATGGATGTGAAGCCTGTTGTACATGGAACGATTTGGGCCTTTGGTGGGCCCATGAGGAGGTCTGGTGTGGGCCCTACAGAGGCCCAAAGTGGCCTAGTTGAACATTACATAAAATGACGATTTAAAAAAATAAAAAAAAATCTAAACAGATTTTTACCAAAGTTTGCGCGGATTTAACCGCGGTTTGGCTCAACCCCTGGGAGATCCGAGACCACCGCTGCGAAGCCTGCCATGTGAGGAATAATTTGGGCTTTTGTGGGGCCTAAGAGACAGTCAGATGTGGGCCCCACAGAGGTCTAAAGTTGCCCCGTTGAACTGTTTTACACACTGTCTTTGGGACCCCACTTTAGGGTCAATTTAACTATAGTTAACAACGGAGTTAGGGGCCGAAATCGCACAAGGGGGTAGCCCGAAGTGTGGGGAGTCTAACCATGGCCCTGGTCTTGATCAGGGCCCAACCTAACCAGGATTAAAGTAGGGTTACAGGTGGGTGGCCGAAACTGATTTTTTTATTTTTTTTGAAATCCTTTTGTGGTTGTGGTGCTTTACCAAGGAAGGTCCAGGGGGTTTCCTCCTAGACTGAGGACCCCCCCAGACCCCATGGGGACTCTGTGGTGTTATGGGGGTGGTGAACCCGAGTTCCCTCAAGGGGAAACTCTCCCCCCCCCCCTCTATGAAGAAGATGGAGTAGGTCCCTATCCTTGGCCTATCTTGCTACTGAAAAATAAAAATAGAAGCAGAATGAGACCCTTGGAATGGGACCAGGGGTCCCTTACAAAGCTAATAACAAGAAACAAAAGTAGGGGAAGGGTGAGTGTATACCCTCTACCGAGTTGTCTTGATGGTGCTAGGGGAGTACTAGGTGAGGTGTGGAGTATTCCCAAAATGGATGAGGGGTGCTGTGTATGGTTGACATATATTTTTTTTTTTGAAAAACTCTCTGGACCGTGGAGGTGGGTTGATGGTAGATGGTGTAGGATGGAGGCAAGTTTAGAGGAGTTCTTGGCAAGCTTTTGGGTGTCCTACGAAGGTCTTCGATGGAGAGTTGAAGCTTGGAGAAGCTGAGGATTGGAGCTATCCGAATGGGAACAGGATGTGGGTATGTTTTTTTTTTTTGCAGATTTTTTTTTTCCAATGGTGGCTGTGGTGGTCTTTAAATAGGAGATGAGGAGGTGAGGATAAGGCTAAGGGTTACCCTAGGCGTGGGGAGACAAGGCAGGAGGGATCAGAGAAGGGGTAGGGGCAGCTGACCAGGCGGGCATGGTCTGTTCACTCGTCCCCTTGACAGGGATGATGAACAGTGCTATGTTTAAAAAAAAATAAAATTTTTTGATTGGTTGTTGTTTGGTTGCTTGGGCCCAACCTGTATGTGGGCCTTGCCACATAGGGTTGGTGCCCAATCAAACCTTTTTTTTTTTTTTTTCATAAATTATTTTTTTTTGTTTACCCTTTTGGGCCTAACCACCACACATGTGGGGAAGGCAAAAATGATTTTGCCACTCTAAGAGTTGACTCCCAAATTTTGAACTTTGAAAAGGGGTAATGTGGTCCCACTTGGATTGGGCTTAGTGGGCCCATGCTTGGACACAAATAAGATTTTAAATTTTTTTTTTTTTTTTGGGTTTTGGACTTAAAATGGGCCTTGAGCCCGTGGGTCTCTAGTCTAGGGTTAGTCCTAGAGTTAAGCCTAGTTAACTATAATTAAATTAATTAGTCATAATTAAAATGAGGTGTAAAAATAGGGTGTTGATAGGGAGAAGAGGTCGCCGGCAACGGCTTGAGACTTGAGAGGCAACTCATGCAAGAGATATAGAGATTGAGACGGAGAGAGATGATTTCCTATTCCCTCTTTCTCTTTCTCTCTCGTAAGTCATAACCCTAAATTCCCCAATCTCTCGTGACCCGAAATATATATATCTACTACCGTTTTAAAAAAAAAGCGGTCGACCCTTGAAAGTTTCAACTTACATTTTTGTTGTCTAAAACGCCCCTACCAAATTTTTGTAATGACGCATGAGCCTTTCAACTAGCATTTCTCCACGCGCCGTCCATCTCCACGCGTTGCTTTCCATAAGTAACACAACACAACAGTAGCCGAGCAAAGCTATCACTGACTATTTTCCTATGCATCCATAAGCAATCCACATCTCCACAGTTTTTTTGGTTTTTCTTGTATAGCATATCTCTACACTACATATCCTCCTCTTCCCACCCCTCTGTAAACAACTGAGCATCGCCACACTTCAAGCACGTGTTTCCTATTCATTGTCAACAACTCCATTTCTTCTGTCCATCTCTATCATCTTACTTAAGCAAAACACTCGGACATCAGGAACACAACGTTTGCAATTCCATCTCTTCTTTTCTTCCCACACATTCTCCTTCTCCGCCGTCCTGGTAAAGTTCCTTCCATTCTTCTTCTTATTTATTTAATTCTTCCTTCTTCGTTCTTTTGGTCTATTGAAATAGATTTTGTTAAAAAAATTCTGCCATTTGCTGCTGCCTTAGAGGAAAAAGAATAGACGTTTGAGTTAATTTGCAAAAAAAAAAACAAACTATTTCTCTTCACCCTTGTGTTTCGTGATTATTTAAGGAAAAGAGTTAAAGATTCAAAAATCTTCATAAATGTTCATGTGTCCCTATAGATTTAGTTTGTGGATTATGTTTTTATCGTCCGCTGATCTGAATTGATCTATTCAAGTAGGCGGAGGGAGCTTTTATATTGATGTTAGTGGAGCTAAGGTCACCAATCTCTGTTCTTGGTAGTTTAAGCATTTGAACTGATTCATTTGATGTTAGTGGAGCTAAGGCCACCCTAGACACAAGTTGAGAGTCGGTTATCACCAGCTGTTAACACCATTTGATGCCTCAGTATCCCCCATGATATGCTAGCCTGATATGCTAGCATTGCTGGTTCGTGGGAATGATTTTCGGGTTCTTACCGTATAGCTTATAAGGTTTCGCTTAGCAACTGAGGTTAAGATTCACTCACCCCTAGGGTTAGGAAATAAAAAAACAAAAATCTTAATTTTAATTTAATTAAGCTTGACCAGGTTTAAACAGGGACACTGGGTAAGTTATAAATTATAATCACTGCTCTTTTTGGAAATTGTAATGAATTAAAAGACAGAATCTTTTTTTTTTTAAATGACAATCAACGCCATGGCTGAAAATCATAGCATGATTTCCAATTCAATGTTTTCAATTGAAAACATGATTCCAAGGTTTCATCTGAGCATTGAAATAATCTTAGCAAGGATAAAGACTTCTGGATTCTGTCTTTTGATTCATTACAATTTTAAATTTTTGTCTAATTCACATTTCACTATTTGTTTTTCCACAATATAATTTAAGCAAAGAGTGCACGTGCCTTGCACGTACAACACATAACTAAGTATATATATATATATATTATATTAAAACTATTTCTGGCAGGGCACCGAGACGGGGTATGCTAAAACCGTTACTGCCCCAAAACCGATTCAGTTTTTTTTTCCAATACCGAAACCGCCCCTAGAGCAGTTTATATATATAAAAAAACCAGCCCTATAGGGGCGAGGCGGTGCCCCTACGAGGCGGGTCGAAATTGCCATTCCTACTGGTTGGAGGGAGTTGGGGCTCTAATTTGCGATTTTAGAACCCAGTTGGAGATGCTCTAATAGTGTTTTTATCTGATTGTAAGTTTAGTCAATTTCGAGTTATCTTTATAGAAAAATGTCGTCTTTTTTGAAATTTTGGTTATGGTTTGAAGGTTGAATGCTCCAGAAATGGAGTAAAAAGGTATCTTTTGCTGGATTTCCACATAAGAATGAATATTCTAGGTTAATCACTTTTCTCTTGGGGATCTTTTGAGATTCTTACTGTTTGGGATCAGTCTACCAAATGAGCCGCGGGCTTGATGCCCATGTGAAAGAAGGAAGAAGATGAAGGCAATGGGTATTTTTGTCCTTTTATTATTTTAACGTTTTTTTAATTAGTTTTAAATTTGGGATGTAATCATCAAATCGTTGATTGCAGGTAACACCACCCATGATTAATCACATAAAATTGATTATAGTACAATTGTTGATTCACGCACAATAAATTATGGGAAGAGCCGTGCTAGGCTTACTCTCAACCAAAAATAACATGTGTCCTAGGGGTGGAGCCAGGAGTGGGGAGGGCCATCCCCCCAAATTTGAAATTTTATTTATGGTTTAAGTATATTTAAAAAAAATATAAATAATATCTAAATTTTGTATATAGTGGCCACAAATTAGATTATAATTGTTGCCTATGCGGAAGTTTGGCCCCTTCAAAATTTTATAATTATTTTTATATGTACTAGCGGGCTGCATGTGCGATGCACGTTACTAACCGTGGTTAAGAGTTTATAACCCTTAGGGTTCAACATTCTAGCCTTGGGTTGTAAATTTAATTATTTTAATTCCATATCATTAATATTAACCATGGTTAAGTAGGGTTAAAAGGGAGACATGTTAACCTGTGGGTTCAATTGAACTCTCCCTAGAGTTCAATCGCAATTGGCTGTGATTTTATCTTAAAATAGATTGTAGATGAGAAATGAGTAATTTGATAATTAAGTAAAACATTAAATTAAGGTTTTGTATATAAGAGTAGTTTGAGAATTTATCAAAAATTAGGCTACGGTTTGTAAGTCAACTGGCTTTGGGATATGCTCAAAGGGTAGTTTGGGAATTTATCAAAAATCAGGCTATAGTGGTAGTTTGGGAATTTCTATTCTTAAGGGGACTGTAAACGTCTAAATAGATAGCTCTTCTCCCAAATGCAGTCTGATCGATTGCAATTTCTTTGTTGGCATAAAAAAACATCTGCAATGAGTATAAAGATAAATCTTCTGGTCTTAGAGAGAATATAGATACATGCAAAAACTTTTGACGGCAGAAAACTAAGATAAATCGCCTGGTATTAAAGAGAACATAAATCATGTAAACTTTTAATGGCAGAAAACTACTAAAGAAATGTATGTACAGAATCAAAAAAAATATAAACATAGTTTAAGAAGTAAATATGCTAGTACAATGTTCCAAAAAAAGTAAACATGTTTGCATGCAACTTATAACGTGCGGAGAAGGGGTGTAAAATGAAATGAAGCCATCCTCCCTGCTTCTGCCGTACATGTGAGACGCATCCAGGGGGACTGGGAGCACCATATTATATATTGCGCCAAGGATATTTCTCCTTGATCATAACCATCCAAGATGTAATTCCTTCTGAGCTATTTTTGACAATTTATTCTGGACAATTTGCAATATTCTTTGACCCAAGATATTATGTGTTAACAGTGTATGGCAAAACAAGAAAAATATTCTCTGGTCCTGATTACCTCCTCGAATGGATCATCAAGCATTCCATCATAAAGCCAGAAATCAAGCCTCTCAATATATGGCAGTAGACTCCCTACAAATAAATAGAGCAGCATTTGGTATGCTTCCTCCTGAAATTAGCAAAAGCCTTTAGAATTAGAATCATGTACACCAATAAAAATATAAGTAAATTAATAGGGAGTATAAAGCATTTTCAAAGCATTTTTTGCAACCTCTCCACCTTGCACAAGACAAACTTCATTTAACTTCTTATAAAGATGGTCAAGGATATGAACAGCCATTTCACCAGCTGGAACACAAGTTTCAGGCTCAAAATAAAGATCAGGAATTGCTCCACGCACTACTTGCAATAGATATTCAGCTCCTGAGCAAAGACTATGAAAGAAAAACAGGGAATCATCAGCAAGATGTGAACTGAGAAGCGACTAGATCAAGCCCAAGATTCAACAAGAATTATGAAGACCAATGTGCTTGTGAACTGAAAGAAATATATTTGTAAAACCAATTTCAATGATAAAAACAAAAGTATCTTTGAATTACAACTATTATTCAACAAGCTCTTTGGGCCAATAGATCCAAAGTCTGAGGAAGAAAAGGTGATTCTCTCAAAGTCCGAGGAAGTCTAAGGTGATGTTTGGTAATGCTAATCTAACTAGGTAGAGCTTATTTAAAAATTGAGCTTAGTTGGACTTTAGATTGTTAAGTTGAAGGTTAATTGGATGTTTAGATCTTTTTGAAGTTGAGGTTTTACCTCAATAATAAGGAGACATGAGCTACTTTTTCCTTTAGAGGTAAAACATCTACTTCAAAAAGATGTAAACATCCAATTAACCTTTAACTTAACAATCTAAAGTCTAAATAAGCTCAATTTTCAAATAAGCTCTACCTATTTAGATTAGTGTTAGGTGTTACCAAACGCCACCTAAATGATCGTAACCCCAAATAGTATGGCTCATATCAACTTCTATTACTCAGATTTCTGTCGTCACAAATTATAACTAAACGGTCATAGTCCGCAAGGACAGCACCTTGATAAAGCATTAGCTAATCCCAGGAGGGTTGGACTAGTTCTAGTATCAGAGCTGCTCATCTTCATTTCCTCCTTTAAAGCAACACTCCGCAACCTCTGTTGCACAAAACAAGATAAATCAGTCTTCTTAGGAAGTATAATGAAATAATAGAATTTAAAAATTAATAAAATTGAAAAACAAAAAACTAAATTACATTAAAGTCTAAAGAGTATAGTGAATACAGCTACCTTGAGCCATGAACAAACAGAGTTCGCAAATGCCTTCAAAGTAGGAGGAGGTAATCTCATGGAAGACGTCTCCACCTTGCTGACGAAAACCTCTACTAGTTGTAAGCATGTTGCACCGTACATAAATTGATTGAGAATGACAAAGAGACTTGTCTGGGAAAGGTGTGTTACATATATCCCATTTTTAGCACGAAAACTTTGCTCACTGTGATCCCAGTAAAAAAGAGAACTGGAGAAACCTTGCAGCATTTGTAAGACACACCGTACCTAAAATAAAATAAAGCACAATAAGCATGAATTAGAAGCGGGATCTGGCAAGCATATAATTTTAGGCATCTACATACTTATATAGCAAGGGTCAAATATACTAAGGCATGACATGAACATACCAGGTCAACTTCATCTGTCCTAAAAATGGAGATTGGTGCCGCAAAAGGGACGCCCTCTGAGTAGATCCTAGAGAGCCTATTGATTAAACCTTGAGCAACTTCAGTCTTTGGCCCATCTGCTGAATAAAAGATATAGCAAGTATATAAGATCCTGAAAACTGCAATATGCTTCGATGGAAAAAAAAAACATTGGAAGCCAAGCTGGAACTAGAAAATAAGAAACGAATAGAAAATGTTTGGACTCTGGAATATTACAACAGAACATAGCACATTCCATCCCTCAAGATAAATTTAAAATTTCAGCCAAGGATGATAACCACTTTTCAAGCCCCTGGACAAGTTTCTTGCAGAAACAAAGAAATCTTATTTGAAGTTACTTTTCCTGAAATTCTATTGAGAATTGGAAATACTATGTTGAACTGAAGACTATATCCAAATCTCAACAACTTGAGTCAAAACCCGAGTTATCAAGACTCCATTGAGTTTTCGGACCCTAAAATGAATCTACATTCAAGTCTCAACAACTCGAGTCAAAAATCAGGGTTATGAAAACTCCATTGAGTGTTTAGAATCCAAAATGAATTACTTCATTCCCATACAATGTTTAACAACTCCATGTAAAACATTCCTCGTTGATGCCTTCCTTTTAGTGCCTTACAATGTGTTCTTGCAGGTATTTCTTCTCTTCATCATCTTTAAAACAAATTTACCACTGGTTAGAAATCGAATAAACAAGCAAGCCAATTAATAAAACCGCGTTATTTCAGATATAAGTTATATTCTTCTATTGGCAGAGTATAAGACCTATGATAATCCACATCCACAGTAAGAACTCTGCATCTGCGGGCATGGATCTTTGTGTGCTTATCAAAGCGACATGCTTATGGACCATCTTATGCGTTAGCAAGAAGCAAACAATCCTTCTTCTTTAGCAAAATTACCTTTACTTAAGCACAAAAACTAAATCAGAGACAAAATTATTCTCTTCTTTAATATGGTATTTTGTATTTTGGGCTTTTTGTTTCTTCTTTAATACATTTGCCTTATAAAAATGAAGGAAGAAAACAATTCCTCCATTATTTAAGACCATGCACAAAGAACTGGAGTAAATCAAACTCAAAAGCTCCAAGTTTCCCTTGAAATGAGAAGGATTGGTTGTAGAGAATTACAGGAGGCAAGAGATACGCATCATTTTGAAAAGGTCCTAAAAGATTTTACCTAAGCCCTGCCACAAGCCTAAGTCTGAATTTAGCACGAAGACATTGTGCTATATAAAAAAAGATGAAACTTTGCCATTGCAATTGGAAACAAACAGAGATAAAAATATTTAAAATACCATAGCAGATGGGATTTCCCATCTAAATAGTCCACAAAATAGTAGCAGCCACGATTCAACCAAGGGCAGCCTGACCAATGTCAGCTTCAGTGAAAGAAAAATCGTCTGGCATGGCCTGCAATAGAAAACTGTCTCAGCTCCAGAAAAATGAAGAACTACATCAAAAGCTCAGTACCTATGGCCATTGTCACAAAGTCGGGGTTCGGGAATAATTCGGCAAGGGTCAAGTACAGTAAAATTCAAAATTTTCGGGAAAATTTCGGGAAAAAAACGGAGAAAAAAATTAATAATTATAAAAATTAGAAGCGATGCTGATTAATATATCTAACAATTTGGTGAGATAATATACAAAAAGAGTAATTATAATCAACAATAATAAGTTCATAACATCATTTTAACATCTAATTCATTCCATAATGCATCAAAATTCATTAAAACATCAACTATCAAGATTAAAAACAAGACTATAATATGCGTATTAATAAAATCACTCATTCTTATTCATCAATCGCTCAAAAGCGTCATCAAAGTCAACAATATCTTAATAATCTTCATTCCTAAATTTTTTTCAAGATTATCTATTTTTTTCATATTATTCGTTTTAAACGTGTTTTTTTTTCGTATTCTTTGTTTTAAACGTGTTTTAAATTATAATACGCGTTTTTTTTCAAAAAAACAGGTTTTAAATACCATTTTCTACAGCAAGGTATTAATGCACGTTTTAAACGAGTTTTTTTTATTAATTTTTTTTTTTTTTGTGACTATGCCTATGGCAATGTGTGATGATCGTCCCACTAATATGGAACCAAAAAAATATCCAAATTTTATCCTGAAATCAACAAATATTATTGTATGTTGCCATGTGCATTTCTTAAAAGTTACAATCTACATAATGAGATTCAACATTATAGTTGTATAGATTTATGCTAGACCTTGTGGCTTCTTATTAATCATTTTCAGACCATACTTAAGCTTGTGGCTTTTAATGAATCATTTTCAGACCACACTCAAATAGGCAATTTAATCCATAGTTACCAGAGCGAGAAGCAAAGTGAAAGCGAGGAATGGGAAGCGAAGCTCAAGGAATCCTTATTAAACGAGAAGCAAAAAATGAGATATAGGAATTTCATTCCCATTATATTAGTATGGACAGCCATAGCTTATATTCTGTCTTACATGAGAAATTTGTACAGAAGTAGATGCCTTAAGTTCCAATCCAACGATACTTGCTCAAGGTCTATACCCTATGTTGCAGACTTAGGTTTACCCACATACTTAGCCTCTTTGACCACTCAATGGAAAGTGATGAAAGCGAGCTTCCTATGAATAAAGTCTGAGAAACGAGCTTCCTAAGAAGCGAACATCCCACCTTGTACATAGCTTTCCTGCAACTATGAGTTAATCTATACAAATAAGCACCTTCTCTTTAGTACATGAAACAAAAATAAGTAGTGGGAAGGAGCATCATTCGAGAGATCATTGATACATTTTCTCCGGTGACTGATCTTCACAAAAATGAAACAGCCGCTATATATATATATACATCATTCGAGAGATCATTGATACATTTTCTCCAGTGACTGATCTTCACAAAAATGAAACAGCCGTTATATATATATATATATATATATATATATATATATATATATATATATATATATATATATAGCGTCATTCGAGAGATCATTAATACATTATCTCCAGTGACTGATCTTCACAAAAATGAAACAGCCGCTATACTCGTGTATATATATATATAGCATCATTCGAGAAATCATTGATACATTATCTCCAGTGACTGACTGAACTTCACAAAAATGAAACAGCTGCTATACTCGTATATATATATATACACACACATATATTACATTCCGTCCACTAAAGCTGTAATTATTCAAGATTTTTACATGCACTACACAGTTTCTTATTAACAAGATATCTGTTGGATAAATCTGCATGTCTAGTAGACTGAAAGGGAAATTATTACAGATATTACAGAGCTTCGTACCACGGGTAAACATAAATACACCTAGTGCCACACTTCAGAAAATGTGGGGAAAAAAAAAGATATCACAAGTGGATCAATAAAAAGGCTCTCTCAAATCTTGACCAGCAATTCCAGCTATGTCCCAACCAGCTGTCACTATCTATTATGATTCTAGCTACAGACAAAGGCGCGGACACTAACAAAGTGACAGGCACTTCTAAAATAACACGCCAGTATACCCAATCTGCATAGATTGTACTGCCATTGCTGTATAATGAACAGAGCACGTATACACACTGGTACGGAATCCATGGATTTCATACGCAGTTGCGGAAAACAAGCGGAATGGACTAGATCTTATTTTGATATTTGACTATTATTGGAAAAGTAGAAAGATGTACTTGTTTGCCTAAACGAGTATTTATTGGAAACAGTAGACAGACAGAAGAGCAACAAACGAGTCAGTAACTTTGTTAATTATATAACATAGAATTCAATCGAACACAAATGGGTCTATATGGTTCTGATTTAGTACAATGGTAGTGAAATTCTTGCGTTCATTTTACTGGTAAAAGAAAAATAATCATTTTCACGGTTACCCGACCTCATTTTTCTTAATGTCAGGTTAAAAACAAAATTTACCACCTACGGGGACGCATAAGCTCTAGAACCAAAAGGAAGTTACGTGCTCTGATAGTAATGTTTTTTACCTTGCATAACATATTACTTGACATTGTCCATAAGAATGTAAAATATTGTTGGGATATAAAGCATATTTAGGAAAAATATCAAGCAATGATATTATCAGGAGTTAAAATGGTGATAGACTATAAGGGATTCTAATGTTTCAACTTTCAAGAGAGCGAGTTTCTGATCATATTATAAAATATAAACAATAACAGTAAGCCACAACTAATCCAACCCACTGCTTAATACAGGAACAAAGGCACATGGTTACCAGAGTGAGAAACGAAAACGAGAAGCAAAGCGAAAGCGAGAAGCGAGGCTCAAAAAAACCTTAGGAAAGAGGAAACGAGAAATGAGATATAGGCTCCCCATTCCTATTATGTTATTATGTATAGTTTTACCTTTTTTTTAATCTTACATGAGATTTTTATGGAAAAGTAGGTGCGCCTTAGGTTCCAAACCAACAATACTTGCATAGAGTATACACACTCGGCTATAGACTGTGGTCTACCCCATCACTTTACACATATAGCTCTCTTTGACTACTAAATGAGACGTGATGGAAGCGAGGTTCCTAGGAAGCAAGTCTGTCCGAGGAAACGAGCTTCCTAAGAAGCAAGTCTG
Source organism: Tetracentron sinense (assembly GCA_015143295.1). NCBI lineage: Eukaryota > Viridiplantae > Streptophyta > Magnoliopsida > Trochodendrales > Trochodendraceae > Tetracentron > Tetracentron sinense. Next base: position 3,764,904 of record CM026552.1, read on the forward strand.
TCCGAGGAAGCAAGTCTGGGAAATGAGCTTCCTGGGAAGCGAGCTTCCCACCCTGGACATAGCTTCCTTGCAACTATGGTTTGGCATGACCCTCTATTCTGTTTGATAAAATGTGTCACCCAAAGAAGCCAAAATCATAACAAGCTAAATGAGGAAGAGGATTTTACACAAAGAAGCGGCAACGGAATAGCATAACTATCTCATTAGAAACTATGTTATTGGGGCGATTAACCCATCTTTTTAAAGTTTACTTCAAGGAGTTTATTGAAATCCCACTAACGCCTGAGAAAAAAAGAACTCATTAAGAAGCTGAGTTCCTTTCTTTTTAGGAAATTCAATTAACAAAATCTCAATTCATGAGCAAAATCATAGACATCAAACATACAAAAAAAAGAGAAAATGAGGCGACTGGTTGGTACCTTTTTCTGTGAACTTGTGCATATCTCCAAGTTAGAGATTTATGTGCTCTCAATCAGAAGATCTGAAACACTTCACAAAATAAGAGACTAGAATTCTATTATTGATTTCATTTCCCTAGTTTATAAATGAAGCTAACTATAAACAGTCAACACGAGAGAGAGAGAGAGAGAGAGAGAGAGAGAGAGAGAGAGAGAGAGAGAGAGAGAGAGAGAGAGAGAGAGAGAGAGAGAGTTGCAGTCGTGTGTGTGTCGGAGAAGGTTCTAAAGAATAGCACTTTAGTAGGGATGTAACTACAGAATATATAAAACTCAAAGTAAGCTAGAGACCGAATATAATAAAGGGGAATGTTAGACTTACACTAGCTTCCTTAAACGTTTCCTCTATCTGACACGTGTTGGGTATTTTTCTAGTTGCTTTTGTAGCCAGTTGAAGCAACAACTTTAAACTATTTATGAAACACCCCCCCCCCCTCCCAAAAAAAATATATATATCGGTAAATTAGAGATATTATATATCAAGAATATGAAAATAGTATACAACAACAAAACAAAGGATGGAAAGAATGTGATCCCAACTGCTAACCCGAGAGACAGAAAACTACAATGAAACTACCACCAGATAAAGTAAAATCCCAAGACATGATGGCAAACCAATCTCAACTAGGGATGGCAATGGGCCGGGTTAAACGGGTAATGTAGAGACCCCGAATCTTTTTCATGTTTTTATTTCATTGTATTAGGGGTATTATAGTCCTTGTGATGTTTTGATGTTTATTGTATTATATATTTATTTGGTGTGGTGTAAACTAGGCTTAATCAAACTTATAACGGAGGGATGTCATATCACACCCTAAACTTTAGGAAGCTCTAGTTTTGGTACCGTTTACTGGAATTGAGTGATTCTTGAACCATTAGAAAGGTGTTGGAACCCTCTTCGAAGTTCATGTTTAATGTTTTTCCTTATTTTGAGTTTAAGCCAAGTCAATGGTGGGTTTTATTTGATGGAAATGCAGATCAGTCAACTTTGGGGACAATTTAGTCTATTAATTAAGTGGAATTTAGAAATTCTAAAACGCTAGAAATGTTCGTTTTCGAAAGACGAATCTAACGCAAGTTGAATCGTCAAAATCCGATGAACGAGTCAAAAGTTATGGCCGAAACAGTAAAGTGGGTAAAAAATCTATAGGCAACCGATCGCTCGGTCAGAAGTAGCGATCGATTGGTCCAAAACCGATCGATCGGTATCTATCGACTGGTCCAGAATTTTGTATGGGGAAAATTTCCAGAGAGTGCTTTTTTGACCGATCGACCCGTCAAGAGCACCGATCGCTCGGTTGAGAACCGATCGATCGGTCATAACCACCGATCACTTGGTCCTTCGTGTTTTTTTGCAGAAATTTAGTAAGGGCTTTTTGGTCTTTTGTTCTCAGACCTTGGGGCTATAAATAGGGGGTCCTACTCGAAATATTAAAATACTCTACCTATTTCTAACCTAATTTGGCAAAAATTGGGAGAAAACCTAGGGTTTGAGGGAGAGGGTTGCTTGGAGAAGAAGGAGGTTGCTAGAAGATTGAAAGGAAAGCTTGGAGATCGTCCTCAAAGCTTCTCCAAATCTCCTCGGGAGCGTTTTGAATCCAAGGGAAGGATTCATAAGGTGGATATACTATCCTAATCAACTCTATTTTAATGTTTTGTGAATATTAATTTGATAGAAATGATAGAATAAAGATTAAATGTATTTTTCCCAAATTTTCTATGAAGTAAGCTAATTATTGATGGAAATGTGGATTGGATGTGGATAGAATATATGGAGGATGGGAAATGTATAGATGATGGGATTAATATGTGGTTGTGAATAATGAATTGATTGTATGGATGAATTATGGTTTGATGAATGCTTGAAAATATAGAAGGGAAATGGATTCATATTATGAGTACACAAGGTGGTTGTGAAAATGCTTGAAAGGATAAATGCTATTATACTCTTATGAAATAGTGGAATTGATTATGAATTGCGATATGAATTATGATAAGATATGTATATGTGAATTGTTTGTTAAGTATGTCTAATTATTTGCATGGAAATTGATAGTTGGGAAGGTAAGAACTTAGAGGAACATCTCTCAAACCGGGAATTCTCTAACTATTTGGTATGGGACATATAGTGGAGTTTCCATGGTGGGAGATCGGAATCTAAGCAATTACCGACTCGAATGTTAATTTCGACACTTAAGTACACAAGCACGTGTATGTTAAGATAAGAGTCTCACAAATCACACATGTGGACCACAAGCATGAGCATGACATATGTATGACATTCTGAATAAGCATAAGCATGACATGGTCCGTATCCGCCAAGAACGGCATGTCTCATTACTGTGTGATCTGAATAAGTGCATAAGCATAAACATCTCACAAGCACATGGTCTCATAAGCATAAGCAACTCATAAGTGTATTGTCTTCCAAGTCTAAGATTCTCACAAGTACACGAGTCAAGGTGATGATATGATGTATATGCGCACACGTTCTTCCGCACTCTGATTATGTTATTATGTTATTGGATATGTTTCTAACTAAGCGCAGGTATATTATTATTGTTGGTTGGATTTTATATACACTGAGTACCTTTGTACTCAGCCGGACTTTGTCTTGGCAGGTTTAGAGCAGGAGTACACAGCGGAGCCGTGGGTTGAGGAAACATACGCAGAGGAAGGAGGTGAAGGTGAGCCTTCTGAGTAGGGAGCCAGAGACTTGGGTGGCTACACCTCTTAGTTTTTACTTCATTTGATTGAAAGAGTTGTATTAGACTTGAGTAGATGTTGCTTAGTAGACTTTTTTAGTTGTGTATCAGACTATTTGGTTTTAGAGTGAGTTGATTATAGTTTATATACCAGAATTTTATTATCCTCATTTTTGGAGACTCGTGTTAGTGTGCCTTGCATGTCATGGATTTTAAGCAGGTTAAGTAATGTGGCGATCCTAAAGTCCTATTTTAGCCTTGTGAGATTTTGGGGTCGTTACAGGTAACCCGCCCCACCTCGCCCCTAATGAGCTAGGTTTGGGGAGCTTTTAATCGGGGTAGGGGCGGGTTTGGGAAAAAATGTGAAAACCTGCTCGGGTTTGGGCTAGAGATGGGTTTAGGCCGCCCTGCCTCGTTTATAATGTTAAATCACTATTTTACTATTTTACCCTTACTTTAATATTAAAATTACTTGATTATTAGTGTATATAGTATGAAATATAGCCCTAACCTACCCCATCTAGTGCTTAACGAGACGGGGCGGGGACAGGTTTAAGAATCCTTTTGAAAAATTTGAAGCGCCCCACCCCGGCCCGGGTTTGGGGTAGGAGCTTTCCATTAGGGGCGGGGTCGGGATGGGGGCGCCCCGGCCCAAACCCGCCCCGTTGCCATCCCTAATCTCAACTAGGGTCATAGCAACGCGGAAAGGTCTGAAACTTCAAGATCCCTACTCACTGAATATCATTTCAAGATCAAGGTATTAAACTTCGGATTCGGTATAAACTTCGGTCGTTAAGGAAGTTGACTCAATTCGTGGAAGTTTAAGGAAGTGTAAGGAAGTTCTGTAAAAATTAAAGAAGTCTAGGAAACTTTGAGGAAACATTGGAATTTTAAGATGAAACTTTAGATATTCAATATTTAAGCATAAATACACATCTAGAATTCATTATATTACTGGATGCAAGCATGTAGAGTATGAAATGTGAGAATCATATGAAGTGACATGCGCTGTCTACTTGTTTGTGCTGTAATTTCTTCTTGATATTTCTATATATTGTCAATTTTTTTAACTACATTATAATTTCTTTGTTAAGTGAAAGGAATATGTAAGGTCATTTTATTATCTTTTTATATTAAATGATTATTCATGTTAATTGTTTTAGAAATCTGAAAAACTTGTGAATACACATTAAAGTTGATAAATAATTAAAGTTCAATTTAGTTTCTAACCTATTTTTATTTGTAATTGATGAACTCAATGTTTTTACAGGACTGAATCAATATGGGAAGATGAGGAGATGATTAAATTATCCGAGACCCTACATCAAGAAAAAGAGAAGAGGACTGTATTTTATTTGACTATGAAGTGAATGTAATTATGTAAAAGAAAAAGTTGATGTAATTTTATTTAAATGTGGTGGACCCCTATTCAAGTTTTTAATATTTTTATTTTTGATGTAGAAAAACAGGACCTCTAGGTCAATTAATTATTGTTTAGATGATTACAAGTTTAATGTAATCAAGCAAGACTTCTATGCCAAATTTGCTATCTATATTTTTTTTATTCTACATGAGTCATGACCATGAGAATGAGAGAGATAGAGAGAACTATGAATAGCATTACCAATGGCCTCCACTGTCTTGACTATGAAATAAAGAGAAATAGTACAAAACATCACATTAAAATTAATATTCAGTACAACTCATGATTTATAGCCACATTGAGCTTCGATGTGGCTCAAAATCATCGTCTCTATCAGCACGAGGAGGTTGATGAACCTGTTGGTCTAGGTAATGACAATATTGAGCCCATGACATATAATTGTTATAATAGCTGGTATAATCTCGAATATACTGCTCATACTGTCGAGCATCAATACCGACAAGTCTTCCTAGTTGTGGATAGTTAGGGTGTTGTTCTATTGCTGCAATGATGTATGGTTGTCCCTGTCCATACCCCAAATCCTGACTACTAGTAGTTCCATATACATGAGACCCATAACCATAGTCATATGATCCCATACTAGATCCAAGGTAACCATAACCCATCTTGCCGAATCCAGATGATTGTGATTGTGCTTCTTGGGTCCCGTAATTGCTATCAGTATATCCATACTCATACGAAGCACTAGAACTAGTATCACGCCTCCCAGATCCAATGCTCAAACTATCCATAGTAGCAGTCATAGGACCGACATCAGTGTTTTGGATTGGATGACCACTCTCATCTACCTCCATAAGCTTGTACCTTCTTCGTCGGTATGTCTGGTCTCTTGGTGCTGGTCGTGAAGCATGGTCTTCATCCTAGGTAGTATGATCAAAATTTTGTTCCACTGTAAATGGGCTCATCTCTATATTTTCACTACCTCCACCCACACTGCCTACGCCCCCACCACTTACACCACCCCTTGGTTGTGCATTTTCATTTCCTCCATCATCATCGTCATCTCCGCCCCTGTCTCCACCCCCACTCAGACTAGGTGGTGCCGCCTCTGATGATGAGGATGACCAATCAATGTCTCTACCTTGTGACTGTGTGGTCATATACTCATCTACGTCAACACCCATTTGTTGTGCAATCTGAGAACTAGGCCTACCCCCTGCCTCATCCAGCAATGGCTCTCCTACATCCTTGACCCACTCAAAAAGTGGGTCCTCCTCACCCTCCTCGCAAAAGATGTCACTGAGGTCGATGGGGTCTGAATAATCCTCCCTATTTTGTTCTGCTCTTAATTGTTTCATCCTCAACCTCAAGTTGTAGTGGACATATACAAGTTTTTGCAGCTTCTCGTGCCCTAGTCGATTACGTTGCTTGGAGTGGATGAGAGAAAAAGTGCTCCAATTTCTCTCACAACCAGAAGAGGAAGCTGTTTGTGACAACACTCTTACAGCAATCTTCCTCAAGTTTGGTGCATCCAACCCGTATAATATCCACCATTCAGCTGCAATTAAAAAACAACTTAAAATAAATTCAGTTTGCCCTATTTTAACTCTCACAATAAACATACAAAATAAAAATAAAAATGATATAGGTTACCAGGGGGTGTGTTCTGTCGTCCAGCCACCGCAGCATTCCGATTGAATGAGCCAATAGAATCCCTATACCACTTCACCTATAGAAAATGCATTAATCTCACAAGTTGTAGAAAAGTAAATTAAACCATAAAAATGAATTAGGCATCAACTTACTTCTTTAAGTGCAGCTGCCTGTAGATCTCCCTTTGGTTCTAATTTCTCGATAACATCTTGTAAGGATTTTAATAAATCAGCCCTAGTACCGAGACCATGCTTGTATTGATATTTAGGGTTTAGGTAATGTGCTGTTATCAATCAAAGCAACCATATTTGAGAAAATAAATGTAAAAAAAAAAAAACAATTTTAAAATAAGCTCTTACCAGCTGCATGAAGGGGATGGAGGAGTTGATTCGTCCATCTCTCGTCTATAATTTTCAAGTACCCTGCAGAAGAGCGCGGGGCAGCAGCCTTGACTGCTTCTTTCATTAGTCTAATGGACTCGTACACAAATCCCATTGTAGGCTTCTTATCACCGTCTACCATCCTCAACACCTTCACTATCGGCTCTAAGATATTGACCACTGCATTTGCATCATCCCAAAAACTGGGTCTAGTTACTATCTCTTCAGCCCTCCTTGCTGCTACAGTTCTGTTATCCTTATAAGTTATCCATTCTTCTGAGGCGAACATGGCTTTTAATCCAACTTTCTTTTGTATGATGCTCTGTAGGGCCACGTAGTTAGTGGCAAAACGTGTAAGCCCGGGACGGACCAAATCCCCTCCACACTTCTCTCGCATTAAAGACAAAACCCAATTGTGATTATAAATGTAATTTGTTACCGCTCTTGCTTCATCAGTCACCCTCTTCACAATTTTCTTCTTTCCGATGTCCTTCAACATAAGGTCAATGCAATGTGCTGCACACGGGGTCCAAAAGAGGTTATATTTTCTAGAGTCCATCATTTTTCCTCCAGCCTTCTTGTAATTGCTGCCATTATCAGTGACGATTAGGACAACATTACTCTTTCCGACCTCTTTGACGACATCAACCATCTCTTTATAGATATACTTTGCATCCTTAGTAACATTGGATGCTTCAATAGATTTTAAGAAGACAGTTTTGCCATCACAGTACACCATAAAGTTGATGATGGATTGTCGAGTGGGACCAGTCCAACCATCACACATAATTGTAACCCCATATTCTGGCCAACTCTTCTTCAACGAATTTATATATTCATTTAATTCATCAATCTCTCTATTCAAATAGGGGTTCATGATTTCATATGGTGTTGGTGCCTTCACTCCCGGTCCTGCTCTGGCAGATTCATCTAACATGTTCTGAAAGAATGGACTGCTAACTGTTCGGGCCGGAATGCTATTGAAGATAATATACTTTGCAGCCGCCTGTCCAAGTGTCTCTCTGACATTTCCCCACATGGATTTCAACCGTCCCTGTTTTGCATCTCTATTCCGGTACATTTGCGGATCCATAGGGATTTCCTCATCCCCTCTTGCACTAAAAGTGCGCATAAGACTACCTCAGCCTCGGGCTGTAGCCCCACCAGCCCTCGATGAGCCAGCACCGGAACTGCCACCCCCAGCTCCCAATCCACTGAACCTCGACGTTCCGGCACCAGATTTGCTACCCCCAGCTCCAAATCCACCGGCCCTTGATGTGCCGACACCAGATGAACCACCAATCCTATGCCTCCCTCTTTGATCTGCATCCCACTGATCAGCAACGGACGCTCGTACTGCAAGCCTATGTTGTATCCTTTGTTGCTCGGTCTCACAGTCAGATGGATATTGAACACCATCATCATCACTGTCTCCTACATGCACCATATCATCCCGATATGGAGGGTCCATCAGTGACTCATTAAACTCTGCCTCCCTCTTTTCCTTCTCCTTCTTCTCTATTATCCTTCCCAATAAAAGCTTTTTCATCGCCATTTTTACTTCTTTAGGACAATTTGGGCAATCTTTGACATTACTATACCCACCAACCAAATGTTGCTTCAACCTAGCAACACCACCACTCAGGATTCGATGCCCACAGTAATTGCAGACGGCCTTTTGTTTATTTCCATCAATGCACCGCCCGTGCTTCCAACCCACATCCGGCTCTGAATCACGCGGCATCTGCTATTGATATATCAATAAAAAAAATAAAATATTATAAATGAAACATATCCTTCCAAAAACAACAATCAATGTCTCTACTGTGTGTGATATACTCATCACGAGTAATATTTTATTGATTTTTAATTGTATGTATAATATAAATTAATATTGATTTTTAACACATTACTTTTTTGTCATATAATATAATATCATTTTTTACATAATACGTCATTTTTCGAATTTTTGTTACTAAAAAAAATATATTAACTTAGAATATCCTTTTTAAAAATAAATTTTGGTTTTACAAAGAATCCCTATTAATCACTCTTTCCACTGCTTAGTGTCTTATATATCTAATGTTTTTGTATTTATTATTATTTTTTAAATATTATTGTTATGTTAATCAAAATGTCCAAGGAAGTGGTTTATAATAGAGTATTAAAAAAATGATATATTATAAATGAAATATATCCTTCCAAAAACAACAATTAATGTCTCTACTGTGTGGTTATAAACTTATCACGTAGTAATATTTTATTGATTTTTTAATTGTATGTATAATATAAATTAATATTAATTTTTAACACATTACTTTTTTTGTCATATAATATAATATCTTTTTTTACATAATATGTCATTTTTCGAATTTTTGTTACTAAAAAAAAAATGTTAACTTAGAACATCATTTTTAAAAATAAATTTTGATATTTTAAAGAATCCCTATTAATCACTCTTTCCACTGCTTAGTATCTTATATATCCAATGTTTTTTTTTTTTTAAAAAAATATTATTGTTATGTTAATTAAAATGTCCAATAAAGTGGTTTATAATAGCGTATTAAAAAAATGATATATTATAAATGAAACATATCCTTCCAAAAACAACAATCAATGTCTCTACTGTGTGGTTATATACTCATCACGTAGTAATATTTTATTGATTTTTTAATTATATGTATAATATAAATTAATATTAATTTTTAACACATTACTTTTTTTGTCATATGATATAATATCTTTTTTTACATAATAAGGCATTTTTCGAATTTTTGTTACTAAAAAAAAAAATGTTAACTTAGTGAATTGTGTAGCCAAATGCCGGTCCACGTGTCCTCTTTAACACCTCTTTTAACATGTGTTTTTTTTAATGAAAGACCACACATGTCTTTCATTTGAAAAATAGTGAGTTTAACCAAGAGTGGAGTTAGTATTACTCTTATAAGCTTATTAACTTATAAGTTTATAACAAAGGAGTAGAGTTAGCATTACTCTCTTAAAAGTTAAAACTTATAAGTTTTAACTTTAAACTTATGAGTTTATAACAAAGGAGTAGAGTTAGCATTACTCTCTTTAACACCTCTTTTAAACTTATAATCCCATTCGTTCATTTCAGTTTCAGCCTTTCAGGCTTTCAGCTTAAACGAAAACAGAGGAGCAACGAAGGGACTAACCTTAGGGTTTCGACGATGGATGGCGACACCGGCAACGGCAGCACAACGGCGACGGCGACAGGCGACGGCAACGGGCGACGATCGAAGACAAGATCTTCTTCAGCTACTGTTTTGCTCTCCAAAACTCTAGGTATGTCCTATTGCTCCATGGCTCCATCTTCTCCACTTTCCTTCTCAAATTTCTCTTTTTTTTTTTTTTCTTTTCTTTTTCTACGACCAGAGTATGAACATGCCTTTCGGATTTTTGCCTTCTTGGACATTTAAAGAGGGCGTTTCACACTTTTTCACGGGTTTACTGTAGTTAGTTCATGGTAGGCTAGGTTAGTTTTTAGGTTGTAGGTCGAATCTGGTCACTGGTGAGTGGTGACTGATTTCAGTCTGTGCGAATATTTTTTTTTTCATTAGATCCGTGAGTGGGGACTGGGGAATCTGTCACAGAGGCAGAACTCAATGTTTCTGTATTTTTTTCTTGAAAGGATGTCTGCAAGTGCAGAATCAAATGTCCTTCTCAGTCCGTGAGTCTTGAGTGTGAGCTTTTTACCCTAAGTTCGGTGACTTCCATAAAATTCTTCCGATTTCCTGAATTTTTCTATTACATTTTTTCGATTTCGGTCGAAGTTCATCGAAGTCCACCGAAGTCACCGAACTTAGGTTCTCTTCTCACTTCTCACCATCGTTGCTTGCCAAAGAGACAGATTAGGGATTTGGATGCGGCATAATCCGAGATGAGATCCAGTTCTAGATCTCCCTGTGTTGGGTCTCCTAATGAGGTGAAGGACCCTGTTACAAGATACGTGAGCTGTGGAGCTTGAACCATCAGGCGGTGGAGCTACCCAATAGAGACACAACGATCAACAGAGATGACCTAGCCACATACTCCAACACATCGAAATTTATAGGGCATTCGACACAATAAAAAATAAGTGATTCAAGCCAAGTTCCAGTCTCTGGAAACAGGAAATCCAATCCACTTCATCATCCATTACCTCATCTTCAATCAGATCAAGCAATTGAAGTTTTCTGATAAATCGATCAGCATATTATAAATCCATGAGGCAAGTACTATTTACACCATTTAGCTTATGTATGGCTGTGAAGCTTAAGCAAGTCAAAATGCCAAGATGGGGATCAATCTTAGGGTTAGGGTTCAGATATTCTCATTACACGGGTAGAAGATAACAACCAAGAACAATAATACAGATAAAAAGCAAACAGAAATTCAGGCCCTTGGAGACTAAACATATCTAAACGGTCATTCATCAATAAGCATGAATCTAAGAAATAAAACCCTAGAAAGATTTTGTGAGGAGAGAATCGCGAAGTCGTGGAGAGAGAAGTGAGGAGAGGAGGATGACCGTGAGGAAGAAACCTTGGTTTTTTTAAACCCGTTCTTTTGACATAAGGGCAAAAATGTAATAAAAAGGTATTTGTGTTGCATAAAAGTAAACAATCGAAAATGTGATGTATTTTGGGTCTCCAAGAACTCTGGGTGTATATAGGGAAAAAACTCCTTATTTTTTTCCAAGAAATTTCTTCTTCCTGGTAAAAGTTTTTCATTATATATAAGGAAAACTTTTCTCATCAATGTCCCGACGCTCAAACTCGGTTTAGTTCTTCCTTCTCTACCGCGGATGGCAAAAAATCGAATCCAAAGCCGCCTACTACAAATCGATTTTCAGGTAGAATCTCTACCCTAAACTCGATCTCCCACTAGCACACCCCTAGATCTAAATTCTAGGGTTTTGAATCTCAACTCAAATCATATAGATTGTTTTTGATTGGTCTCCAATCATAGTTTTTCTTCGATGTGATGTTTTTTTGTGGCTCTTTGGATCGAATTGCAGCCATTTAAGCCATGATTTAGCTTGTAATCTGCAAGATTCTTACTGGGGTTTGGGTTGGCGTAAGTGGGGTGAAATTGAAAATCTTCGTTGGCTAAATTCGATTGAGTTTCTTCTTTTATTAGTTGGAATTTAAAGTTCAGTTGTTGAATTCGTATATTTTCTGAGATTTTACTTAATTGTGTATCTAGTTGATATAGGAAAATCATATCAGAAACATTTTCTACCCAATGTGACGATTTTCTACCCCAAGCAGCTAGCTTTAGCAAGGTTCGTTCAAAATCTGGATTTGTATGGGGCTTACTTAGTCTTAGGAACTCTAATGCACTAAATCTGGATTTGTATGGGGCTTGCTAAGTCTTAGGAACTCTAATGCATTAGTCACTCTGCAACAATGGAGTAACTTCAAATAAGCTAGGATGGGAACCTTCTTTCTCTTTAGCCAAAAAAAATGAAATATGAAGTTTTTTCATTTTATTTTTTGTAATTTGTGAGTAGTCATGGATATATTTATGAAGATTAATATATCATTATTTTATTTTCATATATTTTTGTGAAATATTAGATCTCTCTCCCTCCCAATCCAACGTCGCAGTGTTGCCATTTGAAATCTCATACTAGTATTATTATTATTATTTTTTTTTTGGGTAAGTTAGAGTAGTCATTCAATAAGTATGAAAAGCAGGTTAATCGAGCCCCTAATATTTGCCATATTTTTCTACTTGAACATGTGTTTTTGCCATAATGCTGGAATGCTGAATTTGTGATCACTACATCCATGTTGCTATTTGTGATCACTATGCCCTAAACCCAACCATCCCATGAAGGATGCCTAGGGTTATGTGTTTGATTTGGAATGTATTCATAGAATAGAAAGAGAAAAAGATGATTTGTTCACTGTTGACTCCATTAATTACATGTTTGGATGTGCTCAGTGCAAGTAGAAGGGTACATAAGGGTTGATTTGACAAAGATATTGGTGGAAAGAGCTCTGGTGAAGAGAGGTGTGAACAAAGGAAGGAGGAGGAGGTTGTTTTGGGGAGCCATTGATGTGGCCTGATGTGTTTTTGTCAATGTAGTCAAGGCGTCGCCTAGGCGCCCCTCTAGGCGGGCGATCCTATAAAAAAAAAATTTTGTTTTTTTTTTTTTTTGCTTAAAAAAAATCCAAAATTTCCCAATAAATAAATAAAAATATAAAAACATGTAATGAAGTAGTAATAAAATTCTAAATCTTTTTTTTCACTAAAAATATCAATTTTTTTCACTAAAAATATTGTTCGTGCGTCGCAGGGGGGCGCTGCCCCCCCTGCCACCCCCCCGGGCAATTGTAGGGGGCTCTGCCTAATATTATACATGGACGACACAAATTTGGGTATTTTGCCCAGATTTTGAAGTGTTTAATACTCCACTATGTTAACATGTCTTTGGTTATGTGATGAATGCTTGTAATAGACTTTTTATTTTATGTTTTTGTGGAATGTGGGTGTGGAGTTTTGATCTTTTTGATGTTATATATATACGTGATATATATATAATTATATATATATTTATATTAAATTTATCACCTAGGCAACGCCTCGCCTAGCCGGGGCTAATCGCCTAGGCATCGCCTAGACGCCTTGACTACACTGGTTTCTGTGAGGGAAAACTGAAAAACTTGAGATAATATGAAGAGGAAATTGAAAAATAGTTGTTCCGTTTGGGCATACATGTTTGTTAGTTTGTGAATGTACATATCTAGTGTTGATGATTATTGCTCCAGATTGAACATCTTTCATTTAGATTCTTCCCACATGTCTTTAGATTTTATATATAATAATTCTAAATAGAGCTTTGGGTGGGGTGGGGTGGGGTGGGGTGGATTGTCAGTAGTATTGTATTTTCTCTGCACAACATGATATATACTACACTTTTCGTCATGGTCCTAACCTTCCAATCAAAATCCTTCTCTCGATGTTTAACGAAGAAAACTAAAGATGAAAATAGAAAAGGATTGCAGTCTTGCAGACTGTCCAAAATCAGTGCGTTAAGAAGTATATTGATAATTCCTTTAGATTCGAAAGGTTTTGATTTGGGGCTGTAGGTTCAATGGGTGGCAACATTTAGAAGTCTGGATTGATAAACACATTTCTATTTGTAGGCATCACATTTCTATTCTGGGGCTTTTATCGCCAAATGCGGTGGTCTTCTTCTTCTTGGGGACTTGCTCGGCGGCGAATGTTTTCACTTCTTTAACTAACAGGAAATTTACCTTGTTACTTAAACACACTCTTTAATAAACCTGATACAAGTTGCTTGATCTAATCAAATTTTTAACAATTTTTTTTCTTTTCTACCGAGACTATAATTTGTATGATAGGAAGATTGTTGTGGTAAATGTGGGGCCAATAGGATGTATCCCATATTAAAGGGATACTATTCTATCCGCAGAAGATAACTGTGTTGCCTTCCCAAATCCAGTTAGTGAGGTTATTCAACAAGTGGTTGAAGAGCCCTGTTGCAGAGCTGAGCTTGAATCTCAAGGGATCTAAATTTGTCTATGCAGACGTTTAATACATTGTACATGACTTATGGTGTGTGCCCTGTCATGAACATAGCTTGTTCAAATGGAATTACTGAAGTTTGCTTAATCTGTATGGGGATGAAACTGATATATAAGTTTACAGGTTTTGAGAATGCAAACTTTGCATGCTGCTATGTTGCTGGTCATTTTGGCGGTTTGATCCCTTGTGGTCCAACGTCTAAAGTTTGTGCAGACCGATTGAATTATGTGTTTTGGAACCCTTATCATCCTTCTGATTCTACTAATATCATCATAGCGAAGCGGCTGATTGACAACGATTCTAATGATGTTTTCCTCACAAAATGTCTGACAACTTGTCGATTCTTGATTAAGTTGTATTTTGAATCTATGGATTAACACATTTTGTCGATTCTTAATTAAGTTGTATTTTGAAACTATGAATTGACACATTAGGATAATACTATGTCAATAAACTCACAATTTGGTTATTTTAATGTTAAGTTATTATGATAGTTTGTTTTTGTTTTTTTTAGATTAAGAAAATCAAATTTGATCCCGATTCATGGAAGCTTAATTCGGACATACAAAGACGGCAAAGTAAAGGATCGGGTTAGAAATTACTATCCAAAAAACAAAATTCAATCATCTAAACACAAAATAAAATTTTCCATGATTTTTTTTCCTCCTAGCCAAACGGTAGAAAATATAATATTAGGAAAACTTTTCCAAGAAAATATTTCCATTGAAAAAGTTTTCTTTTCCATCTCATTTTCCATGCAAACAAATGGAGCCTATGTAAGCCCCACCAAGGAGAAATTTCTGGCGGACCCTTATGTGTCCTTGCTCTCAACAAAACACATGCCGTTACTTTAATAAGTGTTCATGATTGGGAGTAGGGTGTTTGATAGTAGGGCTATAGCATGGTCCATTATGGTAAAACGGTATTATATTTTGGGGGCATTTAGATGAGATTTTTTTTTATCGAGGGATGCTAGCCCTATTCTCAATCAACCCATATTTTCTCCCTCTATCAACCATCGGTCTAAAATTTTTTTTTTCCTGGTGTCAGAATACTTTTAATCATCACAGAATGGGGAGGTGAGGTGTTTAGTGGAAGGTGAGAGTTGGGAAAAGACTCTTCTTTTTTATTTAATCATTTAAAACGATTTTAGCTTGGAGAATTCCTTTTAAATCACCCAGGGCCAGGAGAAAATCGAATGGAGAGCGGGAGTGATTTTGGTGTGGAGAAACCGATTTTGCGTGTAACGGTATCAAGTTAAAACTTAAAAGAAAAGGGGGATTCTCTGATTTCTCTCCCATTGCCCCCCTTTTCTCTGGAATTCCCTCTTCTTCTCCTTTGGAGATGCCGTTGATAACAGCTGCTACTACGGCGAACGGAGAACGGAGAACGGCGGCCACTAGCAACGGAGGTATTTTCTTCTCCATCTCACTGTCATCATCATCCTCTTTTCTTCCTCAATCCAATGGTAACTACTTTGTAGATCCCCACAGATCGTTTAAATCTGTCATTTGTTACTTTTATCATTTCTTTGATGGAATTTAGTACTAGAAATACGATTCTTTGTAGATCCCCACAGATCGTTTAAATCTCTTCCTCAATTCTTCGATTCTCTCATTCGAATTCTATTTTGATATTGTAAATCATTTTGATTATTACAAATTTCATAGGTGTAGATTTCAGATAATTTCAGTTGGATTTGAGAAGGCCGATCGAAACTTTTGGTTTTAGATTAGTGTTTCTGTACTGAATTTGGACATAAAACGCTTCTATAGTGAATGTTAGATTAGTTTTAGATTGACGTTTCTTCACTGAATGTGACTAGAAAATATCAGTTGTAGATTAGTTAATCAGGTGGTGGTGTTTTGATCTATGATTTGTTTAGATTGAGATCATTGTTTGTGACATCGGGTGAAGTTTGTTTGGTTTTTCAGTGAGATGTCTTCCATCCTCTATTTTGATTTTCTACAACAGATGTGTGCCAAAATGGGGATTTTTACAAGTGCTAATGGAAGTTGATAATGTCTGAACATGTATGCTAATGCAAGTGAGCAAAGACTTATTTGTGTGCCAAATTACAGTAATATCCGTACATGATAAACTGTGTCATTCACATGTAGCAGTAGCATTCCACCAAAGCTTGCAGAAAAGCTTCATAATCTTGCATAGTACTTTCTCCTGTTTCTATATTCTAATTCTCCTTTTCTTCTTTCACTTCCCATTTTTACCTTAAGTTGTAGGAATAGTTCTATCAGTCATTATGTATTCACATATGTGTTGGACAATTAGGAGGGGAAACTTGAGGAAAAGGGTTTTGCATCAAAGTTTCTCCCTTCTTATGATAAATGGGATTAAAAAAAATCCAGAACTACTTTATATTTTTCCTTATATATTATTATTATTATTTTTAATCTTTCTTTCATTTTTCTGGTTTTTCTTGTATAAACCTTCATGAATCCAACGATTTTTCATATTTCAGAATATGCATTACAGCAAAATCATATTTCAATTCTTATTGGACCAGTACTTTGTCATCCACTAACCTTGATTGATTTTCTTTTTGTCAAGCAGTGACAATATTATCTCCGATCTCCGTCTTTTGAGATTTTTCAATGAGTTATTTTTTATGTTTTTCTCACTACTTTCGTTGGGCTTTAGCTATAAAAAAAGGAGATTTGGACCTAACACCCCCACTCCGGAAATCGACCTAACTTAACCAAACTGCGTCAACTCATGTTGAGGGGTTTAGAAATGAGCCCTTTTGTATGAGCTAAGGTTAAGCACCTTGAGTTGAAAGTAGAGTCGGGTTGTGGCATAAACAATTGTATTGCTCTTAGGGTTGGGCTTGGGTTGGCCCCTAAGTTTAGCCAACCGGCGCAAGTTGCAACCCTATACGTCCCCTCCTTAAATACTAAATTTCAGAACTACTTTTTTAGTGAATCATTGTCCTTTTTTCTTCTCTTACGTCACTTTACAACTTATTTTTTTCTAACTTCACAAATTATCCACTTAACCACTACCACATCAGGGTGGCAGTGGGTTCGTGGGGGTCCAGGTTGATTAAATGGGCCTCCAAATTACACTCCAAATCACTTCTACATAGGTAGCTATGAGTTAGGCCAAGTCGAGCAAGATCTTGTTGGCTCTCATTGAGGTTGGAGGCTCCCACCTCTTCACTCTGGGCTTTCCTTTTGATAGATAACTTGGTCTATATGGAAGGAGAGGAACCGATGATTTTTTGAAGATGTGTCCTTTTCATCTCAATGGGTCTGTGGAGGGATTCACCGCCTTATCTTGAAATGATATTCAGTGAGTAGGGATCTTGAAGTTTCAGACCTTTCCGCGTTGCTATGACCCTAGTTGAGATTAGGGATGGCAACGGGGCGGGTTTGGGCCGGGGCGCCCCCATCCCGACCCCGCCCCTAATGGAAAGCTCCTACCCCAAACCCGGGCCAGGGTGGGGCGCTTCAAATTTTTCAAAAGGATTCTTAAACCTGTCCCCGCCCCATCTCGTTAAGCACTAGATGGGGCAGGTTAGGGCTATATTTCATACTATATACACTAATAATCAAGTAATTTTAATATTAAAGTAAGGGTAAAATAGTAAAATAGTGATTTAACATTATAAACGAGGCAGGGCGGCCTAAACCCATCTCTAGCCCAAACCCGAGCAGGTTTTCACATTTTTTCCCAAACCCGTCCCTACCCCGATTAAAAGCTCCCCAAACCTGGCTCATTAGGGGCAAGGTGGGGCGGGTTACCCGTTTAACCCGGCCCATTGCCATCCCTAGTTGAGATTGGTTTGCCATCATGTCTTGGGATTTTACTTTATCTGGTGGTAGTTTCATTGTAGTTTTTTGTCTCTCGGGTTAGCAGTTGGGATCACATTCTTTCCATCGTTTGTTTTGTTGTTGTATACTATTTTCATATTCTTGATATATAATATCTCTAATTTACCGATATATATATTTTTTTTGGGAGGGGGGGGTGTTTCATAAATAGTTTAAAGTTGTTGCTTCAACTGGCTACAAAAGCAACTAGAAAAATACCCAACACGTGTCAGATAGAGGAAACGTTTAAGGAAGCTAGTGTAAGTCTAACATTCCCCTTTATTATATTCGGTCCTAGCTTACTTTGAGTTTTATATATTCTGTAGTTACATCCCTACTAAAGTGCTATTCTTTAGAACCTTCTCCGACACACACACGACTGCAACTCTCTCTCTCTCTCTCTCTCTCTCTCTCTCTCTCTCTCTCTCTCTCTCTCGTGTTGACTGTTTATAGTTAGCTTCATTTATAAACTAGGGAAATGAAATCAATAATAGAATTCTAGTCTCTTATTTTGTGAAGTGTTTCAGATCTTCTGATTGAGAGCACATAAATCTCTAACTTGGAGATATGCACAAGTTCACAGAAAAAGGTACCAACCAGTCGCCTCATCTTCTCTTTTTTTTTGTATGTTTGATGTCTATGATTTTGCTCATGAATTGAGATTTTGTTAATTGAATTTCCTAAAAAGAAAGGAACTCAGCTTCTTAATTAGTTCTTTTTTTCTCAGGCGTTAGTGGGATTTCAATAAACTCCTTGAAGTAAACTTTAAAAAGATGGGTTAATCGCCCCAATAACATAGTTTCTAATGAGATAGTTATGCTATTCCGTTGCCGCTTCTTTGTGTAAAATCCTCTTCCTCATTTAGCTTGTTATGATTTTGGCTTCTTTGGGTGACACATTTTATCAAACAGAATAGAGGGTCATGCCAAACCATAGTTGCAAGGAAGCTATGTCCAGGGTGGGAAGCTCGCTTCCCAGGAAGCTCATTTCCCAGACTCGCTTCCTCGGACAGACTTGCTTATTAGGAAGCTCGTTTCCTCGGACAGACTTGCTTCCTAGGAACCTCGCTTCCATCACGTCTCATTTAGTAGTCAAAGAGAGCTATATGTGTAAAGTGATGGGGTAGACCACAGTCTATAGCCGAGGGTGTATACTCTATGCAAGTATTGTTGGTTTGGAACCTAAGGTGCACCTACTTTTCCATAAAAATCTCATGTAAGATAAAAAAAAAAGGTAAAACTATACATAATAACATAATAGGAATGAGGAGCCTATATCTCATTTCTCGTTTCCTCTTTCCTAAGGTTTTTTTGAGCCTCGCTTCTCGCTTTCGCTTTGCTTTTCGTTTTCGTTTTGTCACTCTGGTAACTATGTGCCTTTGTTCTTGTATTAAGCAGTGGGTTGGATTAGTTGTGGCTTACTGTTATTGTTTATATTTTATAATATGATCAGAAACTCGCTCTCTTGAAAGTTGAAACATTAGAATCCCTTATAGTCTATCACCATTTTAACTCCTGATAATATCATTGCTTGATATTTTTCCTAAATATGCTTTATATCCCAACAATATTTTACATTCTTATGGACAATGTCAAGTAATATGTTATGCAAGGTAAAAAACATTACTATCAGAGCACGTAACTTCCTTTTGGTTCTAGAGCTTATGCGTCCCTGTAGGTGGTAAATTTTGTTTTTAACCTGACATTAAGAAAAATGAGGTCGGGTAACCGTGAAAATGATTATTTTTCTTTTACCAGTAAAATGAACGCAAGAATTTCACTACCATTGTACTAAATTAGAAACATATAGACCCATTTGTGTTCGATTGAATTCTATGTTATATAATTAACAAAGTTACTGACTCGTTTGTTGCTCTTCTGTCTGTCTACTGTTTCCAATAAATACTCGTTTAGGCAAACAAGTACATCTTTCTACTTTTCCAATAATAGTCAAATATCAAAATAAGATCTAGTCCATTCCGCTTGTTTTCCGCAACTGCGTATGAAATCCATGGATTCCGTACCAGTGTGTATACGTGCTCTGTTCATTATACAGCAATGGCAGTACAATCTATGCAGATTGGGCATACTGGCGTGTTATTTTAGAAGTGCCTGTCACTTTGTTAGTGTCCGCGCCTTTGTCTGTAGCTAGAATCATAATAGATAGTGACAGCTGGTTGGGACATAGCTGGAATTGCTGGTCAAGATTTGAGAGAGCTTTTTTATTGATCCACTTGTGATATCTTTTTTTTTCCCCACATTTTCTGAAGTGTGGCACTAGGTGTATTTATGTTTACCCGTGGTACGAAGCTCTGTAATAATTTCCCTTTCAGTCTACTAGACATGCAGATTTATCCAACAGATATCTTGTTAATAAGAAACTGTGTAGTGCATGTAAAAATCTTGAATAATTACAGCTTTAGTGGACGGTGGTTTTTGACGTTGAAAATGTAATATATGTGTGTGTGTATATATATATATATATATATATATATATATATACGAGTATAGCGGCTGTTTCATTTTTGTGAAGTTCAGTCAGTCACTGGAGATAATGTATCAATGATTTCTCGAATGATGCTATATATATATATATACACGAGTATAGCGGCTGTTTCATTTTTGTGAAGATCAGTCACTGGAGATAATGTATTAATGATCTCTCGAATGACGCTATATATATATATATATATATATATAGCGGCTGTTTCATTTTTGTGAAGATCAGTCACTGGAGATAATGTATTAATGATCTCTCGAATGACGCTATATATATATATATATATATATATATAGCGGCTGTTTCATTTTTGTGAAGATCAGTCACTGGAGAAAATGTATCAATGATCTCTCGAATGATGTATATATATATATAGCGGCTGTTTCATTTTTGTGAAGATCAGTCACCGGAGATAATGTATCAATGATCTCTCGAATGATGCTCCTTCCCACTACTTATTTTTGTTTCATGTACTAAAGAGAAGGTGCTTATTTGTATAGATTAACTCATAGTTGCAGGAAAGCTATGTACAAGGTGGGATGTTCGCTTCTTAGGAAGCTCGTTTCTCAGACTTTATTCCTAGGAAGCTCGCTTTCATCACTTTCCATTGAGTGGTCAAAGGGGCTAAGTATGTGGGTAAACCTAAGTCTGCAACATAGGGTATAGACCTTGAGCAAGTGTCGTTAGATTGGAACTTAAGGCATCTACTTCTGTACAAATTTCTCATGTAAGACAAAATATAAGCTATGGCTGTCCATACTAATAATGGGAATGAAATTCCTATATCTCATTTCTTGCTTCTCGTTTAATAAGGATTCCTTGAGCTTCGCTTCCCATTCCTCGCTTTCACTTTGCTTCTCGCTCTGGTAACTATGGATTAACTTGCCTATTTGAGTGTGGTCTGAAAATGATTCATTAAAAGCCACAAGCTTAAGTATGGTCTGAAAATGATTAATAAGAAGCCACAAGGTCTAGCATAAATCTATACAACTATAATGTTGAATCTTATTATGTAGATTGTAACTTTTAAGAAATGCACATGGCAACATACAATAATATTTGTTGATTTCAGGATAAAATTTGGATATTTTTTTGGTTCCATATTAGTGGGACGATCATCACACATTGCCATAGGCATAGTCACAAAAAAAAAAAAAAATTAATAAAAAAAACTCGTTTAAAACGCGCATTAATACCTTGCTGTAGAAAATGGCGTTTAAAACCTGTTTTTTTGAAAAACAACGCGTATTATAATTTAAAACACGTTTAAAACAAAGAATACGAAAAAAAACACGTTTAAAACGAATAATATGAAAAAAATAGATAATCTTGAAAAAAATTTAGGAATGAAGATTATTCAGATATTGTTGACTTTGATGACGCTTTTGAGCAATTGATGAATAAGAATGAGTGATTTTATTAATACGCATATTATAGTCTTGTTTTTAATCTTGATAGTTGATGTTTTAATGAATTTTGATGCATTATGGAATGAATTAGATGTTAAAATGATGTTATGAACTTATTATTGTTGATTATAATTATTCTTTTTGTATATTATCTCACCAAATTGTTAGATATATTAATCAGCATTGTTTCTAATTTTTATAATTATTAATTTTTTTCTCCGTTTTTTTCCTGAAATTTTCCCGAAAATTTTGAATTTTACTGTACTTGACCCTTGCCGAATTATTCCCGAACCCCGACTTTGTGACTATGGCCATAGGTACTGAGCTTTTGATGTAGTTCTTCATTTTTCTGGAGCTGAGACAGTTTTCTATTGCAGGCCATGCCAGACGATTTTTCTTTCACTGAAGCTGACATTGGTCAGGCTGCCCTTGGTTGAATCGTGGCTGCTACTATTTTGTGGACTATTTAGATGGGAAATCCCATCTGCTATGGTATTTTAAATATTTTTATCTCTGTTTGTTTCCAATTGCAATGGCAAAGTTTCATCTTTTTTTATATAGCACAATGTCTTCGTGCTAAATTCAGACTTAGGCTTGTGGCAGGGCTTAGGTAAAATCTTTTAGGACCTTTTCAAAATGATGCGTATCTCTTGCCTCCTGTAATTCTCTACAACCAATCCTTCTCATTTCAAGGGAAACTTGGAGCTTTTGAGTTTGATTTACTCCAATTCTTTGTGCATGGTCTTAAATAATGGAGGAATTGTTTTCTTCCTTCATTTTTATAAGGCAAATGTATTAAAGAAGAAACAAAAAGCCCAAAATACAAAATACCATATTAAAGAAGAGAATAATTTTGTCTCTGATTTAGTTTTTGTGCTTAAGTAAAGGTAATTTTGCTAAAGAAGAAGGATTGTTTGCTTCTTGCTAACGCATAAGATGGTCCATAAGCATGTCGCTTTGATAAGCACACAAAGATCCATGCCCGCAGATGCAGAGTTCTTACTGTGGATGTGGATTATCATAGGTCTTATACTCTGCCAATAGAAGAATATAACTTATATCTGAAATAACGAGGTTTTATTAATTGGCTTGCTTGTTTATTCGATTTCTAACCAGTGGTAAATTTGTTTTAAAGATGATGAAGAGAAGAAATACCTGCAAGAACACATTGTAAGGCACTAAAAGGAAGGCATCAACGAGGAATGTTTTACATGGAGTTGTTAAACATTGTATGGGAATGAAGTAATTCATTTTGGATTCTAAACACTCAATGGAGTTTTCATAACCCTGATTTTTGACTCGAGTTGTTGAGACTTGAATGTAGATTCATTTTAGGGTCCGAAAACTCAATGGAGTCTTGATAACTCGGGTTTTGACTCAAGTTGTTGAGATTTGGATATAGTCTTCAGTTCAACATAGTATTTCCAATTCTCAATAGAATTTCAGGAAAAGTAACTTCAAATAAGATTTCTTTGTTTCTGCAAGAAACTTGTCCAGGGGCTTGAAAAGTGGTTATCATCCTTGGCTGAAATTTTAAATTTATCTTGAGGGATGGAATGTGCTATGTTCTGTTGTAATATTCCAGAGTCCAAACATTTTCTATTCGTTTCTTATTTTCTAGTTCCAGCTTGGCTTCCAATGTTTTTTTTTTCCACCGAAGCATATTGCAGTTTTCAGGATCTTATATACTTGCTATATCTTTTATTCAGCAGATGGGCCCAAGACTGAAGTTGCTCAAGGTTTAATCAATAGGCTCTCTAGGATCTACTCAGAGGGCGTCCCTTTTGCGGCACCAATCTCCATTTTTAGGACAGATGAAGTTGACCTGGTATGTTCATGTCATGCCTTAGTATATTTGACCCTTGCTATATAAGTATGTAGACGCCTAAAATTATATGCTGCCAGATCCCGCTTCTAATTCATGCTTATTGTGCTTTATTTTATTTTAGGTACGGTGTGTCTTACAAATGCTGCAAGGTTTCTCCAGTTCTCTTTTTTACTGGGATCACAGTGAGCAAAGTTTTCGTGCTAAAAATGGGATATATGTAACTCACCTTTCCCAGACAAGTCTCTTTGTCATTCTCAATCAATTTATGTACGGTGCAACATGCTTACAACTAGTAGAGGTTTTCGTCAGCAAGGTGGAGACGTCTTCCATGAGATTACCTCCTACTTTGAAGGCATTTGCGAACTCTGTTTGTTCATGGCTCAAGGTAGCTGTATTCACTATACTCTTTAGACTTTAATGTAATTTAGTTTTTTGTTTTTCAATTTTATTAATTTTTAAATTCTATTATTTCATTATACTTCCTAAGAAGACTGATTTATCTTGTTTTGTGCAACAGAGGTTGCGGAGTGTTGCTTTAAAGGAGGAAATGAAGATAAGCAGCTCTGATACTAGAACTAGTCCAACCCTCCTGGGATTAGCTAATGCTTTATCAAGGTGCTGTCCTTACGGACTATGACCGTTTAGTTATAATTTGTGACGACAGAAATCTGAGTAATAGAAGTTAATATGAGCCATACTATTAGGGGTTACGATCATTTAGGTGGCGTTTGGTAACACCTAACACTAATCTAAATAGGTAGAGCTTATTTGAAAATTGAGCTTATTTAGACTTTAGATTGTTAAGTTAAATGTTAATTGGATGTTTACATCTTTTTGAAGTAGATGTTTTACCTCTAAAGGAAAAAGTAGCTCATGTCTCCTTATTATTGAGGTAAAACCTCAACTTCAAAAAGATCTAAACATCCAATTAACCTTCAACTTAACAATCTAAAGTTCAACTAAGCTCAATTTTTAAATAAGCTCTACCTAGTTAGATTAGCATTACCAAACACCACCTTAGACTTCCTCGGACTTTGAGAGAATCACCTTTTCTTCCTCAGACTTTGGATCTATTGGCCCAAAGAGCTTGTTGAATAATAATTGTAATTCAAAGATACTTTTGTTTTTATCATTGAAATTGGTTTTACAAATATATTTCTTTCAGTTCACAAGCACATTGGTCTTCATAATTCTTGTTGAATCTTGGGCTTGATCTAGTCGCTTCTCAGTTCACATCTTGCTGATGATTCCCTGTTTTTCTTTCATAGTCTTTGCTCAGGAGCTGAATATCTATTGCAAGTAGTGCGTGGAGCAATTCCTGATCTTTATTTTGAGCCTGAAACTTGTGTTCCAGCTGGTGAAATGGCTGTTCATATCCTTGACCATCTTTATAAGAAGTTAAATGAAGTTTGTCTTGTGCAAGGTGGAGAGGTTGCAAAAACTGCTTTGAAAATGCTTTATACTCCCTATTAATTTACTTATATTTTTATTGGTGTACATGATTCTAATTCTAAAGGCTTTTGCTAATTTCAGGAGGAAGCATACCAAATGCTGCTCTATTTATTTGTAGGGAGTCTACTGCCATATATTGAGAGGCTTGATTTCTGGCTTTATGATGGAATGCTTGATGATCCATTCGAGGAGGTAATCAGGACCAGAGAATATTTTTCTTGTTTTGCCATACACTGTTAACACATAATATCTTGGGTCAAAGAATATTGCAAATTGTCCAGAATAAATTGTCAAAAATAGCTCAGAAGGAATTACATCTTGGATGGTTACGATCAAGGAGAAATATCCTTGGCGCAATATATAATATGGTGCTCCCAGTCCCCCTGGATGCGTCTCACATGTACGGCAGAAGCAGGGAGGATGGCTTCATTTCATTTTACACCCCTTCTCCGCACGTTATAAGTTGCATGCAAACATGTTTACTTTTTTTGGAACATTGTAATAGCATATTTACTTCTTAAACTATGTTTATATTTTTTTTGATTCTGTACATACATTTCTTTAGTAGTTTTCTGCCATTAAAAGTTTACATGATTTATGTTCTCTTTAATACCAGGCGATTTATCTTAGTTTTCTGCCGTCAAAAGTTTTTGCATGTATCTATATTCTCTCTAAGACCAGAAGATTTATCTTTATACTCATTGCAGATGTTTTTTTATGCCAACAAAGAAATTGCAATTGATCAGACTGCATTCTGGGAGAAGAGCTATCTATTTAGACGTTTACAGTCCCGAAAGTTAGGTCCTGGGAACTCTGTTGTTACTTGTCCTAGTGATGGTGAATCCATTAGTAGTGACAAGAAGGAAATGACTGACAGGGAATCCATCTCTATGTCTAGTCCTGTAAAAGGAAAAAACCGGAACGATATTGACCTTGAAGTCTGTCCTCTGTTCATTAAGGACATAGCCAAGGCCATTGTATCTGCTGGGAAATCGTTGCAGTTGATCCGGCATGTTCCTGGGGGGTACACAGCATTATCTCATAGAGGCAGTGATCATGAGATTGATGGTTTTGGAAGGTCTAAAGATGATTGTGATGTAAACAAGATGCATCATGGACAGATCTTGGCGGGGTTAACCTTGTCAGAGATTTTCTGTGTGTCTTTGGCAGGTCTTATAGGTCATGGTGATCACATCTCTAAATACTTTTGGGAGGATGATCCCTGGAGCTCCAAGATAGCCCAGCTGTTTGAGTCCTACACGGACAAACATAAGCTTGCGAAAGGAAATGATGAGACTTTGCAAGCTTCAATATGCTCAGAGAAGATTTGGTGCAAGTTCTTGGTTGATACAATGTCACAGAAAAAAAGGATCTATTCAGAGTTCCCAATTAAGGGTGCAAATGATTTAAATGAGGTACATGAAGAGAACCGAGCTGCAAAGTGTGTGGAAGAATTACCCCATGGATCATTCTGTCCGGAAAATCCAGTCATTACTGTATGCCAAATGCTTCTCAATAAGAACAGGGCCGCTTGGCATGCATTGAACTTATCCAAAAATGTCCACCTTCCTCCTTTAAATGATGAGAGCTTAAGACAGGCTATTTTCGGTGGAAAGAATGGACCATCCCTTGCAGTTAAAGGAACTGACTATACTTTTGGTTTTCAATTTGGTGAATCTGCATATATTCGTTCAGAGGATGACACAAAGACATTGGAAGTATTGTATCCGTTCCCAACTCTTCTTCCTTCATTTCAGGTACTTCTAAAATCCTGGTTCTTGGAGCAGTTTTACTTTTACAGCTGCATCATTTCCTAGGCACACTTATGAAACTCTTATTATTCTAAAACAGGAAGACCTCCATATTTCGGAGCTCTTACCTTTCCAGAATAATAGCACCCTCCCATCAAGAGTTCTTAACTGGATTCAAAGTGTTGAAACAAAGGCTACCCCACTTCCTGTAGTTATTATGCAGGAATGCCTTATCGTCTACATCAAGAAACAGGTAAATGGCTCTAGCAATTACTCAAGTTTCTTTTATGGTGTGATAGGTATGCTGTTTGTTTACTCAAACTTCTTACTGTAATATATTCTAGGTGGATTATTTAGGCAGGCATATCTTGTTGAAGTTGATGAATGAATGGAGATTGATGGATGAGCTTGCAGTTTTACGTGCTATTTACTTATTAGGTTCAGGTATATCCTGGATATTTTGATTGTTAAGACAATGTTATCCTCTCATTTATTTGTCATGATGATCCGAACTTATGATCTTCAGGTGATCTGCTCCAGCAGTTCCTGACTGTAGTTTTTGACAAGCTAGATAAGGGGGAAACCTGGGATGACGATTTTGAGTTGAATACCATATTACAGGTGCACTAAAAGATGTCCTGTACAAACAAAGATATATGTGGAAACTTTAGGTATCCATCTGGCAGACGCCAAGGATGTTTAACCAGAAACATACTGGTCCTGGTGGCACACATGCAGGGTGATGGAACTTACCAATGGATGGGCCCCTCCTAGGAGGTCTTCCACCATTATTCTTTTGACCATCCAAAGAATGTGAAGGTCAAAGAGTTACAATCATCCAATCAGATTAGTCCTTTGACTAGGAAACTTCTCAATGGGACTAAAGGAAAAAAAGAATTATGGGTTCTGCATGGGTGCCACATGTCTCAGTATGTTGGTATGTTTGAGTTCTACTACCTGCTGGGCTTGTGCTTAAGATGTATTTGTTCTCCGTTTCTGTAGATGCTATAATGGTACTGTACTTATTAACTATAGGAATCCATTAGAAACTCTGCTGATGGCATGCTTCTCAGTGCTCCGGATTCTTTGGTCGTGTCAATCACAAAACATAACGTCTCCACTGGTGATGAACAACATGCTACAGCTGCCCTTGCCTCAACTTCCCATAAAAGTCGCAACCACTGTGTTGGTATCGATGCCCTTGATTTGCTGAAATTCACATACAAGGTTCGCTCTACGATTAAGCAGGCTTGGCGGTAACTTTTTCTCATTTTTTTTACCCTTTTTTTAAGTGCATACAGGCATTTAATGTGACAGGTCCCTTGGCCCCTTGAACTTATTGCTAATACGGAGACAATTAAGAAGTATAATCAGGTAACATTTTCACTTTGGTTTACACTCATATGCAAGGGATTGTCATCTGTCCTCCTAGTCATTTCATTGTTCAATGTATTATGTAGGTGATGTGTTTCTTATTGAAGGTGAAGCGTGCAAAGTTTGTTCTTGATAAAGCTCGGAGGTGGATGTGGAAGGTTCACTGATCTTGATTTTTCCGATACTACTCTAGCCTTTCACTGTAGATTGAGATATGAAAATTTATGGATTTGCTAACCAATCATTAGAATGTGAATTTTCTTCAACTAAGTGAACAGTATTAGGAGTGATTAGATATCATTAGGAACCTTTTAATTCTGATACTATTAATTCCCCACCTCACAGGGGAGAGGCACTGCAACAAACAATCGTAAGCATCACTGGTTGGTGGAGCAGAAACTCCTCCATTTTGTGGATGCTTTTCACCAATATGTGATGGACAGAGTAAGACCCAACCTTTTGTATCAAAATTCTTGTTGATGAAGGAATTTGAGCTTTCTATAATCTCTGACCAGAATTTTGTAATCAGGTGTATCACAGTGCATGGCTTGAACTCTGTGAAGGTATGGCGTCAGCTGGCTCTCTAGATGAAGTCATAGAAGTACATGAAGCCTACCTTTTGTCCATTCAGCGTCAGTGCTTTGTGGTTCCGGATAAGCTGGTAGGGTAACCTTTTCCATTTCGCTGGGGCTTGGAATTTATTTAAATGCTTGATTCTTCTTTATATTGAGACCTCATTGTAAAAAGATACAGAGAGCCAGTGTCTGATAGTATCCATTGAACTTGCAGTGGGCATTGATTGCAAGCCGAATCAAGAGCATCCTTGGATTAGCTCTCGACTTCTACTCCGTACAGCAGACACTGAGTAGTGGTGGAGCTGCTCCTGCAATCAAGGCAAGATGCCAAATGGAAGTGGACCGGATCGAGAAACAGTTCGATGATTGCATTGCCTTTCTTCTCAGAGTAGTCTTCTATCCATCCTTTTGTTATATTGCCTATAGGCTATATGCTTGCTTGATGTTTTTGTCAGCTTGTATGCGACTAAAGCATATACTGTAAAGACATGCTACATCCACAAATAGACATGTGCATCCACATGTAGTTATAAAGGCAAGGTGCCAAATGGAAGTGGACCGAATCGAGAAACAGTTCAATGATTGCATTTCTTCTCAGAGTAGTCTTCTATCCATCCTTCTGCTCTATTGCCCATTTGCATGCTTGTTGTTTTTGTCAGATTGTAGGTGACTAAAGTATATATTGTATATACATGCATATATAGACATGTGCATCCACATGTAGTTGCATACATAAAGACAAGTAAATTCACTCGCATAGACATATGCATGCATGTATACACATGTACATACGGATGGACCTACATGTGCATAGCTGATTGTTGTCCAAATTTTATGTAGGTCCTGTCTTTCAAGCTCAATGTGGGGCACTTTCCTCATTTGGCAGATTTGGTTACTAGAATTAATTACAACTACTTTTACATGTCCGATAGTGGGAACTTGCATACAGTCCCTGGCTCAGAAACTGCTACTTCTAAGCTGGGGAAGGCCTTTCCATTCAGAACCGACTAACTAGGAATGCTCAAGATGGATGATGATGCCATGCAAGTATTGTGAGTGTAGTTAAGTTTTCTCCTTTGTATCTGCCATACATTCTTTCTGGTTTGTATAGAATTTGAATGTCCTTGTCTTCTCCATATTCTGATAGTTGGAAAAAAATGTTATGTATTGCTTGTGCAAGCTTTGATTTTATCAGGCAAATACGTATGCAATCAAACTTAAGTGTAACCCATATTGGTCAGCTAAAGAAACTAGCAAATCAGGGAACTGCAAGGGCATTGAGCACTTCCCGTTAAAAGCAACACCTGTCACCTCTTCCCCATCATGAAAATGAATAGATGCTCGGAGTGACAAAAATTGGTGACGAAAGCCTAGCACAGTATGCGAGCAATTGTGGCAGCAGCTTCTATCCTCATTGATGGCAAATTTGGAGACTCTGGGCATAGCCTAAAATATTTGTAAGCTTCCCAACATTTATGAACGGTAAATGAGCTTCACCTCCTTCATATTTTCTGAATTCTGAAGCTTCACATCCAATTGAGATCGTGTAGTGTTGATCCTGAATCCGGGTACTGGAATTGAACCTCTATACTAGATTCTGCAATGTGTCTCTTATGTGGGAGAAATAACACTTGGAGAATTGCTTCTTCTTGGATATCCTTTTTCTTGCAGGGTCATGAGGGCACTTTTAACAATGTTTCTTCGGGATGTCCCCATTCAGGAGGCTGAATTCTGTATCAGGTCTGGATGGATCAAATCTTCTCTTCTATTGTAGGCTCCTTTAAAGTATACGACATTTGTGAAGAGTAGTTTATGACTAAGAAACCCAGAAGGGAGGAGCTCTTATATAGACCCATCTTTTGCATTTTTTTTTCTGGTAAGGACTGGGCCTCTTAGAGCACCCAACTAATCCCCCTGGTACATGCAAATCCCTCCATCCACACACACCAGGCAAGTAGGGATAAATCCTTGGGTGGCCAACAAGGGGAAGGGAATCAAACACAAATCTTTGCTTAGTCGTGGTCCTGGCCAGCACTCCCACCCACCCCCGCGGTTGGTTAAATCTTGCATTTTCAATCCATGAGTTCACATACTTTCCGCCAATTGTTCTGTGGTAACAAATAGATTAATCTTGGTGTCATAACTTATAAATATGATCATCGGTAACATCTATGGAAACAAAGATCTGTATATGTATTGAACATGAGAGCTGCACACCCTTAAATATCATGCTATTTGTTTTGTGGTTTTGTCTCCTTTTCTTCCCCGGCCATCAGACTCATATCAATTCCCTAACTAACCTGTTGATGCAATAAAGATTCGACTATCATGTGAACTGGATATTGTTTGTACTTTGTTTCCTTGTAACCATCCAAGCATGTTCCTAGATTAACTCTCAATTTATGTACTGTTGGACCGTAGTTCTTTTGTTTTTAACTGTGGTTCATCAATTACATGGTCGAATCTAGGTCTGGCTGTGGGGACGATATAAGATGGCAGGTTGCCATGTTTTACATCTGAGTCATTTGGGCTTATGTGTCCTGTCTTTGGGAGGCGGATCAATGAATGTATACTCAGTGGGATAATCCATGAGGAATTCAAATTCACTTTAAGCTGTGCTTGTATATCGGTTTCCATATGTTAGTGTAATATATTACCGAAATCTGTCTAATTTTTATAGGATAAAGCTTCTGAGACCTCCTTTGGGCCAAGACCACCGAGACCATGCTATAATCAGTAGCAAAGTCCATTTTTATAATACTCTACTTGCCTTTCCCATAATACAATACACCTCTATGGTATTTTATGTTTTAAATTTGTGGGCAAGTATGTCTAAATCTGGATTACTTGTAGGGCTGTTGCGCATTGGGCTGGATCAGCCTGAAACTGGCTCCGGTCAGCCAGAACAAAAAAACAATAAAATAAAATAAAAAGGAGGGTTGGGGTGGACTAGGCCCAGAGTACATTTTGAGACCAAATTTGAGTTAGAGCCGGGTAAGCGTCTCCAATTATTTTAGTCAAACCAAATTTATATATACAACTTTCAATTTAGTTTCATGAATTTAATATATATATATATATATATATATATAAAATCCCATGACAAAAAAAAAAGGGGAAGGGGGGAGGGGGAGGGGGGGTTCAATGAACTTTTTTTTTTGTTTTTAATTAACCTTTGATGAGATACTCAAATAAATAGAGTAGGATCTAATATATTAGTATAGAAATGATTTGCATGATATCTCATCTACAGAAATCCATATCATATTGTGTCATTCAGGAAATCAATTGATTCCTTATTTCTTCTGACTTCAAAAGAATCTGTGGAAGAAGAGATGCAATCAACAGAGTTAGTTATTTAAAAACATCATCAGAAAAAAAATAGGAATGGGGTCTTGCGAAACATCAAAGCAAGGCGTCCATTTTTGTCAATTAATTTACTATGATATAGAATATTATGATTATATATATAAAGTCTCATGTCTAATATATCCATATACACTGGAGCTATCTAAATGAAAATTCAGTTGAACAAATGAAATTAAATTCAGAGTCCATACAAAAAAAAAAAGTCCTCCAATAAATCAGTGAGTAAAACACAACTGGAAGAATACAAAGATTTGCTTCTAAGTTGGTGAAGGCACACCCAGACAGAAGGAAGGCAAACATCATATCGGAATGGGAGCAAGCATCTCAGATTCTCTGTATTTGAATATGCCTTCTGATTGTACGCCAGAACCCTTTAGATGAAGTTTATTTCTGAGTTGGTGCAAAGCTGAATTCTGATATTAGTGACCACCAATATTGCAGTTTCCAACTCATGGGACAGTGGTGCCAATAAGAACATTTGCTGGGTCATGTGATCTTCTTTTCCCTTCTATTACCTGTAGCTTTGCCTTATGGTATTGTTACCTTGACCGAAAAAAAAAAAACCTAATCAACTCCATACTTTTAATTTCTTATTTCTTTGGAATGAAATTTTGAAAAGTTGCAATCATGCTGTGGTGCACCATTTGGTTCCTGTGGTATGGGAAGTTTGCTAGTTCTTGGTGCAGTGAGCATCTGTACCATGCTGAGTGCAGTGTTGGTAACCTATGCTACTGAGAAACTCTCGGATCTCTTTAGCACTACTGTTGCTGGCTTGCAGCAGCCGCTCGTCTTCCTCATAGATCAAGTATGGGGCTTCACCTCCTTTTCTTGACAGCAACTTTGAGGCTCCCCTCAATACATGATACTCCCAACCTTGAACATCAATTTTGAGCAGAAGCATGCGTTCTGATTCCGAAATTACTTCGTCCAGAGGGATGGACCTGACGTGAAGCTCTATCTCCTCATTGGACTTGAATGCCATCTTCGCACCAGTGGCATAAACAGCACTGTTGTCGTTGTTCAGTCATGTGCTGCGGATCTGTACGTGCGATTCCTTTTAGCATATAACAACCGCTTTGATTGATGGACTTTTATTATGCCATGCCAAAGAGTAGGCAGATTGATCAGACTATCCCACCGAAGAGATTTCCAAGAAATTGGATTGGTCCAGATTTTGATGAACGCTGTGGAAGAACAATCCTTCGACACGGAGTTAGGGTTCAAGCTCTACCAATCCCAGGTCAAGTACGTAACAGTATGAAGAATTCATGTTCTACAAAGCAGAATGTCGAACTAAGATATACTCGGAATAATTTGATCGGAGTTGAGAATGTTAAAATGAATGAATAGAAGTAATGTGGAAGTTAATTAGGTTGGAAATAAATAAGTTCAAATCTATACTATATACTATAGAAATAAGATGCTTAGGTGGCATTCTCTTTGATCTCCATTTTAAGATTTGTGATGTCACATCATCACATAGTGAGAGCCATAAATACCCTCTTAACTTCCTATTTTCTCTCCCCATTATTGACTCTCTCTCAAGCTAAACAGTTTTTTTCTTTTTTATACATCATCACACAGTGGGAGCCACAAATACCCCCTCTTAACTTCCCATTTTATCTCCCCATTATTAACTTTCTCCCAAGCTAAACAGTTTTTTTCTTTTTTATCTTTATGTTTATCATTAATGGTTATTTGAAAAATCTTCTATTTTTTTTCTTAAACATCCGTGCATCACACGGGGTCTTCGCGCTAGTAACAATAAATAAAAATAAGAAAGAGTCAGATTGAGATGGTATTAATGCATTTAACGAAAGGGCACAGGTGAGAATTAACGAGTTGGCGTGAGTTGCAAGAAGGTGTTAGAAGGGAAACAGAAAGCTGAAAATTGATAAGAGTGCAAGGGTCACCCTCCTTCAATTACTTTCTCCCCTCTTCTTTTTTTAGCGAGATATCATTATCCATTACCAAGAAAGAAGGTTGCAACTATTGACTCCATTTTCTGAATTTATCTGAAATGTTAATGCCATTAGAGTAGCAGCAGCAGGTGCTAACACAGGAACCCCACATCTCCCGCTGGGGGCACGGATCAATCTGCCCTGTCATCACCATTCTTGCTGTGATTATGATCGTAAACATCATACATCATTGCTGCTACAATCAACTGGACGGCTCTGCTGTGGAAGGAGAATCATGGGGAATGACCAATATGATTTTGAAGGTTGGGTCAAGATCGATCAAATTCCCGCTTGCATAGATGGATGAATTGATTATCCAACACCACCACCAAAAAGTTGGTGGTTTGACTTTGCCCAAGAGGGTGCAATTAAGAGTTGCAGGCATTGGCACTTGCATTCCACTCTGTTTTATATCTCAAAAAGAGGGGCCAATGCTTTGGGGGTGACGAGTGACACTAGCAAAATCCATCAGTATAATTCTGTGAATTTTTTAAGTTCTATTTATTGTAAAGCTAATTTCTGTTTACCTGCTTGTGATTTGAGTGATATTTTTGTTGTGCCTCTAAATATGTTTCTGTATTTTCCTTTTCTCTCGATTCTGTGAATTCCATTCCTCTGTTATATGTTAGTTTGCAGAAAGCATTAAAACATTCCTCAGTCAGTGGAATGCACTAGAGTCTAAGGCATCATTTGCCAACTAAATTTTAAATTCCTAGTCAGTTTATCGCCAGTGAGTGTGCATGGGTTGTGTTCCGTGGGAGTGCAAAGATGTCAAATGCCTTTTAATGCTGGCGGGCTCCCTGCTAGTTAACACTGAAGGTGATCCCAGGTCTCTGAAATATCACTATTTGGAGACTTCAGTTCCAGTCCATAGGGCAATACTGGGGTACAAGTGAACTTGAATCTGCTGCAAGAGGGATTTGGCTGCAAAAGGCTAGTCCACCATGTTACCTCAGCTTTTAAGGTTAGGATTAAGGGTTTCAGTAAGCTACTTCGTTTTAAAAAAATCCTAGGCTATCAATGATGCTAGCTGACAAGCCTTCTGCAGCCTTTTTGAAGCCAAATCCCCATTGCAGCAGATACAAGTTCGGAGTGGAGTTAACAACAATGCTAATTTAAATTTCCCCCCTGTTTGTGTACCGGGAAAAGAAAGCTAGTTTAGAACATGCGTTTCATTTTCTTGACATAGCAACATTCAATTAAGCTATATATATAATAGATTATGATGCAGAACAGCCAAGTTTCATATGAACTTACAAGAATGTCAGACACTTTCGTTTGGTTGACCTGGGCCTGAAGGTGTAATCTTGCTTTTATATTTTTGGGGCTGCTTCATTTTGAGAAGATGAGAGAGACCTGCAACAACGTGCAGCCGGCTGGTAGGAACGCCTGTCTTCGCTAGTGCTCTGCCATCTTTGTCCAAGAGTACAAAGCAAGGAACATACCTGATGTCGTAATAGAGGAGCTGCATGAACAACGAAATATTTTACAGAAATGAATAAGCTAAAAGTTTCCATATTTAATCTTAACGAAATTGAGTAATATTTATACGCCCCGTATTACATGTCTACAATGGATGCAAGGAGATACATGTATGTATGTACATAAGAAGCACAAATGCATAGCCAAAGAGAATAGTTGAAACACAAGATGATGGTTACCAAACGAAGTCAAAGCATGGTTTAAAATATCGATGCGTATCGACCGATACAGGCCGATACGTATCCTATTTGGAGCTACCCGATACACTGGTACGCTGGAAAAAAAAAATCAGCTGTATTGGACCGATATACTCGATACGAGGATTTTTCAGTTAATTTTTTTTCTCCTTCCATTTACACTAGGATCCACAATACAGACTTGATATACACAACTTATTTACATAATATATTATATAAGTAAATGATTTTAACTTGATTTTACTTTCATTTACTTTAGATATTAATATGTAAATAAGGTTATCCCCCTGGTTATGATGCCCCAGCCCTACTTATTAGGAGCCATTGATTATGATGCCCCAACCCAACCCTACTTATCAAGAGCCACTGGTTATGATGCTCAGTCTCAGTCTTTGACTGACAGTTATACCACGACTCAACAACAGACATATGTACAAATGTACCTGGACATGTACCGCACGATGATGACTTGGACACAGTGGTGTCATCATGTCTGGACCACTTATGATGTATCACTCTACTCAATTCCTGATCCCACAATGATAGAGAATGAGCTGACACGAAGCTTAATGTGGTATTGAGCTTCTATCATGTATGTAATTTGATTTATAAATACAAGGATCTATGTATTTTCATATTTTTGATTTATGAATGCAACTGAACTTCTATCACTTGGTTAAGTAATTATGGTTTGTGTTTTCATACATATTTATCAGCGCGCACGCCTTTTTTAACTTATAAATTTGTTAACTCTTATATGTATGATTATAAATGTAGTTGGATGCTTTTATTTAGTTTGTTTTTAGCTTATATTTGCATTAAAAGAGGTTTTATGTAAGGTATCCAAGTTTTTCCTTGCCTATCCAAGCTTTTTTAGCGTATCCTAAATTTTTCCGCCGTATCCAACCGATACGGTACCGATATGCCGATACGTATCCAATTTTAGACTTACCGATACGGCAACCAATACCGATATGTTGAACCATGAGTCAAAGTGAATGATACTTTTATCTACGACATTCAAGTAGAAGATCATCCTCATCAAGTTATGCTTACACCAATCTCTAGACCACTGAAATTTTATCACGCTTCCTTTTAATCACTGAATCCTCTTTAGGGCATCTACTTGCAGACTTTACACAAGTACATGTATGTACGGACATACTTAATATGTATATATCCATAGCCAAACAAAATGGCTGAAGGACAAAGAAGGGATGATCATAGCAAATGAAGCTACATGAAGGATAACTTGTATTTATGAAATATACTAGATGAATAGAAAAGCATCATCATAAGGTATGCTTGCACTAGCTCCTGACGAAATAAGTTGGATCGCATTTTCTTCTAAATAGCCAAGTCTTCTTCAGCCTATTTATTTTCCTGAGCCCTTAGGGTATTCCATCAATTTCAGCTGTTGCAAAAGGCATAAAAAGCAGCTTCAGTAATGTTTCTGACTTGCACCTCCAAATTTAAATCGACAACCACTCCTATACTGGCCATAGAACCAGAATTATCACAACCATCATGTTAGTGTTGACAAAGGAAACTTGGATAAAACGAAACAACAAAACAGGACTTTCTTGTTACATAATTAAGTAGTAAGGGCTGTCAAGTGTAAACATTATTTAAGACTCACTAATTGTTGTTATTTAACTTTATAAAATCAATTCTTATGGACATTATTGTTTTTTGAGGTTTATTTACATGTTATAGTCAGTATTTGAACTAGATAGTTGATATTGATAGTCATTGACAAATCCACTTACTTAGATACGTAGCTGCATCGAGTCCTTTGGAAAGTCCAAGTTCAAAGAAAGTTGATAATAGTAGTAGATACGTAATGAATGTTGACACAAACCTGACCATTGATCTTTTACACTTAATAGGTAAATAACTGAATGTTAAAAATTCATATAAACAAGCGCATCAATAAATTGGATCACCAAGATGAGCCATTCAGCTACTGAATCCATTAATCATTTAACACATTAATGAGTAAATCTGTCTGCAAATAATATTCAAACTCCAGTGGTCTTCTTCTTCCTTTTTTTTTTCAAATTTACATAGTTTTTGCCTTCCCACAGTTTTAGCTCTCTTCATTTAAAAGATAATATTTCAGGTACTTTACTGAGTCTAATCAGAGTTGGCAAGTTGAGTCAGTATCAGTTCCAAATGATTCAGTTTCTGATACTGAGACTTAATCCTAACTGTCAACCCCATGACCATGCACTTATCTTCTCCAGTCACAAAATAACCAGTTGCCTCAATTCCCAACAGCATTAGATTACAAAAGAGTAATGCTCTACGTCATTAAAACCTACCGAACCACTACGCGAAACATCAACATAGGCAGGGTAATGAAACAGGGAAAAGACTAATCTAGATATGACCATTTTGTAGTCAACATAAGATCCAAGGTCATATACCTTCATAATCTTTTTGGTTCATATCAGTACTTCTCCTGTTATGTACCAAATATATTGAGGTATCTACATCTAGTTAGGACATGCCATTCATATCATATCTCAAGCATGTCAGTAAGATGGTTCTCTACACGATGCTGATTGTGAACACCCAATTTTTACACCCCTGAAACCCCTCTTTTGATTTAATTTTATTGATTATTTTTGTTTCCTTAATTGGATTCATTTTATTTTATTTTTATTTTCTTTGTTATTATTATTATTATTATTATTTTTCTTTCTATTTATTTTGTATTTTGGTCTCCGAGAGAGAGAGAGCCCTCCAATTGCACGTGCCCTTGAAATCCAAATCCATGTCATTAAAACCCTTTTATCAAGCCCAAGCCCGGATCCAAAGTTTGTTTTAAAATTTAAGTTTCATAAAAGCCCAAGCCCATTTAAAGAACCCTAATTCCCAACCCTATCTTACTCTATAAATGCCCCTTTATGAGGTCAGATGACCTCATTTTCTCTTCTCCGCTCGTTTTCGGCAGCAGAGAGTTCTTGCTCTCACATCTCTCTCTTCCATCCATCTCGCCGGCGAAACCTTCCACGGTTAGTCCAGTAGAGTCGGCGATGTCCAACACATTTTTCTCTTCTCGATTCGGCGCCTAGTTCCTCGTCGGAAGCTTCATCACCAACAATATTGGCTCTCAGCTAGTTACAGCCACACCAGAGCTCTCACCATCTTCTCCACTGGGAGCTCGTCGCTCATCAATTTGTCAAGTTCAGTCCCAGGCGCTGATCCTTCTCTCCTCAGACCATTTTGGAGAACGCAACATTTCTGAATGTTTTTTTTTCCTATAACGAATTCCATCTCGGGTAATCCGATCATCTTCCTTATCTCTTGCGATTGTTATACTGTGATTTTAGTCCGTATTTAACTTTTCTAACCTGTTTTTTTTATTTATTTCTTTCTTTCCTAGATTCTAATCTTGTTTTATTTTAATTCTTTTCATTTATTTTTCTGTTTTCGGTTGCATTTATGCAGAACCGAGAAGATTCAGTTCTCCGGTCATCTTCCCCGGCGTTGCCGTTTCTAGCTAAGTCGTTCTGAGATCCTCTTCACCATTTCCAGGTTCCTGTGTGACCCTTGTAGGCTTCTCTTATTTCCAGTTCCCTTTTCCTTCTTGATCTAGATCCATAGATCAAGAGTTTCGAATCCGGATCTATAGATCTAGATCTATGTTTGCTAATTTTTGTTATCATCCCGTTTATTTTTATTTTTTTTGGTTCATCTTTGTTCTCTTTTGTTCATCACTCATGCAACCACCACTAAAATCCGGCCAAGTCCAGTCTCAGGTGAACCATGTTTTTTTGTTAGATTTCTGTATATTTTGAGAATTCCTTTCTTATTTATTTAGTTATTTATTCATGTATATTCATTTTTGTTCATAAATTTGGTCTGCAACTCCCCTTTCCCAGTTACAGATCTATTTCCCCTCCACCTCACTCCTTGCGAGTTCCACCTCCAGTAATTCCATTCGTCCCTGTCCTTCTCTCATCCCAACTTCTTTCTAGATTTCTAGGTCTAGTTTTCTAGATCCAGATTTCTAGATCTGGATAGTTAAATCCAGTTTTCTTGGATTTCTCTTTGATCTTAGTTATGTGAAATTACCGCCCTTTACTTCCTCGGCTTTTCCGGCCCTCTGGATCTGGATCTATACATTTAGAAATTTTTAGTGATTTTAATATTTTTGTTTTTATTTTATTATTATTAATTGCTTATGTTCTTTATCTGTGCAGGAGAAACAGCACCATTCCAGTGCTCTTATCTCTCACTTTTTTGTTTTTTGTTTATTTTAAAATGTTATTTTGGTATCCATTGTTCTGTGGATTTTCCTTGTTTTTTTGAGAGATAGAGTGGTCCTTCTACTTCTCAACCATCATCACCTTCCCCTAACAACCCTCGCAGGTATATCTCTCTTCCCTCTTTTCTATTTATTACCCTCTATTTATTGTAGTATAATGTTTTAGATATTTCACAGTTTGAGTGGGAGATTTGAATCCTTTGGGCCCTTAGATCGGGCCATATGGTGGTGAATTGAGGCCCATAAGCCCCTAGAATCATTTTAGAATTTTTGGGCTTACCTTTTAAGGTCTTGGAAAGATAGTGGACCAAAGCCAATTGACCATTAGTGGTCAATGGGCCTTGGCCCATTAACTTTCTCTTTGGGCCCCATTTATTTTGTCATGTATGTATATATTATCCATGTGTGTGCAATAGTTTTCCATTTTGCCTACAATGGGCATTTAGGTAGTCTTTTAACTTACTTCGTTAATTAGTCTAACAAAAAAAAAAAATCAAAAAATATATATAAAAAAAAAAAAAATCAAAATAAATTAAAGGTACTGGTATATCTCCCCTTGGGACCTAGAGCAGGGTACGTATTTAAACCATAACCTCTATTGGTTTAAGGCCGCTCGATCCGCCCTGCTCTTTGCCTTTAAGTTAATTAAGTCAGTTAGACCTAATTTTCTTTTTTGCCTACCTTAGGCACTTAGGTTAGTTTTTGACTAGTTAAACTTGCCAAAATTAAAAAATACAAAAAAAATAAAAAAAAATACAAAACAACAAAAACATTTTTAAAAAAAAACCCACAAAATTCAAATAAAGACTTACCCTAATAAATGAACGCCCCCTAGAGCTCCCCCACGAGCACCTAGCTACGCAACCATCTCCCGGAATGAGATTCATAAATCTCAATTCCAATTCCCCCAATTCAAGCACGAGTTGGAAGTGACCACACTCCGAAACGAGTATAAAAACAGTCACCACCTCCGAATTACTATTAGGGTCTGATTCCGACTAACCGGATAAATAGGCAGCCCAAACCAGGGTTCGACCCCAACCAAAGATAAAATTTTTACACCCATATGGATTTATGTTTAATTAGCAAAATTAATAATTGTTTAGGAAATTTTAAGTGATTTTAAATATTTGGCTTAGACCTAATGAGTAGGTTACCATCATTGGATGGAGGTCCTGGGGTGCCTAATCCCTTCCCCAGGACCTAAATGGATCTCTTACCAAAACTACTCTGAACCGTAGACCCCCTATTTTTGGATTTATCTTGGGTTCCTACTTCCCCTAAGTAGGTGGCGATTCTTAGAATAAATTTAGTGTTATTCCTCTACTCTCGGACCTTGTCTCGACACTTAGAGTTGAGAAGGGAGGAAAGGCGGTAAATTTATGTGGTTACACTGATCAAAGGTGAATCTTAGATATCACCACTTCTTATCCAAACTAAATTGTTGTTCCTACCTCTCCATGAAAACCATCCAGTTCCGATTCTTGCTTTCAACAATGCCATTTTGATTGTGGAGGCTACTATTTCAGATTGTTCCCATTATCAACCAGAAATCAAGGGGAGTACTGATGAACTAGATTCCCGCTTATCAGAACTGAAATCTTAATTAGTTTCATAAGAAATCCATTTTAATTGCACCAGGTGTCATAAATATAAAAGAGTGTTTCATTCCAAATCCAATTGATTTTAATGTACCCATTCTTTTCAAACAATAAGAAAGGATCCCAAAAACACAACAAAGAAAAAGAATCTTAAATAAGCTCATAGAATCGGAATCTTCATCCTTCAGTTTCGCCGCAAACAAGTCACAAATACCTGATTCTAAACAAACGAACTTCTAATCTCGAACGCATAAGAGCAGCCGAGGTTGGTTTGACACATCCAGTGACAAACCCTAGAACTCGAAGCAGGAATGTTTAAATTTCAACACTTGAGGGAAGAACTTAAGGTTACCTCAGGAAGCCACTTCTCGTTCTCAGCGTCCGCCATGACGATGTGGAGCCAGTCTGAATTCCTAGCCTCCAATTCCATGACGAGATCGAGTAGGGAGTTGCAGAGCCTGCACTTGGGGGAGTAGAATTCGATCACCGTCGCCTCTTTCCCGATTGCCAGGGCGGAAGCTAAAGCTCGATGCTCCGCTTCTCCTTGATCTTCAGGAGTCAAGATCTTCTTCTTCGTTGTCATCGACGTGCTCTTATCGGTGATCCCAACTTTGAATTGATAGGGTTTGAAGCCTTGGACCAAGGGATATAGGTTTTTTGAAGCTGAGTCCCAGAGATGGAGAGCAAGAGATCCGAGATTTTGAAGAGATTGGAAGAGCCAAGGACCATCGAAGTTGCAGAGGTTAGGGTTTTTAGGGTTTTGGTGGATGTCCCATGGCCATTTCAAGCAGAAGAGAGGATGTTTTGGAGCGGCTCCCATGTTTGCCATCGTCAGAAATCACCCGGAATGAAGATGTTCGGGTCCCTAAACCTGTCCCTGGATCCAGAAACTTGGGTTCCTTCACTTGACCAGTTGAGGAATTGAAATATTGAGGGTAGACCTTTACCTAGGGATGGCTCGAGCCGAGCTTTTATCGAACGTGTAAATATTAGGGGTGCACATGGGTACTGGTCAAACCGTGAACTGGACTGAACCGGCCACCATGCTCTGGTTTGGTTCGGTTTTTTTAAAGGCACGGTCCGGTCCGGTCCTGGGTCTATTTTATTTAAACCGATTTTCTGTGGTTCGGTCTTGATTTTTTCCAATAAGAATCTGAATCGAATCGAACTTAAAACTGAACGTGGAACCGCGAATCGAACCGAACTAAAAACCGAATTTGGAGAATCGAACTGAATCTAAAACCATATGAGAACCGTGTGTGTATCTATCTATCGTATATCTATATATTATATACTATCATCTTTTCTTTACTATTATAATGCAAGAGGCATGCGTAGATGATTTTTTCAAAATTCTCAAATTACCCTTATATAAAAACAAAACATTGATTTAATATTTTACTTTAATTCCCAAACTATCCTTACCTTTGATTTAATGTTTTACTTTAATTCCTAAATTACCTCTTACCATCTATCGATTTAGAATCACAGCCAGTCGCGATTGACCTCGGGGAGAGTTCAATCACACCCGTGGGTTAACACGTGCCCCTTTTATTTCCTATTAACTATGGTTAACTCCTTCCCCTCGCTCTCACGTGCAATGCACGCGCCACTAGCGAGTTCAATCAGGTGTCGTTAACTCCTTCTCCCCGCTCTCACGTACCACCCGCTAGTATATAT
The DNA here is from genome assembly GCA_015143295.1 of Tetracentron sinense. Lineage (NCBI taxonomy): Eukaryota > Viridiplantae > Streptophyta > Magnoliopsida > Trochodendrales > Trochodendraceae > Tetracentron > Tetracentron sinense. Next base: position 3,808,325 of record CM026552.1, read on the forward strand.
AAATATAAATACTAAAATATAAGTTACTAACTCTAATCTCTAAACCTACCTATCACTGCTAAATACTTTCCCCCTCCGCCTCCACCTTCTTTTAGTGAAGAAAAATTTGAGAGACTTCCCCTCCTCCTCCGCCTCCACTTTCCTTCTTCCCCTTCCAAGGACTTCCCCTCCCCTGTGTTCGATGCTTATGTTTTGCATTTGGTTGTGCAGAACTATAGAGAACTGTGAGTAAATGTCAGGTATGGGGGACACCAACGCTACTAGCAATGATGTGTTGCATGTGCATGTTGAACCAGACAGAGGTCTTATGGCTCTTACCCCCATTTCTATCACAGAAAACTGTGAGGCTAAGGTTAGTGTAACTCCACCTGAGAAAAAAGCTTACAAATCTAAATTCGAAGTATGGGAGCATTATACAAAGATTAAATTTGATAATGGGGAAAACCTGAGAGAGCAAAATGTAATTATTGTATTGCTAAGTATTGTTGTTCTAGTGCTAATGGGACTAGTAGATTGTGGAAACATTTATCTAAATGTCTCAAGTCTCCCTTGAATGCAGACAAAACTCAAAAAATGTTGTCTGTGATCCAGAAAATATGGCACGAAGGGGATACTAGTTCTGCTATTTATCTTGTCGCTTGGAAATTTGACCAAGAGTTGTGTAGAGATGCCCTTGTCAGGATGATAATAGTTGATGAGTTGCCCTTTAAATTCGTGGAGTGTGAAAGATTTAGGTATCTTATGAATGTTTTGCAACTCAAGTTTAATTTAATCTCGCGAACTACTGTGGTGAGAGATTGTTTGATGTTATATGCAAATGAAAAAAAGAAGTTAAAAAATGTTTTGAGTAGGTCTGTTCAAAGACTTTGCTTTACCACTGATTTACGGATTTCTTTGCAAAATATTTCTTACATGTGTCTCTCATAACACACTTCATTGATACGGATTGGAAGTTACATAAAAGAATTGTTAATTTTTGTGCAATTTCTAGTCACAAGGATGAGTCAATTGGTAAAGCAATTGAATTGTATTTGATTGATTGGGGTGTAGAGGATATGTGTTCTATAACTGTTGATACTGCAAGTTTGAATGATGTGGCTATGGGGTTTTTGAAAAAGAAATTGAATAAAAGGCATAGTTGTGTTTTAGAGGGTGAATTCTTGCATATAAGATGTTCTGCACATTTACTTAATTTAATTGTAAAAGATGGAATGAGTGAGGTGCATGATTCCATTGCTAGAATTAGGGGTGCTGTGAAGTATATTAGGAGCTCTCCTTTAAGATCTCAACAATTTAAGAAATGGAAATAGTTAACGTACCCATGAAATCCATTTCCAAACCTAAGGCACCACCTCATTGGTGGATGCCCCCTCTTAAATACTCACCACAATTTGTGAGTATTTAAGAGGGGGGCATCCACCAATGAGGTGATGCCTTAGGTTTGGAAATGGATTTCATTAGTACACCTATCAATACTCTTTAAGAAATGTATCAAGCGATAGAGAATTGGATGTAAAAGTTGGTTGATTCTTAATGTTCCAACTAGATGGAATTCAACATATCTTATGTTGGAGACGGCAATTAAATTTCAAAAAGCATTTGAACGGTTTGAAGAACAAGAACCTCTATTTGAGAGGGATCTTAAAGATGGACTTCCTACAGAGGAAGATTGGAAATATGCAATGGTTTTAGCTCAGTTTTTAAATACTTTTTACGATGCAACTACATGCCTTTCAGGGTCTTCCTATGTGACAACTAATATATATTTTCATGAAGTTTATGAAATAGAATGCACCATAACTAAGTGGTCAAGGAGTGCAGATTTTTTAAAGTTCTATAGCACGTAAGATGAATGGAAAGTTTGATAAATATTGAGGGAATATTGATAAAGTTAACATGTTGTTGTTGATTGCTGTGGTGTTGGATCCTACTTATAAATTGAGATATGTGGAATTTTGTTATGCTCATCTTTATCCAACTAAGAAGGTTGAAGAGTTGTCTAGGAAGTTACGAAGAACATTAGATCGATTTTTTAATTTTTACCAATCCCAAGATGTAAAGTTGTGTGCTCCATCTACTAATTCTACACACACTTCTAATTCTACCGAGTTTGAGGTGGATAAACCTGTTATTCAACCAACAAAGAAGTTTAGAAGGAGTACATATTTAAGACACTTGGAAGCAAAAGAAAGTGAGGGCAGCAAGTCGGAAGTGGATCGATACTTAGACGAAAGTGTTGTGAAGGAAGATGAAAAGTTTGATATATTGAATTGGTGGAAAGTCAATGCTTCTAAATATCGCATACTATCTAGGATGACATGAGATGTGTTAGCCATTTCTGTCTCTACTGTTTTTGTCTGTACTATTGCTTCAGAGAATTCTTTTAGCATAGGAGGTCGAGTTTTAAACCAATTTCGTAGTTCATTAACTCCGAAGATTGTGGAGTGTTTGATTTGTACACAAGATTGGTTACGTGCATCAACATTTCCGATTAATATTGAAGAGAAGTTAGAAGAACTTGAACAATTTGACCTGTGAGCCTGTGTTAATTTGTTCATCATTTCAGGACTTATTTTTCTAAGTATTTTTTAATTTGTAGTGTTAACCTTTTGGGTTAATGGCCTGTGAGCTTATTTGTGGCCAGCTGTGAGCCTTCTTTTGCTGCTGGCTTGCTGTGACTTGTTTGTTGTGGCCAGTGAGCCTATTTGTGGCCTATGAGCCTTCTTTTTATGTATTTTAAGATCTTTTTATTATGGCTGCAAATTACTATTAATTACAGGTCTGAAACAGGTCAATAGCAGGTCAAAAATAGGCCTAAAATAGGACTAAATTATGTTGAATTACAAACTGCAAACCCGTTGGTAGAACCGAACCAAACCGAGGCTCTACGGGTTGGTTCCAGAACTGAACCGATGTAGCTTGGTTTGATCCTGGGTTGGTTTTTTCAGAACTGAGGTTCTTCGGTTCGGTTCCAAAAAATTCTCAGAACTGAACCAAACCGAACTAGGTGCACTCCTAGTAAATATATCAAGAGGAGTGCTAGCTCCAGTTTTATTTACTCAAAATTTTTCCACAGACGCAAGATTGGATCTAAAAGTGGAGATGTTTCATATTTTAACAGTTAAAAAAAATAAAATTAGAGAACTTTTGACATTTGTAGCCATCCAATTGCATCTTTGGAAGATCTTCAACTGGGGCTAGCAAAATCGAAGCTTGGCTCGAATCGTTTTTGAATGAGCAAAATTTAGCTGAAGTCGCTTAAGCTTTTACCTTTTAATGGTAAATTTAAAAATAATCTTTTAATGAGATGAAATCTTTTAAATCCATCATCTTAGGTGGCGTTTGGTAACACTAATCTAAATAGGGGAGCGCTTATTTCAAAATTGTGCTTAGCTGGACTTTAGATCGTTGAGGAGTGCTTGGGTGATGGTTGTTAGGTTGCAAGTGTGTGGTGTGTGTGTGTGTGTGAGTGCATGGGGTGTGTGTTGCCTTTGTCTCGTCTTCAGGTATCGCCTTGTGGTGTAGTTGAGTTAACCCAAAAAAAAAAAATTGAAGGTTAATTGGATGTCTACATTTTTTTGAAGTTGAGGATTTTACCTCTTATTAAAAAAGTAGCTCACTAGCTACTTTAGGGCCGGCCCAAACTATTTGGAGGCCTAAAGCGAGAATTCTAAATGTAACTTATTTTTTAATTGGACTCGCTATAAAATGGGTTTTTATTTTTAATATTTTGAATGAGGCTTTTTTAGGATTTCTTTTTACTAAATCAGGTTCATAAAGTCATCAAAGCCCACGCTTTGAGGCCTTCATTTTTTTGAGGCCTAAAACGCGGGCTTTGATGACTTAATGGACGGGCCGGCCTGACTACTTTTCGAAAAAGCTCTACTTTAAAAGGATGTAGACATCCATTAACCTTCAACTTAATAATCTAAAGCCTAACTAAGCACATTTTTCAAATAAGCTCTACTTATTTAAAGTAGTGTTATCAAACGTCACCTTAATCTATAACTTTTACACAAAGTAACCTAAGCATAATAAGGGTGAAAGTATTCCCTTGATGATAATAGTATTTCATTTTCCCCTTAGATATGTTAACCATGTACTTAACTTGAATATTTTAATAATAAGAAAATATTTTAAGTATACATAATCAAGCCGACCTTTTAACGGGGGAGTAGGGATATGTTCATGCTGGGCTCATTAACTAAATGGGCTCAAAAAACAAGCTCAAGCTTGACTTTGTTTAATAAATAGAAGAATGGGCACGGCGAGCCGAGCTTGAGCTGTTTGTGAGCAACACCTTATTCGTTAATCACCTCTATCTTTAACCCCGCCCCAAATGCCACCAGGCTTTGAAGTTAAGGACGAGTTGGGCTAGCCACAGCTAATTGGGACTGGGCTCAAGTAAACACTTGGCCATAGCCCTAATAGTATTTCAATATACTTTATTTCATGTTCTAAGAAATAAATATTTTATGATAAAAATGTAATTTATATCAAATTCACTAATCTTGGTAAAGGTAAGAATTCTGATTTTTAAACAGACTATGCAGTCTCATGAAGGTTAACAGAAGGTTAACAGCTCCCCCTATGGTAAATTTATAGTATGCATACATATTGTTGTTATCGCGGGTCTGAAAACTATAAATAATAGACTGTGATGAGAGTTTGGCTCAAGGTTGGATTCTAAGGGTATATAGACTAGGCACCTCGATGTAATCTGACTCGATGTGCAATCATACACCTTATTTTTCTACAAAATGGTGTCTTGGGTGGTTCACCAATTGTCAACCACCTCATGTGATTGGCTGAGATTCATTCTCATGAGTTGTGGTGTGTGACGGTTAACATGTCCATCGTTTAGCCTAATTTCAAATACTAGATTCACAACCCATTAACCAATGACCCAGATTAGTAACAGTTAATCGAGGTTGTGGTCTAACTGTATTTGTGATACAAAAAATGTCGTGTCTAGGAGTGTCAATGGGTTGGGTAGGTCTGCGGTCAGCCCATTCTAACCCAATTATATAGCTAGGCAGGCCTAGCGAGCTTGGCCAAATGATACCCCTAGTCATGTTGGCTTCAGTTCGATGAACACGTGCGATCCGAATCCTAACACAATTTTATGGTTGAGGTGAGAGAGAACAAAAACATAACCAAAAAATGGTTACATTAGTGAATTTGTTAACATTTCTGACCCTTTAAAAAGGGGGCATGCGGTAAGTTATTTGAAATTTCAACCATTGAATGTCAAGGAGAGTCCAGAAAGACACTTGCCAAAATCAGACTACATAAATTCTTTAGGCCGTCCAATCGAATGTGAGAGAATAAATCATTTTTATAGCCTAGATAAAGGTCTAGGAAGACCCTAAGAGGATAATGCAACAATTGGAATCTCAAACAACTTAACGATGTGTCTACTTTTATGGGCCAGCCTGCCCTAATGATAAGGAGGGTTTTTTTTTTTGTTTTTGATTGAAATGATATCATGTAACACAGCTAGACCTAAGGTAGCCGCTAAGGTGCCGTAAGAATAAGTCTAAGCAACTACTCCAAAAGGGTGAGTCTTAATATAAGGAGGGTTGTTGACCCCTTATACATCCCTCCAAAATTGCGGTTTCGGACGACCCCAACGACATCGAAATTGGGTTTATTTCGAATATCAGATTTCAGTCAAAATTTCAGATTTCGAAAATTTTGGAATTTCGGCTGAAATCTGATTTTTTAAAAAATGGTTTTTGAAAATTGTTTTTAATTAAAATTCTGAAATATTTTAAAATTTTCATTGAAATTTTGAAAATTTATATATTAATTTTAAAAATAAAATAATAATATTTATATAAATATATAAAATTTTAATAAAATATTATTTTTTAACATATATATATCAATAAAATATATATATATATATATATATATATATATATATATATATAATTAATAAAATAATAATATTTTAGATTTCGAATTTCATCGAAATCCCGCAACTTTTCAGGATTTTGGTTGCGGGATTTCGGCTCTGATTGGCTGACCGAAATCTTCGAAAATTCTGAAATTAAAAGCCTTAGTCCATTTCCTAATGATAAGGAGGGTTTACATATGAAAATGGTGGGTGGTAATGACCACTAAAGACAATTATTGGCCTGGGATAAGTTGGGGTGTCCACTTCGATGATACACACATTGTATATGTAGATCATGCTTTGTCGTATGTGCGTGGAATCAACCTCGGCCGTGTCCCTCTCTCTCTATGTGGTTGAGCTTACAACCAACCCAGCCATCGAAAACTGGGTAAGCACCCTCGTTGAGTTCCATGCCACTTGTCCATTAATATAATGGATTTTTGTCATCATACTTGGATTAGATTTGGTGGAAAAGTTATCATGTACTCCGCCACTTACTACTTAAAACAACCCACATGTTAAAAACCTTCCGTTTCATAACTCATGGATTAACCAAGCAAGTTATACATAAAAATAAAAAAGGTTTTAATGATTTGTGCGAAAAATGATAAACTTAGACAGAAAAACCCAAATCGAGCCGACATATCCACTGTTAGAAAATAAAACAAAATTTATAGGCGTATCTTGAGTCCCAATCTTGTCAAATTGCGATTGAACGCTTCCGGTTGCCCTTTAACTCTGGTTAAAAAAATTTAATGGATAAATATATATTAAAAAAAGAAGAAGGTTAGATTGTTTAATTCGAAGGGGGAATTTTAACTACAGCTAAACGAGGGTTAAAAGAAATAAATGTTGACTTGTGGGGGTGTGATTGAACACTCGCGATTGAATGTGATCCCAAGTCGTGTATATTTTTAGGCTTGTAGCAACAGGCAGGCAGTAGTCATAAACAGAAGAGTGGATGTTTGAACTTTGAAATTATATTTATTTTTATTGGGAGTGTAGGTTATTTATTAGTGTTGCGGTGGCAAAGGAGACGAAGAAGGAAGAAGGAGGAAGGAGAGATGGTGAAGCCACGGTGCTTTATAGACATAAGCATAGGAGGAGAGCTTGAAGGGAGGATTGTGATAGAGCTGTACAGCGACGTGGTGCCCAAAACTGCTGAGAATTTCAGAGCTTTATGTACTGGTGAGAAGGGCATTGGCCCTAACACCTCCGTTCCTCTCCATTACAAGGTCTCTCTCTTTCTAGATATCTCTCTCTAGATATCTCCTTGAGTTTTGAATAGGTGGAAATGACTGTCATACCCTTGCGTTTTTGAGAAAATCACAGGCTTTTTGACTTGTTTTGTTTTCTTGGTGATTTATGTAAGTTAAGGGTATGTGACTGTATTTTCTGCTCAGTTGTAATCGTATTGGGTTGTTTTGTTGGTGATTTATATAAGTATAACCGCATTTTCTGCTCAGTTGTAATCGCAGTTTGAATAATGTTTGGAAGATCATATTCTTAAAATCTATGGCACTTGTAATCACTTTTGCTTTTGTTTCCTATGCAATTCTAAGACAAGTAATATTAGGACATCAATTGATAGAAAGAACTGATCACCTTCACATTGATATTTACTGTATGTGAAACAGTAGATGGTAGATTTGGATCAGAGGGTTTAATTCGGGCCAAGGATTAAATATACGATTTCGGGGATGTATCGGTTCAGACGATACATACATACATACATACATATATATAATCAAAACCTATATGTATCGGTTTCATTTTCGGTCTAGGCGATATATATATATATATATATATATATATATATATATAATCAAAAAAATAAAATAAAATGAGTTATAGGAACCAAATTTACCCAATATAAAGTCATTGAAAGCGACTCAAAGACAATGTAGAAAACACAATTACAATTACATAATGAATGAAAACATGAATAACTAATAAACGAAACATATAGCCTGTTTCGTGTCAGTATAAATATCATACAAGGGGCTACCGAAACCTATACGTATCGTCTGTTTTGTATTGGTTTCGGCAATTTTTATTTCCATGATTCGGGCATTCATTGGGAGTGTGTTGTAGTCTAGCAGCTGGAATCAAGTTTTGTGTGTGTGTAAGGAATTCATTTAGTTAAGGAATTGCATTTGAACTTATATTTTTTCTTCAATTACTTGGCGAGTGCTCTTAATTGCCAGTCACTTTTAGTTTCCTTTACTCTTGGTTTCCTTATATATCTATATCTGCAATAGTAAGTGCCGAATTCAGATTCTATGTTGATATCCTATAACCAGTTGCTCATTCCTTGGATTTGGAAAGTTGCGAACTCTGTCTTGTAATCATTTATCATTTAGGAATATTTTTGGGGTTTATTCCTAGCCAAAGTTGTTTTCATATATTCATTTGGTTTCGATGATGGTAACGAAGAAGTTTGTCATGTCTCTACATTATTATCTTTCGTGTGGGATCACGGAGGATTCAAATCTTTGGGTATTGGTCGGGATGCATATCTCTCAGCAGAGCTTCATCATACATTAGCCATCTCATCTTGGACTCAGTCCTTTTGCCTCAAAGGCCTTAGTGATGAGAGCCTTAGATGCTCCCTTATCCATGTAGAGGGGATTGATATATCTGACATTGGAGCTCACTTTTTTGTTGATTCATTCTTAGTTGATCCCTTCACCAATCCTTTTTTACCCCCAGTAACTCAGTAAGTTTCCCGGTTCTTTAGACTTGCTGAGATCAACTAGGAAAGCAACATTATATCTATAACAACATCATGCACACACTGTCATGAAAAATTTCAGTCATTGTTTTTGGGTCAAACATGTAAGGAATTTCCTTATTAGAGTAGAAGCAATCATCAATCTTCTTGCTTCTACCCTTCCTCTTTAAGAGAACATGTAATTCTAATGAATGCACAAATATAATGTCGTGCACTCTACTCAACTTATGATCCAATGGTAACATATTGTCATATACTCTGATCCAACTTACTTGTTAAGAAAGCTAAATTCCTTTTCTAGTCACTATACACTTGTCGGAGCAAGCTTTTGATTTGAATTGTTGTGAAGTCAGAAGTGCTCTATTTAGGTGCTATATATTGGTTATATTCACCTATTGGAGAATTTTTCTTGGGATTTTCTTAACCAGCTTGTTAATAATTGGTTAATGTTAATTTCAGGGTGTCTGTTTTCATCGCATTATCAAAGGTTTTATGATACAAGGTGGAGACATATCTGCTGGGAATGGCACTGGCGGAGAATCCATCTATGGGTTGAAATTTGAAGATGAGAACTTTGAACTGAAACATGAAAGAAAAGGAATGTTGTCGATGGCCAATTCTGGTCCTAACACCAACGGGTCTCAGTTCTTTATAACTACTACTCGAACTTCCCATCTAGATGGAAAACATGTTGTATTTGGGAAGGTAATTAAGGGCATGGGGGTGATTCGTTCCATTGAGCATGTTATCACTCGTGATGGTGATTGTCCCACTCTTGATGTTTTAGCCGCGGACTGTGGAGAAATTCCTGAGGGGGCGGATGATGGAATATCTAATTTTTATAAAGATGGTGATACTTATCCTGATTGGCCAGCTGACCTTGACGAGAAGCCTAAAGAGATTTCTTGGTGGATGAATGCTGTAGACTCTGCCAAAACTTTTGGAAATGAGCACTACAAGGTAATTGGTGTGGAAACATGGGTTTGTCAGACATATTTGTTTCCTTTTGAATCTATACTATTTTTATTTATAAAGCAACTTTTTATTTTTTACTCTTTGGGTATTATCAGGATTTGTAATACATATTTGCATAATGTATTTGATGACTATCTTATTTATTAACTTAGCATATCCTGACAAGCTTTGAATCTTTGGCTGTTCATTTGCTTTATGTGGTTGCATTATGTAACCCTAACTATTACTGCATACAGAAGCAAGACTATAAGATGGCTCTTAGAAAGTATAGGAAAGCTTTGCGTTACTTGGATGTCTGTTGGGAGAAAGAGGACATAGATGAAGGTAAACCATTTAGTTTCTCCATGTCCATGTAGTATGGTTTTTTAAATCTTTCTTGTAATTGGCACTGACAATGTTACAGTGGCCTAGTTCCATCTAATTCGTATATCTTTTGTAATTCTACAGAAAATAGTTCATATTTGAGGAAGAAAAAGTCACAGATATTTACGAATAGCTCTGTAAGTTTTCAGACTTCCTTCCTACTACTTGATGGAAGATGTTGAGTACTTTAGCTATAGATATAAGGAGCATCATTTGGTATTTGCATGACATGTGAATCACCAAAATTCAAGATATCTGTCTTTTTCGACTCCAAAAGGTTACGTGCAATGGGCTAGTTTGGGCCAAGTCATACCTGTACTGCTGAAATTCTTCCATGCCAAACCTGACCAAGCTTGTGACCAGATTTAATGTGTTACTGTTGACTCTATTCCCAGAATTAATAGGTGCAATCATAGTTTAAAATTTCAATTTTAATCCCATTTGAAAACAAAATGAGATCCCAAAATTTCATAATTTATTCGATTCTACTGAAAGTTTTGAATGAGAAAAGGCCAAATAGTCAAAATCTAAAACCTTTGTTGCAATGGGCTAGGTCGGATGCTGGCTGTCACAACAAGACCACCTGAGGTATTCAGGATCTGGTTTAAAATCAAAAGTCAAGCATGTCTTTGTCTTCGCTTCAATTTTTTAAGTTTAGGCATAGTTGTAGGGAAACCACGTATAAGGTGAGAATCTCGCTTCATGGGAAGCGATTTCAATTAGGTTTTCCATTTTCTGGGAAACGAATGAGAAACAATCGGGAAATGTCTGGGAAGCGACCGAGAAACGTCTGAGAAACGATTTATATGTCATGATTCTTGGTTACTTGCATAGTATTATTTTTAGGTTATTTTCTTATATTGCAGTTGTACATATATGGTGTAAACTTATTTTTATTTGCTTTATATTAATAATCACTTATTAACCTATGATTCTCATTTCATTTCTTAGTCCTAATTTTTTTTAATATCTTTGAAATCACAACTAACTTGCTTCCTATAGTATTTTCTCAACTACTTCTTGTTTGTTTTTCCAAACACATTTTTACTCGCTTCCCCAATCGCTTCTTGCACGCTTCTCCAATCATTTTTTCGTGCTTCCTCGACTTTTTCATTTTCCACTGATTTTAGGAGCCTCACTTTGTTATATTTGGTTATTTACTAAAATTGCCCTTTGGGGGAGAAGGATGGATTGTTAGTGTGGACGATTTAGAAGATATTGGAGGACATGTATCGTTAGGTTCCATTTGTATACTTGGTGGAATCTGGCATATCTTAACCAAACCTTTTGCATGGGCTCATCGTGCTCAGTAGTAATATTTCATTTCAATTGGAAAATGCAGTCGTTTTGTTTTCGCTTTGCTTCTCGCTCTGGTAATTATTTTAGCACTAGCCAAAATCCTAATGGGCACAATTATAATTACAAAATTAATATAAGCTTCTTTTGTTCTTACATGCTCATTTGTTCGGTTGTTCCTTCAAATTCACAAAATATCTTTTTGCCTAATGTTCCTCAAAATTGCGACATAAGAACAGAATTGAACTTTTTGAATAGAAGCATTGTCTCATAACCCTAATCGTGAAGGACACACAAGAATACAAGCCACTGTCTTATTGGATTATGATGCTATTCACCTTGAACCAAGACATCATATTCTCAAAGTCAGCGGGTTGTATTCTCAGAATATGTACTTCTAGGGTTAGAATATCATCAGTCAAACATTAGAAAGAAAGATGTTTTCTTAAATTTAAAGGCATACCACACTTTTTTACTTTATTCTTGACAACTTCTATTGAATTAAAGGATATGAGATACAATATCAAGTAAGAGAATTTCCTATATACATTGTTCCTATAACACGAGAAAGTAAAACCTTCTCGCTTTTAGCGATTTGGAATATGTGTTGACATCATAAGAGCAACCTGTTGTGGAGAAAATTTGTAAATCATGAGCATGACTCAAAATTCTGGAAGCAAAAGTAAATTTATTTTTGTGTACAGTTTTGAAGTGCATTTGAAAGCACCTTTCTATTAATGAAGTTTGCATGTTCGATTTTCTTTAGAGATGAGGAGAACAAATGAGTTTTTCCTAAACAAACGAGAGATTCTTACAATATATTAATATAAAATGATTAATATGACATGTACAGTTGTTATTTACTTTGTATCTATATCTCTATCTTGACTGACATGTGGTGGATGTTATTGGTGTTGAATGTAACATTAATTAATCATTATATCTAAATAACATGTTAAACCATCACCCTCTTTTCCTGCTGTAATAGAGGTGACTTAGCACCCAACATCTTTTATGACTATATTACAGTAATGACATACAATGGCAAATCATGCTTCCAGACCAAATTAATGTCAAGGAAAGATATCATGGCTATTGTAGAGTTTGTCGGCAAAGCACATGCTAATTAAGGACAAAAAGGGTTTGATACAGTAACGAGTATTGTTAGTTCCATAATCCATTACTTAAATATACTCCTGTATTTTGATTTGGAAGTTCTAGAAATATTTTTCATTGTAATTTATGCATTATTCAGAGGCAGACATTTTTAGCTCTTTGAATTTCTTTTCTTGATGAAATTTTTACCTTTTCTTGTTTGATAGCATATCTGTCCTTATTCAGGCTTATTTAATAGTAGTTAATTGGATTCCTATCTTATTTTCTTTTTACTGATTTTTTCCTCAAATATACAACTGATTGACATTTGACATGCTTGCTTTAGGCTTGTAAACTGAAATTAGGAGATTTAAAAGGAGCATTGTTGGATACTGACTTTGCAATGCGTGATGGAGAGGATAATGTGAAAGCTCTGTATCGCCAAGGTCAGGTTGGTATCCTCCATAGATAATGATTACAAAATCTTGGAGCTTGATTTATTTTATTTAAACTAATGCATTCTTTTTTTTGGATGGAAAATTCACATCACTGCTTTCATCCCTTTAATTTTTTTCTACTATGTAGCTGTATTTTGTTTCTAATTTCTTTAATATAAAGCATTTTTATTAAATTTGTAATGATGCTGTGCTTAAGAGGCAAGTTTTTTTTCCCAGTGTGGTCTTTATAGATCTTCTATTAATGCTTTGATGATCTTTTTTGGTCTTAGGGTCTCATTATGCATGTGAAGTGTATTTCTTTTGTCAAATGAAAGTACATTAAGCTTCAAGGATTCAAGTCCTTCAGAAGAATCAAAACAATATAAGAGCTGTCTTAACATTAAAATATTTCCTTGTAAGGGTTAAGTATTATAACTCACTTAATGAAGTAGGGATCAACAACTGAATCAACTGATGGTGAAAACTGAAAACAGGCAAGCATTTGGCTTAGATGTTGAGTAAAGTGATAATCTATAATCACTTCCTGGTAGAGAGCATGGACACCAAAGAGATATGTTGGTAAAAGCGGATAGGAAATAAAGGATATTTAGAAAATTTAATTTCAAAATTAGGGAATTAAGAAATTAAGATCAAGATAGAAGATACTCTTTTGGGACGAGCAGATTGGGGAAGAAATCTGTTGGTGTAGAGGTAGGGAATCAAATTCCTTATGGGTATAAGGTTGAAACCCCTCTTTACCCTCAAAGGCTCAAATGAAGACAAGTGAAAGGGATTCTTAGAGGTAATCCCAAAGATACTCTACACTTTGGATTTCAAATCCAATACTACAAAGAAGGGTCACTACCCCTTTTTAGTGTCCAACCATAACTCTTAAATTAATTTAGGCGAGAGTTTAGTTGTATTAAAAAGAAAGTTACTTGTCTTTAAGAAGAGGTTACAAGAGAATTTTTAATGTGAAAACACGTCAATTATTTAAGTTTATTAACTTCTTTTCAAGTCTAACTTTTATGGTTAGATAACTCTTCTCTATGTATGTTGCATATTGTATGCCAACTATTATGATACATAAAATTGATGTCAGTACACCCAAGTTTATGTGTATAAACTTTAAGCTTTAACATAAAGGTAAAAGCAACATTACATATACACGTGATGCTTAAACATTATTTCAGCTTCATAAAAAATTTCAGCTTTAGATGGAATTCAGAGGCATTAGAGTTCAGTATTTTCCAAAATTAATGTATTATCATATTATATTAAAACCATTCATATAGCTGTGTGCATTAGCTACATGGTGTGATTAGTTCAAGAGCTGGCCCTTAGTGTAATTAGGTCTCTTTCAACCAAGTCAAATATATCTTTGCTTTTCATAAGGGCTCTAAAGTGTTTCTGAAGTACTCATAGTCAAAGGCAGTGACAAACCGTTAAACATTAAATGCAACCTACCAATTACTGGGTCACTCATGAAACATATCAACTTTGTAATATAGTTGATACCAAGTACTTTCTAACATAATACTTCTGGAGTCATTAAGTGCTTCTTATTGACACATCCTAAGACCCAGCCAAAATGGTTATGATTTTACAGAGTCTTTAAGTGAATCCAGTCATGCAGGGTTACATTTTTCCAACACTCCCCCACTTGATAGGGGCGCCAACAACAACATTGGCATGGGCTACCTGTGTTATGTTTGGTTCGTCTTCTCTAATTTCTTAGAATGAACCTCCTACAAATGATGAATCATAAAGGGATGATAGCAGTTCCCTTTTAAAAGCCAAAAACCCATAGATGACAGATCAAATATCATGAATGCTTTGTTCACTACTTATCGGAGAATGTGCAAATCCGAAAAACTAGTCCCAAATATAGCATGCATCTATAATAATAACTAATAAGAGAAGATATTTATGAGAATGCACTCAAAATCAGAGTAAACTAAACAAAGACTGGAATTATGGAAAGAGTTCTCTAACGTGTGTGTCGCCATCTCGCCGAAGCTACAATGGGTCAATAATGATAAAGATCCAATCTTTCCAAAATGTCATTTGCAACGTTCTTCGTGTGCCAATTCAATTTTCTATGTTTTTTCAAGAAGGGTGTGCCTAATGTTTGAAGGTCTTGAAGCTTTGATGGTTGATTTGAAACATCCTGCTTTTATTATTGCTAATCACCCATATAGGCTTTATCTGATAAGCATCTTTAAAAGAAGAAGGGTTGGGTTTTGTAGCATGGGTAGAATGGGGTGGGTTATGGGTTATCCATGTGAGTAGGAAAGAAGGGAGAGCGGAGAATGGTCTCTCCTCTTATTGCAACGTGGTGCATGAGAGGGTAGTGAGGATGGGATGAGATAGATGGGGAGAAGAGAGAACCGCAAAGAGGTCCGTGCTCTATTCTTCTCCACACGTCTCTTTGTGTGTGTGTGTGTGTGTGTGAGAGAGAGAGAGAGAGAGAGAGAAATGAGAATGAGCGATGATGAGATGAGAATGAGAGAGATGAGTGGTGGGGTGGATGAAAAACCATCGTGAGGTTTCCCCTCTCTACCCCTTTTATAAACATGGAGTGTGTTTCAAATGTATATATTTAGTAAATATTCATGCTTTAGGGTAATGGGTTGAATTGGTATGGGTATATGGACATGCGGGTGCACGGGTGTGATAGTCTTTTTGGCCATAGGTGTAGGAGGTTGTTCGGGTGCATGGGTGTAGGGTATTTGGTGTAAGATGTTTGGGTGCATGGAGGGTGTAGGGTGTTTGGGTGCATGGGTATAGGATGTGTTTAGGTGGGCGGGTGTTGGGTGTTTGAGTGCATGGAGGATAGAGGGTGTTGGGTGTTTGAGTGCATGGAGGATAGAGGATGTAGGGCTTGTTTGGGTGCAGGGGCATAGGGTATGTTTATTTCCTTTGAGATTGCAAAAAAGTGGGGAAGGGTTTGTCCAAATTTAAAATGGGTATTTTAGTTGAAAAATTAAGGGGTATTTTGGTAATAAAAAGCTAAGGGTATTTTAGTCATTTTGAAAAGGGAGGTTAGTTTGGGGTGTCTTTCTCAAGTTCAAGGGGATCTTGTAGGCCTCATGGGGTTGCCAAATTGGGTGCTTACAAATGGAATATTGAGTTAGTAATTATTGCTTAATTAATTTCTTGGTTGATATTATGGCATGTTGAAGATGAGTGATGATGCTGTGCTTTGTAATTACTTTGTTAGTTCTTAATGGTGTGGAACACTATCACAACAACTAATAAACTGACTAATTGACCATATATTAGTATAGTACATTCTAGACTGTTCCATATCACAGCAGTACTGCATTGTTGCTTCACACATTAGGCATTCTCTCTCTCTTATTTATTTATTTTTTCTTCATTTTGGGGGGCAAGGTTTGGGTTGAATCCACATTCTTACTATTGTAATACACGGGTAGTAAATTACTAGGGAAACTTACTGTAAACAGTTTCAAGTTCGATTTCCAACACTAATGGCCTCATAATTGTGTAATTGTTTTATGATTCATGGGCATGAAAATGGATTCGTTCA
This sequence comes from Tetracentron sinense, assembly GCA_015143295.1. Taxonomy (NCBI): domain Eukaryota; kingdom Viridiplantae; phylum Streptophyta; class Magnoliopsida; order Trochodendrales; family Trochodendraceae; genus Tetracentron; species Tetracentron sinense. Next base: position 3,824,680 of record CM026552.1, read on the forward strand.
TCCCTTTTGGTTATGTTCCTTCTGTCATTGTTCCTGCTCTAGATTTTCTAAGAGTTCCCGTAACTGTGGGTTACTATTTACTTTTAGTTCTCATGCCAGTGGTGTGTTCACTGTATTGAACTGCATCTTGGGCAGTGTTCCACAAAGTAGTTTATAAGGACTAATGACAATGGTCCTATTGGTGTATTAGGCATACATGGCACTTAATGACATTGATGCTGCGGTTGAAAGCTTCAAGAAGGCAATGGAGTTGGAGCCAAACGATGGTCAGTGACATTTAGGTCTTATCATGCCTTTGTAATTAACTCAACACAGAATTATTTTTGGTGTCTTTTTCGGCGAAATCTTCCAAAATTATAATAAGGAGATAATCAGCTTGCTCACGTGCTACCAAACTAGATGGTCACTAGGTTCCTGTGATGTGGATTCCACAGTCTACAATTTTGAGTGTGTGCTGAAGCAAGTTGATAGCTGAGTTTCAAGCTTATCAGCAACTCTATATAATTGTGAATGATGAATTCTTTCCTCTTTCTTTATTTTCGGTATTTCAGGTGGAATAAAAAAGGGACTTGCTGCTGCAACGAAGAAGGTTAGTATAGAAGCCCCATCTAAAACAATTTATTGTAAGTTGCATATTTCTGGTTTTGTAAGCTAAAAATGGGGTACAGATTGCTGATAGACGTGATCAGGAGAAAAAGGCATATTCCAGAATGTTCCGATAGCATTCATGCAGTCACTAGGTGTGTTTGATATTGGCAAATATTGTTTGATTATTAATTTATTACTTGATGGGCTTCCTAATCAGGATTTAAATACAGGCTGCACATTCACTGCAGATATCGTCACATGCATATGTTATGTAGAGTCATTGGGTTCAAGCTTTTTCCATTGCAGGCTTCAATTAGCTTGAGGAAACATCAGGTATTGACCTTCAGCCTCTGCTTCTTTTGTCTGTAGGGAAATCAGTGACCTGAGTCTTATAGACCATAAGTTGATTCTTTTTGACGGTTGTAACCATCTGATAGTTGCACTAGTTTGGACTTTGGAGGGTTATAATAATATATCGAGTTAAATTTTGGCTCCAGAGATCTCCCAGGTGTGAAGTGTCAACCATCAAATGACACCCTTGCCTCTATCATAGAGGCTCTATGTGTGCTTTGTGTATGTCCATGGCATTTGTAGGTCATACTTATGGTCTATAATCCTCAGAATACATATAATATCTTCTGATCTATTATCTGATACAGTTTGTTTTATTCCCAGGTTCTGATAAAGAACGAAGGGGAGTGAATTCAAATATATAAAACACAGGCTTGAACCAATTTATCTTCCAAACAGGTCCCATTTAAGTGAAAGGAAGAAGTGTAGTAATTTATCGCTAACAGACACGGGACTTCTATTTTGACGAAATCATCTGCAGTCATCCAAACAATCTTGTTGTTTGCCATACAAGAAATCTAATTATTTAGTATAAAATGGGCTGTTTCTTTTGTCGGACCAATTTCTTATTGTGATTATATTTTGATCTTCTCAGTTGTGCTGTGGAGTCCCATAATCAATCTCAGATATCACATTGGCTTGGGCGCGGAGGAAAGTGGTTGTTATGTTGCCTTGGGTTCCCTACCTGGTTATCAATCTTTTTGTTCTGCCTCTTATATGATATTCATCTCTTTGATTATTTTGTCATCTTCATTGCCCTCTTCCTCGATGTGTCTTCATTCTTCAGTGTGTTGTTCTTTCAATCTTCTTAATGCTGAATCTCTGCTTGTCTCGGCCGAAGCCTCCATGATGCCAAAGTCTACCAAATAGTGTCCTCTTTTGTTTTTTGGTTCAAAAATAGTATCCTCTTCATTAGCTTTCTTTGTTTTTGTTGTCTCAGGGTGCTTGATCTGTTGTGATGCTCTAGAAAATTTTGTATATCTATTCAAAATGCTAAGTGCCACTGTGCGAGTAGCAATGCCAGGATAGTCTGCCTCGGTTTTAGGCCTTCTTGTTTTCTTCATATTGTCTATTTCCAGCTTAGGCTTATCCATATCCTCTTTGATTGTAAACCTGACCTAGTTCTTGGATCATCATCCGTTATTGAGTTCTTCCTCTTTTCAGGAACTAAATTCTGAACCTATTCCTTTGAAGAAAATAAGTTTCTTCATATTTTGAACCTCCAATCGTATCCGCATGAAAGGAATGTTGAAAAAACAACATAGATCATTCAAATTTTTGTTGCTGAGTCTACAAATTATATGTTCTCTGGTTGAATCATAAGAACTTACTTCAATTTTGACTCTATCTCCTGGTAGAATCCTTATAAAATCACATTGGATCCTCTCTGGCATATGCGACACCTGAACTTTGTTTTTATCAATATAAAAACACAGTTTTGTCTAAGGATTGAAGCGGTCTTGTAAAGAAATGGTGTGCTATGTTTTAATTTTGTGAGCAAGTTCTGCGGTAGGAGTGAAAGTGGGAAGGGACATTCAAAAGTGTCCAAAAACTGAAGGTATGTACAGAGGTGTACACATAAACGGAAGTCCAAATTTTTGTTTACTCTGAAGTTGTTAAAAAAAAAAAGGGCCATGTTGGCTTTTATATAGGATGGCATTGCATAGAGATCAGAGTGTAGGGTTGAAGAGACTGATAATTCAGGTTAGCGGTTTGTACTGACCTGGCTGCTATGTTACCATACCTTAACCTGCCTGTAAAGAATCTCAATCTGATATTTCATTCCTCCCTTCCTTCACCCACTCAGCTCCATGAGAGCTGATCAGTTTTTACTACCATACCTAATGAAATTTGCAGGCCGTCATCATGGAAAATGATGCACTTTTGCTCATATCTTTCCTTTTTGATGCTTTTTGCTTTAAGGTGTTTGGATTCAGACTAGATACAGACTTTATGGAAATTTGTTTACGTTGTTCCCACCCATGCTCGACCATAAGAATAGCATAGAATCTTGCACTGTAAGAAATGGTAGTCCAGGTTCAACCAAGTGAGATTACCATTGTTCTCATGCGGGAATTATATGTTGAAAACTTGCAATGCCACACAGGAGGTATCCCTGACACAACTAAAATCACTCCCACTCTCACCCAAGGGCCAAAAAAAAAAAAAAAAAATGATTAAATACCAGAATGAAGCAAATAAAGACATATAGACTATAAGTTGTAGTTATCAAGCCCCAGATCTCTAAGCGCATCAGTTGCAGCTTCCTTGCAGCTCTCGTGGTTTTCCTTCGCCTTCCTTATAATCTTCTCAATCCCATTATTAAGCAAAAGGGTTCTGCAAATTTGCAATAGTAGAGGCAGAAAAATATGGTCAACATGAAAGTACTCGAAGTGGATCTCAATTAGCCAGAAAAAATCACTATTAACATATGGTTTTAGAGCTGTAACACAATGGAAAACCAAGAAACAACATAATATTTTTTTTATTGGATAAATATGGTAATAGACAATCATGCACTTGCAAAGACTTGCCTGTTCTCTTGGTTCCTGGCCACAAGATTACGGATCATGAGACAGGACTGCTTCTGCATCTGATGTGCGGAAGGAAACTTCTGCATGGCTTGAATTGCGAGTTCCCCAGCCCCAGCTTCAACGGCACGGGCTGCGTTATCTGGGGACCTCAACGAGAGTGTACATATAATAGACATAATCTGCACCATAAAAGGTTGTGGTTGAATACACTTTGAACATATATCCTCTACACTTGTGTTATTAATAAATATTAGAAATGAACTTTTAATCAAGGGTTCCCTAACTACAATTGGCCAGAGCCATGAAATACATAGTTAAACATTCTTAACCATTCAATCAACAGTATCATTTTGGACGGAACTATTGATTAACCAATTTCTACAATTTCTCGGATGCAAATGTCCCCCAAGAATGTGATCTGTCAATTGTTGGTCCAAGAAAAGCTATTGGCCTAGTTACAATTTTGACTATGTTGCCCATCAAAGTGGTCATCTGTCAGCTAGAGTACTAGTACAGCATGAACCGAATTGTAGATATATCAGTATCTGTAGTGACCTGATTTTTATTCACCGGTATTCGTGTCATTTATTTAAATTTTCTAGAAAAGCGTGATTAATTTTAATGCATTTATTTCTATGAAAATTATTGTGGAAAGTTTAGAAGTTGAAACTCAATTATCTTGTTCATTTGAGCATATTTTTATGATTTAATTTCATGAAAAAGAAAAAATCAAAAAAGTAGCAATAGACTAAACAAAAAATCGGCGACAGCCGATTGATTGGCACTAAATGGCCGATCAATCGTCCGTGCGGTAGATTTTCTCGGGAAACATGATTTTTCGACCTTTTAACTCCCCTTGGATTCCCAACCCTATAAGTATCATTTTTAACTCGTGAGTTAGGGTTTCCAAAGTCTCCTAAACCTAAAAGAGAGAGAAAGTAGAGAGTTTTAAGAGTTTTTGCAAGAGGATCCAGTTAGAGAAGAAGGAAGAATCGAGATCCAAGACATTCGTAAGTGATTAATCATAGGGAGACGATCTTGAGAGGTTTGATGCTTTGTATAATTAACATTTTTAATTAATAGAATTGTTAACTTTTAGATCAATGATGGGTGTAGATAAACCCTTAATTTTTAGATCAAGAATGGGTGTAGATAAATCCTAAATTTTCAAGATTTTAATGGGGTGTAGACCAACCCCAATCGAGTAGAGTCATTTTATGTAATTTTAAGGTTTACAAACTAAAGATCTGGCTCGAAATAATTGAAAAGATATTGATAAAAATCATGGACCTTTTTTCAATTGTTTTATCGCTAGGATATAACATATTATAGATCTTGATTGAATAAGAAGGGAGGAGATGAATGATGGTTATAAAATGTTTTATGGAGGATGGGATGTACTTGTATTATGGTTGAAAGATTAGTTAAGGATTTATAATTTCATATTTTTAGACAATGTTTGATAATCTTCATAACATGAATTGAAGTTAATTTATGTTAATTGATAAAAATTGTAGCATGGTATTACTTGTTAAATTATGCTTATTTATGCATCTATTGTCACGGTCAAGCATGAGTCATATAGCATGGTATAATGATAAGTCCGTATGAGTTCATGCATTATTGAGTCTGCATATGTACCCATGACTGGTAGGAACATTGGTATGAATGGTATAGACCTGTTGGTATAAATATGAACATGAAATTTACATGCAGATGGTACGGATATGAACATGGAATTTACATGCAAATGGTACGGCCCCTACAATTTTGGACTTTAGAACCCTTAACGAAATTGGTAATACTGAAATGCCATGGATATGGATGCACGGTCTAGATACAATTGAGCATTAATTCTACAACACGTTCGAGATACGTTCTAGAATTTTATATGGACCTTAAGAACCTGGAACGAAATTGGTGATACTGAAATATCATAGAAATGGATGCATATTCTAGATACAGTTGCGCGTTAATTCTGCAGCATGTTCTAGATACAGTGTTCGTTCCGATGAGAAAATGAAAATATGGTATGTACCTAGTGAGAATGGACATGAGTTTGCATAAATATTATAAGTCTACATGAGTCATCATAATAACAAATTTCTCGAATAATTCCCGAATTGTTTCCGAACTATTCATTTTTAAAGGGTAACGTTTAAAACGGCTTCTTTTTTCCGAACTGACGAATAATTCCCGAACTGGCGAATTATTCTCGAATAATTCCCGAACGAACGAATTATTCCGAACTTATTCCAAATGAAGATTTCTCACAAATTATTTGTTCATGCTTATTCAGAATTCTAAAATAAGAACGAGGGCAAAATGGACTTTCTATTAGCAATATAATTATTACTAAAATTCTGAGACTTATTTCACACTGAGAAATCTTCATTCGACTAAAGTCACCAACTGATAGAAGAAGGAAAAAACTCTATTCGAGTAGATTATTTTAAGGTTTTGATTAAATTCGATTGAACTTTTTTTAAAAAGATGATTTTGCATGCTGGTTAGTCTGTTGAATTTCGATCAAATAGAGAAATATGATTTGTACTATTTATTTTGAGCTATTTCTATATTTTTCTAAATAACTATGTTATACCAAATAAATAAACTCATATATTGCTTTTCTGATTTTATCTATTCAGATTACTATTTTTCCCGTCTCTATACATTTTTAAATTGCATATATAATCTAATTTGCAAATACAAACATGTAATCTAGATTATTCTTTTCTCTGAAATTACATAAAGCTTGCTTAAGTCTTATGTAATTTTTTTCTTGAGTTTGCGAGTTAACATAATACTTGTCTTTAGAAATTTGGATAAATGTCTAACATAGTAAGAGATGTCAATACATCGGGATTCATAGATGGATTAGTTGGTATCACGTTCTTATTTTTTATAATTATTAATTTATATGTTTCCGATCTTATCCCGAATTTGCTGATTTTTTTCCTTTTTTTTCGAACTTAACCCTTGTCGAATAATTTCCGAATCCGAACTTTGTTACTATGTAAGTCATGAGTATGAAAATGTCTAGGAATTATTATATGAACTCCATTATGCTTCCGCATTTTGATATTATGAATTATGATATGACTGAAAATGCATATTATTATCATTGTTAATTATGTCTTGCATCCGCTGAGTAATTCTAATACTCAGCCAAACTTTTATTGTTTAGTAGGTTCAGGATTTGATATTTGTGCTCCAGGACCGTGAATTGAGGAAGAATACGAAGAGGAGCTCGAAGGTAATTATCCTGAAGGAGAATGAAATCTAGATAGATGGTCTTACCGATGAATTAGTAGTTATTTTAATTTGAAAAGAGTTGTACTCAAACAATTTTAATGATGTTGCTTAGGTTGATTTCAGTTTTAAATTTTGTGATTACATGAGAAGATCGGATTTAATTATGGTTATGATTGATTATTTATTTTGGATGATGAATTTTTAGGGATTATCAACTGAATGTTGTTTAATGTTGAAGAAATTTTGAGACTAGGTATATGCCTTATATGTTGTTAGGATGAGTTGGATATCCAGGTAACGACCCAAATTCTTATTTGAGCAATATAGGATTTTGGGGCATTACAGTATCAAATATGTGCAGGACACGAGGCATACAATTACTAATGCGACAAGGTATTGGATTAAGGGTTCATCCAACAAGGCTACTATTTCCAAAATAGCATACTAGGTCACATGGAACTGGATGGTTTGAATGAGTGAGACACCTAGACCCATTGCAGGTCGTGATGGTTTACACAAAATTTCTGAACACGTCTTGCGCTTTACATACCTCTTGCAGAACAGAAGGATCGTCAAAAAGTTTGGATGAGAGCTTGATTAGTCTATCCATTCCACCCTTCTCGACAATAGCGCTCTTGTTAGCATCGCTTCCTGCCAACTAATTGAATAGAATGGTTTCAATGCTCCAACATGCAGTGAAAAGGCAACTCTGGAAAAAATCCTAATACGTGGGACTTTACAAGTCTGATAACTTCAATTCCAAACCTTAGATAACAAAGAGCAGCAAGCTCTAGCTACAGCTTTATTGTTTTGTGTACCACTATCATCAATACACTGGAGTACTGCATCAATGCCACCATCTTCGGCAATCGATCTGCATATTTCATCCTGCAGCAAAAAGCAGTGAGAGTCACAAAAAGAGCAGCCAACAGCCCAATATAGAAAGGTTGACAATATCAATATGAAGTTATCTGGACTCCACCAGTAACTAGAAGAGGATTCTACAAATAATCAGTGTAAGACTTGCCATGTTTTAGAAAAGGAAAAGGTGAAATATCAGATCTCCAAAAGTGACCCATCTTACTTAGAAAACCACATAAAAATTAGCAAGCAGATGAATTGTGTCTCATTTTAACAAAATGAATAGCTAAACCCAACAGATTCTGTTGACAAAAACAGTAAAAGAACCAAGGTCGGACAAGGTGAAATTTGAAATTAAGTAAACACAAGTCAAAGTAGCATTTGTATTTTATTTAGGACCATTTGATTAGTGCTTACCATGTGAGACCATTTTCATCATGAAAAGTTCTGATGGCGAGTACAAATTATAAGCTGTGGTTTTTTTACTTTTGATTCATGAGACGATGACTTTGAGAATCTTGAATATTTAATTCAGTAGTACTAACTTATGACTGTAATAAAGGTTCTTCAATTTCTTGGAGGTTATAATTTGAACACTTCTGCTGGATGGTGGAGACTTGAAAATGGTAATAACAACGTATGGACCAGGATATCGAGTGTAAAATGACGAGTCGATTTGGGGTAATTTCAAAGCTCTCTTTTCAATGCTGGTGGCCTTGGGGCTCCTAGCTCTTTCTCTCTTACAGGAACAAGTTTCAGGGGGAGGCCCCCCCGGACCCCCCTTGCCTTATGGAGAGGTCTGCCCTTATTCCATTCCTTTCAAGAATGGCGGGCATAAACAAGAAGAAGATCCTCCTTCATTGTTACTTGTCTTTTTTCTCCTCTTTCACCTCTAGCTCATAGCTCAGTTAATCGGATGTCAAGATACGGGCCTTACTCCATTCCTGAAGTAACCACCTTTGCCTTGGAAGTTAGAAGTCAACTGCTTCTGCCTGGTGGCACAATGAGAAACTGGTCTTCAAAGATTCAGAGAGCGAGAGACTAGACTTGTTGTTTGCTTGACTTGGTGTGTTGCAGGGGTTTATTTTTGGGTCTAGTTGGGCGATCTCTAATTGTTTGTTTGTTAGTCTCTCGCATTGGTTCACGATCATCAACTATGTCATAGACGATTTCATGTACCCTGTGTTTTGCTCTATTTATATATTATGCTTGCTTACTGATAAAAAAAAAAAGGATTCAGAGAGCGAACTACGAAACCAGAGTAAAGGCTGGATTTTTTTCCCTGGATTGATAAGTGGTGTGTGAATCTACCATAGTTACTCAAGCTTGACCTGCTCAAGGATCACAATTCACAAAGATATTGTATGTGCCTATGTGGATACACTGGTAGCCACACAAAGTTGAACTACAGAAAAAGAGAAGGTTTCTGGGGACCTGGGGTGATTTGTATGTGCCTATTGTGTATCATGATTTTTGAGTTAATGTAGATTGCTTCCAGAGGTTCAAAAAACATATTTGTATGGAAATCAAAACCCTGGGCATGGTTTAAATTCATCTCCACGTGTTGCAGATTTAATGACTGCCTTAAGAGTTAAGAGGCAATAGAACCCACTAATTATCATCAATTCATAGGCATTTTGATTATATATATATATATATGAAAGAAAGAGAGTAAATTTTCCCCTGAATAGCTACGAAAGCCTTTTAAAAGCCAAAAGAGCTTGAAGTTAATGCAACATGGTGATGGTTTAAATGTTTCATACTTTCACCAGAACTGAATAAACTTACATTGACAGCAACAGCCTTCAAAGCAATGCTTGCTGAAATCAGACTAGGTGAGCTGAGCCCTTCACGAACTGCATCCACAAGGGCTCCTGCAATTCCCATTTTTGCAAATCTTCGAGCATACCCAAAAACCTGTAGTTCACAAACATCCCCCACGGTCTAAGTGCAACTAATATAAGCCTCGAGGTTCCGAGGAAGTAACCAAATCCCACAACCCCCTGTAGAAGATCAATAAAACAGAGACATTCTCTTGAAAATGATACAGATAGATAATATCCTCAACAGAAACCCCAAAAGATCCTATTAAATGACACTGCTGTATATAAAGCTAATTTGAAGTTTTGAACATCTAGTTGTTCCAGAACTCCAGTAAATGTTATTGCAAGCATTTTGATAACATAAATATACATATATATATGTATGTATAATCGTGTAGATATGTTTATAGGACCAATTGATTTATTTATCATGGTTGCAAGTTGCAACTATCTTCATATTGGATTTCTGGGTTGCAAGTTGCAACCATGGTCAACAAATAAAATCACAAAAAGTTAACCTTAGGGAAATGAATCATCCATGCAGAAGGAGGATCTTAGCCATATGGATAGGCACTCTCTACGAACACTAAACTTACTTGAGAAGCCAAAACACGGTTATCATCAGCTGTTAACAGTACGCGTACAGCATCATATAAACTTTGGATGCTGCCTTTTTTCTGTTCCCTCATAATTTGGATGAGAAGCTCATCAATCTTTAAGTCCATAAATGATTCCTTGAGGAGTTCATTACCAGTTGCAGCTGCAGCAACAACGGAGAAACCATTATTCAAGATTTCAAAATTTTGACGGCTAGCATTTAGGATATCCACCACAATCTTAGGTCCACCACTCTTCCGAAATGTTTCTGTACTTTGAATATCTGCAAAATGAAAATAATATATAAGCAAAGTGTTAAGAACTGACAATACCTATAACACGAAACTTACCATTGTCCAAGTCCGACAACTTCTCAAGTGGAATATCCCAATAACAAATTTATTTTAAAAAAGTTGTGTATCAAATTGTAAAAAATGGAATGGTATCCTACCTCAACTCTAATGGAATAACCCTTAGCTGATCTTGAATTGGTCAGCATCCCTTAGTGGATGTTGGCCGATATTAGTTGAGCCACCTCAATGGTGAGGTCCACTTGACCAATAATCACATATTCACATGACTCCCATACGACTCTAGATCCTCTACAATTATGTTAAGTCCGGTTCTTATTATAAAATATAACACATGTATTTTCATCCGTACAAAATGAACAACTTTTTATTTTTGAATTTTTTCCCAAAAACCCTAACATGGGAGCTTTAACCCCTATAGTTAATGGGACATATGTACAAAACTGTTGCTCCCATATTACCGGTTTTGAGTCATTTCATGAGATCACCCCCATATATATATATATATAATAGCCTAATAAGGGTGGAGCTAGGGCAATGGGGGGCACGTGCCCCTTGAACTTAAAAAAAAATTATAGTTTAATAGGGCATAGCCATGGGGCATGGGGGGCAGCCGTGCGGCCCCCCCTCATGGCCCATGAGACAAAGGGGCAGCTGCCCCCTTAACTTTTGAAAAAAAGAAGTATACTATATTATTTAATAGGGCATGATGGGGCAAGGGGATCAACTGCCCCTCTGAAATTTTGAAAACAAAATATGTCTTTTATATATTATTTTATTATTTAATAAGGCATAGCTATCATAGTAACAAAGTTCAAATTCGGGAATTATTCGGCAGGGGTTAAGTTCGAAAAAAATCGGCAAATTCGGGGTAAATTCGGAAAATAAAAATTAATAATAATAAAAAATAAGAATGTGATGTCAACTAATCTATTTATCAATCAGGATGTATTGATATCTCTTACTGTGTTAGACATTTATCTCAATTCCTAAAAAACAAGAATTATATAAACTTGCAAACTCAAGAAAAAAATTACATAAGACTTATGCAAGCTTTATGTAATTTAAGAGAAACGGGAAATTTAGATTAGATGTTTGTAAATGCAAATCAGATTATATTAACAATTAAAACAGGACAAATAATAATCTGAATAGATAAATTAGAAAAGCAATATATGGATGTATTTATTTGGCATAATATAGTTATTTAGAAAAATATAGAAATAGCTCAAAATAAATAGCACAAATCATATTTTCTCTTAGTTCGGTCGAAATTCAACAAACTAAACAAGCTTGCAAAATCATCTATTTTTAATTCAATCGAATGTAATCAAAACCCTAAAATAACCTACTTAAATAGAGTTTTCTCCTTCTTCTATCAGTTGGCGACTTCAGTAAAATGGAGATTTCTCAGTGTGAAATAAGTTTTGGTTTTTAGTAATAATTATATTGCTAATAAAAAGTCCATTTTGTCTTCATTCTTATTTTAAAATTTCGAATAAGCATGAAAAAATAATTTGTAAGAAATCTTCCTTCGGAATAAGTTCGGAATAATTTGTTAGTTCGGGAATTATTCACGAATTATTTGTCAGTTTGGGAAAAAGAAGCTTTTTTAAACGTTACCCTTTAAGAAAATGAATAGTTCAGGAACAATTCAGGAATTATTTGAGAACTTTGTTACTAGGGCTATGGGGGCAAGGAACAACTACCTCCGTAAACAAGGAGAAACAATACCAATAAGATATGTACAAAATGAATGAATGAAATGGGCCCCGAACTTAGTTGTCAAAAAAATAGAAAAAGAAAATGGGTATTAACTTACATTCATGTGGGAGTATTGAGCTTTAAAGATTGTCATGCCAAGCATCTCCCTTATGTTTCTTGCATTTAACTTGGAAGATTATGTGATAACCAATTCCGACATGAGCATTCCCCTAAGAAATTTTTCTATAGGTGCCTAGGGACGTGTGTGTGTGTAGAGTGGCTAGGACATCTGCAAGCCACCTAGGATAAAAGAGTAAGGGTTTAACCATTTACGTTCATTTTTAACTTGACACATAACAAAACACTCCCACAGTCCCACTGCTGAGGGAGAACTACACAGGAAGATTGTTCTAACCCAAAGCCAAAGTCAGATGGAGACGCCTAGATACAAGCATTCGTAAGTTACTAGCATCCGTAATGTTTTCTTCTATTCTATCATTTTCTTTCTTCTGCTTCGTTTTTACTTGTTCCTTCCATGAGAAATTAAGTACATAGAAGCATAATAACAAAATTCTCTGAATTTTTGAAAAATGTGAATTTTAGGTGTGCTGAATTATTCACAAATTTTAGGTTTGACGAATTATTCACGGATTTTGCGAATTATTCCCAACTTATTCGTGAATTTTATAATAATCCATTTAGTTTAACAAAGTAAACTGTTTATTTTGTATATTATCCAATCAAATTGTTGGATATCTTTCTATAATTATTATTTTCTTCCCGAATTGTTCACAGATTTTTTCGAACTTAGACCCTTGCCGAATTATTCCCCAATCTCGACTTTGTCACTATGCATAGAAGAAAACAGAGCATATCATATTTTCATACCATGGAGAAAAGATGCCATTGTCTTCAATGCCGAAGCAAGAGGCAACTCGCACCCCAAGGAAAGCTTAGAACAGATAGAACAAACCAGCTCCACTCCTCCATTCCTAGTTGCAATTGACGCATTTCCCGATCCTTCGTTACAACAGAGATCAGAAAATGTATCCAATAAGTCCGCCATCTCCTCAAGATCTTTGTCGCCAAATCCTGATGTAGGAGCTTCATTGCCTTGATCTTTCGATCTGGAAACAATTTCTTCCAATCTATCTAAAGACTGGATAACAGGATTGTCTTTGACGCTACTAACTCCGGGAATGCAAGTAACAATCCCTACAAAATCATCCAGGTACAAAGAAAAATCGAAATGGGATTAGGGTTAGGGTTAGGGTTAGGGTTAGGGCAAGTAATTAAATCGAGATTGGTTTGTTGTTTCAGAAGGAGAGTTTTAATGGGAAGAGTTAGAGGACTGAACCAGAAAAGTCGACGCCTTGTAGAGTTAGGGTTTCAATGGCGTCTTGAAGAGCATCCGCAGGATCCATCCCGAGATCTTCCATGTTCTCTCTCACCAATTCATCGAAGGCTTCCTGCGAGATTACACGGACTCCCTTTGGCCCCATCTTCGTCTGCTTCGGAAATGAGTCGGAGATTCAAAGTGTGAGACTGAGATCTATGCTTATGCTACAGTATATTTAATGTTTGGGGGTGTCAATGGGCCAGACCAGGATGGGGTCGGGCCGGGCTTTGTCCGATTCTAAACAGGCCGAAGATACTTCGGCCCAATCCAGGTGACCCTGACAGGCCTAATTATTTATTGACCCAGGTTAGGTTCGGATGACATAATTACGATGTCATCCATTGAAATGCCCTTGCTTCCCAAAGATTTTGGTCATCACGACATCATCCAAAAGTGATTCTTAATGCGGAAATTTTTACTAAAACACCATTAGCTTTATAAGGCCCTGCTAAGTGCTACCAGAGTTTTAATAGAAATATCATTAGGCCATTTTTAGTTGCAGATGATATTATAATGATGTCATCCTAAATGTTTGCACTAAGCCTCCCTAACAAGATATAAGCCACCGAACTAAATCGTCTATGACATTTCCTATCATGTACCATGTTTAAAGGCCGGGTTCTCTTGTACAATTGTTAAATTCCTACAAGACGATTCTCTTCTGGCATCTTTAAGCACTCATACAATCCCACAGGGAATGCCATTGATGATTTGCTTCCAAAATCCCCAACCTAAAAGCTATTTAAGGCTCGACAACAAGTAAACGGCAACCGCAGCAGTGGGGGTTTTAATTATCAGTTTAAATATAAAGCGGAGCTCTGATAATTATACTTTTGCCCCCATGTAGTGTAAAAGGGAGCTGCGCGTGAAAATTAATCTCTTTAATTATATATGCTACTGCCATATGGAATTGACAAAAAATTTCTACCACAATTGTTATGGGTACCCTCACACGTGGTGCTTTTTTAAACACCAAGTAAAAGAAGGAAGATGATTACTCATCATCTTTAACCTCTCAACATACTGTATTAGACAGAGCCAACTTGGTTCAAAACTGAATAATTCCGAATTAGGGCCCATTTGAGCCTGATCATACACTAGAAGGTCTTACTGAATTTAAATAGCTTATTTCTATGCAAAAGTCAAGTGAATTTGTTCTGACATCATGTGTTGGCAACTATGACGACCTCGAAATATCAAATCTTATATCTTGAAAGTACAAACAACTTTAAACTTTTTAAATTAAATTAAATTAAGTAATGTATGTATATATATATATATATATATATATATATATATATATATATATAAAAGCTTTCAACTCTCACCAGATATGAGGTTTTTTTTTTTTTTTTTTTTTTATATTTTATTAAGGAGAGAATTTTGCTCTCTTGCTTTTTACTTTTTAGTGAGAGTTTGGATCAATCCTTATTTATAGAACCCAAAAATTTTGAATTTGTATTAAAAAAAGAAAAAGATCATAATACGTATCTAGATTGTGTCAAGTCTAATCCACTTTATAATCACCAAACATGATTGAAATCTGATGAGAGCTTTTTGCCAAGCAGTGTGTGAAATGTCGTTGGTTGAAATTCTTTCTCATGTAGCTCTTCTAGATGTGATGTGACGTGCTTAATGGAGCACTTATTGATAGACAAATCCAATCAATCTTTGCTTATGTTAGAACTTTCCGTCAATTTGTAATGATCAAATCTATGCGCCAACACGCAAAATTACTCTTATAACCTTCTCTTTCATGTGCTTGGAATAGATTGACCATGGCTGTAGATGTACTTAGAGTTGGGTTGGACTTTTTTCTATCCAGGTCGAAGAATCAATGAATTATCTGTCGGATTATGAACAACTAATAATATGATACTAATAATGAAGAGAAAAAGGCCTAAATGCAAAGGATACAAATTTCTATTCAAGGGGATCGATTGTGTAATTAGTAAAAGATAAACGGAAAGTCTTAATTAGCATGAAAACAGAGAATTTTACATTATTTTTCCTTCTCTTACCTACCAAACTAAGAAAACAAGGTGATTTTGGTCATGTAAAATTACTCTTATCAGCTTTCCTTTCCGAATAAGTGGACTATGGTTGTAGTTGAACTTAGAGATTATTTGTACTTTTTCTACCTTGGTTGAACCTTAGCATGTATTAATGGTCGGATCATGAACAATTAGTATGGGCACTGGGACCCATAATCCAAAAATATGATACTACGAAAATGGAATTAGCCAAAGAAAATGGAAATGGCCGAAAACCGTGGTGGAAGTCTTAGCATGAGAAGGGAGAATTTAATCACAGTTTTATATTATTTTTCCTTTTCTTACCTAAAAAACTTAGAAATTAGGTGATTCTTGCCAGTTTGCACTGCACCATGTTGTCTAATATTTCTCCTATATAAACCCTATCAGCTCATACTTTCCTTACCAGTACTCATTCCATCTGTGTCTTTTCGGGTCCATTTGAGGTGCTGAGATAAAGATGGGTCTCAGTTCTGCACAAGGACTCATCCTCCTGGTAACTGCCTCCATGTTTGCAGTTAGTCTGGCCAAGACAATAGTAGTCGGAGGGTCCGAGAAGTGGCACTTCGGCTTTAATTACACCGATTGGGCTCTTCGGAATAGTCCCTTTTTCATAAACGATACTCTAGGTGAGCATATACTAATGTCAGCCTCTATTTGTTATACATGGTTCACCTTGGCTTCTCTCTCTCTCTCTCTCTCTATTCTCTTAAATATAAGGGTACTTGTTATCCTCAACCCTTTCCCCATTTGTGGAGTGTGCTTGGTGCCACTCGCTTGACCCGGGATCATGTCTCCGGAGGGTATGATGTTGGAAAGTCTAGCCCGCCGCTAACCTTGAACAAATACTAATTAACCTTGCTAATTGGGGTTGAAGCCTAACCATATATAGTGTATATCCTAACTACCACACCTAATGGGATTATGAGAGTGGAACTCTAATTACCTCAATAGGGATATGCCCACTACCAATGTCACAAAAGGAAGATGTGTTGGCTTGGCGATATATATATGGAAAATCGCATGGTGCACCCATGCAGGCCATGATATAGTACATGGCCTGTCATGGCACAAAGTTTGGCATTGAAACAGTTCATCCTCTTGATGGCAAAAAAGTTATTATGATTATTATAGTGAAAGTAATTACCACTAAAACTTAGGTGTGGATTGTTGTTGCAGTATTCAAGTATGATCCGCCCAACAGCACCACCTTCCCTCACAACGTTTACTTACTACCGAACCTGATGAGTTTCCTGACGTGCGACCTGAGGAGAGCCAAGCTGGTGGCAGATGTAGGACAAGGAGGCGGCCCAAAAGGGTTCGAGTTCGTGCTAAGGAAGTGGCAGCCCCACTACTTTGCTTGCACTGTTAGGGATGGCTTTCACTGCAACGAAGGACAGATGAAGTTCTTTGTGGTGCCTCTGCCTCATTGCCATGGTTGCCATGGTTGATGCGTAGACAGGCCTGGGAAGATGCAGTGCTCTTTACACCTGTTCTCAGTAGGGGATAGTAACTTGGAGAGGAAAAGATAAATAAAGAGGCTTTTTATATAGAGTATATAAGGAGTTTGTTTTTCTTTCATTCCTGGTTTTAAGGAGGGCTTTGGGAGGATTGTATCTTGATTGGATTTACCATACATAATAAAGCACTGTACTTGTTATGAAAACTCCATTTTAATTGGTTGATGTCATCTGTATGCTACTTCCTTTGATAAGTGAGAGGGTAATCATACAGACCTAAAGGGTTATGCTACTTCATACACTCCTCCTTTGGGTCCAGCCCCGCATGAAATTTTCCCAAGCTTACCCGGTGTCTCAATGTAATTGATCTAGCTTTGCTTCGTATCCATTCTATTCCATTTTAAATTTGAAGGCGAAAAATGTCATAAAGTGATTTGTCTTATGTATGAATTACTGAAAAGTAACCGTCCTTAAAGTTGTTCAGCTTATTAATAAGTGCACTAGTTGACTATTTATGTGGATAATAAAGTATCGTCATTTACAATATTGAGTTCCTTTGATGACACCTTGGTCTTCTTTTTGCGTCATTTTCAATCCAAGTTATTCCAACCGAGATCCAAATAAGTCCTTATATGACTATGACTGACCGTTGCAAACATACCCCGCCCCCCCCCCCCCCCCCCCCAATGTAAACCCGCAATCCATAAGAAGATAACAGCTCCAAACAGAGCTTAATTCAAATGCCAAATCTCCATCTCATGCCATACCATTCTCTATAATTTTTGCCTAAAACCTTAGATCCATAGGCTTCTTTCAAATCTAAACAAGTGTGGGAATAAGAGGACACAAAATAAGGAAAATGCTGATATCAATTGAACTAAAATCTCATATTAATGATGGTTAGAGACAAGGGGGGTAAAGAGTTATGACTTAACATTAAAAATAAATAAAAATATGTATTGTTACAACTGTTAAATCCGTACAACCGATTTGATCTTGGCCTTCCAACACTTATGACCCTAAGAAAGAATAGAGACGAACGCATACTAATAGGGACCTATCACTTGTCTCATTTTTCCGTACAAAATTAGATATATTAGTTTTAGATAGGTCAGCATTAATCAAAATGAGTTAGGGTCAATTTGAAAACTCTATTAGCATATAATAAGCTCTAAAGAATAAGTTCTAAATTTTTTTAGAATTTGATCGTTTGATAACTGTCTAAAAATTTCATCTAATTTAGAATAATATGTTTCTTAAAACTACTAATTCCTAAATTTTCAAAGCTTATTTGAAGGGTAAGGAACGTCATTTTTAAGGAATGCAAATACCTGACCTCACATTCTTAAAAGAATCCCAATAACCATGACATCCACTAGTCATGCAATTAAAAGTCCCACTTCCTACGCTGTCATGTGATGATTTTCCAAGTATAACAGTAATCTAAATGATAATCATTCCCATCTGCTACAGAATCAGGAGTTCTCTGCTCATATAACCCAGTGACATTCCTTCTCCATCATCATTCAGTCTCAGGAAAAAGAAGCAAAGAAATAGTGAGAATTTGGAAGGTGAGAAGAAGAAGAAGAAGAGAACGGAAACTGACCTGATGGCCTAGAGCTCTAAAGACGGCGATCTCCCTTCTACGGTAGTCTCACGAGAGTAGAGAGATGGAAATCATTGAGAGAGATAGAACGGATGAGTTTAGGGCAGGGAAAAATACGAAATTGGGCTCCCGTTTTTGAAGAAACCCGAAAATAAGCTCCTCTTTTAGGGACTTATTTCTGTAGGCTCCCACACATGTCAACCACGAGCATGTGCTTTCCCTTATATTTTTTTCTTCAAAATACTCATCTTCTTATTTGTTCCCCAAACTCTTCATTGTCACTATCGTAAACCCTTCGTAAACCCCAAACCTGAAAAAGGGGCATCGTATTGAAGAAGAAGAACAAGCTCTTCGTTATCGACAGAAATCGGAGAAAGGCCGTAGAAGAAGAAAAAGAAGCCCTTCGTTACCCATAGAAATCGCAGGAGGCTGAAGAAGAATAAGTATTTTTCCCTATTTATAGCATGGTATCCAGCCACAGAGGGTAAATGCTCATTTTCGAGATTTTTGCCCATAACAGTGGTCATTTTCGACATTTTGGGTCATAACAGTGCCCATTTTATAGATATTTGGCCATTAAAGTGCCCATTTTTGAGATTTTTGGCTATGACAGTGCCCATTTTCGATATTTTTGCCCATGACCGCACCAATTTTCTAGATTTTTGGCCATGACAATACCCATTTTCAAGATTTTTGGCCATGACAGTACCCATTTTTGAGATTTTTTGTCATGGCCCATGACAGTACACATTTTTGAGATTTTTGATCAAGCAGTGCCTATTTTCAAGATTTTTGCCCATGACAGTGCCCATTTTCAAGATTTTTACCCATGATAGTGCCCATTTTCGAGATTTTGCCAAGACAATGCTCATTTTCGAGATTTTTGTCCATGATAGTGCCCATTTTTGAGATTTTTGCCCATTATAGTGGTCATTTTCGACATTTTGAATCATAACATTGCTCATTTTCGAGATTTTTGCCTATGACAATGCCCATGTTTGAGATTTTTAGCCATGACAGTGCCCATTTTCGAGATTTTTGGTCATGACAGTACCTATTTTCGAGATTTTTACCCATAATAGTGGTCATTTTCGACATTTTGAGTAATGACATTGCCCATTTTCGAGATCTTTGGCCATGATAATGCTCATTTTTTGAGATTTTTGATCATGACAGTGCTCCATTTCGAGATTTTTGGCCACAATAGAGCCAATTTTTAATATTTTTGTCCATGACAGTACCCATTTTTGAGATTTTTGGCCATGACAGTGCCCATTTTCGAGATTTTTGGTTATGACAGTGTCCATTTTTGAGATTTTTGGCCAGGACAGTGCCCATTTTCGAGATTTTTGACCAGGACAATGCCTAATTTTGAGAATTTTGCCAAGGACAGTACCAATTTTCAAGATTTTTGACCATGATAGTGCCCATTTTCGAGATTTTTGCCCAAAACAGTGCCCATTTTCAAGATTTTTGATCACGATAATGCCCATTTTTGAGATTGTTGCCTAAAATAATGGTCATTTTTGACATTTTGAGTCATAACATTGCCCATTTTCGAGCTTTCTTCCAATGATAGTGCCCATTTTTGAGATTTTTGGACATGACAGTGCCAAATTTTGAGATATTTGATCATGACAGTGTTCATTTTTGAGATTTTTTGTCATGACCGTGTCCATTTTTGAGATTTTTTGTCATGACAGTGCTCATTTTCGAAATTCTTGGCTATGACAGTGCCCATTTTCGAGTTTTTGGCCATAATAATACCCAATTTTGAGATTTTTTGCCATGAAAGTACCCAATTTCTAGATTTTTGACTATGGCAGTGCCCATTTTCGAGATTTTTTGTCATGACAATGCTCATTTTTGAGATTTTTGACTATGATAATACTTATTTTCGAGATTTTTAGCCATGACAGTGCCCTTTTTCGATATTTTTGCCCATGACAGTACCCATTGTTGAGATTTTTGCCCATGACATTGCCCATTTTGGCAAAAATCTCGAAAATGGGCACTATTGTGGGCAAAAATCTCAAAAATGGACACTGTCATGGCCAAAAATCTCAAAAATGGGCACTATCATGACCAAAAATCTCAAAAATGGACACTGTCATGGCTAAAAATCTCAAAAATGGATACTGCCATGACCAAAAATCTTGAAAATGGGCACTGTCATGATCAAAAATCTCAAAAATGGGCACTGTCATGGCCAAAAATCTTGAAATTGGGCACTGTCATGGCCAAAAATCTCGAAATTGGGCACTGTCATGGCCAAAAATATCGAAAATGAGCACTGGCCAAAAATCTTGAAAATGGGCACTGTCATGGGCAAAAATCTCGAAAATTAACACTGTCATGGCTCAAAATGTCGAAAATAACACTATTATGAACAAAAATCTTGAAAATGAGCATTTACCCTCTATGGCTGGATACCAAGCTATAAATGAGGAAAAATATTTCTTTTTCTTCTTCTTCGGCCTTCATGCGATTTTTGTGGGTGACGATGGGCTTCTTCTTCTTCGGATTTCTGTGGGTAACGAATGACTTCTTCTTCTTCAATACGATGCCCCTTTTTGCAAGTTTGGGGTTTATGAAGGGTTTACGATAGTGGCAACGAAGAGTTTGGGGAACAAACAGGGAGAGGGGTATTTTGGAGAGAAAAATATAAGGGAAAGCACGTGCTCATGGCTGACATGCATGAGAGCCTACAGAAATAAGTCCCTAAAAGAGGAGCTTATTTCTATGTTTCTTCAAAAACGGGGGCCGAATTCCGTATTTTTCCCTTTAGGGTATCCTTCTCTAATTTTTTAGGTTTTATACTGGGGTGCAATTGGTATTACGAGAAGTTTATAAGGCTAAGATCATCCATAATGGTGCGACATTTTTGATGCCGATCGTCTAATGTTTTTTACCTAAAAAAAAAGTAACCCTCCCCCCTCTACTTATTTGTTTAGAGGTTTTACATCTACTTCTAAAATATTTAAACGTACCATAAGAGGGTTATCAAACGCTCTAATAACCAATAAGCTCTAAAACCGAAATAAGCTCTTATTATTTAGAGTTACCAAACACTACCTTAATTTCACCCAATTACAGCTCAAATAGATAAATTTGTATTTATGCTCCATTTCTCTTCTCTAACTAACCAATAAATAAAGTTTTTTTTTAAAAAAGACTATTGAATTTATTTTTGGACTTTGCTACTTAGACCATGTTAGTGTCGAGACCACCTTAGACCATGCCCCCCACTTGAAATCCCATGCTCGGGGAGCATGTTCTTGGTCCTAACACAATCTCAGAAGCTTTATCCTTTATTTTTTAAAAAGGTATTGCAATAGCCTGTCTGCTGCAACCCTTTGGGCAAACATTGCTCTCCATTAAGACAAAACGAGTAGAATTCCGCTCAATTCATTATTTAATACCAATACATGAGAAAGCAAGAACCAAATGAGGAATTAAAAAGTTTGGGAAACAAGAGAAAATGGTAAATTTTAATTGACTCGTCGCCAAAAGGATCTTCATATCATGAGCTTTGCTCATACAACAGAATAAAGAATAACTTTTGTTTGGGGTGTAAGAGGGGTGGCAACACCCACCTCCATTCTAGGCGGCGAAGGATTGGCAGACTTTGCCATTCCTGATCCACTACTGTAATCCTTAGGGTGGCTTGTAATACATCCGAGCCGTTTGAGGGTAGTGCGAGTGGAACCTAGCCGCGATTCTCACCCCTGTATCCAACATCTCCACGTATTTTGTTATAACCAGTTCGACAAATCTAGAGAAATAAGAAAACAAACAATCGCAAAAAAGAGACAAGATATACGTGGTTCGGCAAGATGCCTACGTCCAGGCAAGAAATTCACTAAGAATACGGGAGAAAAACAGTGTACAAAAGTTCTCTCAAAACCCCTTATCCCGCATTCTCAAAGAAAACTCTTTATATATCTAGAGTTACAATAAGAAGATAAAACGGGTTGGAAATACATATCAAAATTTCAGGCGAAGTCCTATTAATCGGGTCACTCGGGTCGCACACCGAGTCATCAAGGATCCGGGTAAGATCCAGACCAACTTCCCAACAAAACCCATATACAGAATTTGAGCCAAAACTCACATATTTCCCTATTTCTTTTCTCCCTCTCTCTCCTTTAATTTGTTTCTTTCTTTCAAACCTAACACTTCTCTCCGCAAGGAGATGAATTAGGAGAACCAACCAGAAAGTGTCCCAACCCATCAAATGGGTGAGAGAATGGTTTGGATGGGAGAGAAATGCAGAGGAGAGGATTAGATATAGAGTCAATTGGACTCTGTCGTCTCTCATTCGTCCTCTCCCACCACCTCTACCTATGTAATTTAATTTGGGTGGTGTTAGGTGCACCCCAACATTTACTTATATACACCATTTAAAAAAATACTTATAATGAAACACCAAAATAAAATATAAAAGACTAATTAGCCCTCGTCTCTTTAAACCTTTCATGTAATGGAAAAAATTATTCCCGCAACTTCCTTTTCTACCCAACTATAGAGAAAGGAGTTCCAAATCTTGCTTCTATCACCGCATTGAATTACTTGCACTATCTCCACGCTGGAAAATTGAGCGATGAACCTCTTCGGTATGTGCATCCCAAGCGAGCTCCGTTGAGATCTGAGCACCTCTAACTTCATCATCACTACAGTGGTGACACAATAATGGCAGTCGAAGGGACATTGTTGTTGGAGGAAATTTCATTAAACATGCGATGTGCATCATTAAGATTCCCCAGTGCCTAGTAGAAGTTCAATTAAGGTTGTTTGAAGGAAAATGATGGGTATGAAGCCGGGGCGTATAATGACTAATGAGGGCATGAATCTATTTTCCTTGGATGAAAGAAGACTTCCTGTACATGCTTTGAGGACGAAAAGGAGTGAAGTTATTAATGGAAGAAGAACCTTTATTCCATAAGCATCGGAAGAGTAAGAGGGCATAGCTAGAGGCTAGAAGACATGCTGGGCAAGGATGAATGTGGTGTCAGTAGCAGAGAGACACTTAGAAATTTAACATCGCCAAGGAATTCAGATGGCAACCGCTGACCGGCGACGAAAATGGCTTTTTAGACTTTTTAATTTGTTTTCGGTGTTTCACTAAATTTTTTTTAAAATTGGTGTTTATAAGTAAATTATGGGAACTGGGATGGGCAACAGCGATGTTGCCCATATGTGTCTTATAAAATGAGGGCCCACCTACTGTTTACATGGGAATCACCAAATCATAAAAATGGGGCCCATTTTGCAAGACACATATGGGCAACAGCGCAACAGCAAGCACAATTGCCCATCCGAACTCAAATTTTGGGATGCTCGTACCACCACCCTTTAATTTAATGAGAGAAGTATATGGTTGATGGCGATTGGCGACTGGCGAGTCAACAACCCTGCCACGAGATATGCGTGCTAAGCTCTTTTATATTATATTATATTAATCAGTTTTGGTGGTTTCAGAAGGGGAGCCATAATTTCCTCCTTTGAAAAATTGTGTCAAAGCCATATCGGGTGGGGTTAGGATAGATACAGACCATTGATCATTATCTATATCCAATCAGGAAAGAGTATAAAGAAAAGTCTATATAGATTTTGGTGTTGGAGAATCCTTATTAGGTGGAAATGGAATAGATAGATTAGCGTTTGGAATTATTTTTTATTTGGACGGCTAGAACATCATCTGTTAGTTGGTTAGTTCATGGTTGGTTGGTTTAAAAAAGAGTTTCAAATGAACCGGCCTAGTTTCAGGGATATTTTGATCTGAACGGGAGCTCTAAATTTATCAATTTCCGAGTTCCCAAAACATGAGTAAAGATACATTTTATGGACAGACATGCCTTTACATTTTTTTCCGTATGATTTAAAAAAGAGAAATAGTTCTCTCCACGGGAAAGGAGGGAAACTATTGCTCCTCATTCTCACATAGCCACCTCTTCAACTCAACATGAAGTCAGGTTAAAGTTTTTGAATCCAGTGGTTAATTTTTTTTTTTTTCTAAAAAGCAAGAGTAGATATGTGAACCCTAAGAGTGACTGAATCTTAACCACGATAAAATAGAGTTAAAAGGGGGACACGTGACAAGAAAAGGGGAGGTGGAGGTGATTATTTTCCTTACAAAAACTTCTTGTTTTTTTTTTTTTGGTTCAAAAACAAAAACAAACGTCTTTTGGGGAGCTTTGAAATCATTCTACCAATTAGTTCACATGTTATTTTTTTTTTGGATTGACTTGGCAAAAATAGTATATTGGCCGGCATTTCCTTAAAGGGATGAAGTCGGTTCCTTGCATTGTTGCATGAGGAGTGGTAGCCCGGATATAATAAGTATGTTTTTTTTCAGACGAAGAGTGGGTGTAACATGTGGTGTTAGCAACATGTGGTGTTGCTACCCTTCTAACAGAGCAACTACGCAATGAAGATCAAATAGTGTCAAGTGGAGATCGATAATGTGTCAAGCAGAATGTTACTAGCGGCAAACATATGGAGATTTTTCAATCCCAATATGTTTGAGGGGGAGTATTAGATACTATAATAAGTGTATTGTAATAAGGTGAGTGACAACTTCCAAGTATGTGCTGTCAGTATATGTAACTTAAGCTTTCAACTCTCACCAGATATAAGGTCTTTTTTTTTTTTTTATGAAGGGGAGAATTCTTGCTCTCTTGCTTTTTACTTGAAAGTGAGAGTTTGGACCATTCCGTTATTTAGAGAGCCTAAAAATTTTGAATCTGTATAAAAAAAAGGAGACGATAACACGTATCTAGAGTGTGTCAAGTCTAATGCATGTTATAATCACCGCACATGATCGGACTGTTACCGGCATGTCACATGGAACAAAAAAATCAATCAGGAGTTTCGAAAATTTTGAAATCTGTGATGAGAGCTTTTGCCAAGCAGTGTGTGAAATGCCGGTTGGTTGACAGTTGAACTTCTTCCTGATGTAGCTCTTCTAGATGTGATGTGCTTAATGGAGCACTTATTGATAGACAAATCCAATCAATCTTTGTTTATGTTTGAACTTTCCGTCAATTTGTGATGATCAAATCTATGCGCCAACACGCAAAATTATTCTAATAACCTTCTCTTTCCTGTCTTGGAATAGATTGTCCATGGCTGTAGTTTTACTTAGAGTTGGGTTGGGCTTTTTCTATCCAGGTCGAAGAATCAATGAATTAACGGTCGGATTATGAACAACTACAAGTAATAATATGATACTAATACTGAAGAGAAAAAGGCCTAAATGCAAAGGATACAAATTTCTATTCAAGGGGATCGTTTGTGTAATTAGCCAAAGATAAATGGAAAGTCTTAATTAGCATAAAAACAGAGAATTTGACATTATTTTTCCTTCTCTTACCTACCAAACTAAGAAAACAAGGTGATTTTGGTCATGTAAAATTACTCTTATCAGCTTTCCTTTCCGAATAAGTGGAATACGGTTGTAGTTGAACTTAGAGATTGTTTGTACTTTTTCTACCTTGGTTGAACCTTAGCATGTATTAATGGTCGGATCATGAACAATTAGTCTGGGTACTAGGACCCAAAATCCAAATATATACTACGAAAATGGAATTAGCCAAAGAAAATGGAAATGGCGAAGACCGTGGTGGAAGTCTTAGCATGAGAAGGGAGAATTTAATCACAGTTTTATACCATTTTTCCTTTTCTTACCTAACAAACTAAGAAGTTAGGTGATTCTTGCCATTTTGCACTGCACCATGTTGTCTAATATTTCTCCTATATAAACCCTATCAGCTCATACTTTCTCAGGGCCGGCCCGTCCATTAAGCCATCAAAGCCCGCACTTTAGGCCCCAAAAAAAATGAAGACCCCAAAGTGTGGGCTTCGATGACTTTATGAACCTGATTTAGAGAAAAGAACCTTAAAAAATGCCCCATTTAAAAAAAAATAGACCTCATTTTATAACGAGTCCAATTAAAAAAAAAACTTCATTTAGAATTCTCGTTTTAGGCCT
Source organism: Tetracentron sinense (assembly GCA_015143295.1). Classification (NCBI taxonomy): domain Eukaryota; kingdom Viridiplantae; phylum Streptophyta; class Magnoliopsida; order Trochodendrales; family Trochodendraceae; genus Tetracentron; species Tetracentron sinense. Next base: position 3,851,195 of record CM026552.1, read on the forward strand.
CCAATTGACTTGGGCCCGCCCTATACTCTCTTTACCAGTACTAGTCATTGTTAACCATCCTCATTCACATAGCTCTCCCAGCACCAGCTCAGCAACTCTAACAAACTCTAATAGAATTCCACCTGTCATAACTGATAATCCAGCTGGCTCCTAACAAAATAAGAACTTAATTTAGGTTGTATCTATTCAGTTGTTTGTAAATCTCTATAAATAGGAACGGTGATGTACTTGTTAAAGTAGTGTGTGAATAAGAATCATTCTTCAGAGTTCTTAATTTCTCTCTGATCTTGATCTTCACATTCTTCGTATTCTTCAGTTTTACTCTCATTCCATCTAAGTCTTTTCGGGTCCATTTGAGGTGCTGAGATAAAGATGGGTCTCAGTTCTGCACAAGGACTCATCCTCCTGGTAACTGCCTCCATGTTTGCAGTTAGTCTGGCCAAGACAATAGTAGTCGGAGGGTCCGAGAAGTGGCACTTCGGCTTTAATTACACCGATTGGGCTCTTCGGAATAGTCCCTTTTTCATAAACGATACTCTAGGTGAGCATATACTAATGTCAGCCTCTATTTGTTATACATGGTTCACCTTGGCTTCTCTCTCTCTTACCCCTCTGAATACTATTCTCTTAAATATAGGGGTACTTGTGTTTTTTTTTTTTGGTCAGAAAGATAATAGGGTACTTGTTAACCTTCGGTAATTAAGCAACGCTTTCCCCATTTGTTGAGTGTGCTTGGCGCCACTCGCTTGACCCTGGATCATGCCTCCGAAGGGTCTGAAGTTGGAAAGTCTACCCCGCCACTAACCTTTAACAAATACTAAATAACCTTGCTAATTGGGGTTGAGGCCTAACCATATATCAGTCACCAACATTTGGTACTCTCTCAGTTAGTTAGTGGTGTTAGTATATGTTGTTAGTTGCCTCGCAATGAGTGGGGGTGGTGTACATCCCAACTGACACTCCTAATGGGACTATGAGAGTGGAACTCCGATTACCTCAATAGGGATACGCAAAGGGAGACTTGTTGGCTTGGCGATATATATACGGAAAATCGCATGGTGCACCCATGCGGGCCATGATATAGTACATGGCCTGTCATGGCACTAAGTTTGGCATTGAAACAGTTCATCCTCTTGATGGTAGGGAAGTTATTATGATTATTATAGTGAAAGTAATTACCACTAAAAATTAGGTGTGGATTGTTGTTGCAGTATTCAAGTATAATCCGCCCAATAGCACCACCTTCCCTCACAACGTTTACTTACTACCGAACCGGTTGAGTTTCCTGACGTGCGACCTGAGGAGAGCCAAGCTGGTGGCAGATGTGGGACAAGGAGGCGGCCCGAAAGGGTTCGAGTTCGTGCTGAGGAAGTGGCAGCCCCACTACTTTGCTTGCACTGTTAGGGATGGCTATCACTGCAACGAAGGACAGATGAAGTTCTTCGTGGTGCCTCTGCCTCGTTGCCATGGTTGCCATGGTTGATGCTTAGACAGGCCTGGGAAGATGCAGTACTCTTTACTTAGTTTATTTCTCTCTCTCGTGTTTCCTACCTGTTATCAGTAGGGGATAGTCACTTGGAGAGGAAAAGATAAATAAGAGAAGCTTTTTATATAGGAATTAGTCTAGGGATACTCTCAAAGTGTACTCCTATATATACACCCTAATCCTAACCGTCTATCTCAATTATTAAACGGTTAGGATTCTAGCTGATGTGGCAATAGAAAAGACAAAATAAGTCAATTGAAATTTTGGCCTTAATAGTTGGTTATAAACGGTTAGGATTTGGAAGTATATTTGGATGTATAATTGAGAGTACCATAGACTGACTCTTTATATAGAGTATACAAGGAGTTTGTTTTTCTTTCATTCCTGGCTTTAAAGAGAGCTTTGAGAGGATTGTATCTTGATTGAATTTACTATACATAATAAAGCACTGTACTTGTTTTGAAAACTCCATTTTAATTGGTTGATGTCATCTGTATGCTGTTTCCTTTGATAAGTGAGAGGGTAATCATACAGACCTAAAGGGTCGGACCAGCGGTTCCCGGGACTCGCGCCTTTTGAAGGGAAAGGTCCAAGGTTCGACTTCCTACTCCTCCTTTGGTCCAGCCCCACAAGAGGTTTTTCCGAACTTACCTGTGGCGGGCAACCTATCAGGCCTCGGATTCTCTCTGACGAAGTCAGAAAGACTCCTCTCGGGTGTCCACAAAATAGAGGACATGTGGTGAAGAAGTTAAAATCATGGTCTCACGATTTTGACTTCTTAACACATTAGAGGACATGTGGCGATAAATAGATGAGAAAAAGGGAGAGAGATATCAAGTAGGGAAAAGTCAAAATCATGAGAAGAAAATTAAATGATTTTTCCCTTTTTCAGGTCACATGTCCATGATGTATGGATGTTCGAGATTCTAGCTAGAGACAATCCTGAGCCGGCCTATCATCGGGATGTCAGTGATTAGGTGGCCTACTCATGGGACCCTTCTCTCAATGGGCCTTGGATTGTTTGTGGTGAAGCCAGAAAGGGCTTGTCTCGGACAACTATTGAATAGGGGATAAGTGGAGGAGAAGTCAAAATCATGGGCCCCATGATTTTGACTTTTTCACTTACTTTATGACACATGGTGATAAGGTGTTTAGATAAAGAAGAAGAAATATCAAGTGGGGAGAAGTCAAAATCATGAGGGAAATAATGAAATGACTTCTCTCCTTTTCAACGCCACAAATCCCTGATTTTATGGTTGTCCGAGGAACCTTTGGGCTTCGCCAGAGACAATCCGTGGCCCTCTCAATGTCTTTGATCTAGCTTTGCTTACTATCCATTCTATTCCATTTTAAATTGAGCAATAGTCACCTCCTCGGGCGAGGAGGAGACTCCTCCTCGCTCTCACAAACACTTGGAATTCTGGTTAAAAAATTAACCCCCTCTTGTGGTTAATTTTTTTTAAAAATAATTTTTTCTAAAAACTAAGGGCAGATGTGTGAACCTTAGAGTTGACTGAATCTTAATCACAGTTATTGGGAGAAAATGGGGACACGTGGCTCCAAAAAGTGGGGACGAGCCGGTAAGTCCCCTCCTCGGCGAGGAGGTGACTATTTTCCTTTGCCCAGGAATCTCTCAAGTTCAACTTGAGATAATCTATTTTTTTAATTTAAAAAATAATAATTAATATAAAAAAAAAAACCAAGAATGGGTGAGTGAACCCTAGGGGTGGGTGAATCTTACCCATGGTTAAGGGGTGTCAAAGGAGACACGTGGTGACCTCCAGGGGTTCAAACTTGAGCGATTCTCTCAAGTTGAACTTGAGAGAATCCTGAGCCTTTCCTTTTAAATTTGAATGGTGTCATAAAGTGATTTGTCTTATGTCAAAAGTAACCGTCCATATAAAGTTGTTCAGCTTATTAATAAATGCATCAGTTGAGTATTTATGAGGTTATTACAGTCTCCTCATTTGACAATATTGAGTTCTTTTGTGAGAGGGATTTTGCTAGCCCAGCCGCAAGTCTTCCGTAAACGCAACTTGGCGGTTACAAATATTAATTCCACCCGCACCCCCATGTAACCCCCAAGCATTAAGAAGATAACAGCTCCAAACAGAGCTAAATTCAAGTACCAAATCTCCATCTCATGCCATACCATTCTCTATAATTTTCGCCTAAAACCTTAGATCCAAAGGCTTCTTTCAAATCTAAACATGGGAATAAGAGGACAAAAAATAAGGAAAATACTGTATCAATTGAACTAAAATCTCATATTAATGATGGTTAGAGACAAGGGGTAAAGAGTTAAGACTTAACATTTTAAAAAAAAAACATGGACAATGATCAAAGTATTGTTCTAACGGTTAAATCCATACAATTCAGTTGATCCTGACCTTCCAACACTAGTGGCCAAAAAACACACGATTTGCTTCCCGCACATACTAATAGGACCAATCATTTGTCTCCCTTTTTCCGTACAAAATTAAATATATTAATTTTAGTTAGATCAATATTAATCTAAATGAGTTAGTTTCATCAAATTGCAGCTCAAATAGCTAAATTTGTATTTATGCTCCACTTCTCTTCTCTGACTAACTAATAAAAAAAGTGGAAAAATAATAAATTATTGAATTTATTTTTGGAATTTGCTATTGAGACCGTGTTAGCGTTGAGACCACCACGGGAATTCAGGTGAGGCCCATTTCACATGGTAGGCCCCACCTGAAATCTCAATGCTCTGGGAGCATGGTCACGGTGGTCTCGGCCCTAACACAGTCTCACCTTTATCCTTTAATTTTTTTTTAAGGACTTTGCTACCGAGACCCCATTAGGCCGAGACCATGCTCCAAGAGCGTTGGATTTCAGGTGTGGTCTATTTCACATTGTAGCCCCGGGTGAAATCTCATGCTCTTAGAACATGGTCTCGGCCCTAATGGGGTCTCCGAAGCTTTATATCCTTTTTTTTTTTTTTTTTTTAAGGAAGGTATTCCAATAACCCGCCTGCTGCAACCCTTTGGGCCAAAATTGTTCTACATTAAAACAAAAAGAGTAGAATTCCGCTCAACTCATTAATTAATACAAATACATGAGAAAGCAAGAGCCATACGAGGAATTAAAAAGATGGGAAAACAAGCTAGAGAAAATGACTGGACGCCAAAGCGATCTTCATCTCATACAACAGAATAAAGAATAACTTTTGTTCGGGGTGTAAGAGGGGCAGCAGCACCCAACTCCATTCTAGGCGGCGAAAGATTGGTAGACTTAGCCATTCCTGATCCACTACTGCAACCCTTATCGTCGTCGTTCAGGGGGGGTGGCTTGTAATACATCCGAGCCGTTTGAGGGCAGTGCGAGTGGAACCTAGCCGCGATTCTCACCCCTGTATCCAACATCTCCACGTATTTCCCCATTTCCTTTCTCTCTCTCTATCTCTCACTTCTCTCCGCAAGGATATGAATTAGGAGAACCAGAGAGCGTCCCAACCCATAAAATGGGTGAGAGAATGGTTTGGATGGGAGAGAAATGCAGAGGAGAGGATTATATATATAGGGTCGGTTGGACTCTGTTGTCCTCTCCCACCCCCTCTACCTCTGTAATTTAATGAGAGAGGTATATGGTCCACGAGATATGCGTGCTAAGCTCTTTTTATATTATAATATTAATCAGTTTTGGTGGTTTTAGAAGGTTAGCCATAATTTCCTCCTCTGAAAAATTGTGTCAAAGCCATACCGTGTGGGGTTAAGAGAAATACAGACCGTTGATCACATAATCTATATCCAATCAGGAAAGAGTACAGAGAAATGTCTATTAGGTGGAAATGGAATATTAGATAGATTAGCGTTTGGAATTATTTTTTATTTGGACGGTTAGAACCTCATCTGTTAGTTGGTTAGTTCATGGTTGGTTGGTTTAAGAAAGAGTTTCAAATGAACCTAAGCTGCGGTTTAAATTTTTCCGGGATCCGCAAAATAGGCCTAGTTTCAGGGATATTTTGTTCTGAATGGAAGCTCTAAATTTATCAATTTCCGAGCTCCCTAAAACATGAGTAAAGATACAATTTATGGACAGACATGCCTTTAAATTATTTCCGTATTATTTACAAAAAGAACAATAGTTCTCTCCACGGGCGAGGAGGGAACTATCGCTCCTCGCTCTCACATAGCCACCCCTTCAACTTAACATGAACTCAGGTTAAAGTATTTGAATCTTGTGATTAATTTTTTTTATATTGTTTTTTTTTTAAAGTAAGGGTAGATACATGAACCCTAGGGGTGACTGAATCTTAACAACGATTAAATAGAGTTAAAAGGACTACACGTGACAAGAAAAGGGGAGCCCAGACGCACCTCCTTGCGCCACCAGCAGAGGAAGTGACTATTTTCCTTACAAAAAAATATAAACAAAAACATGTCTTCTTTTTTTGGGTTCAAAAACAAAAACGAAAAAAACGTGTTTTGGGAAGCTTGGAAATCATTCTACTAATCACTTCACATGTTATTGACTTAGCAAAAATAGTATATTGGCCGGCGTTTTGCTTGAAGGGATGATGACAGTAGTTCCTTGCATTGTTGCATGAGGAGTTCTAGCCGGATACAAGTCTGAGTGTTTTTTCAGATACAAAATGGGTGTAACACATGGTGTTGCAACATGTGGTATTGCCACTTTTCTAACAGGGCAATGGTTTGACACTTGTTGCCACCACCTTGTAGGGGGATTGGGATTGGGCTAATATTTATGTTTTTGCATTGTTTGGATATAGAGAAATACTTAACTTACTACCGCAATAGATTATCTAGTCTAATGTACAGTCCTCACTGGTCAATGCCTCATTTTTACTACATATCAACTGTAGTTAAAGATTCACTCATTCCTATAATTAAGCAATATAAGCTTGATTTTTAAAACGCAAAAAAACAAAAATATTAATTTTAATTTTCTTAAACTTAACCATAATTAAAGGAGTGTTAAAAGAGACATGTTGCCAAAACATTAGACTACCTATTCTAATGAAGGGGGTGTTAATCACTGCCCTATATATATCATTTCCCACTCGAAAAAATAAAAGAAAAATGTCAATACTAGTTGCATCAACTCCTAATAGTGTCATTGAATTATACTATATACTAAAGAAATAGGATGTCTAGGTGACATCCTTCTTTAGTCTTTATTTTCTCTTAGTTTTGTCACATTATCTCACTCATTTATTAGACTATCAATGACACACGGCGAATTCAAAACGGTAACGCCAAAATTAGGACGTTACAAGCTTAGCTGTCAAACAATTTTAAATGTTTATTAAAATAATATTATTTATGGGAAGTGGATCAAAAGTGAAAGGATGTGGGATGCCTCTCCTCCCTCCCTCTCTCCTTCTCTCTCCCTCTCTCTCCCTCCAGTCTCATCTTCCTGCACTAGTAAACTCTGCAACTCTTGGGCTTGGGCAGATTTTTTAATGGGAGCAGATTGGGACCTTAATTTTGCATTGGATATTAGAAAATTTTCTATAGTTCATATGGAACCCTTACATAAATGTCTATTGATTTGGGTTTCTTAAAAATATTTGTGGGGTTTAGCATTTAAATTTTACCTTTGTGGGTTGCCATAAGATCCATGATGTCACTTGGTTGTTGAAACATTATCAATTTTTTTTTCTTCTTTTTCATCAGTATTATTTCTTGAAATTCAGTTGGGCTCTTACTATTGTGTAATTTTGAGGGATTTAATATCTATTAATGGGTTACGCAGATGATCGAGGAAAAAATACGTGGCCTTCATCTTAAGGATCACAAACACTATTTTTTTATACTCTGCCAAAAAAAATTATTGAATACTCTGTCTCCTTTATCCTCCCTCTGCGTGTGGATTGTTGAGTGCATTATTTGGGGGGATTGTTTTGATTACAGCCCATCCATCATCACCACTATGAGTTGAGATGACGATGCTTGATAAAACGAAACATTCCAAGAGTACTATTTTGAGAGAGAGATGATCAATCTCTCTACTATTGTTTCTACTTTGAGATTATTTGGAGCCATGAAAATCGTATGGGTCTTCCTTCTCAAGTTCAAAATGTTGGATTCAGGCAATTGCCTGAGCAAGAACAAAAGCACAAGCTATCAAAACCCCTAAGAACCAGAGTTACAGAAGAACAAAAACACTAAGTGATACCACATCATCACATAGTGGGACCATAAATACCCTCTCTTAACTTCTCATTTTCTTTTTCCATTATTAACTCTCTGCCATGCCCCAACAGATTCTTCTACTCAACAAAGACCTCCTCTCTCTCCCCAAGTCCCAACTCCACTTAAGTGGGACTCATAAATACATTCTCTTAACTATCCACTTTATAGTTTTTTTTTAATATTAAAAAAGAATTAACATTTTTTCTAAAAATCAAGGATGGGTGGATGAACCCTAGGGGTGGGTGGATCTTAACCATAGTTAAGGGGTTTCAAAAGGGACACATGACGACCTCAGGAGTGATTACCAGATTTGTCAAATCCGGTTATCACTGTAGAGGATTTGGTCTCGTGATATTTTTGTTTTATGATTTATACCAACTGAATTTCATAGAAGTTGAGAAACCTTACAATTTTAGAATTATATTTTATCAATTTTGACTCTTAAAAAAATCAGATTTTTAATTCATTTTTTTTTTCCTGTAGATTATTTTCCTAAATTTGCATTATTCTCTTACAAAGTTTATTTATTTTTTAATCAAATGATTTTGAGGGTGCTTGATGTTTTGATTTTAAGGTTTATATACCAACTAAAGTTTCAGATTTTAGATTTTAATTACAAATTTTTTCTAATTTTTTCTCATTTTCGCAATTGGTTAGAAGATTACATTGGATACATATAGAGTTCATGATTCTCCGGTTAATGTATTTTTCATTTCATATCATATCTCATTAGTTGTGATGATTTTCCTTCCTTATCTTGCACACGCATACAAACACACATATCTTAAAATATATGAACATGTATGTTTATCTCATTCTACTTTGTACCATGCATTGCACGGAGGTTTTACTAGTGTGAACCTATGAAAATAAGAGAATAATTATCAACAGTAAATTTTTGTCCATAAACTCTTTCCCAAGGCAAATTTTGGCCAGTTGACTTTTCAACTCGGGTTCCTGTTTATTGTTAATCTCGTAAAAGAATTTGTGGTGGGTATTTAAGAGGGAGGTATGGACCAATGAGGTCTAGCCTTGGATTTTAAAATTCATTTCCAAGGTAAGTTAACTATTTCCCTTATTTTTACCAAGTGATTAGGAGTTGACACGCTACCACTTCTTACTTAAAAATTGGGAAAAAAAATATTAAATGATCGAAAATGAAAACTGATTTAGTTTATTGACTTAAGAAGTTGCAATACCATCATTTGACCTTGTTTCGTATTGGACAGCATCCACATGGTTATCCAATGTTGACCAAGACAAGCCCCACTTTTCAAGTCATGAGCTCATGCGAGTTGAAACACACAGGCCATGGCCTCACACGATTTAGAGAGAGAGAGAGAGAGGTGGACTTTAAGTTAATATAGATATAAGTAGTAATAGCACTTGATCATAATGGTCACTTGAGTTATAAGATCAGTATAAAAGTCAACGAGATAGAAATCAAAGTTTGGATCCTTAGGACGGTTAAATTGAGTGATTTTAGGGCTACATTAAATTGAATTTTGTAGCATTGTCAACCTATTAGACGGTCCAAGACAACCACCCACCCCCACACACACAAAAAAAAAAAGCCTCTCTTAAATTTATAATGGTCTAAAGTCAATCTTCTTTTTATTCGATGCTCAATGACTATGTATTTAGTATAGTATTATTATTTATTTTTTATTTTTTTGGAACCCGAAGCCCACCCTTCGAGTAAATCTGATAAACCCTTGCTCCATGCAAGACCCAGCAACCCACATGAACAAGCAAGCCCAAAGCCCATGAGAACCATGGAATCTTGTGCGGATGTCTCCAAAGGGATGGCAGGAGTCGAACTTAGATCCTCCGCTTCCTTAGGCAAAGCGTGGTCCCTTGCCAATTGAGAATAGACAACCATGCCCAACTCGAATCCAGTCGGATCGATCAGGTTGAATTGTTATCACGTCTCACGTACTCACCGCATCTTTGGTATGTAGTATGAACCCTAAAACCCAAAACAAATGTGCAAAAATATCTACAATCAAAACTCAACTAATTAGCATCCAATTAAACAAAAAAATTTGGATAGCTCTAGTTGGAGAAATTTAAAAATTTTCAACCTTTCATTGCCAAAGAAACACATGTCCTTGTGATAATCATAACAAGTACTTTACAATTAATTAAAATAATAATAATTTCGATTTAAATTATTATTTCAAACGATTATAAAAATGACATGTTGATCGTTGCAACGTTTAATTTTAAAGATTGGTCCCTAATGACACCAAATGCAATCAATCATTAATCACCTCTCATCGGGCGTGATAGCCTTATTCTCAATAATTCCTTACTCTTAACCAAAAATCAATATTTTTATAAAAGAAACTATCGGTTTATTAGTAAGAAATATCAATGGGAAGACATAACACATTACCTCTACAAGGACACAAAGACATTGGCGAGAAAAAAATTACTCCTTAAATCAAATAGGTTTCCTAACCTTCCTCTTAGGTTTGCCTTGAAAAGAATCATTTGCTAATGTTTTATTCTTCTTCTTATTTCTCCTTAATAACACTTGTTGAAAATCGTCTTTTTCTTTGAATTCTTTATTAGAAATATCGTCACAAACTTACTTTGGCTCACCTAATATACTTTTCTTGTGGAAGAAAATCTTAGCATAATTCCACTCATTGATCGTCCCAAAGCTCAAACTCCTTTGCTTGCTTTGTCACCCTTGTCTGATATTAGCGTCCTTTGTTGAGACGCACAATTCTGATTTGCATCCAGATAAAACTTTGGCTTAATGAAAGCTACTTTGCAAATTCTTTCACTCTCCTCAGAGTCCTCATTATCAAAGTTCTTCTGATCACTGATTTTTGCTTCCAAAACTCACCTTAACTAAGAATTTGATTATCTCATAGGTGTTCAGCTTCTTTTGATCGAAATAGGGTCTTAGACTTAGCAAAGATTAGCTAATCAAAAAGTAATCTATCATCATCCTCTAGGCCATCCTCAACACCGTCTAATCCTTCGAAGTCAGCGCCTCAAATTGGGTGACTGTTTGAGGAGAATCCAACGTAACTTAGGGAATCAGAGGGAGGAGGTTCGTGGGATATCTTTGGGGCTGAAGGGGATGGTTTCGGCTACTAACTAACCCATGCAACACCTCAGAAGAAGGTTGCATCCCAGGCACCTCAGATGGCACAAACATGTTTTGTCACCACCTACAACATTTTGTCGAGCAGATGGGCTCCAAAAATCAATACATGTCTTGCTTTCATCCAAAAACCAAGAGCTCGTATGCATACTAAACTCTTTTTTAATTAAGAGCTCTTTAATTAATTAAAAATACAAAGAAGGAAAGTTCTGACGAGGAAAGTCCGTCTGCATTTCTTGTCATTAGGTTTGAGCTTCAAAAGAATTTCTTTTGCATCCTTTCTCTCTCTCTCTCTCTCTCTCTCTCTCTCTATCTCTTCCCTCACATTACACTGACAACAAATTAATCAACCCAAAACCTAGAGAAATAAGTTAGTCCTCCTGTTGTAAGCCAGCTGTTTCAGAAAACGACGACGTCACATAATTCTTCACCTCTTTCGCAATAACATCTCTCATCACATCCCAAAACCCCGCCGGAAGGCTCTCAGGCCGCCGCTCCGGCAACGAATAACTGACACCAGGCGGCGCAAGTGACAACGTGGTTGGTGGGTCAGATTCCGACGACGAGAACGACCCAAACCCACTATCGCCGTCCGGTTGTTCTCTTTGCTTCCGTTTCAATGTAGAGTTCCAATGGTTCTTCACGGCGTTATCAGTCCGACCAGGAAGGAGCCTTGCAATGGTGGCCCACCGGTTACCGTACCTAGCTTGAGCCGCCAAGATGGTCTCGTCCTCGGCGGTAGAAAATGGACGATGCTCAACATTTGGGCTGAGCTGGTTGCACCACCTAAGCCTGCAGGATTTTCCGGTTCGACCCCTTATGTAACGGCTTATTAGGGACCAGTTTCTGGCGCCGTATCGGTCGACGAGTCGGGTCAGGAGTTTGTCTTCTTCAGCTGTCCAAGGTCCTTTGATTCTCTCTGATTTGCTTGTCGTTTCCGTTGCCTTACCAGACAAAGACTCAGATGAAGAAGAGTCGAAGGATGAGGATGAAGAACAAGTGTTGGTCGTTTCCATGAGACAGAGAGTTGAGTTACTGAGTGAGCTATGAGTCGAGTCGCGTTTGAGAAACGAGTTGGGGTGCTTTGCTATGTTATATAGAGAGAGAGAGAGAGAGATACGTGCACATGCAAATGCCCTTTGGCTCTTCCCTGTTGGGTTCTTGGAAACTTCTTAAAGATGGTAAGGTTCTAACTAGAGCGGGTGTGTAAGTGCGCACCCTTGTTATGCAGATTTTCTTCAAGGACTTCAGACTTCAGACTTCAGGGGGAACTAACTGATAGTCATTTGGATGGAAGGATAAGGACAATAGCGACATTAAAAAGGTGAAACTGACCTCGAAAAACAAATAATAAACTCATTTTCGTAGCGTTTAACACATGACAGTAAAGCAAGAGCTGTTTAGCATTCAAAAATCGTTTAAAAAACTGTAAGTGTGCCCAATACCTTTTTGACTACTCTGCAGATCAGCAGACCAACAGCTGGGTAACTGCAATATTCCATAAATTCAGTAACTTTAAAAGATCAACGGCTGATGTAGAACAAAAAAAGATCAACGGCTCATATCAACCGTATCTGTAAAAAAAACACTAAAAAACAAAACTAGTTTGAAGATGACTTCTACGCGTCCACATCGGATGGGCCCACAAACAGGCTGGAAGAATCTCACGTGATACGATTCCAATAGCTTTTACTTTAAAGTTTAATCTCTATGGATGTTATCATCGTATTTTCGCCGCCCACATGCATTTATTTATCCAATTTTTAGGAGTCTGTTTGGCTGACCTCTTATCTTGAATTTTTTTTTGCACGAAGCAGTTGGGCAGTTGATACTGGATAGCACGGTTTGACACCAGCTCTCTGTCACCGACTTGGACCTTAGGGACTGTAACGCAAGGGATGGTGTGGGACCCATCCTTCGATTATTATGTAGGAGATTGTTCCAACCATTTGATTTGTCGCAATTATCAAAATTGAAAAGCTTTAAAAAACTTTGTCTCAATCTTTAGATGGGACCCGTTAACAAAAACAAAATTAGATGGCCCACGTTGTTTCCTCTCAATAGAAGTATTGTCAAACCGGTGGAACCGGAACCGGAATCGACCCCTCTTCAAGAACTGGCCGGAACATGTGGGAATCGGTCAAAACCGGTAGAACCGGTCGGAATCGGAAAAATTTAGGGAAAAAATGAAAAAAAATTAATTTTTAGATAACAAGTACCCAGCCAAACCGGGAACCGGTCACTCTACCGGTTCGATGCTTGATCCGGTTTTGACAACACTGCTTAATAGTCAATCATTTTGTATAGTATCTAAGAACAATCCCTACCCTAACTCTAAAATTACCCTATTTTTACTCTAAAATGAAGAGTTTCCTGAATTAGGAAGCCTCTTTTTCTACATGCAACTTGAACCCAACTCTCCATTTTTTCTCTATTCCCATCATTTAATACTCAATTTTTTCTTTTTTCTTTTTTTTTTGAATAAGATGACATTCAACAGGTTTTAAAAAAGATTATAATAGATGGCATAAGAGAAATGTCATGCAATGATGTCGAGCAAAATCCCTTCTAGCATAATAGCTTTGGGATATAGGGTGTGCGTTGGAGCCACGATTTTGGATTAAGCTACCTATTTTGCTGATAAAGTAAACTATGGAGAGTGTGTTAGATTTGGGATGGGTATTCTAAGTTCTAGGAATATAAAATAAAGAGTAATGATAGCCCAGTCACACAATTCATCTGTTTTCCAAAGTCTCACGATCGGTTCAATCTTGTAGCGTTGCTAATTGCTATTGCTTCAATAAGGTAAAAAAAGCTGCGTGTGTCAATATTTTCATAACTGAATCGGTCATCGAGCCAGCTGAGTGGTCAGTTCAATAGGCTCAATCATGTTTTTTTTTTTATTAAAAATATTTTTTTTCTCATTTTTACTATCTCAACAAATTTTTAATTCAATTGGTCGGTTTTTTGGATTCTAAAAAAAAATGTTTTTAATGTGATCCAATTTTAGGGGTTTTGGAAATAGGTGAGAGGATCAATTCCCAATTTTTCCGGTTCAATTGGCTGGTCTGGTCCGGTTGACAACACTGATGTGTGTGTTGTTTGTGTGTTTGATTTGTGTTACCAAAAATAGAAAGTTGTTAGCTTCCCCAATGCCTATAATCTCACATTCACTAATGATGGTAGAAACCTTCTCCTTAAGTACTCTCACCTCACCCCTCGTCCTCCTTTTTTGCGGGGTGCGTGTGGTTAAAGGCTTGATTTGAGATTGCAAGGGCTATATGTGTGCATGTGTTGTAATATGTGTTTGATTTGTGTTACAAAAAATTTAGAAGGGTAAAAAAAGAAAACAAAATTTTTAAAGGGATAGGTATAGTTGATAGTTTAAACCTGTTTTTAAGGTAATATATAAATATAGCAACATTTGCCGCTACCGTTATGAGAGCTTGGAATATTCGACTGGGGCTAGTATTTCTTCAAAATAAATTGTGTTGACAATTTGAATATTATTGTATAATCTTTACAGTGACCCATATGATGTTTATATTAAGATGAGAACAACTAAACATAAAAATAAATTTCTATCAAGCCCAATATAATCAAATTAAAATTTAATTGATACTCTTTAATTATGATGAAATACACTAATGAAAAAGTGTATTTCATTCACTTTATTTTTTTTAATAACAAAAATACCCCTCAACATGTATTTTTCAAAATGATAAAATACCACACTTCAAATATTTTCTTAAGATAACAATAATCTCTCTCTTCAAATATATTTTTCAAAATGAGAAAATACCTTCACATTTTTTTAAATGAAAAAATTACTCATTTTTACATGTATTTGTCAAATATTAAAAACATCACTCTTATATGTTATATGTGATTTTCAATGTTCCACTACTCTAAATGTTTTATTTTCATGAAAGCGACCAAACAACAAAATAAACACAAGTAACATATTTTTTTTTTTTTAAAGTATTATTTTCATGAATACAACCAAACAATAAAAAATAAGTGATATTTTTTTCTTTTATCGTAAAATCATTAACATTGTAAATAATTTACGTCACGGGCAAACAAACAAATGGAGCCTATGATGAAGACCAATGATACAATTAGTGAGAATTAATAAATTTATACAAAGTGAAATAACTTATATTTGAAAAAGAGGCAGAAATTTTTTATAACAGAACTTCAAACAAATACAGACTCCTGATAACTAGAATGCTTTTGGGACCAGTCCCACAAGGAAGAAATACTGTTATACCCTAAGAACGATCTACCAGTCCCACAAAGATACACATAGCACACATTGGAAGTTGGTATCATTGAGGATGTACACCACACCAATCCATATGGACCATATCTGTTCGCCCACCTACCTGTTTGATATGGGCTTTCCATCCCACATTGTCAAACTCCTTGAAGGGCTATAGCCTGGCATCACACAGACTAAATGGATTTGACGATCAGATTTTCAGATAAAAGTTAAGAGTGATAGAATTGGATGTCTAGATTAGGGGTGTCAACAGGCCGTGTGCGGGCCGCCAGGCCAGATTAATAAAAGGACCAGGCTGGGCCAGCCCATTTATTAATCAGGCTGATCCAGATCAGACTCGAGCCAGCTCGCCTAAGAAAGAATAAGGAAAATAAGATTCTTTCCGGGAGAAAGAGGGGGGTAATCGATCTGGGTCAAATTGGGTTAGAAATTAGTCTAATGAGCCCGGGCCAGAGTCTCTCTGCCCAAACCCGTACAACTATGTAATCGGGCTGGGCCGTGGGCTAGCCTGGCCCATTGACGCCAATAGTCTCGATGTTAGATGTATGATGTATCTGATGGGTTCCATGATGGGCAGTTCGCTATCCAAGTGAGGATCAATTATTTGATGCACAAATAAGCTATACATGCAGATGATGATGGTCCAATAAAAAATATATGAAGTGCAACTTTAAGTAAGAATGGAAATAGGACTTAGGTGATAGGTATTCATGGCCAAAAGATGCCCCAAAACAATCATTTCTAAGTAGCTTGACTTAATTGTTCACAATATTAGATTGGGTAGGAGGTTGCTCATAAAATTAGAGCTTGATTGAAATGGAAATATGCTTTGGGAGTGCTTTTTGACCTATTGATACTGATGGAAGTAAAATATGTAAGACACCAATGACACAATCCTTTTATAGAGGAGAATGTTTGGCAACTAAGGAATAACATATTTAGAGAGTGCATGGGTAGCAAATATATGGTGTACATTGATGTGTGGAAATGCTATAAAAGATAGGATTAGAAATTAGCATATCCAATAGAATACGGAATTAACTCCAATAGGGATAAAACAAAGGGCGATTCGATTGAGATAGTTTAGATACATGTAGTGTATGTTGAGATAGTTTAGATACATTTAATGTAAGTTTGGTTACCAAGTAAATAACTGAAATCATGGAAAAGAAAAGAATTTTTGAAATTTCTAATACAATTCTTAATTGTGTTTTATCCAATTTTATTTTATTTTCACTATTTTCATTTATTTTTTCGGCAACCAAACATAGGATTAGAGAAGACCAATGCGAGCCGTGAGAAAGAATGACTTGGCGCAAAGCTCTAAAGGGTTGCCAGAAAGGCTAAAACGGACCTATATGGAGATACTAATGAAAATCTCAATTGAAGATGCTGTACTATAGTAATAAATTTTGGTGGATATGTGTTGATCTCATAGAGGTAATAGTTGGGATAAAACACCAGTGATCTGATAATAAGGATCCCTATTGAACTGGTACGACCTAAAAGATCTCTTAGAGTTCATTTGAATCACGTGAATTTGAGAATTGTAAAGAATCACGTGAATTTGAGAATTGTAACTAAACTAGCACTTTGAAATTCTAATTTTAGTGTTTGAATACAATACCCAATTCATAAGAATTATTATTTAAATGAGAAATTATATCCTTTTGGATTCAGTAGGACTTTGCACCATATTAAGAATAACTTTATTTGTATTGGGATTAAAACATACTATTCAACGGACTGAAATATATTTGGACGAGTTAGTCCATGGGTACTCCCACTTATACTCCCTAATCTTAACCCTCCATATCTATCATTGTGCTAAGTTGACACCTATTTTAAATAACAAGCCAAGTCATTTAGAGGAAAGTCATGATCTTTAATATTTTAATACACACTTTACTTTCAACTAAAGCAAAATGGGAGAAAGACCTTCGTTGAACCAAGCGAGTCTACAACTCTTCCCTCTCAAATCTCTTTGTCATTCTCCCTGAACTACAACTAGTTCACATTCCAATTCATGGAACATAGTAACTTCAGCTAGGGCTGTCAATGGATCAGATCATGATCCGGATCCGATCTGGATCCTATCCGATTAGCCAGACTTTGGACCCTATATGTGATCCACCAGATCGGATTCGGATCGGATCGATGGAATCCGATTATAATCGGATCGGATCTGGATATAGGGTAATCCGATCCGATTATAATAATTTCTTAAAATCATTTTAAATATATTACTTAGATTTTCTATGTATAAAATATTAATTTTTAAAAAATTAACATTAATTAGAGTTAATTAAGATATTATTAGATTTTATATTATTAAAATAGATTTAAAAAAAAAAAAATTAACCTTATTCGGATCGGATCGGACAAAATGTAATTGGATCGGATTCTGATCGATTACTTCATGATCCGATGGATCTCGGATCGGATTCAGATCTGTCGGATTCTTAATCGGATCAAATTCGGATCTAGGCAGATCCAGTCCGAATCCGTCCCGTTGACAACCCTAACTTCAGCTAATTAGCGGTACAAGAAAAGGAGAACAGACATCAACGAAAAAGGCATTCCCAACATTAAAAACCCAAACATCAGGCCGAAAATCCCAACTTCTGTTCAACATAGAGTCTAAACCCACTTTTTAATCCAACATTGCTTACTCTTAAAACTCCTGCTGATCGACCAGGACAAACACCTTCACGAAGCAAGCCAACCAAGAGTAGTACAACATAGGTCACAGAACTAGATATTCGAAGCATTGAGAGCCATTACCTTGAATTGTTCATTCATGGCCAATAGTTGGGCCTCTTTCTTGTCAAGAATAGCACTCAATCTTACATTCTCCTCCATGAGTTTCAAGACTTCATGGTGAAGGAGATCAGACCGAAAAACCCAACTTCCGAATTTATATATATATTTACATTTTCTGGTGAAGGATATCTAAAATACTTGGGTCATCCTGGTTTTGGAAACGAAAATAAAATGCCCACCATGGAGGTCCGTACGAGACTTGGGTCAGCCATGCCGAAATTATAGTTCACGGAGAAGGAGAAAGAGAAAGAGATTTGGGAGGGAAGAGTTGCAGACTCGCTTGGTTCGATGGTCTTTCTCCCCTTTAGCTTTTGTTGAAAGGATAAAGAGGGTATTAAAATAATAAAGAGCATTTGCTTTTTAAAATAGGTGTCAACTCAGCACCCATCTTAACCTTTAAATAATGGATATGGAAGACTAGGATTAGGGAGTAGATTTAGGAGTATAAGTGGGTATGGACCTTACTAAGGTAGTCTCAATTAATTCATACAATTTTTATTTTTACTTTTTGGAATCTATTACTCAATTAGGCTGCAATCCCACTTAGTTTTTTTTTCAAAAAATAATGATATTTTTTTTTCTAAAAATCAAGGATGATCCCTAAGAATGATTGAATCTTAATCGCAGTTAAAGGGTGTCAAAAGGGACACGTAGTGGCCTCAGGGGTGTAACTAGACTCTCCCTCGAATCTGGTTACAACCGTGCAGGATTTCATTATGTGGAAAGAATTGAAATTACTCGGGGAATGTGGAAAGTATGAGAAGAGACAGACAATGAGAGGTGGGTCCCATAATTTGCTCACATGGTCTCATAGATGAAGAGCTGCATGTCCTAGGTTGCATCAAGAAGAAAAAATGAAAGCATTTGAAGAAGATAGGGAACGGATTACCTCTGGCCGACACCCAAGGCCCAGCCTCAGGCGTCCATACATTACCTGTCAGGTTGTGATAAAAATGGGGAGAGATATCAGTTGGGGAGAAGTCAAAAATCAGGAGAGAAAATGAAATGACTTCTCCCCATTTTATCACCACATGTCGCATGATGTATGGACACCCAAGGTTGGGCCTTGTGTCACGGTCAACTTTTTAAATTTGGTGGAACAACCGTGCAGCGCCTCGATCATCCCATAATCTCGGCTAGCCTTACACCATTACACTATCCGTCCACTGAACCGACCTAACGTCTCGTTCTACAATACTACGATAAGGAATGACCCACTACCGAGTCTCATCCGCTAAGCTACACTCAACTAGCTTACGCATTATTTCATCGTGTCGCACCCGATACTCGTCCAACACATAAGGTTCCCACGTCATCGAGATTCCGTCTCGCGTACCTCTCATGATGCTAAGGTTCTCCGATCAAGTCCAAGATCCAACACGGCCCGATACTCTCGAACACGACTATCGGTCACCTCCACGCATCGCGAATAGCTTAGGAGCATCACTATCCCATTTACCGAACATTGAGGGCATAACGCCACAACACGATCCTCGATCCTTTGACCAAGTATCTCAACCATACCTCGCATCTCTCTTAGACGAACATGATGCATATCGCATGCTTAAAGGCCGAACTAGGGTGAAACCTCTTGCTCAAAGGCTCTTGCGCAATGTTAGGATATCCGTCTCCTTTGCACCGTCCTTGGATGCTCCAACAACCATCTAAGGAAACTCCAAGATCCCCTTTAGGATCCTAGAGCCCGCCCCCAACTCCTTTGGGGTTGCTCATTAGGTGGCCCAAGATGTACTACAAGGGAAGGTAGAGCTACACCCTTCTCCTCAAGGTGGATGATAAACTTTTCACCATTCACCAGAAGGAAACATCATCATTGTTGGTTGATTCATACTAGTCTTTTACAGAACAGTACATTGAATATTCACAAACCATCTGTATCATTGAACTCGTATTAACTTTCTCTTCAAATGAAGGTACTATCGGTCCTACTTCCAACATACCATGTGGACCCCACAACACTCACCCACATGTGTCCGACCAAGCACCAAACTCAAGTTTCACTCCATAACTCTTCGTATGCACTTCACCCAAACCATAGTATCTCATACACAACATCAAGATACCTCCATGTCTCTTCACTTCGATACCCAACACTAAGGCACCAACCTTGCACCACACTGCGCTATCACTTGCATAGTGTCTCGCCTATCTCCTAGGCACCGCATTGGCATCCTTTGCCCATGCTCAGGCCATCCTGACCCAGTATCACGGTCATGACATTACTTGATAACTTTTGACCGTGACACTTAGAAGTCCGCCAGAGGTAATCCGTTCCCAAAAAAGGTACTCACACTTGGCAAATCCGGTTATCACCCCTAGATGTCGCCACGTGTCTCCTTTGACACCCCTTAATTAACCGTGGGTAAGCTTCACCCACCCCTAGGGTTCACTCACCAATTTTTGGATTTTTAAAAAAAATATTAATTCTTTTTTTTAAAATTAAAAAATTGTTTTTGGAGTTTTTTTAATATTAAAAACAGTTTTTTAATTTAAAAATAATAATTAATATTTAAAAAAAAAAAAACAAAAATGGGTGGGTGAACCCTAGGGGTGGGTGAACCTTACCCACAGTTAAGGGGTGTCAAAGGAGACACGTGGTGACCTCTAGGGGTGATAACCGGATTTGCCGGAGATGATTTGGCTCCCTCAAACATAATCTGATATGGCAAAAGATTAGTTCTGGTGGATGCCCAAGTTGGGGAGAAGTCAAAATCATGGGGAGAAAATGAAATAACTTCTCTCCCAAATTGTCATCAGGTACCGCATGTTTAGAGCTAATTTTTTTCCCCAATGACATAGAAGTAGTATAGATATAGATAGATGAGCTGAGCCCCAGGCGCTCATGTAGTCATGTGACCACTCATCTCTCCACCATAACTTGGTGGAAGCAAATAGAATTTTAAGGCTATGATCAAATGGGTTGTATGGATTTCGATTTGGTTCCCTTGTTGGAATACCCAAATAAACGGTTTAAGATATTCATCACTCATCAGGCACTAATTATCGCTTTTATTTTTTTTTAAAATGCAACTGGAATACAAATACGTACCCAGAACAGAAGGCATATGGATAATGGAATACAAAGCAAAATGCCATTACACTGTTGCCTCAATCATTAATATGGAAGACCGATTTATTTCATTTTCTGGACACTTTAGCAGCTCCCCTGAGCTTCCGTTCATCCGAAAGCTGCTTGGCGAAGCGAGTAAGGGCTTCTTCGTTGGTCCCCTCTCCGTGAAGCTCCTCAAAATTGCCAGTCTCCAAGTTCACCCGTGACACCGGCTTCTTCAGCAGGTCCTTCCCAATCTGCACTAGATTTTGTAGGTTCTCCTTCGTCGCAATGTCAACCGATGATGCTTCGCCCGTCAGCGTGTCATCCTGCTCATCCACCACAATAGTTCTCAGTTTTATTCACCCCACCAATGCTATATATATATATATATATATATATATGCCACCCAAACTCCACAACTATATATATATTTTAAATTATGGGAGCTCGCTACTCCACACTAATTTGGTGTGCACTCAATCACAGCACACCACGCACCCCATGTAAAACATGGCGCACCGTACGTGCTTAATTCAGTCCAGATTAAATTAATGGTCTGAAACATTGTCCATATGATCCAGATTTTGATTTACTATATATAGTTTTTGGTAGTTAGTTACCTGAATGCGGAGATAGTTTTTCTCGGCTTGGAGAGCTTGGAAGAGAGTGGAGACATGAATGTCAACCATATCGGAGCTTGCATCGCCGAATGCGTCGATCAAAGGAGTGGAACCATTATCATACACCCAGCCGATCAACCCCCACTTTGAGGCTGCGGCCGCGCTATATTTATGTTCACGTTTGGCTGCTCCGGTGCCGAGTGAGATGACTAGGAACCTGCTGTAGTCCAATGGCTTGATTGGGACCAAATTTGAGCTGTTTGTCAAATTCATGTTCATAATCTCGCTTATGGCCAGGAGTGTCTGCGGGTTTAGTCAAATTGGGTTAGTTTTTAGAGATATTAGAGTTTATTTAGAGGAGTGCTAGCCCTATTCTGGGTCAACCTCTACTCTCATTATTCACCAACCACTTGTCACTAGCCCTATTCTCTACCAATCACTTGTTCACCTTTTTTTTTTTTTTTATATATATAAAAAAGTGATTTAATTTTAATATAGTGAACAAGTGATTGGTGGATAGTGAGAGTAGAGGTTGAGGGTAGCACTCCCTAGTAAAAGAATGCTACCTTAATTAATTTCTCTTCCTCCTCACTGTCTCTAGGAACGACACACAAGTACTTTAGACTTTTCCCGGCTGCTTTGGTTAAAAGTAGGAAGGCTTAAATGCTTAAACTTTAACGCAAAAGCATCCGGTAAAGGTAAGTCGCATTTACTCCAAAGTTTTCTTTAGAGGCAAGATGGACCTAACACGTGTAGATGTTTCATTATTTTAACGGTTTAAAAAGTAAAAGTCATAAAATAATTGATATTCGTAACACCCCCAGTTGCCTTTTAGAAGATTTGAATTTGGCATTAATAAAATCCAAAAAAATATAAAAAGTGTATGATTTTACTTTAAAAAAATGTTTGTTTTTGGGACACTTGATCGATTAAGGTTGAGAGATTTGAGATTGGGGCTAGCAAAATCCTAGAAAAAAATGTAAAAAGTGTATGGTTTAATTTACTTACAAAATGTTTGTTTCGGGACATTGATTGACTAAGGTTGAGAATAAGGGAAAAAAAAAAAACCGAGACTGAAATTCTCTCAAGTTGTAACCAAACTCTAAGGAGTCTTTCCACAAGAACACGTTTCCCTTTTAGTACCCCCTTATTACTCTAGATACAAACCAAAACAGATTTTCTCTGAGGAACCTATAGAGTTCGTAGAGCTAGCTATAATATTCCTTAGGTGCCAAATCATCTCCAGTATCATTATGGTCTACAACTAGGGGACTACAGAAATTTAAGTCACGTTTCAAGAGACTTACTGGGTTATTTGCAGCGACGGCACCATCGACGAGATCGAACGTCTGTGTTTTTCCGTTGGCATCTTTGGTTTCGAAGTAGTGCGCTGGGAGATAAGTAGGTGCTGCAGAGGTGCCGAGGCAGACATCCGATAACCGAGCATTCTTGGAAACATGAGTTTTTGCCTGTATAGGTTTTATACAAACATGAATCACACATTTAGAGCAAGAATTTAAAACATGGGGATTATAGGAACTGTTGGATAGAAGAAGATCTAGTTAATTACTAGTGACATACGTTGTTGGTTGAGAAGATGGTGGGCTGAAGGAGCTTGATGTCAAAAGTTGGAATGACCACGTTTGTTAGGGTCTGGCTGAGAGTGGCATCGCCGAGTATATCTTTTACCAAGGAGCGCAGGTACTTGCCGTCGTATTTGGGGCCGGTGACCGCGCCAAACAAGCTTGTCACCGAACTTATGAAGTTGTTACGGCTGCTTAATTTGAAAGAAATCATACATCCATCCATTAGGAAATATTGCAAAACAAATTATCAGTACAAGTTATAAAATACTATACACATGACTGCATGAGAGGACCTTCCATTACATAATAATTAACACCCCCCCTTTTGTTCCTATCATCTATATACTCACCTATTCTGGGGAAAGATCTTGGGACACTGCCCCAAATAGAAGCTATTGATGTCCTTAGCAGCATATAGCGGGCGATTGTCCTTATTGGGCGCCGTAAGCATGGTGGTCACCAGCCCTCCGGTGCTGGTTCCTGCCACGATGTCAAAATAGTCCGCAATCCTCGCGTCTGGTCCATCCAATTCCTATAAGCAGCAGACATATACATTTATAAACTGATCATGAACAGTGATTGAGAACACGAAGAAGGTGAAGTTTAGTGGGTAAGTAATTAAGTACCTGAAGCTTTGATTCGAGGAAGGCAAGAAGAGTTCCTGGAATTATGCCTCGAATACCACCTCCATCGATACTCAACACCGTGACCATCCTTACATTTGCAGCACCAGTCGCCATTGATCCAAAGAGCTTCTTAATTTCCTTTACTGTAATTGTTGTTCAGTAAACTAGCTAATAACAGAGATCGAGGTTGTGGGGTGTTTCTCTAATGGAGAAGCTAGCTATTATTTGGAGAAAGGCGGAGGCAATCAACCTGTATTTGTAACAAATTAAACAAGAGCCCATGACCTTGTAATCTTCCTGCTTCCACAAGGATGAATCCATCGTAGACCTCCTGTGTTAGTTTAATCGATTAATCGGGGTCCACGTTTTGTATATATCCCTGACCCACCGACGCATAGGAAATTGTTATACGTTCTGCTGGTTCACTCTAATAAAAAAATAAAACAAAAGTAAATTTCTAAATAACATTCAAAACTGTTAGGGGTGGTTCTTTTCTTTTAGTATGGGTGGGCCACACAATTCTGAAAAAATGGTATGGTTCCTAAAGTACTCTAACATTTCCCAGGCCAAGGTAGGTGATCATGCTTTCCACCTTTGAGATCTACTAACCCATGAATGGACCACATCCTGCAAAATAATTGCTGCCTCTTGATCTAGACCGTTGGAGTCCATGAAAATTGCGGTCTATGTTCAAGTTTACCAAGTGGCACTCATCTACTTCATATACATATACATAGGATACTCGTGTGTAATTGTAATTGTAGGTATGGATATTCTAATGTGTTACAAATTACAAGCTTAAGTTTCGTTAGCTACCCAAAAGGAAAAAAAAATTTAGTTAACTTAATTTTGGTCCCCAAAGCAGTAAGTCAGGATCATATGCAGAACAATCTGCACCATTTTGATGTGGACTCTAACCGCCACGGCATGTCGTAGTCCATAATATGTGAGTTGTTGATGGATGGCAGTGTGTGTGTGAGGAGTCCAGAAACCAGTGAAGGCCACCACAAACTATCCGGCACGTGGGCGGCGCCATCAGCAATGAATAGATTGACAAGACTTTCTTAATGGACCTATCTTCATCTGTACAAATAATAATGGACAATGGGCCAATATGCCTACTGCAGGAAGATGCTTTAGTCAATATTTGGCGCCATCAGCAAGTGACGATTGTCCATTATTATTTGTACAGACGAAGATAGGTCCATTAAGATAGTCTCCACAACTTCCGAAAACAACCCATAAAATATTTTCTTAGGTCCAAAGAAAATGGGTAGCGTCATCTTTCTTGACCTTTGAAATTTTCTATATTGGCTCCGGGCGTAGATTAAGACTACATCAACGTAATTAAAAATAATTATTAATGTTTATGAGAGACGCGTTGCAATAGAAATGCGGAGTGGTCCATTTCAATAAAAAAACAATTTATGGAATCAAATCATTCCTTTTTTTAAGAAAGGAATGTTAGGCAAGAGTTGGGATGGGCAAAAGAGCAAGGGATGGGCAACAACGCTTGCGCTCTTGCCCAATTACTACTAATGAAAGCCAGGGCGGGGGAGGTCCACGTGGCATCCCAGGAGTGATTCTAGGGAGTAAAATATTGCAATTAAAGACTTCTTTTCTATTCATACCTCTTCATCCCTTTGAGTAATCACGTGGCGTACCCATAGCGACACACACCCGTAGGCCTCCGGTTTTTCCTGCTCCGTCTCTTCACTCTTTCACCCTCCGTTGTATCTATTTAGGAGATGTTTTCTCTCTTATCTCTCCCCTCTTTTAAATGTCACTCAAAAAACACATGGTTTAGATGCTTCGAAACACCTTTCCAAGGGAATCACCACCCTTGGCTATCACGACTCTTTTGCTAACCGTTTAACCACCACGTGACGGTTCGGGAATGTTTTTAGGAGTTTTAGATGAAAGTGTTAAAGAGGGTGAGGAGACGTGTTAAAGAGAGAGAGATGCGACGTTTCAGTCTAAAACATTGCAACCCTTATTTCGAAACCATTGCAACCTTCAATTTTCGAAATCATTCATTGTTCAGCATTCTAAACAACCAAATCATTGCAACCGTTCCAAAGTAAACCATTCATTTTCCATCTTTCTAACCGTTGCAACTATTCGGAAATCTTTCCTCTCAAACTTTCAAAACACATGTATTTAAAACTTCAGAACCATCTACTTTTTTTAACTTTCTAAACACACTCAAATGGTCGGTCTGTTTGTCTACTTAATATTTGTCAATACAGATGGATGATTCCCAGATCTAGAGCAATGGACATTTTGAGAGTTTCTTGGTAGTGCCACATTGAAAGAATAGAATCGGCTTCAGGAATGGGATTACAGGGAAGACTCAGTAGCAATGATGGCCGCTTCGATGCCACCTTCCTTGCAGGTGGAGTCGAGGAAGAAATCATTGCCGGATGTCACCTCCTCAAACGTCAAACTCATGTTTCAGTGGATCTCCAATCCGATGATGTTTATGCCACCTGATTCACATCTATTTTAATTTTAACTCCTTATCACGTTTTCAATCTCTAAACTGTGAAAAAACGAGTGATAGAGCACTACTCCATTAACCAAACAAAGGTACCTTCTACCCCACTAATTCTTTAAAATTCTGTGTTTACCACGACCTCCAAACTACATGCACCCATCAGACTACCACCTACTACTTTAGTCTTAACCATGGTTAACCAAATATCTTTAAGAAGTTTTTCCTTACCTCCAAGAAATCTACTTTCGCTCACCAAATACAGCACTAACATGGCAGTTTTAGATGATGGAGATAAAATTGCCGTCACAATTATTGTTGCAGAAACGAGTCCTCTTGAGTAAACAATGTCTTGGTTTAGTGCAGAAGTTTGAAGATGATTCTGGGAGCTTGGAACGCTATAGAAATGTGTGAGATCACGGTGTCTGCTCTGAATGCCAAGACAAACCTTACAGGCACGAGTGACATTTGTGTGAAGAAAGGACAAGAAAATGGTAAGAAAAAAATTATTAGTTTTATGTATGTTCGGCATATGGTATGGTTGGTCATTAGATTTGTTCAACAAAAATTTTACAATGATGTTCGTGTGCTATCTTTAGGATCATTCATTAGAATTCTATGTTTTTTTTACGCAATTTGGCATGCTAATGTCACATTTTCTTAATGCGTAGAAGCTTTATATGTTTTGTCCAGGAGTTTAACATGCACCATGTGTTACCACATGTACATAGTGTGTAAGGAATGTACTTAATTTATTTATATATATATATATATATATATATATATATATATATATATGATTTTTGAATTCCACGTTATCCATACAATTGCTAATAGACTTTCTCATGGATTTATCACTTATCAAACGATAAAATTTCTTTAATGAGGAATGAATAATTTGTTTCATTTTTTTGGTACTAATTTTGTTGCAATTTTGTTTTCTCTTATTTACTGCATATACAAATTGTTTATTTTCACATTTGCTTTTAAAATCAATAGAATAAATGTGGAGTGAATGGACATATATGGTTGAACATTAAATCAGGACTCAATGGACACATTAGATGCTAGACTCCTTACTCTCAGGCAAAAACCAACAGAATCCTTGCTAGCACCCAAACACACCAGCACTTTGTCATTATTTCTCAGCCAAAAAACGTCCTTATTTTAATAATTCTTGGGTTTTTGTTAAGATTAAGGATAAGGATAAGGATAGGGATAGGGATAGGGATAGGGATAGCTGAGAGTTTGTCGTAGCACGATCAAAATTATTTTAGTAAGTGTTGGGTTTTGGACAAGCTTTATATCGGCACTGGTGAGAAAAATTGTAAGCGTTTCCGTGCATTGCACAATGTTGTGTTTGGTTAAGGACAACACTAATGGTTAGTATACTTTATAATAATTGATCAAATTTCATTTATATTTTCCGTCTTTATTTAAATTCCGTGCATAGCACGGGGTCTACACTAGTTGTGACTGAAAAACACGTGGGACCTATCTTTTGTTGTTGGGCCCTGTTAAATGTGGAGCCCAATTTAACCTATAGAGTCACAAACTTAATTCCTTGTTATTATCTTGTTTAATAAGGGCATACTTGCCAAATTAGGTGTCTATATGTGTGTGATTAAAGTTAAGCAATTATGGAATGTTAAAAATGATGAAAACCTGAAAATTAGGACCTCCGATCAATCGGAAGTCACCCCCCGATCGATCAGATGATGGCAGAAAAACGTCCAGACTCACTGTTCTGGTCCGATCGATCGGACCAGTGGCTGCGATCGATCGGGCGGCACCAAAAAATTACCCAGAAATTCCTGTATTGCCCCATTCGATCGGAGTTTACCCCCAATCGATCGGAACACATGATTTTTGTTTTTTAAAATCCTTAAATTGTGGATTTTAGGGTTTTAAACCCCTAATACTATAAATAAAGGTTCTATTTCGAGGGTTTTAGAGTTTCTAACTATTCTAAACCTAATTTGACAAATGATGAGAGAAAACCCTAGGTTTTCAAGAGGAATTTGCTTAGGGAATGAGAGTTTTGCTTGGAGAAAAAGAAGTTTTGCTTGAAGATCAACCCCAAAGCCTTAAGGAGCTTCCTCGAGCGATTTGGTTCGAAAGGAATGATCTCAATTGTCAATATACTCTCTAATCCAACTCTATTACGTTTATTTATGATTGAACATGATTAAGACAAGATTATTGATGGTTTAACATGACTAAGACAAGATTATTGAATTTCTAACATGATTTTGGAAAGATTATTGTGTATGAAATTGAAAATGGAGGATTGTAATTGTTTAAGAGTTTTGTTAAACATGATAAATATAATAGATGTTGTATTTTGATATTTAGCATTGTTATATTGAATGTGGATGCATGGAAATGATGAGTTTAATGACATGGTTGTGGATTATGGACGAATGAATATGGTAGTGGATGAGTTTGATAACATAATTATAGTTTATGAATGAATTAGAATTGATGATGGAATGTTGAAAATGGAGGAAGGGCATTGTACATAAATAAATGATTGAATGTGTTAATTTAAATGCTTTGAAATAATAAATGTTGAAATAATGTTATTGAAACTGTTAAATTTGTTTAATGAGATATAGTGGTTTGTCATGATAAATTATGTCATATTTATATTGCATGGTGATTGATATTCGAATAGGTCAAAACTTAGAGGAAGTTCTCCATGTCGGGAATTCTCTAACTAGGGAGATATAACCTGACTAAGTTTCTTGACGGAAGACTGAAACTTAAGTGATGACCGAACTTGGATGTTAATCACAATACTTAAGCACAAGTTCATATGTGTGAAAATTTACAAGTCTCACGAGTACACAAGCATGACACGGACCTTACATGAACCCTAAAT
Source organism: Tetracentron sinense (assembly GCA_015143295.1). Lineage (NCBI taxonomy): Eukaryota > Viridiplantae > Streptophyta > Magnoliopsida > Trochodendrales > Trochodendraceae > Tetracentron > Tetracentron sinense. Next base: position 3,880,372 of record CM026552.1, read on the forward strand.
AACAAGAACAATATCAAGTACAAGTACAAAAACAAGTATAAGAACGTTGCATGATTTTACAAGTGCTCTAAATTTCAAGTAGCTCTGGTAATCGTTGATGTTCTCTATTGATAAGATTTTAAGTCCTAGATAATTATCATGAACATTTGATATCCAAGAGTTATAGGGGCTTATGCTTCTGTCGATGTACCTCCATGGATTTAATACAAAGACCTAAAAGACTATTTTATAGGAAAACAAGCATGCATGAAACTCATACTACAAGTCCAAGATTCACACAACTACACGAGTCAAGATGATGTCATAATATATTCACATGTTTTCACACTCTGATTATAAACATGTTATATGAAACTAATATTGATTATGTAATTATCACATGAACTGAATATTGAGCATGTATATGTGTTATTGTTATTGTTGGCTAGACTGGATATTCGCTGAGTGTTTGTAATACTTAGTCGACCTGTTCTTGGATCGAGGAAGATTACCAAGAGGAAGCGGAAGAAAGTAATCCCTTTATTGAGGGAGCTTGGGACCTCAACGGGTTCCCTTATCATTAGTGTTATTTTAGTCTTACTTTGAGAACGAGTTGTAGTAGACTTGATATCTTTTAGTAGATGTTGTTTTAGTTCATGTTTATGTTGTTCGATTTATATTGGTTTATGATATACCAGACGAAATGTTTTATATTAAAAGAATTTTATAGTTGCTATTTTAAAAGAATTATCTTTTAGTTTTGTCTTATTTCTATTAAAGTCAAGTAGGAATAAGTAATGTAGCGGACCAAAAGTCTCATTTTGACCTAGGTGAGGTTTTGGGATCGTTACACAACCAAGCAACAACAAGCATTGTTGCCCATCCGAACTCTCCTAGCAAATGTCGCTACACCTTCCTATTATCTTAAGAACGGATGCAAAATATAATTTTTTTGTGTGAATTTTTTTTCCTAGACCTGTTGAAGGGGTAGAAAAGAATGAAATGTGAAACACTATTTTGAATTGTGAGATTAGGGCTAGCTAGCTTTCCTCTTCCTTTTTTTAGGTCATTTTTTAAAAAAATTACTAAAAAGTGAGTAAGACTCTTTATCCATACTCAACCCATACCTTAATTATGGATAAAGAAACTAATAGTCATCAGGTAGGGTAGGTTAGGTAATTGAATAAACAGCAGGGCCGGCTCATCCATTAGGCCATCAAAGCCTTTGCTTTAGGCCCCATTAAAAAAAATAAAAAAAATAATATTAAAAAGGCCCCATTTAGAATATTAAAAATAAATAAAAGGTCCATTTATAATATTAAAAAGGCCCCATTTATACTTAATTTTTTTTAATAATATTAAAAAAAATTTACAAAAAACCCGTTTAGAATTTTCGCTTTAGGCCTTCAAATGGCTTGGGCCGGCCCTGATAAACAGTCCCTACTAACCAATGTTACCTGGTTCGTCGGTTTGCTCGGTTTGAATTCGGGTTCGCAATTGCCACTCTAGAGTGAACTCTGTTTGCTAGGGGTAAGATGAGATAGTTCATTTCTCGGTTCACTTAGTTCTTTAGTTTGGCTCGCTAACTTCGTTGCCTTTAAAATCAGTTAAAGAAAACAATTTGCCCCTCATTTAAAGTCTGTTTTATTTAGTTGCAAAAACAATATATGACAACTTCACTGGTAGAGTATGAAACGAGATGTCCCACCAACTTGGTCGATATGGGGCCTATGCCCCAAACCCTTCACCCCGCCTAACCCAAATATTTCATATCCACCTTATCATTCTCCACAAATTCATCAACAATTACTAAGATTGAACGCTTATCCCTTTTCCTTCGTACCAAAAAATCCTCACTCCACCCATGTCTACAAGACTATCGCTAGCTATTTCCGTCCAACTTGGAATACGAGAGATGAAAACGATGGCAACCAGTTTTTTTTTTTTCCTTATTTTATTATTATTTTTTTGGGGGGCGCGTGGGGTGGGTGTCTCTATCTTGTCCTTCCTTCCCGGTCTGCATTCACAGCTGCTCCTTTCTCCCGTCAACTCCTTTTTCAACGATAATGGAAGCGTGTACACATGAGGGAGAAGCTTGTCAAATCGATCAAGAGCTCATTCAAACTTGTTGATATCCAAGTTCACCCTACCTAGATAGAGCCTTCTTAACAAATCCTCCCTAATCTGCAATTCATTAAGCAAGCTCTCTCCTTTCCATGTCAACCAAGATGTAGGCCGTCCGAGCTGGCTAGGGCCCGCAAAGCCCAACAAGAACTAAGAGCGGTCTGGGCTAGTGTTTCAGCAGACTGAGCTTGTTGTAGGCTCATTTTTAGGCCCAAATTTTTTTCAAAGATGTTTGGACTAATTCTGGCCCAGCCCGAGAGCCTTCACCAAGTCATGTAGTTATTACCTAATATTTATATATAATAATAACAATATATTTTGGGCTTAGTTTGCACTCGGTCCATCCTCAGAAAAGTATGGTTGGACTGGGATCAGGCACAATGGTGTGGCCTGAATTTGATCATGGGCTAGGTTTTGGGCCTTGTGTAAATAGACTAGAGTGAGACCACTCAGCCTTGCTCGGACTGGGATGAGGTGAAGCCCTAGAAAGAAAGAAAGAAATCTTTTTGGACTAATTTAGGGAGCTTCTTAAATGCCTTTTTCTTTCTCTTTTCTTCACTGTAAAGGAAATCTTAATTAGGTTATGTGACATTTATGTATAAGAGAATTCAGGGAATATTTTAGTTCTCTAAGCCACTGAGATCTTATCTTCCAAAAAAAAAAAGCCACTGAGATCTCAATGTTAATTTTGAGCGAAGGCTATATATTACACTCAAATCATTTATTCTCTTAGCATTTTTCCTATTTCCATTTTAATTAACCAGATTTTTTTTTTTTGGTTAAGGAGGTAAAGTAACACCTAAACGCACACAATCAGGCCTAAGGTTGCCCCTAAGGTGCCATAAGGGTAAACCCACTCATTCACTCCAAAAGGGCCTGACCATATTTTTACTTAATTCTTTTTGAGTCAAAACCATATTACACTCAAATATTTTGTGTCCTGCTTTTTTCTAGGGTTTAAACATCAACCGGATTATTTTCTAGTATGAAAAGATTTGGAGCTCTCAAAGCATGCCTAGTTTCATCTTGTGAATGATATACTTAAACCCACACATGTAATAAGAATCCAATGGACCGGTTTATCAAGAAGGTTGACACTGGCCCATTTGGTCCCCTTGCCTTAAATAATCTTAACATCAAGCCACTGGACCTCAAATTACTGCCCAAAATTGGCCGATATTCGGTCGGGCCTAAATTCTCATGGATCAGCCAGACCCATTCACAAACCTAGTTCTGCTATTTAAAAGAATTGGTCCACTGATTGCACATGCATGTTTTCAAGGTCCACCCGTAAAACGGCCCCACGTAAATCATTGATTAAATCTTCATATCCGTCTAATGAATGGACTTTTTTACGGAACTCATATTAGACATCACAGGAGGAGCAAGACTTTGCAAGCCTGGAGCTACATAGAACCGCTATTCCTACTCTGTATTTCCTACTCTCGTCAAAAACTAACACTTGCTAAAGCAAAGACTGGTTATTGTTTTTGGCTGAAAAGTAAGGATAAGTGTTGGTTTTGGGTAGCATGATTGTCACATCAAATTTTATTATCTAAAAACTTAAATATCAAATACTTTTTGATGTATCATAATACAGTTGTTACACCTGGGCTATAAAGACCATTATTGCTAAATTTTACTCGAATGAAGAATCACGTTGGATCCTTAAAATCAGTATCATTAAGGGGAACCAAGCTTTTGATTTTACTGCACAAGCCCTTCTAGCTATGATGGTGAAGATGTGAGGGGGGAGAGCCTTGGCACTTGGAAGGAAGATTAAAATTAATTTACATTCAAAAAAAAAAAAATGTGACATGAATATTACTGGCCCCTAACAAAGAAAATGCTCAATTCTGGACCGCCTGTACCATCGGGGTTAATCATGTACAAGGCTTCCGAGTCCTTCGATCCGACCACCCTCTCGAACCGAGCCCTCATATATGTCAATTCCCCATCTGCCCCTTCCTTCTCCGACGGGGAAGGGAGAACACCTCCACCCATTGACACTCCTCGCAAGAGTTGCATGACATGAAGCTCATCGTCCGACATTTGCATCCTCCTAATGGAATACCCCATCTTACGGCCATTACAATATACAGCCCAAATGAACTCCTCCATTAGTTTCTTTTTGTTAGTTTTATTCTCGCTCTCGATCGCAATCCTGACTAAGTCCGAGGCCATCTCTTTGTGCAACGCGCTTGTAAGCATTGGCAGCTCTAAAACAAATATGGGCAAACACTGAGGGTCCTCCTGTATGGCCAAGCTCACCCTCCCTCTCCTATTACCAAAGAAAGTCCCAGTAGTGGCTTTGTTAGCTAGTAAACCCTTTCGTGGTCGTCCTAATAGTGCCACCATCTTGCACCCGGAGGTTAACAAAGGAAAGAGCTTGAACATGCGAAAGAACCCGCCGGCTGCTTTTGATCGCTTTTCGCCTGAAGTATGTCGAAGTAACGATAGTAACGACGGATTTTCCATTTTGTGTAATGGGCTAGACTGAACAGAGGGCATGATGAGGGGGATGCTGTCTTGGGTTTGCCTAGTGAAGGTGGAAGAAATGAAGGGAATAGAAGAGGAAATTAAGCTGTGGAAAAAGAGTAAATGGGTATGTGAACTATATATAGAGATTGTGAAAAAGAAAAGAAAAGAAAAAAAAAAAGAGGAGTTGGGAAGGTGGTTGGGTGTCCTTGGAATCTTGGAAGTGGGGAGGGGGGAATTGAAGAGACCCTCCAAGTTGGTTAATAGAGAAAAAAAGGATAAAAGGGTGATGTGACCAAGTTTAGCGATGAAAAGAAGGGGGGGTTGAATGTGATAAGATAAGGGAGGTGGGACCACTAGTTGTGGGAGGGAGGGAGAGGAAGAGAAAAAGGAAAAGGAAAAGGAAAAAAAAAGAGGACCCTTTGTGATGCTAGTTTGGCATGTGCTTCTCCTATCATTACAATGGGGATCAACATCACATGCTTTTTGCTTTTGCTCCATCTCCATCCCATCCCAAACTGATCTCCCTATTATTGCTTCAGGAACTACTCTAGACTACTCATCTTCCCCCAAACCCCTGTTATATAATCTATGAAACTTTGCTTTTGCTCCTAACCGACACTCTCTCAATCACCAAATTTTCTATTATTATATGACTACCCATAATCTCATAAACTTGAGTTTTTTTCTGGAGATGTACTAGGTGTAGGGTGGTTTCATCTTTTGCCATTTTCTTCTCTTCATTAAAGATATCATCATTAATTTGAATTGATAGGCCTAAGTTGTTTCCCTTTCACTGTTTAACCATTTTAACCTTATGTTTGACCATAATATTCGGTGATGCGGAATTTAGCACAGCAAAAAATGTTCATAGGAAGTGAGGACATGTGGTTTACTTGCACGCAACCTGTAAACACTGTAGTGCTTTCTCAAATGCTAGCTCACCCTGATTCTTGATCATGAAAACATTAACAACAACAGTAATAATAATAATAAACTTGGTTCTTGAGTTGATTAAAATTGTCCCCAACATTAACGTGCTAACAGATATATACACTTTGTTTGTTTGGAGGGAAAAAAATTGAGGAAAAGAAAAAATTTCTCCTCATTTTCTAGAGAGAAAGATTTCCTCAAGCATACAGTAGAGCTGGAGAATTATTTGCATTTAAAAAAGGGGAATGCTAGCCCCAGTTTCCTTACTTCCTCACTTTCTTTACAAAGTGGACACGTATAGTCCCTTTACCGGGTTACTTTTTGAGCCGGTTTTTGCTGTCATCAACATGTATATTTTAGAATCCCTCCTTACTAATTTGTAATTTATAAAAAAAACCATCCACATTTAAACAAAAGAGTACGAATGGAGAGAACATTTTCTCTCTTGTTCTCTTTTAATTTTTCTTGGTTTTACTTCTCCTGTTCATTCAATCTCCCGCCCCACTTTATCTCTCGCGAAATCACTTCCCTTTCATTTCCCTTACAACATCTCAACAATCTCCCTCATCGATCGCCCTTCGTAAAAGCAGTAGGAAAAGACTCCATTCTCCATGAGCAACGCCCTGCCGGTGATGGACGATAATCTTCATTGACGGCAAACAACAATAGCCACTTAATCTTGAAAAAAAAATCCATTAAAAACGATATGGTCAACAGTTCCACAATTTTTTAATTTTCGAGGTTGGGGGTGGGGTAACTCAAGAACGACAACCCACATTCAAACACCCAAAATAGCATAAATTTTTTCATTATTTGGAGAAGAATAATCATACTAAGGCTTGAACACTCCATGAAATCAATAAAAATTTGTTTACATGAAAGAGCCTTCCTATTTTTTTTTCTTTTTTTTTACAATTACTAAAAAAAAAATTGAGTAGGTGATGAGTCTATCAGGTTGAGAGCAGTTATGAAGGTATCATCTTCTTTTACGATTTCAGTCTGGTTGCCTTTTTCTTCAAACCTTTACTCAGAAAGTGAGGAAGTGGGGAAAAGAGAAACTCTCCTAAAAAAAACCCTCCCATTTCAGTCTGACTTTCTTTACGATTTTGGTGTTGCAGAAAAATTCTCCCATGGTGAGGACCTAAGAAAAGGTGTGAAGTTTCATTATCTTCTTCTCCGTTAGAAAAAGGGAAGCTGGAGTTGAGAGGGAAAAAAAAATAGGGGCTGGAGATTACTTTGCTGATACACATGTGAGAAATTTTATTTGTTCTTTTGTCTTCAACATGAAAGGGTTTTTTGATAAATCAAAAACTATTAAGGGGCTATCTTAAAGATAGATCTTAGATGAAGTTTTAACCGGTTTTAAAAGTAGACGGGAAAAGTAAGTATACGTGTCTGTTAAGTAGGGAAAGTGAGTATTTAGGAAACTGGGGCTAGCATTCCCCTTTAAAAAAAAAAAACATATTCCAGCATGCTAAGCACTAAATTAGTTCTACCTGCAAATAATTTTATGCACCTATTTTCCTACCAAACATACGCATAAGTAAATTTTCATATAAGCTTAAGAGCAGATACACAACAGGGATGATATGATGTAATGAGGATGACTTTTCTTGCTTGTCCTTTTGGAAAAACAATGGACAAGCTAGTGAGTCTCAATGATAGGGCCCATCAGTATGACTAAATAAAAAGAGAACACAATGTGCGTTTCACCATCATTCGATTGGGTACACCATACTGCTACCTTGTTACATGCATGCATCTATTGTATATCGTAGATTAATTGCGCATACAAAATGGGTACTTCATGGATGGGAATAATTCACAGTAGATATATGATCCTCCCTATCCACTCTTGGATGGTCAATAATAACAATAGCAGAACTTCCATTATTTTATACTATGACCTGTTAAAGGAAATTTAAGATCGTCGATTCGATCATCGAGAAGAGGCGAGATGTAAATCGATGACATAAGGTCGACCCCCTTAGACTAGATTCATGTGACACTCCATGGATTAGCTTCTACGTACCTTAGTCTCTCATTTACAGGGAGAATCACCTGTAATTAACAACTTTATGGCTGTCTTTACATTTCATCCGGTCAAAGGTTTCGGATCCCTTCAGAATAAATGTTATTACAACCAATAAATTCTTACACATTTGCACTGTGTCCACCTATTGAACATGTTGAATCACCGAGCACGCAAAGTGATTGGAGTGCTAGTTAGATTTGTATAAACATGTTTTGCGTATAATATTTTCTCACTAAGCCGATACCATGTTTGAGCTAACTAGGAGAGTTATTGTCTGCACTGCTGCAACATAAAGGTAGACTCGCACATGATCCCAAGACTCTAATAAAAGTTCCTAACAAATCTATGATAGATATTGTTTTATGATAAATCGCTATCACTCAACAATAATCGAGTTACTAAAGCAAATTGGGTGGATGGATTCCTTCTTGTCAGTTTAGTTCATCTAGAAACTCTTTGATCTTTCGAGATGAACACCCATGTATCTATCATTATCTCTTTCTCCTCCTTTAATTTTGAGTCACAATACATGTTCTGTAGATGCCTAGTTTTCTAAGCAACTTAATGGGTACTTCATTGAGTAGATGTGAACTAAAATGATTCTTCGATCTTCTTTGTTGCCTAATAATTGCGCCCTGTGGGGTTGGGAGCTCAGAATCTATATATGTGTCAATAATATAACAAAGTATGAATAGTGATTATAAATGTTAGGTTCTCTAGAAGAGGCATTTTTCTGAGTACAATTTGTGGTTCGATCGATCCAATAATACAATAACTTAATGGTAGAAACAGGAATTAAGGAAAAAAAAATAACAATTATTACATGTAATAAACAAAATTGCCATTCCAGGAGGGCTTGAACCAAAATGAATCAAATAAAAATAAAAATTGCAGGTTCAATCACATCTTGGATGCAAAAAAATAATGCATCATTGAGTTTTTAGCCCACCCACATAATCAGGCCCCATGTTAGATTACTGTTTCCAGTGATAAAAATGGATATATTGTTGCAGAAAATACCCTTATGGATCTAACTAGAATAAGAGAATAGCAACCCAAACAATAGAGAAACCAACCATTATAAGATGCAATCACACAAGACACGAGATATACGTTGTTGGGCTAAAATCCTACGTCCATGGGCAATGATGATCAGAACTTTCACTCTATGAGAATCAATACCAGAGTTACAAGAGTTTTCTCTCTCTAATGGCCTCTTAGGTTGAAGTAACCTAATTATACCCCCTCCCAAGGATTAACCCTAACAAAGAAAGCACAGAGTTCAAATCGCCGTGAAGCCGATCAATCGGACGGACCCGAGGCAATACCATAGCTGCTGCTGTTCCTGTGTGCGCTCCGATCGATCAAAGCTAAGTGTTCGATCCATCGGACACTCCATATTATAACATATATGACTAAACTAGTCATCATTGTTGGATTTGGTTATTTTTAGAGAGTCGCCATTGTTGTTGAATTTAGAGCTCTCTTAGATGAGCTGAAGCCGTGTGCTAATTTTAGTCATAGGGTGCCTAAGTGGGGGCAACTATGATTCTAGTATTCAATGCGGTATGTAAGCTTGGAGTTTTATTAAGGCAGATCATGTTGTAGCTCTAAATTAACCGCCGGGGGGGGGGGGGGGAATGTATTTATCTAATTTCCAATCATCTGCTCTTCCTTTTTGGGTTTTTTTTTTTCATGCTTATGATGATCTTGTAGGTTTCAATAACTATGTCAATCTAGATCGAAGAGTACCCATAAATAGCGGGTAGCTCGTGGATCGGACTTCCTTTAATCAGAAAAATAGATAGCTGAGAGTATGATCAAAAGTGATGTGTTACTGTTGAAAATGACTGACCTTATGGTGGAGGATGATCTAAGGTCCCCTCAATATGAGTAAAAGCAATGTGTTTCTATGAAAATGACTCATCTTATTATGGTGAGGGGTGATATAAGGTTCCCTCCACCCACCCACCCACACACCCCCACCCACCCACCATCCTATCCACAAAATGGGAATGTAGTACACATGTCATACACAAGTGGTGGGATCCACCACTCAGTAAGGGGTATGAAAATGCCATCTGTACTTCGAGCTTAGCATCTCTTAAGTGGAATATTGTGGATCTCAATCTCCATGTTGATCAGTCCAAATATTTTATTTTAATTTGATCGATGAGTCCAAATATGTCATCCACATACAGTAGCACTCCTTAAATGCACTTTAAACAGCTTCAGAATCAATTTTATGTATTTAATGAATGGTTAAGTGAAATTTTTTATGTTTAAAAGAACAAAATAAACTATAGAGAACATACATTTAGATCCCTCAAGGGGGTCATGTGTTTGGTATCTAATTCGACCTTGCCCGTCAAAGATATAACCTGGCATAAGCTGTACTAAGTATATATAACATAGCTTTATGAGGCAATTCAAAGCTCTAGACAGATCCAACTCCAAGATAATTGCAGTTGGACAACCTTAACCTTCTGTGTATCAAGTATCACCAATAAAAATAAATAAAGAGAATCACCTATAAACCTGGATGCTTTTAAGGAAAAAAAGATGTTATTTCTTTAGGCTTGTATGGATAGGGCTGTACCAAACCCGCTTACCGGGTGAAAGTGGAATGTGGCTTGCAAATAAAATAATGATATATAGTCGGCTGGGCTAGGCAAGCTCGATTAAAAGTCAAGTGCAAGAATCCAACAGGTCTGTGGTTCTAGGCCCAATCCGGCCCAGCTACTTTACCAAGACGTCCTGGCATTGAGACCCTAGAATACATAGGAGAGAGGATGGGAACTCAAAGTTTAATGGATTCTAATGAGAGATGTACATGGCCAAAGATAATTGTGATTGGATGATCTCAGTTCTCAAGCATTCAGTTTGATTCTATATTCTTTGCCCGATATAAAATTTTCAATAAAAGTTCTGAAGAGGGTATGCTAATGCAGGTGAGATGATTAGTTCACTTGAATGTTTGGACGTCTCCTATTAATTCAATAAAATGGTCTAAATATTTTCTTTTTTGTGGATGATTATTCAAAATGTGCTTGGATTTTTCTTATGCGCTTCAAATATGAGGTCTTTGATTATTTTGTTAAATTCAAGACTATGGCTGAAAATTTGATTTCTTGTAAAATTAAATCTTTCCAATCCAATGGTGGGGGAGGATATCTTAGCACCAAGTTTCAAGATTTTCTCTCTCACCATGGAATTACTCATCGGAGATCATGTCCCCATACACTCGAACAGAATGGAGTCTCCGAACGTAAGCTTCGTCATATTGTTGATACCAGCCTCACATTTCTTGCTCAAGCTGGCATGGCCCTTCCCTTTTGGGTTGAAGCTTTCAATGCATCCGTTTATTCAATTAATCGCCTTCCAGCCAAAGGCCCTAATTATACTTCCCCATTTGAAATACTATTTAAACGTTTTCCCAACTACTCCACTCTCCGGGTTTTTGGTTGTTCATGTTTTTCTTATCTTCGTCTGTACAATAAGAACAAATTGGAATTTTGTTCAAAACATTGTGTCTCCTTAGGGTACTCTCGTCACCATCAAGGGTATCGTTGCTTAGCTATGGACTCCGGTCGCATGTTTCTCTCTCGTCATGTCATGTTCAAGGAATTTATTTTCCCGTTTAAGACCCCATCAGTGCAGCCCAATGTCGCTCAATAGGTGGAACCGCTCTCCCTTAGCGTTGCTCTTCCCCCTCTAGCTTTACCCACTTCATTTCAATCATCCCAAGTGCCGACCCCACGTCCCCAAGCACTGACCCAACCTCCTCCTATACTGATCTTGATTCCAACACCCTTACTTGACCCCCTACCCTATTCAATTGCACCTAGCACTCCAGTTGCCCAGTCTCACCCACCCTCTCCACCTACAACCAATGCTATCCCTTCCTCCTCCAATCATCCCATGGTCACCCGCACCCAAACCAGCACACGGAAACCCAGCTCCAAATATGCGTTAGTAGCCACCACGGCTTGTGATCCGGTTGAACCGTCTTGCTTTAGCCAAGCCCATAAGCATCTTGAATGGTGTTCAACTATGTGTTCTGAGTTTGATGCACTCCAACGGAATGGTACTTGGTCTCTTGTCCTCCCTAAGGACACAACGAACATTATTTCCAACAATGGGTGTGCAAAGTTAAGAAGAAATATGATAGCTCCATTGACCAGTATAAAGCCCTAGTCAGTTGCTAATGACTTTCATCAACAACAGGGCCTTGATTATAATGAGACATTTAGCCCCATAGTGAAGCACACCACTATTCGGGTTGTTCTCGCTTTAACTGTTCATCAGAATTAGCATGTTCGTCAGCTTCTCCATGACAATCTCTCTGAAGAAGTATATATGTGTCAACCTAGAGGTTTTGAAGATCCCAATTTTCCACATCGTGTTTGCCGGCTTCATAAATCTCTCTATGGCTTGAAACAAGCCCCGCGATCTTGGTTCCAACGCTTTTTAGATTATCTAGAGGAGTTTGGTTTTGTTGGCTCTAAGGTGGACCACTCCTTGTTCATGTATCATGATCATGGCATCTTTGTTCTCCTCTTGATTTATGTTGATGATATGTTCCTTACTTGTAATAGTGAAATGCACCTAACACTCTTCATCGACAAGGTGGGGTCTTTATTTTGCAATGAAAGACTTAGGGAGTTTGCATTATTTTTTGGGTATGGAGGCCACATTCTCAGGTGACACGTTGTATCTCACTCAGACCGATTATGCTTTGAGTCTACTTAAGCATAATCACATGGAAGATGTCAAGTCTTATTCCTCTCCAGCTCTTTGTTGCAAGAAGTTGGCCCCCTCTGATGGTGATCCCCTTCTGACTACCTATCGAAGTGTGGTTGGGGCCCTTTAGTATCTCACCATAACCCGGCCAGATCTAGCCTTTGCTGTGAATCAAGTGTGTCAATTTATGTATCAAACAACCACTGCTCATTGGGTTGCTGTTAAAACGATTCTCTGCTGTAGATCATGGTCTTCTTTTCCAGCCCGGTTCTCTATGTCTTGAGGCCTACTCAGATGTCGATTATGCTGGTAGTCCCTCTGACCAATGCTCAATGAGTGGTTTCTGCATCTATCTTGGTCGGAATCCTATCTCTTGGAGTGCCAAAAAGCAATCCATAGTCTCTCACTCTAGCACTGAGTCTGAATATCGCCAATTAGCTCTTATAGTAGCTAAGATCTCTTGGCTCCGTCTTTTGCTAAAGGGCTTGCGCATTTTCCTCTCAGCTAACCCTCTTATATGGTGTGATAATATCAGCTCTATTGCCTTTGCTTCCAACCCAATTTTTCATGCTCGCACCAAGCATCTCGAAGTTGACTATCATTATGTTCGAGAAAATGTGGTACGCAATGAACTTGCAGTTCGGTATCTCAACACTATTGACCAAACTGCTGATATCTTTACAAATGGTCTCACTACTACTCGGTTTTAGTTCTTGAAAGACAATCTTATGGTTCGCCAACGCCCCATCAGCTTGCGGGGGTGTAATAACCCACATGGTGTAACACATGATCAATCCTCATAACTGACCTGCTGTTACAACTGAGACTTATACTCTGTTTCCTTTTACTATGATTAGCAAGAGTCCATTCTTGTTACAATTGTGCCATTCCATCCCTCAATCTTATATGCACACCCTAGCTCTAACCTCATTTTTCTCCATTCGCCAACCAACTCCTCCATTTGTCATCATCTTTCTCAAATTCTCAAACATTCCTCCATTCAAAAGTGGAGACAAGTTTCAAAGTATAGGAGCTCAAGTTTTACTTTGACATTTCTTTTATTTCTTATTATTGAAAAAACATCAATCTTAATACCCAGATAATGCTATAAATAAGTTGTTTTAGAATATTTGACTGTAATTTTAGTATGTCTTTTTTTTTTGCCTGCAAGGGCCTATAGTTTGTTCTTTTTTTTTTTTTTTGCTGAAGCTATCATGTACCTATCTTGAATTGATTAGGCTGTTAGGGGTTAGCATTAGGCAAGGGAGTTCTTGTAACTCATACCCAAGGGGATACGATCCCCTGACCTCCCACATCTGGAGGCCACAGCCCAACCACCGGCGCAAGAGGGCGGGGTGTTATTCTCTTTTATTCATACCCTAAAAATTTGAGGACATTCTCATTGAATATTAAATTCCTTTATTGTGAATTGTTTAAATACATCACCCCTGTGGTTGCCTTACTCAAGTCAATCAAGAGTGGATGAGAATCATTAGGATGATTTGTTCTTTAGTCGATAAGTTTGAGGTTGGTTTGTATAATTATAAAATTCATAGGAATTTTTTTTTTTTAGCTCCTGTTGGTAGTTATTCTCATGATATAATAGAAGATATTTGGAATTGTATAAAACCATCCCCTAAAGAAAAAATTAGTAGTATTCTTTGAAATTTCATAAGTAAATTTTATCATCTTTATAATCCTTACTCAACTGATTTGGCGAAGATAAATTTGAGCAAATACAACACTCTTGAGGTTAGCTGCAAAGTTGAGGGGGCTTTATATTATCATTGCTCAATGAAATATTTTATTTATTTTCATATCTGAAATGTCTAGGTAGATGAGAATCAAATGTTACTTTAACTGAGATATTGAAGTCCCATCTAATCTCTAATCTCATATTTGTTTTCATGGTTTTAAAATCGATAAATCTCATATTGTATCCCATCCAATAGTGAAGGTTATCCCACTAAAACATATGAATATGAACTTAATGTAATAATAGTGTAAGCACCCAATTTTTACATCCTGCTCACCTAAACCTAGGTCCAACCCAAGCCTAGCCCTAGCCCAAGCCCTAGGCAAAGTCCCATGGGCTCAAGGCCCATTTTCAAGTCCAAAATGGATAAAACCTTGTTTGTGGGCCCAAGCATGGGCCCATTAAGCCAAATCTAAGGTAGGACCCACACTACCCCTTTTTAAAATTCAAATTTTTGTTTTAGAGTAAAGTACTTTTTGCTTTCCCCACATGTGTGGGGGTTTAGCCCAAAAAGGAAATAAAACAAAAGTTTGAAATTCAAAAAATAATAATAATAAAAAAAGAAAAAAAAAAAAACCATGATTTTTTTAGGGTAGTAGGGGGTGGGACCCACCCTAAACCAAATAAAAAGATTAATAAAAGAAAAAACACAAACAAACAAACAAAAAAAGTCTTTTTTTTTAGGCCCAAATTAAAATTAAAAAAAAAATCAAAAAAAAGCAAAACAAAAAAAAAGTTTTTTTTAGGTCAAAACCAAAGAAACAAAAAAATATATATAAATAAAAAAATAAAAAATAAAATAAATAAATAAAATTTTTGGAAGGGGCAGGGCCCATGTGCGGGTTGGGCCCAACCCACATGACCGGACCCGTAAGAACCAAACAACCAATCAAAAAAAAAGACAGAATTTTTAAAAAATAAAATAAATAATTAAAATAATAAAATAATAATTAAAAAAAAAAAGGGGGTTTGAAACTTTGGGCGCCAACCCCATGTAGCAAGGCTCATATACGGATTGGGCCCAAAGTAACAAACCCAAAGCCAATAAAAAAAAACACTATTCATCGTCCCTGTCAAAGGGACGAGTGGACAGTGCTGCCACTCCTGCCCGCCTGAAACCTGCTGCCCTGCCCCTCCAGGGCGTGTCCCCCACGCCTTCCTTCACCCTTATCCACTCCCCCCACTCCTCCATCCTCTATAATAGCCCTTCCATAGCCACGGTTGAGAGGGGTTTTAGCCTCACCATTGACCTCCCTTCCATGTCTCCACCTTAAAAAACTCATACTCTCCTAGATCCACCCTAGCATCGTAGCACCTCCATCATCCGTGGTTGAAGAAAAAAAGAAGCAAAATTCTGAAATTTTTTTTTACAATGAGCTCGCCATTCCCTGGCCAACCTCCAGCCGTGCTCCACCTCCATTTGGCTCTATCTCGAGACCTCCAAAGTCCTCCCTCTCCGTACACTAAGTCACCCAAGCACCCGATATCACCTGTAGCCATCACCGTGCAACAGTCCATATCTCGCCACCGTTGCAGCCAATCCGTGAGGGTATACACCCCCCCTTTCTTTTGTCTGTTGGCTTAGTATTGTAAGGGACCCCTGGTCCTATTCCAGGGGTCTCATTTCGCTCTTCCTTTCTTCCTTTTTCCTTTTATTTCAGTGTTTCAAAAACCATAGGCAGAGGGTGTTCCTCCTTGAGGTGTGGCCACTCATGCACACCCCCACCACCCTATGCCGCCATTTGAGGTTGTCCACGAGGTTGGGGGGGTCCTCAATCAATGAGAAAACCCCCTAGACTCACATGGGCCAAGCACACCTAGCCACCAAAGTGTTTTTTTTTCAAAAAATTTTCAAAAAAAAGTCATTTTCAGGCAGTCGCCTGTAACCGTTTAACCATGGTTAGACCCGGCCTTGGTGAAAACCGAGGCCATGGTTAGACTCATCACACTCCAGGCTATCTCCTTGCAAATTTTCAGCCCCTAACTCGCACTCTAACCATAGTTAAATCGACCCCAAAATGGGGTCGACAGTGTAAAAATCTGTTCGAGGAGGCAACTTTGGGCCTCCGTGGGGCCCACATCCGACCTCCCCTTAGACCCCACAAGGGCCCAAATTGTTTCCCTCATAGTAGGTTTCGCGACCATGGTCTCGGATCTCCCAGGGGTTGAGCCAATCAGCGGCAGTTTGGAAAAAAATCTGTTTTTGGTGGAAATCGTCATTCGGGGCAACTTTGGGCCATTATGGGGCCCACATACGGCATCCCCTTGGGTCCCACAAGGGCCCAAATTGTTCCTCACATAGCAGGCTACCCAATGGTGGTCTTGGATTCCCGCGATTCCCCCGTTAACCATAGTTAAATTCATGTTAACTATGGTTAAAAATTTGATGAAAATTTGGAGTTTTTTGCAATTTCGGATATTTGTGGGGGCCCAAACCGGGTAGGAGACCAGTCTAGGCTCTGCCACGGACCTTGGGACCACTTTTGCTTCAGTCGGCCCCTTAACCATGATTAAACTCACCCGTGGTTAACATTTAACCATGGTTAAACGGCTCATGACCTAGCAAAAATTCTGGAAAAATCATAAATATTACATGAAATCCAGAAATATCTTCAATTGCATTTTTTACTGTGGTTAAGACGCTTAATCAGAGTCGACCCCATTTTTGACCCTTAATCATGGGTAAAAAATCCTGACCCGGAAAAAATCTGGAAAAATGCTCAAAAAATCCAAAATATTAGGAGAAACCCAAAAATGGTCTCTTTTGACTATTTAACCATGGTTAAGACCCTTAACCATGGTGACCTCCCCTCCTTAACCGCGGTTAAACACCTTTGACCGCCCGGAAAAATCTGAGAAAACCCCAAAAAATCAGAAAAATTCAAAAAGACCAAAAAATCTGAGATTGGACTTTTGTAACCATGGTTAGCACCCCTAACCAAGGTTAATCACATTTCTTAACCCCGGTTAGCAACCTTAACCCTTGGTTAAGACACATTGGGTCTGCCGGGTCTCACCCTTTAGCCTATCGGGCCTAATCTCGGCCTAACGGGCCAAACCCTAGTCTACCGGGCTCATCCTTGGCCTATCGGGCCCAATCTCGGCCTACCAGGCCCAAACTAGCCTACCGGGCTTCACCATCGGCCTACCGGGCCCAACCCTAGTCTATCGAACTTACCTTAGGCCTACCGGGCCCAATACCAAGCACTTGACCAACCCGGTCAACCACCCCTAGCCTCCCGGCTAGACCCTAAGCCACCCTTGGTGCACACACACACACCCTTAGCCTTGGCACGAGCTCATGTGCCAGAACTACGTTCGGTCTGATCTCACCCCTATGTGAGTACGTAGGCAGCCCAACCCGGATTCGACTTTAGTCTAGGATTTTCTCCTTCTTAGATTAGCATTTTTTTTAAATACTTAAGGCATTTGATTAAAATTGAGATTAGTTTGGCTTAATCCTAGCAAGTAGGGAACCACTAAAAGTGGAAGTGTCGGGGTGCCTAACCCCTTCCCCAGACTTAACCGAACCTCTTACCCTGACCTCGGACCGCAGACCAAGACCTTATCCAAATCCCGGGGACTTATCCCTTCCGAATAAATAGGTGGCGACTCTATACTCACCCGTGAGATGCAAACCAGGGTTTCACCAAAACCCGCGCTCACAAATAGCTTATCAGATGCAATGGTAATCACAACAAAATATTAAGTAAAATTTGGAAAAACCGAGCCAACCAGAGAGTTATTGGAACAAAAATAATATTATTAAAATAAAAATAATTAATATAAGAGACATGGGGAGTCAGAGAAAAAACAGAGATGAAGCAGTAATCCCATAATGGGGACTTGTTAACACATAGGTGTTGGTATTTTATTGAAGAAGCCAAAATTCTCTAACGGTGATAACTGGATTGGGCAAATCCGGTTATCACCCTTTGAGTCACCACGTGTCCCTTGTTATTGAAAGCAATGACATGTGATAGTCTATGGTTGAAAGTAGGGAATGCATGAGAGTAAAGCTAGTACGGATATTCCCATTATATTCTCATATATACTATAGGAGAGCTCTTCCCAAACAAAGAGCCTGAAGCTGGAACCTCCTAAAAGTAGGGAAAAAAATGTCAAAATAAAACTTGGGGAAAATAAAAACTTACTAAACAGAATGCGAAAAAAAAGAAGTTATTAAGAGCAAAAGGTAAGAATGAAAGTAGAAAACAGTGAAGTATATGTATATTTTGGAATTAAAATCTCAACCAATTAAAAAATAAGAAACATAGAGTGCTCAAGAACCTCTAGCAAAAGGACAGTTGGTTTATGGGGGAATCAGAAAATTTGGAATAAAGGAAATGTGAGGAATAAAGAAATATCGATCAACACGACAGGTGTTGTAGTCCAAAAACATTTGTGGAACAGTGGGAGAAGAGCAAGGGACGGAACACAGGTAGTAAATGTTGGTGGAAGTGGAAACCAAGGAATTTTTTTTTTTTTCTTTTTTTATGAGGATCGTGGATCCAGTTGGAACAAAGGAAGGGCTGTCGGTAAAGAGCAGAAAGGTAGAAGTGGTGATAGCTGAAACGGTGCAAACTCTTTCGGCATGATCGGATCGGTCGTTGCTATGTAAATAACTGTTGTTGAGGTAGAGAGGAATACCCAGTTTGTGCTTACATTATGCCGGAAAATGAACTCTACTGTCCATATTCAGACGACATCTTACTCCTCCTATTTATATAATATATAATAGCCATTGCCACATCTCAACAGTTACACCGTTGGTTTTAAACGTCTCTTTCTCAAACGGTTGGTTTATGTAACATTAATCAATTAGCTAGGTGTTACAAAAGCTTCATAACTATTTGAAACGTTTGAAATCCTCCATAACTCCGAAGATCCCCTCATATTTGGAAATGCTTTTATTGAGAGGAAACGATCTGAAATGGTAAATTCAAGAGAATGAAACTTTTCATAAATTGGAGAGAGGATTTTAGATAAAGAGAAGACAAGTTTAAGAAGACTCATTCTAGAAATGACATGTGTCCAAAACCATCTCTAAGACCACCACCTCTCCACCCAACCTGCTTGGGTTTCATAGGTAGTAATTCCGACTTAATGTTTACTAGTGAGAAACCCGTGCAATGCACGTGATGAATATAAGAGATTAAGAGGGGAAAAATAGAAAAAGAGATCATAATTTTTTTAGTATTTTAACAGCATAAAAAAAACAGTCTCTCCTCTGTACAGTTGCTGCATATATAATCTTGGATTTTAGTGTTGAGACAGTGTAGGCCGAGATTAGGACAGCCAGCATCGGATTGAAGTAAAAAAAAATTAGGATTCGAAAAGAGTATGAGAAGCAGACCCTTCTAAGCTGACCCAAGTGTCCCTTGCCTCTTTTAACCCCTGTTTAACCATGGTTAAGTTTAACAAAATAAAATTAGTAATTTTGTTTTCTAATTTTTCTAAAAACTATGGTTATATTGCTTAACCCTAGGAGATTAACCGCGGTTGATGGATGGAAAACAGGGGATTGGACCAATGAGGTCACTAGGGTCAACTTCTAAGTTGACCCTGGGTCCATTTCCATTTTATTTCATTTATTTTGATGAGAGATATCATTTACCTACATTAGTAGAGTCCGATTGTCAGAAATTAGCTTGGGTAGTGGAGCTCTTGCAACTCATACCCGGGTGGGATTAGATCCCTAGACCTTTTCCATGGAAGGCCACACCCCTACCGACCCTGGGTCCGTTTTCCATTTCTCATTCGAAAATCCTCTAAATCTCGTACTAGAACGGTCCGGTCTCAAACGGGCTCGATCTTAGATGGTCTCAGATGCAAAGGTGAGAAAAAAAGGGATTTGAAAATCCTTTAAATCTTGACCATCCTGATCTTAAAGGGAAGGGTAAGGACCCTAGATGGTCTCAGATAAAAATTAATCCTATAATCTTTTGGTCACAAATGAATTATTTGAAATGTGTGAACTGTTTTTTTTAGTCAAAATGTCATGATAGATTACTCTTAGTCTTGAGTCATCTATTCATGTAAATCCAAATTTTCTTTTTCTCCACGCGATTCCAAGTAACGTGATGAGATGATCTCAACCATCTAATTTATAGATCTTTCTCTTTTATAGATTCATCACATTGAGCTCAAAGTAGATAAAAAGAAGATTAGTCTGATCCTACCCCATAAAACTAACGGCACAATACTAAACCGGTGGCGATGAAAAATTTCACGTAAAGAAAATTGGATAATCTTAGGGTGTTATCGGTATGCTATTAGTCAGCAACATCGATAACAGAAAAGAACCTCGGAGGATAAAAAAAAGGTGAGCACTTAGACAAATTTGTTACTGGGCATTGTAGATACCTGCAAACCACATCCGTCGTACATGGCAGTGGAGCATCTTCGGTGATATTACATATCATGGTTCAAAACGTCCTGTTTGTGTGGCACCGGAGCGGCTTCTCCTACACGGAAGGAGAGGTGAGGCTGCAGATCTCTACGGGGTTGCTGCATATTAACGCGCCTTTGTATGGGTTCTGTCTACGTTGGATAAGATTGGTTCCTAGAGGATGGATGCTAATGGTGTGTCAGACAATTAAGGGAATTGTGTGGTGCAGTTGTCCGGCGGATATATCCGGGATGGCCTTTCACTTTCCTCCCCACCTCACCGACTGTTCTAATGGAAAGGGACTCTCAATGAAATGAAATTTAAAGGGCAGAAAGAGTAGCGTTTTGAAATTTTAGTGGTGAAGCGTTAGGGTTACATCCCCACAAACTCATCCTGTTACAAATTGATTAATTATATCACCAATCATTAAAGGAGAGGGAGATGTGGCGTTGTGAATTTGTAAGGGTGAGTTACTATTATAAAAACCATCCATTGAAGGAGAGAGAGTGTTTCCATTTTGATTGTGAATTTGCAGAGTTACTATTATAAAAACCATCCTTAAAGGAGAGAGTGAGTTGCCATTTTGAATTTGTGTAACCGATGAAAGGTTCTTGACACATTTACATCTCTTTCTCCTAAAAACCATCCCTTAATGAACTGTTACAAACGGGGTAATTAAGAGTCGTTTGAGAGAGAACTTGTGTAGAAAGAGGGGTGGCTTAGGAGGCTTCACGAATTATATGCTTAGGTGGCATAAGGAGGAGAGATTTCACTCTAGCATATAGGAGAAATATATATAGATAGATAAGCAAACTTTCAACAAATTTTATTTTAAAAAAATTAAGAATTTTAGGAATTGAATTACCAAAATTGAAACATAGATGCCAAGCGGACCCTAGATGATCCAAATGAAAGGTCCGGATCAACGGAATGGAATGCATGCAAAAATTGTTGAGCAAACGGAGGCCATTCATCTTGGGCTACAAGCTGCAGCAATATCCGACTGTAGGAACATTATTGTGGAATCCGATTTTAGAGAAGTAACAGAGCTCATCCTTGGGAACTTTGACAAGCAACATTGGGGAATCCTCATCATCATTGCAGACATTCCGCAGCTGAGGGACCTTTGTGATCAGATTGAGTTCAAGTTCATTGGCCAGCTTACTAATTAGTTAGCTCACAATGCACTAATACAGTTAAACAAGCTCTCAACGAAAGCCTCTCTTAAACATTTCCTGACTGCTCAAGATCTTTGGATCATCCAGGATAATGTAGGTGGACCTTGATACCTCTAGGTTTACGATGTAGGCTGTCTTTTTTTTTTAGGCATCATTTATCTACGTTAGTACGTCAAATGTTAGCTTAGGCATTGGAGCTCTTGTAACTCATACCCTTGGAGTATTGGATCCCCCAACCTCTCTCAATCGAAGGCCACGCCCACCCCTACCACTCACGCAAGAGGCGGGGGTATATGTAGGCAGTCCTTAATGAATTGAAATATCACCGTACGAAAAAAAATATATTTGTTAAAGTATACTCTAATTTCTACTCTCAATCTTTTTGGATATAATAAAACAAAAGAGTTAGTGTGCACTAACACAAAGCTTTTGTTTTATCATTCTGGAAAAGGTGGGAGTAGGGATTGTAAGAATATGTTTAACATTCTTCAAAAGTGTCCAGTTACTGACACAAAAGCTTTCTTTTAACTTTGGTAAAGCTTTAGACTTAATATATATTAAAAAAAATCAAGGTTAGATGATTGAACCCTTAACTGTGGTTCATATTCACGCATCTATCCTTGGTTTTTAGAAAAAAATATGTTAAAAAGAAATTTTAACAATACTTAGAAAAAGTTATTAAAATATTTTTTATATTTCTTTTCTAAAAAACCAATGATAGGTGGGTGAATGCTGGGGTGGGTAAGGGGTGTCAAAAGAGACATATGGCGACCTCAACTGTGTAACTGGACTCCCCCAAGGTTATAGATGTAGAGGATTTGGTTCTAACTTGGAGTAGATCGATTTGTTTTCTTTCATCTAAGTTGACGTGAATATTAACAGACCACTAACAGATTACTACAAAAAGGACAGATGTCAACTAAAGAGTTATAACTACGGGTGTATCCAAGCCAAGCTAGCTAGCTCGATGACTCACCTCGTTTAAGCCAATTAAGCTCAAGTTAGCATTTCAGACTCGAACAAATCAAGCCAAACTTTTATTTGAGCTCGACGGTTTAAACAAGCCAAGCTCAAGCATACCCTGCTCAATTCGGCTTGGCTTGAAGCTCGACTCGTTTAAGGCTCAGTACGGTTTAATAATAAGAATATATTTTTTATAATGTTATTTATATTGATACAAAATAATATTTAAACTTTTCTTTATTATATTATATTGTGATAATTATTAATTTATAATGTATAAGATTAAGAGATAATAATCACAAAAAGGTTAAGAAAATAAAAATATAAACTTTTATCTAATTATCTACTCTTTGGACCTGAAGGACTACTCCCAAATATTATTTTTGTATATAAATGTTTTTTTTTGTAGTTTCTTGTATTATAATTTTTTAATAAACACTTTCATTAAAATAAAATAAAATATTTCTTATCCTCAAGCTTGAGCCAACCTGAGTTCAGCTCAGTTTGAATAAAGATTGAGCTCGATCAAGTTTATTCAAGCCAAGCTCAAGCCTTAACATTCGAGCTTGAATCAAGCTTAGGGATGGCAACAGTCATCCCGGCCTTGCCCCTGATGAAAAACTCCTACCCAAAATTAGTCCCAAATTCGAGGCGGGACAGGGCAGGGCGGGTCTCTTCCAATTTTTGAAAACAATTCTTAACCCCATCCCCTGCCCTATCCAGTTAAGCATTAGATGGGGAGGGTCGGGACTATATTTCATACTTTAAGTATTATAATGAGATAATTTTATTATTAAAATAAAGGTAAAATAAATGGGGCGGGGGCGGCCTAAACCAATCCCTAGCCCGAACCCGACTCAGATTTAACATTTCATTCCCAAACCCACCCCTACCCCATTTAAAAGCTCCCCAAACCCGTCCCAAAGGGGTGGGCCAGGTTACCTGATTAGACCGGCCCCCATCCCTAATCAAGCTCAAGTCAAGCTCGAGCAAGTTTGGCTAAACTCAAACTTGGCCAAGCTTGACTCGATACTCCCCTAATTATAACCATAACCAGTGTGGGCCTCGGATTGTCTCTGGCGAAGCCAGAAACAGCTCTTGGGCAATCATAGAATAAGAGACATGTGGCGTTAAAAAAAAGGAAAGTCATTTCATTTTCTCTCAATGAATTTAACTTCTCCCCACTTGTTATCCCTTTCCTTTTATTTCAACACTTTATCACCATGTGTCATATAATGTGAGGAGAAATCAAAATCATGGGCCCATGAATTTGATTTCTCCACCACTTGTAACCTATTCTATGGTTGCCCGAGACGAGTCTTTTCTGGCTTCGCCAGACACGATTTAGCCCCGGTTTGAAAGGATCGCAAGTCAAAAAAGAAGGCCTTTTGGATTGTCTCCGGCGAAGCCAGAAAGGTCTTGCCTCGGGATTCTTTAGAATAGGTGACAAGTGGTGGAGAAGTCAAAATCATGGGCTTCATGATTTAGATTTCTCCACCTATAATAGGACAAGTGGCGATAGACACGTGAGTATAAAGGTGGGAGATATCAAATGGGGGAGAAGTCAAAATGAAATGACTGCTCCCCATTTTTACGCCAACTATCGCACAATGTAGGGATCCCCGAGTTTCTGGCTTCGCCAGAGACAATCCGAGGCCCAAAAGAATCCTGGGGAGACAGCGTAACGTCAGCAATGCTGCAGCGTGCAATGTCCGCAAACCTTTCTAATCCTTCTCCGTCGGTCTGCTTGAACTTGTTTGGGAAAAGGAAAACCGGAAAATCTCTTCGGGTGGATCAGAACTTCAGAACCCGAATTCGGCTCTGCCTCGTCTTTAATCGCACCACTTACATTTCCAGAACGACCGGGTCATCCGTTGCCAGGTTCGATCTCCATCCTTACTCTCTCTTCGTTTTTTTCCTCGAAGAACATTTAGACATTGTTCTCGAATTAGGGTTTCAACATTCGATTTTTTTTTCTTTTCATAACTTTGGGATTTCTCCGATTCTTTCTTCTCGTATACAAGAAACTCCACTTCCTCAACAATCTGGAATGTTAATTGGAGGCTTGATTATCATGTTTCTGGTTCTGGTCCTTAAATCTAAACATCAACTTTGGATTCCTTCTGATTAGGATGTCTTCTCAATCTGATTGCAATGGTGATGCTGGATTTAACTCCACTGCTCCTGATTATGCTGAGATTATCGTAGTGCGTCATGGAGAAACAATATGGAATGTTAATGCAAGAATTCAGGTTTGTTTCTTTCATTTTAATTGTTAGTGGCGAGTGATGTCTGTTTCTCCCTTAATCTGTATAAGATCTATTTGGTGATTCGGAATCCAGTTTGCTTGAGTGTGTGTATTTTTAAAATTATATTTTAATTAAGTTGGAGCTGAAACGATTACTAGAAATCATACGCCAGTAAGTTGGAACTGAGTCGGTAACTAACGTCAATGTCTTCTGTATTCCAAATTTATTGCTTTCCATCGCCAAGCCCACAAAGGGCTACTCATTTCATATAAACATGCATATCATATGTCATCTTAAGTATTCTTATTCTTATTCCAATTCCGTAATTTAGATTAAAATTATATCATAAACTTGATTCCATCTGGTGTAGAAGTTGTCTAGCTCATTTTGAATATGAAACATTAAGGGATTTAATCAATTTTCAACTTTTTTAATTAGGGGAGATGAAATGGTATACTAAAACTAACTATTTCTGATTGAACTGTTCTTGTTTATAATTGTCATGTCTTCAGTTAAAGTGTGTTTTATCAAACCAGATTCATCCACATCCTCGGCCATTGTTACAGCTAAAAGTAGACACAATTTAGTAAGTAGGCGTATAAACCCCCTTATGTAATTCTTTGATTTTAAAAAATATAACTCTCTAAATCAATGTGTGCTATAACTCACTAGATTACCCATTAGTCCTATATTGAAACCCATTATTAATTGATTAAATTTTTAGTTTTTAACATTCATATCAACAAGGTCCACATTCCCAAACGATATCCTTTTTTTTTGGTTTGACCGTCATTCATACCTCTAATTTGTTGCACTCTACATCTCATTGTTCATCCTTTATCATATATTCCACTTGATTCTATGGATATGCACCTCAGTTTCCCAAGGACTTCTCGTTTATTTATTAGGGACACCTGGATGTGGAATTAAATGAGGTTGGGAGACAGCAAGCAGCTGCAGTAAGTTATTATTCCTTGCATTTTTCTTTAACTATATGCATTTTACTTTACTATTAATTGACAAGTCCCCTGCTTTTCTTGAAGGTGGCTGATCGACTATCGAAGGAGTCTAAAATCTCAGCTGTATACTCATCTGATCTTAAGCGAGCTCTTGAGACAGCACAGATAATAGCAAGCAGCTGTGGTGCTCCTGAGGTATGCATCCAGAAACAACTTTCTTGATTTAGCATTCTTATTCTATTACTGATACCTATTCTGCAGTGGTTCTTTTTTACCAATTGATGACCTTTATTAAATCCTTACATTATTTTTCTAGATTACATTTGATCTCCTGTGGCTTTGACATTGTCCTGTTGGGCTCTTCCCCTTCTTAAATGCATTTTTTTTTAATCAACTTTTATGTATGTAAATCTATGTTAAATTTCTGTCTTATTGGCTTCTAATTACTAATAACTTCGATTCTGCTTACTCCAGTTTTCCAAGAGATATTGACTCCAAATTGCTTGGAAGACCAACTGAGCCAATTTGGCTGACTTGAATTGAATAGTAGAAAGGGTAATTTCCAAATCTGGAAAAGCAGATATATATATATATACTAGTAAAAAATGCACGTGCAATGCACGTATAAGTTTACATGACAAGTGTACATGTTTTAGGTGCTGCTATTTCACCTAAAATGGGATCATTAATGAGATCATCAATAATAACAAAATGCATTAGTTTCAATATTGATGTTGAAATCACTTGAAGTGATAACATTAAAAAAAAAAAAACTAAGTACTCAAAATATTGTTCATCAAAACCAAATTAGTCTAATAAAAGGTCTAAATTTTAATCATTTCTTTGTATTCTATCTTATTTTTTTATTTTTTAACGGTTAAAATAGTCAACATTCTCAATAATGTAGCTTCTCACTTATTTTCTTGTGCTATAAAATCATTTAACATAATATCGATTACACATATACCCATGTGGGTATGACTGATCAAGCCCATGACCTTGACCTTGTGACTACTTTGCTCCAACGACTTTCCACCGGGCTGAGACCTCCAAAGTCCACATCTTCTACACAGTAAATATACTGAATTGCTATTATAGCCTTTTCCTCTCAATAATTTATGTGTTTCTACTTTCAAGAGGCCCTCCAAGTATGTACAAAACACAAAAAAACCAACTCATCTTTCTAATAAAAGCCAAGAACCTTGATGGATCCTTTCCCTTTCCCTGCAGTTCCGTATGAGATTGGTTAGATCTTGGGACCCAATCCTTCTATTTATTATTCTATTAGGGAAATAAAAGACTTTTAAGGTAATTTTAATAGAAGTTATTTTTAATAAATTTCCATAAGACAATAATAATCTCATATTAATTAGTAAGTATTATCTAAAACGTTTTTCTTTATTTGTGGTTATTATTATTGCTAAGGATTCTCTATATAAGTAGAGATTTTTTCTAGAGGGTGAGTACTAATAGAAACAAACTACTCTAATAACTTTTGATTGTTAGTAAGGGAGTCTTTACAAGGAAGGATTATTTTTACTTAAAATATAGCTCTAACCTATAACGTTTGGTATCGTATTCTACAGTATTCAACATATCCAAAGCAAGTTTTCAAATATGATTCATTTTCATAGAAACGCCCAGTTCACCTTTCTACTTAATCAAATTAATGGTAACACTGAAATTCCAATAACAATAATAGAAGCTAAAAAAATATCTGACCTAGAAGTGTAATAAATTAAAGGGATTAAAACAACAAACCTTGAAGGTCTCTTAGCTCAGGAGAGATCTATATTTCTACTCTCAGCTCCTGAGAGAGGAAGGAAGAAGAGAGGAAGGGGTCAAAATGAGAGGAAGAAGACCAGTTAGAGGAGAGAAAAAAAAGTCTTTATCAAACGTCCCTTCAATTTCAATTAGACACACGTATCTTAAATTTTATTATTTTATAATTACTTACTTCTTTTTTTGTAATTATCAGAAAATAAACTCATCTTTTAAGTTTTTCCATTATCTAAATTCCTAAGAACTCGCCTAAGAAAATTCTAGGGAAACTTACCCAAGAACCCAAATAAAAAAACAGCATCAAAACTTCAACTGATAAGAAATAACCATTGAATATTTCTTTTTTTTTAAAAGCTTAAATTCTTACAGACTTGCAGTCTTAATTTTCAATTTACATAGATAGAGGGATGAAGTACATAAAAGCATAGTTTTAAAACTCGCCGAGTCGACTCGAAACTCGGCCGAGTCGACTCGGCTCGGCCAGGTTTCGAGTCGAGTTTCAAGGAAAACTCGGTTTTGTCGAAAACTCACCCCGACTCGCCCCCGACTCACCCCCGACTCACCCGACTCGCTCCGACTCGCCCCGACTCGCCCGAGTTTTTGCACATTTTTTTTAAAACTAAAAATTGAATAAACTGCCTACCCGATTGACTAAATTATGTTTTTTTTCTTTTTTTTGACACACCCCACTCATTTTTAAGTATAAATACAAAACAAAAGGGGGATGTTTAATATATATTGAATTATATATCTTATTTTAGGCATGGTTTATCATTAATTTTGAATCTATACCATATATATTATTAGAAAAATATTATATATGTCCGAGTTTTAGGTGTCATTACTCGGACGAGTTTTGCCCGAGTTTCCGAGTTGACTCTACTCGGCAAGTTTCCGAGTCGAGTCGAGTTTTCGGGTTTTAAAACACTGCATAAAAGTATCAGTACCATAAAAAAAAGTAAATAAAAGTATAGACATGCATGAAGCATGATGCAACCAACACGTTTACACATACCCATTTCACCTTCTATCCTCTTATGTTTTCTTCTAGTAACCCAATAGCTTTAGACTTATATATGCCTTGACTTTTTTTGCACAGATGACAGTGAGAATGAAAGACAAGTAAGAGAAGATGGCATATATTGAGTCTGTTGCAGAATTTGCTAAAGTGTTTACAAATGGCCATAGACACATTATAATAAACAAGGATCTTAACTCCACAGTCCTCTCTTTTTTCAATTAGTATTTCTCTATCTTTTTTTCATCTGTGGACAAGTATGGGATTGACAGATTTACTGAAATAGAAACAAAAATAATTACAAGAGGAGTTTGTTAAAAGAAGACGAAGATCCAAGCAAAGAATTTATCTCCTCTTTTTTTTTTCCTCCGTGGACAAGCATGGGATTGGCAGATCCCTTCATGTGCTTATCAAAATACATAAAAGAAGACAAAAGATCCGAGCAACCCTCCTTGTACAATTGTACTTTAAGAGTAAACTTTATTAAATTTATTTGCTCATTATTTACATAGAATACCATTAATGAAATTCATAATGGCCATATTATCTCTAAGAACCACTATAAAAATTAGTCCTAAACTTATCTCTTTATTTATTAATATAATGTTTATTTTATCAACAATAAAATAAGGAAGGTAATTTTGTCCACATAAAGTTTAGGTTACTCCTTGCACTTTTATTAGTAGAATGATTATACATAATATAGATTTTTTTTATTTCATATAGTACAAATTATACTATAGATACAAATTACAACTACAGTAGGATGCAGACACAAGAAATAAAGTAAAAATAAATTAAATTTTTTTTAAAAAAATACCTATTGTGCACGATGGAGGTTGCTACTACTATTGTGTTGATAATAATAATTAATGGGTGTGGACCGTCTCAGATGAGAGAATCCCCGAGATGAGAGTAATCCGATATATATATATAGGCTGTTGTTTGGATAGAGCCCGATCTGGTTGTCATGAATTTCGGGAAGAAGGAAGACGCTGCTCCTGTGTAAGAAGGGCTGCAAAATTACAGCTATAGTGGCGTGTTGCAGAACTGCTAAAGTGGACCTTAGAGTTTGAAGTGATAAACTCACTGTTGGAATTGTTGCCAACGTCGGAAGAGAGATCTGAGAGCCAAAAGCTTGGTTTTAATGAGTGAAACCGAGAGAAAAATTGATAGAAACCCGTGAGATTTTCTGAGAGAGAGAGCCAGCCATTGATGGTCGTCCAGGACCAAAAAATAAAAATTCTCTCCATTTTTATTTCCTTTTAACTCTATTTATAGATCAAGAGAAGAGAGTCCGATTTGGACTCTCCCTCCTTCTTTTTAGAGTTGATAATAAGGGATAAATGAGAGGAAAAAAGAAAAAAACTCTGTGCCGTGATGGAATAGAAGATGGAATTTTACAAAGAAGGCCCCTATGTCTTTACAAATTTATATATATTTTGAATAATTTATTTTCTAAAGTTTGGTTATACTCTAAGTTATTTAAAAAATAAGGGTACTTATGTCCAAATAAAGTTTAGGTTACTCCTTGTACTTTTATTAGTAGAAAGATATATATATATATATATCAACTTCAATATTGCCTTCATTTTGCTTATAACTCCTTAAACTTTTGCTGTCTTCCACTTTATATATATAAAAGTGGAAGACAGCAAAAGTTTAAGGAGTTATAAGCAAATGAAGGCAATATTGAAGTTGAGATAAACAGCAATGTAGATGTATGGATATTCAAAAAGATATGTGAGTATGGAAATTCACCGCCTTTCCTCCCCTGAGTCGGGCCCGAGAGCAAAGGAATGATGCTAAACTTGCTCAAATGGCTTAGAAAGAAAAGAGTCGTTGCCTACTTTTTGACACGGGAAGTACGATCCCAAATTAGACCAATGATAAGGGTCTACAGTCCATGAGATCTAGGTAAGAGATCCATTTAAGTCCTACAGAAAGGATTAGCCACCCTAGGACCCCTATCCTAAGATGGTTACCTACTCATTAGGTCTAAGCCAAACATCGTAAATTCCGAAGTATTTCCTAAACTATTCTTAATTTGCTAATTTAAGCCAAATCAAGCATAAATGGGGGATGAAAATTTTATCCTAAGTTGGGGTCGAAACTTGGCTCGGGTTGCCTACTTATCTGGTTAGTCGGAATTAGACTCAGTAGTAGTTCGAGGTTATGACTGATTTTATACTCGTTTCAAAGTGTTCGGCAGTTATGACTCGTGCCTGAGTTGAGGGAAGCGGAGTTGAGATTATGGAATATCATTCCGGAGTTTGGCAGCGTGTCTAGGTGCTCATGGGAGAACGCTAGGGGGTGTTCAATTATTAGGGTAGACCGATTAATTTTTTTTGGATTTTTTGTTTATTTGAATGTTTTTGTATTCTTATCTTTTTCAATTTTTTTTTTGTATTTTTTAATGGTAATTTATAACCTCATTCCGGAGGACTAATTAACGGGGTGGCAAGTTGTTTAGGGTTAGAATCCACCAAGGTGCCCAAGGTAGGCAAAAAT
The DNA here is from genome assembly GCA_015143295.1 of Tetracentron sinense. NCBI lineage: Eukaryota > Viridiplantae > Streptophyta > Magnoliopsida > Trochodendrales > Trochodendraceae > Tetracentron > Tetracentron sinense. The sequence goes on from CM026552.1 coordinate 3,911,471, forward strand.
GGAAAAAGCTAACAACCTAATCCTATAGTTTACAATTGTACACATGAATAAATATTATGAACAAATTAATCGGGGCCCAAAAGTAACTCAACATCATTGAGGGCCAAAATAAAGCTAATGGGCCAAGGCCCATTGTCCACTAATGGTCAATTGGCTTTGGCTTAATAGCATACTCTGAAAAAGGAGATCCAAGGCCTAAAAGCAAAATTTACACACTACAATTACAACAAGTATTTAACCATGGTTAAAAGATAATTGACTTTGGCCCAATAGTATATTTTGAGAAAGGATCCAAGGCCCAAAAACTATACATACACATGGAGTTAAAGAAAGGGTGCTGCTACGAGCACACCACTATTTACTGACTGGACATCATTTAAAAAAATAACTTACATTTTTTTTATAGTTTGTATTTCTATGTGCACCCACACCCCAAATCCCTAAACCCTTACAAAAAACTATCCTAAAAAACGCAGTCTTCTCCTTTTAAAGAAGTAATCTTTTCAAAATCTTCTCGTTTTATATCCCTTCTCGTCTCCTTCTATAATCCTTTTATATGTTGTCTCCTTTTTATATGTTTTGTGTTTATTTTTCATATTGATATTCCTACAGAAGCAGTTGTTTCACGGTGGTCGCAGGGCTACCAAGGTACTCTTTCAATAAAATTGGACATGTGGCGACTTATATGGGTGAACCCTAAGGGTGAGTGAATTTAACCACAGTTAATGGGAGTTAAAATTGACACGTGGCGGCTTATATAGCCCCTTTAACTATAGTTAAGCTCAATCTACCTAAGGTTAGTATTTTTAAGGTTAATATTTTTCCAGTGACCAAAAAAAAAAGGTTAATATTTTTCCATTTTTTTCTTTTTCTAAAAACCAAGGTTAGATGAAAGAACTCTAGAGGTGAGTGAATCTTAACCACAGTTAGTGAGAGTTAAAAAGGGACACATGGGAAAGTGTAGAGGCGCGTGGGAAAAAGTATTTCCCTTAAAATGGTGTGTAAGTAGAAAATTTATAGGTATTTTTTTTACTCTTGTTGTGCTCATACAATTTGTTATATTTTAATGGTGTCCAGTTAGTAAGTAATATAAATGGTGTCCAGTCAGTAAATAGTGGTGTGCTCGTAGCATCACCCTAAAGAAATAAGGAGTGAGAGGATACATACCTGCGGCGGTTTGGTGTGAAGGTTAGTGGGTTGCCACTCTGTATCAAGGAAGGTAGAAATCACTCAACAAAAGAAAAGAAAACCCACAAAACAATGGGTATGCAATTAAAATTAAGCACAAAAGACAAAACCCAGGTGATGATCGGATCCAAATTTTGGAAGAATATTTCATTTGGGAACGATCAGAACATGGTGAGGGAGGACTGTTGGCCGGAGAAGATGATCAGAAAGACAATTGTCCTCGGTTCTGCAACTCGCCGGAAGGGGAGGATCGCCGGAGATGAGAAGGTGATTGGGATATTAATTCACTTCTGAGAAAACAAAAATGAGAAGAGGCAGGGGATCCGGCGGCGGCTTGTTGAACAGCTGGCCGGAAAATGGGAGAGGCGAGCTACTGGTTGAAGCTGCGACGATGGGGCTGCACAGGTGTGCAGTAGATCTGGCCGGAGATGAGGTGCAATGGTGGTGGAACTCGAGAGAGATGTTGCTGCCGGCGTGGTGCTTGTCGAACCGATGCCACCGGAGATGAAGATCGGCTCTACCTTGGTTGGTATAGAAGTCGCCGGAGTAAATGGAAGAAATCAGGAAGAGACAGAAGGCTTGAGAGAACTTTGGAAGAGGAGAGAAATCGAGAGAGAAAGATGGGAGCTCAAGCTCCTCTCTGCCGAAAATCAAAAATGAGGCCAGACTACCTCATAAAAGGGGATTTATAGAAAGAGATTGGGTTTTCCACATGGGCTTGGGCTTTAATATTTTTTGGGGGTTTAACAAGTTTCTGGATCCGGGCTTGGGCTTGATGAATTGGGGTTTAAACATGTTAAGAATTTGGGCTTTTAAAATGTGGATTAGGGAAGGGTTTAAGTGACAGGACTTGAGTATTTATGGATTGTGAGGGTAATGGACTTGGATTTAGGGTTTTGAACAAAGGGTTTAGGGAAATGGTCTTGGGCCTCTCTCTCTCTCTCTCTCACCAGCTCAACACTCGCAAATGAAGGAAACAAAATTAAAATTAAATTGAATTAACATAAATATAAAATCAAAGAAAGTAGGGTTTTAGGGGTGTAAAAATGGGGTGTTCACAAATAGATATATGATCTTAGAGAGTATAGGATTGAAAAAGAAACCGGTAAACTACCAATCAAAAAATAAAGTAAAATAAATGGTAAACTAGATCAAGGAAGCATGAAGATTTAGGGGGAGTTTTAAGGGAATACAAAGCTAGATTAAATTTAGGAGTAGTAGTTTAATATAAGAACTAGCTAGGGTTGCTTTTATGAACATCATAATGTTATAAGTTGCTCTTCTGTTTTCCTCTCTTTTCAATAGCAAAAGATGGATTCAATCCAGATCATATATTATCTGGAGCATTACATTTGCATTTCTTGTTTGTTCATGTTAAAGTATTCATTTCAGGTTATACAAGATCCAGACCTGAGGGAAAGAAATCTTGGGGATCTTCAAGGTATTGTGTTTCATGAAGCAGTCAAACTTAATACTGAGGCTTATCAAGCATTCTTATCTCCCAGAACAGATCAAGAAATTCCAGTAAGCAGTCTCTTTATGCTTCTTCTGTCCTAAATTATTTCCATCTCATTACTAGAAACACCTGAATTGGTCAATGTTGCCACTTATGATTGCTTTCTTTTTGAGCATTGGAGTTCAACTTAATTTAGACCTGAACGTGTTGTCAAATATCTCATTGAGTGGGTCTGAAAATACATCAGTATTTTCGGATTGTTAATACACTAAAAATACACTATCTGGAAACCTTCTGGTAGAAATTAGAAGTTAGCAGCGAATATGCATGTGAGAGCTAGAATATTTGGTGTTGAAGTTGAGGTCAAACCCATGACCTCAATTCAATGCACCAAACCAAGGTTTTAATTAACGGTTTCAATATGCGTAACGACTCTTACTAAAACCTTTACGGAATGCCCTTACAATGGTTTCAGTCATCACGACCAAATTATGTAACGAACACACTATTTACTAGGGAAAAAAAAATTTTGGAAAAAAATTAAATGCATATTGTGCATGGAAAATGATACTTCTATCAGTCTATGTTCTAAAGTTGCCAAAATGCATTAATTAACATACATTAATTTTAAAATTTGAGAAATCTTGCCTGATAAAAAACCTCCAAATTGTTAAAAATAATTCCAAAATAGGTTTTCAAGCTTCCTTTCATAGCGTAGATCTTGTTTCAATCCGATAATTCAAGTGGAGCAGTCATTTTTTTCGTTTTTTGGGATCTAGATAGGGGTGTAAGAATTATGATGGATCTCTAAAACCCGCAGTATGATATAGATAAATATATATATATATATATATATATAGAGAGAGAGAGAGAGAGAGAGAGAGAGAGAGAGAGAGAGAGAGAGAGAGAGAGAGAGTTTAATGTTACGTTACGGCCGATAAATTAAAAGGAAAACCAAAGTACCTGTAATGGACCAATGGTTCCTGGGTCGTCTCACCATGTGGGAGGTCTTGGGCTCCATTCCTCACTCCCCATTTGGTGGCAGCTCCTGCACGGTTTTTCCGGACTTACCTGGTGTGGCGGGTTGCGGGCGCTTATCACACCCCTGGGGGATTAGTCCTGACCCGAAGGGTTGGGGAACCGCCCAGGCCTCCAAAAAAAAGAAAAAAACAAAATTTGCCTCATATTGGTTCAGATATAATGGAAAGCTTTACATAATGGCTGTTACGTAACAATTTCGACAATATTTATTCCATGGTACCAACAGATATGACATTAGCACTCTGGTACAGGCTCAAAGACAGGAGTAACTTGTTAGGTATTTGATATCTTAATTGATTTATGTTCTTGGTATTAAAGAATAAATGTTTTTTTTCTTGAAATTGTTTTCTTCTTCAATTTAAACACAGACCGTCATGTACTCATGATTTGCTAGAAACATATCTAGAGCGAAAATAGCTAAATCAGAAATACCTTGAACATTTGTATGAGCAGACAATCTACTTGAATCCATTATGTTTCCCCTTTTATGACATTTAGGGTGGTGGAGAAAGTCTTGATCAACTATACCTCCGCTGTGCATCTTCATTGCAAAGAATTGGTAGGAAGCATAAAGGTATAACTTGTTTGATGGTATCTCTGTGATCACCTTTACATGAGAGTTGTTACATATTCAGAGTCTTACTGCTCTGAAAGTTAATGTAGAATAGCTTCATTCGTGTGTGCACATTGCACCGGGGGGAAGCATATATACTAAAATTCTTGGTGGTGATTCTATGACTATACCCAAGTGCTTAAAGACAATTGCTCCTCCTTCATACCCTCTGGGTCATGATGATTAGAAAGTTTACACAGAATGTGTTTTTTAAATGGAGAATGTGGGTCACCTATTTAATTTCTTTGGTGTGCTTTCTTGTTCTGCTGCAGGAGAGCGTGTGGTCGTGGTCACTCATGGTGGTGTCCTGAGAGCACTGTACAAGCGGGCTGCTCCAAATGGACAACATCAGGGGAAGATACTGAATACTTCTGTGAACATATTTCACTTGTCTGATGGGGAGGAGTGGATCATAAAGACGTGGGGCGATGTTAGCCATCTCACCGGAACTGGGTTTCTTGAGACTGGCTTTGGAGGCGATAGGACTTCCGGTTAGCTCACAAATTATTTTCTCTACCTGTTAGCAGTCATTTGATTGAAAGTGGTGTGCCGGGGTTCACTTTTAATGGAGGGAGAAAATACTCATCAGAATTAACGTTGCCAACACACTCCTTTAGTTGTTGCTTCTCGGCATGACTGGGAGAATTTATCAAATTCTTTAGAGCTTAAAAATTATATTACCATGTGCAGTTGTGCACAATGACAGATTAATGCTGAATTCAATTTTTAAACTGGTGAAATGCTCGGTTCTATTGGAACTCATTTGAGCTATTTTTCCTATACTTATAACAAGGGTTTGCCGTTCGTAATAACGTCATTGGATTGATTCCTGATGAGATTCTAAAATGGGGTTGGTTGAAGTTTCCTTTGGGACCTACATTTGAGCGTCGGACTCTGCTGATGATGTGGGGCGTGGGGGTACAGGCTTTCTTGCAGAAGCCCATGGTTGCACCTTGATGCAGCAAGGATTGTGCTCCATTTGGAGTCTTGGACTGGCCGGACCAAAATCTCGAAATAAAAGGAAATATGACACTTTGTTAGTGACATTTTATATTTTTATTTTGTCCACGGCATAATATTATTCTATTGACAGTTTGCCACATCACCGATAGGGGTGTCAATTTGGTCTGCGGCTCGCCTGAATAAGCTCACTTTCAAGTCGTTGATCAAGCTTTTACTGGTCAGGGTCGGACATGAAAACTTAGGCCCATTTTTATATGGGGGTGTCAATTTAGATGCTTGATGCCTGTTCCGAGCCTTATGTTTAGGGTGCTGCTATGAGCACACCAATTAAAAGAAACAACTTTCTTATTTAAAAAAAAATTGACTTGTCTTAGAGCACCCATATGCCTAAACCCTTTTCTAAAGACTTCTCCTCCATCTAAGAATGAACCCGTGAAACTCTTCTTACCTTACCTTTAAATAACTGATAAGTTGCATAAACACAAACTAGCTTATCAAATTAATTCATTTTTCCTTTGTTTGTATCTTTTTGCCTATTCTAAAAGAGTTTATGAAGTTCTTTTATTTTGAAATAATTTCTAAGTAATAAGCAAATGCTTCATACTCTTTATTTTGAGATAAACATCATTGTGGTCTTCTTAAATAGTTTCCACACCAGTTTTCTATGATCTTTTGCTGCAAGCTCTTTATTATTATTATTATTGTTGGAGGATATCATTTATCTACATTAGTACAGGGTTAGTGGTTAACATGGGGATTTGAGTTCTTTCTACTCATCACCCGGGGAAATGGATCTCGAGACCTCTCTATTGCGAGAGGTCACACCCCACCATTGACACAAGAGGTGGGGTGTTGTTGCAAGCTCTTTAACCCACACAAAATAGGAGTGCAATATATATGGAATTGGGTAGATTCCTTTGATACCAATTTATTAGTCCTCCAATTGAGTTTGGGTTCATCAAAAAGGTAATGAATTATCATGTTTTATGGTTTTAAGTTTTGGATAACATATAATTATAGAATTTATAGGTATTTTTACCTCTTGGCGTGCTTGTAGAATTTGTTACATTTTAATAATGTACAGTTAGTAAGTTATATATTTGGTGTATAATTAGAAAATATTGCTGTGCTCGTAACAGCACCCTATATTTATATTTATATAGCTTTAATATAACTAAACTTATGTCTATATCATGTTTGTGTTGTAGCACTAGTATAACGGTTTGTACACATAACACTGTCATAATTGCGTGTATTACAATGTTATATTTTGTAGGAGAATAATCCACTTCTCGGGCCAAGGAGGGGACTATTCCTCCTCGCTCTTCAAAGCCCCTTTAAACTATGGTTAATAAGTTTTAATCTTTGTGGTTATTTATTTTTTCCCTAATAGATGCTTTAGTATTAAGGGTTAGAAAATCTTAACTACAGTTAAAGATAGTCAAAAGGGGGGACACATGATTCAATAAAGGGGATGAGATAGTATATCCCTTCATCGGTTTGAAGCGAGGATTATTTGTTAACCGTGTTAATATGTGTAAGGATATTGTTAGCCCCAGTCTCAATCTTCCTTAGACACAACCTGGTGGTAACAAATGTCTCTCCAATTTTTTTTTAATCGTTTAAAATATCAAAACCTTTACGTGTTGGCACCTATTCTTACACATATGGAAGATTTTGAAGTTATTGCGACTGGGCAAAGCATTCCTCATATGTGTAAATATGTAATGTACAGTAGTGTTTTAAATACAATTAAACTTTTTTTTGTATTTTTTATTTGAATTGTTGGCAAAATACCCTTATTGCGGTTGAACTCGGGGCACAATTGGCTGTGATTCCGTCTAATCGAGAACCGGAAAATTTTGAATTATGAGGATGGGCTTGCGGTGGTGCACTAGGACTTGTGTTTGCGTAGGCTGTAGGGTGTGTCAGGAGTGAGGAGTGATATTGAACCGTCTCCCGAGCCAAAAGTCAAAACTGATAACGTGTGTTTTTTCATACTTATCTCAACCATTACTTTACTTAATCAATTGATGGCCGTATCCGGTCTGACTCGCTTCACCGGTCGGTCGCCGTCGTCGTTCTACTACATATCTCGTTTGAACTTAAACCATTTCCCCACATTTATAGTTACATTCTCGATCAAACGGCAACAGCAGCAGCAGCAGCAGCAGCAGCAGAGCTGGAGGAGGAGAATGTATTCAAAAGCATCAGCTGATGGAGTAGAAGAGAAGGTTAAAGCTCCTTTCGGGTCTTGGAAATCCCCCATTACCGCCGACGTCGTCTCCGGCGCCGATAAACGATTAGGCGGCATCGCCGTCGATTCTCATGGCCGCCTCATCTGGCTGGAATCACGCCCTACTGAAGCAGGGTATACATTCCCACCCAACCCCTTTCTTGCTCGTTTTGCATTCAACCCCTCAACCCTAAGCACTAATTAGATGAACGATGGCGAATCTCCACCATCCAAATTTCGAGTAATCGTCCAGCTTCTTGCTAGAAATCAATTATACCATCTTGGAGCAGATTTTTTTCTTCTTGCACTCCACGAATATCTACCAGCTATGAGCTATGGAACCAAACTCGCTTCCACCTCAAGCACAGACACTATTCCTGGCCCTTCTCAGCAATCTTTAGATTGCTTCGGTCAGTTTTTAAAATATATAGTCTTAAACTCAATCGTCCATGAGACCCTAGGGAGTTGGAGCTAGTAACCAGGCATTCAAGACCCATCTGCCTCATATAAGCAAACTAGCTACCTACCAGCCCGGAAAACTCATTTGTCTAACCAATCATAGTTAGGATATGAGGAAGATTCCGAGTAGATCAGTCAGACCATGGAGCATCTCAAACTACTCCTGAAACTCAGAACAAATTCATCTAAATCTCTATACCCAGATTTTGGCCCCCAAAGAGATAGATTTAGTATAACTGGAATCTGCTTAGTATCTCCAACACCCCATACACAAAAACATTGAACCAACTTTCTTAAGCAATTGATTACATCAGATAATGTCCAAGGAGAGTTCTACTTACCCTCCACCCACCTTATTTTTAGCATTGTTCTTCTTAATCAACATTTTTCTTATTGTTAAAATGTAATACTGTTGTCCTTCAACTCTTATGGTGGAATAAGTTCAGACGAGCAGTTCTTGTTAAAGAACCGGAGAAACCAGGAGATGAACCTATTGATATTACACCAAAAGAGTTTGGGGTGCGGACAATAGCGCAAGAGTATGGAGGTGGGGCGTTCAAGGTTTCAGGGGATACAATCATCTTTTCAAATTACAAGGACCAAAGACTATACAAACAGTTTATTGGACCTGGAGGTTAGCTTCTATTGCTTATATTACTTCTTCAGCAAAAATGATTATTCCGTTGCATTTTCTCCCACTTATTTACTTTCTTGGACATTAGTTAATTCCTTTTTTTTTTATAAGGAATATATACTAAGTTACTAACGCTTGATTCCTTAACATGAGATATACCAATAAAAAATCCCTGAAGGGGTGGACTAGTGGTTCTTGGGACTTACGCCTTATGAAGTGGAGGGTCCTAGGTTTGACTTTCCACTCCTCCTTTGGGGCCAGCACCGCACGGGTTTTCCTGGACTTACCTGGTATGGCGGGTTGTGGGCCCCTGTCCCAACCTTGGGGATTAGTCCTGATCCGAAGGGTTGGGGACACCCCGAGTTACCAAAAAAAAAAAGATATACCAATAAAAAATATTTGATTCCTTAACAGAGTTGTTATAAGAGAACAATCAGATTTGTGTTTTGTCAGTCTCTAATACGTTCTTAGGCTTAGGTTGGTATTTGAAGGAGCATCCTCTTTCTTGCATGGTGCATAGTATGAGCCTTTGAGGGGGCATATTCTCTTGCTATTTTTGCAAATATGTCTATGAGGGCATTTAAGCCCAGGTTTCAGGTTTATTCTGATCACTATCTTCTTCCCTCTTGTTCTGTTGATTTATAAAAACAAACTGCTCTATCGTCACCAAACATATTTGACATTGAGACAAAGAAATTTATGTAAAGTAGATAGTTGATGAAGTTTTAATGGCAATTTGCTGTTCTTAGGATTCATGTTGCCAACCGCAAATATTTGGGATAAGGCATTGATGATGATGAATACGCTGATCCATATTTTATTGGGTATGACAGATTCCTCTCCTATTCCGCTTACTCCAGATTACGGTGGACCAGTAGTATGTTACGCTGATGGAGTGTTTGATTTTCGCTTTAACCGTTATGTCACTGTAAGGGAAGGTAGATTACTGTGAAACTATTGACCATCATAAATTTTGTGGTTTAGTTATTTTAGTTATTGTTGCTATTTTTTTTATGCTCCTCATCCAACATTTTTTCCTTCGGGTAGATCGTCGTGAAAGTAGCTTAAATCCAACCACGACAATTGTAGCCATAGGCCTCAACGACGAGAATATCCAAGGTAAATATATCTAGGAAAATGATAAACTACTTATAGATGTTCATATTTTAATTATTAGTTTCACAAAGAATGTTAATTTATTTTAGGTGCTCTTTTGTCAATATCTTCTTTTTTTTATAGTATTATATTAAGCTGATGTGAATTTTGCTGATCATTGGCTCTTCTTATTTGGATCTTATGACATTCAGAACCAAAAATAATAGTTAGTGGCAGTGATTTCTATGCCTTTCCCCGTATGGACCCAAATGGGGAGCGGATGGCATGGATTGAATGGGGTCACCCTAACATGCCTTGGGACAAAGCCGAACTATGGGTTGGTTATATTTCTGAGGATGGGTGAGTCGAATCTCCTTGTTTTTCTAGTATCGTTCTTCATCTCCGGTATTTCCTCTCTCCAAGTGGTTTCTTTGCCAAGAGAACTGGCCTCCATTTGTGTATTTGTTAAGTCCAAAAAATTTTAAACTACCAACATTGCATTCATACTAAAATCAGTGTAGTCAAGGCGTCTAGGCGATTAGGCTTGGCTCGGCGACCCCCAGACAATGCCTAGGCGATAAAAATAATTAAATTATATATATATATATATATATATATATTAAAATTAATATATAGTTATATACACATAACAATTCAAACCTCCTAGGGTCTAGGAAAATTAACATTTAATGTTGTAATGTTTGAATGTAAGTCTTTTTCTGCTAAACTATTAGTTGACTTTTTGACCCTCTAGATGAAAATATTTTTAAAGACTAAAATATGACTCTTTTTTACTGGACTTTTGAGTTTTAGTAATATTTTGTTATCATAGAATTTATGAAATTTTAAATTTTGAGAAATAACTTAGCATTTGCAAGTTAAATTTTTGACAAAAGAGCTAAAAAAGAGGATTTTGTTCTTGAACCGAAAAATTGACTTTTTAATCTTTAGGTATTTGGATCTAAGATAATATTTATTGAATTCAAATGGGGGGTTTTAGGGGTATAACCTTATTTACATAGAAATATCTTAAGTATATGAAAGTAAAGTATAAAATCGTTTACTTAAATGATATTTATATGTAAATAAGTTGTAAAATGTAAAGTAGGCTAACTATTAAAGCGTCCAGGTTACTACCGCCTACCTAGAGAGGTGCCTAAGCGGTAACAGTCCAAAACTACCTAGGTGACTGCCTAGGCAACTCCCAGGCGACACCTTGACTATACTGACTAAAATTTAATGATCCCCATTACTAGAATAGGATTCTTGCTTTATAAAAACTTTCTAATCATTACTAGGCTCCTATCCTACCATAAACTGTGCTAATCTGCTCAATGCTGTCATGCAGAGATATCTACAAGCGCATCTGTGTTGTTGGTGGTGATCCTACACTGGTGGAGTCTCCAACTGAGCCCAAATGGTCCTCCAAAGGTACGTACTTCTTTACTATATGGATGAACGCTTACAATTAATGCATTATGGTGCCTACTGTGTTGAATATGGCCATTATAGTCTAAGTGATGATAGATCTATTGGCCTGATTGACTCTAATAAGCATTATGGGCTGGCCTCGCCATTCGGTACTCCTCAATTACTGTTCAAAGCAGCTCATAGCTATTGGTGTCTCTTTCCATATATATATATATAGAGGGAGTGGGTCTAAAAGGCGCCGGTCACTACAAGGTGTTGTGAACGGCCCTCTAAAAGATCGACATGTGGCATGTCTTTTGGGGATCCAACCATTGGATATTAAGGTGGGTCCCTTGAGAGACACACGGTAAAAAATCAGCCCGATTGGACGTTTATAGATCGTTCGATTCGACCTTACTTTGTTAGCATTTACCCCTAACTAGGCTATAGAAATGACTGGTTTTTCCACCTTTGATCGAACGGTCTATAAACGATCGATTGAGTTGTTTTTTGCCACATGTCTCTCGAGGGCCCACCTTGACATCCAACGGTTGGAATCTCAAACAACATGTAACATGTCCATTTTTCAAAGGGGTTGCTCCTTACAAATTGTAATGAGCAGTGCCCTTTATAATGCCACTTTATATATGTAAGTTTTTAGCTTGAACTAGGATATGGGTATCTAACCTGGTTTAAAATTGTTCATGTCTGACTTCAATGATTGAAGGAGCTCAATTCAACTCATGGATTCCACACCAAAGTATTAAACTTCGGTCGCTAAGGAAGTTGACATGTTTCAAGGAAGTTATGTAAAAATTAAAGAAGTGGAGGAGACTTTAAGGAAACATTGAAAATTTAAGATGAAACTTTAGAAATTCAATACTTAAGTATAAATACACATCTAAAATTTATTATATTACTGATGCAAACATGTAGTACTTAAATGTGAGAATCATGCTAAGTGACATGCGTTGTCTGCTTGTCTGAGCTGTAATTTCTTTTTGATATTTCTCTATATTGTCAGAATTTTTTAATTATATTTTATTCTCTTCACTTCAAGTGAATGAGACATGTATTCTCTTTATTTTTCGATGATTATCCATGTTAATTGTTTTATAAACCTAAAAAACTTATGAATGCACATTAAAGTTGATAAATAATTGAAATTCAATTTAGTTTCTAAACCTATTTTCAATATACAATTGATGAGTTCAATGTTTTTACAAGACTAAATCAAGATGTGAAGAGGAGATAGGTAGTAAAATAATTTTTAATTTTTGAAATATTCTTAAGAAATTATTTATATTTTTAATATTATTAAAAAGCCCTTATGAGCATTTTATACTAATAAAAAAAATTATTAGAATAAGAAAATTATAATTTATAATAAGGTTAATACTAGCCATACTCTAATAATAAAATTATAATTTATAATAAGGTTAATGCTAGCAACACTCTCTTTTAAACCTAATTATATTTATAGTAAGGCTAACGATAAGGACACATTTTTTCTTATGAAGAAAATAAGTTTAAAGCAAGTGGAACTAGCATTACCCTTTTAAGATTAAACTTAAAAGCCTTTCAATTCAATTTACAGACTTTTTCTGTACACTTCGGTTAACTTCCACCCGAAGTTCTGAATTTTCTCAACACTTTTTTTTTTTAGTTTCGGTTGAAGTTTACCAAAGTTCACCGAAGTTTATTGTAAAGTCCAATATTTTTAAAATACTAGTGCATTTCGCTTTAGACACTACGAAAGTCGACTCAATTTGGTCAATTTTGGCAAAATTGACACTATGTTCCACACCTAAGTAACTAGAGCGAGAGCACGGGAATGTCAAATTTCAATTTAGGTCTAGATCTACAGCGCCTTCAGAGCGTTGATATATATATATATATATATATATATATATATATGAAATAATTTAATTCAACCCAATTAATTAATAAAATATAAAATAAATTTCACTTTTAAGAAAATTGTATTAAAATAATATATATAGGGATAAAGTTTCTTTATTTATTTTTAATATATTAATAAAAGAAAAAAATAGATCCCACTTTACCGCTAACCTACTTTCACTATTTTTAAATATTTACTTATATGAGGTTAAAAGAGTAAATAAGTAAATGAATTGTAAAAAAAAATAAAGTTGAAAAAGACTTTGCCGGTTGACACACTTGTCTCTCAAAGTCTCACCTTGTCATTGTCAACTTTCTCACACCTTGTCACTATCAACCCTCTTTAAAGAGTGGAACATAACCAAAACAGTCTTTTTTGAAAACGAAAATAGCTTTTTTGAAGGCAAAACCGCATTTGAAACCCAAATCCGCGCACCACAGAATCTGAAACCGCGCTCTACGATATCCAAACCGCGCTCTGGCGGCGAATCCGCTCTCAAACCTGAGAGCGAGGTTTGAGAATGGGAGCGGCATGGTATTCCCACGGTTTGGGTTACTAAGTTCCACACATCACACGTGCATCATTCCACTTAGTAATTGTTTAGCACAAAAAAGAACACTAAAGATAGATCCCATGACAGCCACAGTGAAACAATACTGTGAAAGCATAAACTGTTACTGGACACTTTTTATTTGCACAAAATCTCTTGACTATAAATTGATACCGATAAAAAAAAAAATGCTGAAGCAATGATTACGGGCCTCAACATGAATGAGAAGAAAGCAAGCACACAACAAAAAAAAAAACCGGACCATACTAATAAGTAATAACAACCAGATATGCCAATGGACACTTTTTATTTGCACAAAATCTCTTAACTATAAATTGATACTGATCAAAAAAAAAAAAAACGCTGAAGCAATGATTACGGGTCTCAACATGAATGAGAGGAAAGCAAGCACACAACAAAGAAAAAAAACCTGACCACACTAATAAGTAATAACAACCAGATATGCCAACATTCTTGAGCAATGAAAGATGACATCCAATGATGTTTCATAAAGGTGACCCTTGTCGAATTATATAAATTAAATTTTCAACCTTCCTAGAAGTGAACAGTTATTTAGCTTTTCTAAGCAACTTCAATAAGATGACAATGATCATTTAGTCATTTTAGTGAGTTCCTTTCTACAAAACTTGTAAGCTGGCTTTAGTCTCACCTTTCTCCATAAGGCCATGTGATACCAGGCAGTACCATCCAAGGTATCTATCTTTGGAATCCTTGGTAAGATTCTAATGTGCGATTATCTCAGAAACAGAGGATGAATTTTAGCAAATGGGTGTGTCTTGTGCCTTTCTGCAGAGGAATCAGTGGATCACCTACTATTGCATTGTCCTGTTGCGAGGGAGTATCTGGTCTTCTTTCCTTTCCATCTTAGAGTTGTCTAGGTCTTCCCCTGCTCCTTTCGGGACTTCTTATCTTGTTGGTTTTTGATAGAATTGGATCCTCCATCAGCGGTACTGTGGGCTCTTCTTCTAGGAGCTATCTCATGGTCCTTATGGAAGGAGAGGAACATAAACATTTTTGAGGGCGCAATTCTGTCATCGGCCAGAATCCGGTCGGGTGCTCGTCATCTCATTTTAGAGTGATGCTCCTTAGGGGGGATTTTATGGAATTAATGATTTCTTCTCTAATTCCGGTATAGGAGGGCTTTTGTATCCCCACTTGTGGGCCGGTTATGCTTATTTCACTATATAGTTACTTGCTTTGTTTTTTTTTTTTTTTTATCTGCTTTCTGTCTTTCAGGTTTACTTTCTATGAATCTTTCCCTCTCATCATGTATTCCACTGTTTCTTTTTATACAATTATGATTACCGAAAAATAAAAATAAATCATGCAATCATTCTCACTCTATGCACCTCAAAATAGGTGAATTCGAAACCATGTACTAGTCAACCTCTTAATAATCGATATCATTGGTCAGAATGCATAAAACATGTGCAAAATGATCCGCAAGAGAAATCAAAAAGTCTACTTTTTGATTAGGTGCAAAAAGTCAGTACTCTGGGGAATGTTGTTGGATTTGCATCTATTTTTATGCAAAGACATTCCATATATCTCCTGCGACTAATAATGAAATCAGCCACCCACCATACTCTTATCCTTGTTGTGTTTGCATCCTGAAAATTCAGGGTTTAAGACTTAAGAGGACTCACCTTGCTAGATCCTTCATATACTTGATGCCAGTAGCCATTGCTCCAGAAATTTAGGTTGGGACAAATTTGTACAAGTGCACTAGCCCCTAGTTTTTGTTACCAAATTTGTCCAAGTTTGTCTTTATATATCTGTTTAATGAGTCCTTCTGATTCTGTAGGAGTTATGATTCATATTTTACATGTTTGGCAGGTATTAACCACTATAAGAGACTGATCTATTAATTATACGTAACTACTTAGTTGGGAGCTTAAGCAGACTCAGGTTGCTGCTGAACATTAATTTTTGCTCTGTTTGAATTTATGCAGGGGAACTATTTTTCATTACAGATAGAAAAAGTGGGTTCTGGAATCTTTTTAAATGGGTAGATCCATTTTTTACTCTAAAGACTTGTCTTTGATTGAGATAATGAGTAAAGGGCTCCTCCATTCATTTGATTTTTTTTATTGATTCTTAAGCATATTATATGTTACGTCAATTGTTGCCTGTTTATGTTCCACATAGCACGTGCATGGTTTCTGTTTGGATTCTATTACTTCTAAGCTCATATCTCTTCATTGAAAATTTAAAATTTCGATTTTATAATTTCATGGGTCTTGTTGGTGTAATAACCAATTTCGACTTTATTACTTTTCCACCTCATGGAATTATGTCTCTAATCTTTTCATTTGTGAATATTGACTAGATCAAGGTTCTTACAACACCTTTATGGTTATGAAAATTTGGACCTCCCAGCTCTCAGCCAGAGGGCTCCCATTTTTATATAGAAAACATTTTGATTTAACAAAAATAAATCTTTAGGTCCTTTAGTGAATTGATAGAAGGTAAGAGAGAGAGAGAGAGAGAGAGAGAGAGACGTGAATAAATAAGTAGAAGAGACTTGTGGAATCATGTAAGACTGGTGAAATCTCTCTCTATCTCTCTCTAATATTGCTCTCATTTTTTTAATAGATTAAAACTTCAAAAATTATCATTCCAAAAGAAGCCCTATCGTTTTTTTAGCTTCTTAGAATTCTTCAAGGTGAAGAGTATGGAGTTTTGTACCAGTCCCAAAGGTTACCATAATTAGTTACCCTTGTTAAACTTTACAAACAATAAAGTTGCTGCCAATCATTGTCTAAATAGCTTTTAAGGAGTATATATGAGAAAACTAAATAGATTTGAAGGAAAGAACAACAGAACACTCTCCTAGAAACGTGGAATCATGGACATCCAAGCATGCACCACCCTTATATATATATATATATATATATATATATATATATATTTATTTATTTATTTATTTATAATAGTTGTTAGTATCAATGGTTCAAACTTCAAAGTATTGGTGTCGGAGAATGTATTGGTAAATCAAATTTAAGATACACATTGACGAAATGTTTGGATACACATAGATACGGTAGAAAGCATTTAAGATATGCATGGATACACTTGGACACTTCAAATAAAACTCATTTTAATGTAAAGATAAACTAAAAAACAAACTAAATAAATCCTACAGCTATAATTACAACCATAGTGACAAAGTCGGGGTTCGGGAATAATTTGGCAGGGGTCAAGTTCGGAAAAATAAATATAAAAATATACCGAATAATTTGATTAAAAATATACAAATAAGTAATTTTTTTTCCTAATTTGGGAATAATTCAGAAACTTCGGGAATCCAATAATTCGCAAATAATTTGGCAACCCAAAAATGCTCGAATAATTCAAGAATTTTTGAAAAAATTGAGTTTTTTGTTACAAAGATTACAACCATCACATGAGACATAGGAACACATCATAAATACGCAAGCGCGCTGATACATCACTATGAAGAACACATGCCATAATCAATTTTAGACAACTACAAGTATAAGCACAGTAACAAAATTCTCCGAATTTTTGAAAAATTCGCTAATTATTCGCGAATTTTAGGTGTGCCGAATTATTCCCGAATTTCACGAATTATTCACAAGTATTGCAATAATTCGTTTAGTTTGACAAAGCATATTGCTTATGTTGTATATTACTAGTTGAGGCTGCAAGTGCAGTGTATTTAAAATAATGTTAAAATATACTATAATGTAAAAAAATTAATATTTCATTATAATATATTATATTTATCAAGTACATATAACATATAATATATCCAAACAAAAAAATGAAAGCCAAGTAATACAACCAATACAAACAACATTATAGATAAGAATAACATTGAATCTTCCATACTTCTACAAGTTCTACATCTTCATTTAACATATTTAGTTCAGGGCTTCAAACATCATACTAATGAAAATCTGTAAGTGCTAGACTGATAAAGAAAATGTGGAAAAGTACGAGAGCATTAGCTCCATGGAGCAACAACATTGAGTTCAGGATTTAGGGTAAAGAAAGTAACCTCAAACTGAACCTGCAGGTGGTGTTATAATTTTTAGAAGCAAACGTGAGACTTGCCTGATCATTTTCCTTTCCTATGCATCCACGTGAAACAACATCCACTCCAGCCATGGCCTATTATTTAAGAAGATATGGTAGTAGAACAATCAGATTTGTTTACATGAACAAAACCAAGAAAAAAGTGAAATAGTTATTTTAGAAAAAGCAGTCTTGAGATATTAAAAACTGGTAACTAAGGAGGAGCCTTCCAAAAACCATGATTTCATTAACAATGCAATTGAGAAGGCATCAGGAAAAAAAAAAAAACTGGCCACAACCCCCACTATTTGAAACAACAAATGAACTTCATAACAGTCCATACTAATTGAAACAACAAATGAACTTCATAACAGTCCCTACCAAGCAAATGTACTACTCTATGAGCTACAACAAAGAATTTATCTCTCTTTGTCCTTGTGTGTATCCGTATCTACCTAGAAACTTGGCAGATTTTTCAACCAATGCTACAACATTCCCTATAGTTGCTGAACCCATCTAAATAATAAATTTAAATGTTTGAATACGTCATCTCAACACTTCCTATGGATGACTTACCTATATGGCAGTAAAATCAGTGAGATTACTAACCTCCCATATCAGCAACCATGAGAATCCCATCTCTATACTTGAAACATATTAATTTACCTGTCGGAAAGCTCAGCTTGATTATGGTTATGCAAGATCTCCTCATATATCGAATTCTGGAATTTATAAACTTCAAACAACCCACCACCCCCAAAAAACAAAGAACTTGCCCTAGCTAGCCAAACCCACCACCCAAGAAATATGCATGATTAATCAACTAGTGCCCTGTATTTCACAGTGGTGATATGATAACTCAAATCCATTCAGGCCATTTGGGAGAAGTTACTAATCTAAAAAATTATAATCAAAAGACATACAGGAACCCATGGCTAGACCTTCAATTGTCCTCAGCTTTCTGAAACGGTGATGGTAATTACAATCCTCATAGAAAAGAAAAACAGACTTATAATAATTTACCCATTAGAGTTCAGGTCGAGGTTGTAGACAACAGAAGGATTTGCAGACTTGGAAAAATCCTAAAAACAGAAGAATTTACAAACACTAAAAATGGTGATGCATGCACGAATTTGAAACCCAAGATTGCAATTAAAGATTAAATCTATACATGTACTTTGCATTAAAAAACAACCCAAGATTGCAATTAAAGATACAGAGAGATAACATGCCTGGTTAGAGTTTTTTTGTATATAATTCTGCAATTTCAGAACCTACAAATGGTGTTGCATGGAATTTGAACCCAAGATTGGAATTAAACACCTTAAAATTTGTGATGCATGCAAAAATTAGAAATCCAAAATTGCAATTATCACAAATTAGAAATCCAAGATTGCAATTAAAGATAGAGATAAACCGTACCTGGATAGAGATGTGTGAAGCAAGGTCGACTTAACAAGCAGCCGGTACCACCTATTCAGATAGGTGGGAGCGGCGGTGGGAGAGTCTTCAGTAGGGCGGTATGAGAATCTTCAGTAGGGAGGTGGGAGCGGCGTCGCTTTGAGAAGGGAAGGAAGAAGCTGAGAACGATGTAGAAACTCGGTGAAGAAAACCAGAGCAAATAGGAAAAATAGGAAAAAAGAAAAGAAAAAGGAAAAAGGCGAAACTCACTGATGTGGTTACCTTCCTATCTTGCTTAATGGAGGATGTGTAAGAGGTGGACATAGAGCGTTCGGTGAAGCAGTGGGATTAAAGACAAAGAGGAAAACTGAAAGTAAAAACAGAAATCGGTCATTTTTCTTTCATGTGGAGCGGATGTGTACGCGGGAGCCTTTGAGAACAACGTAGAGGATAAAGGATGGGCAAAGAAGAGTATTGGTTTTGCTTTGAAGTAGGAAGAAGCCGATCATGTGCACAATTCTTCTGCTTAGATACACTGAGGTGAATATGAAAGGGGATTTAGAGAGGCGGTGGGTGGAGGTATAGATAAGGACAAGAGCAGCGGTGGATTAGGAAAATAAAAAAGGAAGAAGCCGAGAAGGATGTAGAAATTGTAAAGTTCAGTGAAGAAAAGAACAAAAAAAACGTAGGAAAATGAATTCGATGCTTGTCGTGAAGTAAATGAGGCAGTGGCTTTAAGATAGGATAGGGAGGACATTTTAGGCATGAAAAGTTTCAACGAAAACTTTTGGCACATAGTGATGTTAGACGTTTTTTATAAGGGTATAGATCTAATCAAATTGTTTAATATCTTTTTATAATTATTTATTTTCTCCTGAATAATTCATGAATTTTTTCCGAAATTTTCTGAACTTGATCCTTGCCGAATTATTTCTGAACCCTGACTTTGTCACTATGAGTATAAGTCTGTATTAGGAGCGTAAGGTTTAGGATGCTTTTTTTTCTTCTGAATTTAGCATTAACACTGTATAAGAAAATGAATGCACTGTTTTCTTTTTTAGTTTAAAACACAAAACAATAAAATTCCGGAAAATTAAAATTAGTCTATGGATATGCTAAAGCATCCAGATTAATCACACATATTTTATTAGATCTTGTGTGATTTGTAACTTATCAAAAGAATCTTATATGATAAGTGTTAATGAAAAATAATTACTTTATTTCAAATTTTGTACAAAAAATTAAAAAAATTAAGATTAGTCTAAGAATATGATAGACCTCCCCTAGACTAATCACCTATACTCTTATTAGATCTTATATGATTAGTATTAATGATAAAATTAATTATTTTATATTAATTTTTTTTATTATTGTTCTTGCACATTGGTGCATATTGATTGTTACTGAAGAATTCTAATGTATCGAAGTCTGTATCGACCAGTTTCCATTGATACCTTTGTTACACATATACGAACGTGGGTGTCAGAGTCTGACTCGTATAATGTTTAGCAAAACCCAAGAAATAGGATTCGCAGACATGGGGGATGTTTCAACTAATTTTTGGAAATTATTATTTCTACTTTTATGAGGAATGCTATGAGAGATTGTAAATTGAAAAATTGAATATGAAATCATAAATTATTGCAAAAACTCTAAATAAATCAAAAGTCTATAACTGAAAATATAATATTCAAAAGTCAAATATGGTATATATTAAGTTCTTAACAAATAACACAATGATTAATATATTACAGTATTACACGATTAGTCTGTCAACTGTCAAGTGCTAAACAAGCAATGATTTAACACAGGCAATGGTCTAAACAAGTGTTGCATAAAATAATTCATTTTAACGAATGTGACGTGTTGTCTAATAAATGTGAGTTTCATGCTTATCAAATCTGAGACGGTTTTAAGTCTTAGATGATCAAATTAATGGTGCATATTTCTATGTGTCACATGTACTGTATTATATGTAAACACTTATCGTTACAGATCTCCATGTTACTCGCTCTTTTTTCTTTTGTAGAACATGTAACATAAGCTATGTAACACATAAAGATTAGTATACTTAAGATAATATAGCATGTCCATGTTTTCAAAGAACAATGGTGTAGATGTCAGACACGTGGTCACATGCTTATTGATCAAGATCAACAGAATTTAAGGTCGCTCCATAGATTAGCTAAGGTCTCTTTATTTGGACAGTGGTAGACTTATTCACCTAACTTTGTTAGCTAACAACAAAAAATGATGAGAGCATTCACCAGAGATCCACAGCAGCCATGGAAACCCCATTTAGCTCCAGCAGCCCCTGAATGAGAAAACTCCCTCTCTTCCCTTTCTTTCTCAAGAATCTCTCATTTTCTTTGTCTAGACTTTGATGAGAAGTTTAAAATTTGAAAACATGGGAGTGCCAATGTGTCCTGTATGAAACTCTTCAATTTGTTAGCTCATATTTGATCAAATAGTGATCATTTGTTGAACAATCCTACCTAAAAGTGCTACTGGATGCTTTGCTGATTGCTTGCACGTCAGTTTTGCATGTTTTATACGTTATGAGCATTACATACTTCATTATATGGAAATAAATTATATATCCTGCAAAATATTCTTATATTGACACTTCTTTATTAATTAACCGTGCTTGTATGAATGGTCAAGCAGTATTGATTTATCTTGTTTAATTTTGGACACAGAATGAATGCAAAAATGAGGTGCTAGCAATTTATTCTATGGATGCTGAGTTTACAAGACCGCTGTGGGTTTTCGGCATCAGCTCTTATGATTTTATTCAGAGCAATGAGCAAAAAAATTTAATTGCTTGCAGCTACAGGTATCTCCGGAAAGTTATCTGCTATGATTGTAAATATCTTGTCTCCGGAAAGTTATCTGCTATGATTGTAGATATCTTGTAATTTTTGCCGGATCTGTTTATTCATTTGTAATGATATTAAAGTTGTGATGATGGCATGCAGGCAGAATGGGAAGTCATATCTTGGAATTGTAGATGATGTTCAGAACTCTTTATCTGTGCTTGATATTTCTTTCACAGATATAAATAACATTGTAGGTTCAACAACCTTATTCTCACTGGGTTGCTGCAGTCAGGGAGTTTTCAAGTTTGAAATTGATGATTGTTTAATAATACCTGCAATTTCTTATGCAGACTTCAGGGTGCTATTGCCTATACATTGAGGGAGCATCTGGAATATGTCCATTATCAGTAGCAAAGGTGCTGCCTCTCATTCTTCTGTATATTTTGGAATTCTTTTTTTATTGGCCCAATTATTGGGAAATGCATTCCTTTTTATATACTAATCTTTAATTAGTCTATAAAAAATCTTTAATTAGTCCGTCATGCTTCACACCATTTATTTCTGTGTAAACCAGGTGACTTTAGATGATCATAAGTCAAAGGCAGTTGATTTCAAGATTATTTGGTCTTCTTCTCCAGACAGTACGAAGTACAAATCATATTTTAGCTTGCCAGAATTGATTGAATTTCCGACAGAAGTTCCTGGTGAAAATGCGTATGCATATTTTTATCCACCGTCCAACCCCATTTATCAAGCTAGTCCGGAAGAAAAGCCTCCCTTATTATTGAAAAGCCATGGTATATGATAATTATTTCCTTATATCAACTTTTTTTTTCTTTTTTCTTTTCCTTATATCAACATTGATCCCTTTCCAGTTATTATTTTCAATATTTGCTAATTCAGTTAGTATTCACGTGGTTTTGGGCTGTTTTATGTGTAAAGTGATAATTAACTCAGGATTCAAGAATAAATAGTTTCTTAAAATGTTAATGTTTGACCTTAGTTTCTAATATGAAAAAGATTTGAAGGAACATCTTTTAGAAATTAACATATTTAATGAAAGAAAATAAAGAACATACGACGCTAGGGACTATGTTCCCTTTATAGAAAGAATTTCTATTTCATACCAGCATTTGTTAGTGTGTCAAATGTTATGGAGAGCTTCATACAAATGTTAATCCATATCAAAATTGGGACGAGGTTCAAGACATGGTAAGTTTACTCTCACAACTTCATGAGGTTACTCCAGGTCTGCTAGGGAGGGATATTTGGGGTTGGGTTTCAGACTACAAGGGGAGATTTTCAGTGAGGACCTTTTTACAGTCTTGGCAGTCTAGGCCTAATCGTCCATTTCCTCATCATGTTGTGTGGTACTCCGCAGTACCCTTCAAGGTTTCTTTCTTCTTATGGACATCGGTTTTAGACAAGATCCTAACTTACGATCACCTCAAGCACTGAGAATAGTGCTTGGCAAAATTGGTGTTTCATGTGTCTTCTAGCAGAGGAATCCGTGGATCACCTTTTACTACATTATTCAGTTACGAGAGATGTTTGGTTTTTTTTTTTTCCTTTCCCACCTTCATATCCTTTGGATCTTTCCCCATTCCTTCGGAGCTTCTTATCTTGTTGGTTGTCAGTGGTGGTTCCAGTTGGAGAAAGGGTTTTGAGGATTTAGGGCTTAGAGAAGAGAAAAGAGAGAAGAGATGAAGAAGAGAGACTATAGTAAATTGCTTAGTGAGGGAAAAAAAGCCCTACTAGCATCTTATATTAAGAGAACATTACAATATACCCTTGATATTACATATATCAACACTTCCCCTCAAACTGGATATAAACATTAAGCATGCCCAACTTGATAGTAATATCCTGGATGATAGCAGGGCCAATGAAGATGTCAGCAAGTTGTTGAGAAGATGAAACATGCTGAAGAGATAATGATCAACCCGAACTTTCCCTCAGAGAAAATGAATATAAACTTCAATGTGATTTGTCCTCTCATGAAGCACAGAATCAGAGGCAATCTTCACGGCAGCCTCATTATCACAATATAAAGACATTGTGTCTTTAACAGGAAACCCTAACTCGGAAAGGAGAGAACGAAGCTACAGAACTTCACAAGTCCCATGAGCAAGAGTCCGATATTCTGCTTTGGCACCGGAGCGAGAAACAACAGGTTGTTTTTTACTCTTCCATGCAACCAAGTTGCCCCGAAGAAAAGCACAATAGCCAGAGGTGGAGCGACAATCAATAGCAGATCCGGCCCAATCGACATCTTTATAACCGAAAGATCTCAAGATGCCCATGTGAGCGATATACAAGTCCACAATTGGGTTTATACTTGATATATCGAAGAATACGATGAACAACAGTAAGGTGTGAAACACGGGAAGCATGCATGAACTGACTAATCATGCTGACAACAAACTTAATATCCGATCGAGTGAGGGTGAGATATATCAAGCGGCTAACGAGACGCTGGTAGACATGAGGATCAGGAAGAAGATCACCATCACATCATGTAAAGAGAGCTTCAAATCAATGTTACCTGGTTCGTCAGTTCGCTCGGTTCGAATTCGGGTTCGCGGTTCGCAATTCGCCACTCTGTAACGAACCTGGTTCGCTAAGGGTAGAATTACACAATTCGTTTCTCAATTCGTTAAGTTCGCTAGTTTGGTTCGCTACCTTAATTTGCTTGTATTAATATATATATATATATATATATATATATATATATATATATATATATATTTTTTTTTTTTTTACGTGATGTAAGGGGTATGTGAGAGTGACCGAAGCAAACCCTCTCTCTTGCAGGATGTAATGTAATGCGTCCTCTCACTTTTCTTAAGAGTTATTATGATTATCAAAAAATGAGTTATGTAAAATGACAAAAGATCTATGGTCCCTACATGCCTACCCATTATGTTCAGTACTCATTATTCAGTAGTCAGTACTCCTTACCTATATACCTATATGTGTAGACTGCCAGTACTTCATTACTCCTCAAAAGTCTAAACAAACTGTTTAAAACATACAACAAAGACGACCCGACCGGCTATTTGAAATAACATATAATTCGCTTAAATATGGCAAACTCGAGCGAACCGAACCACGAACTGGTTCGCTCCGAACTAGTTCATGGTTCGCCCTATTGCCTAGCGAACTAGGTAACCCTGCTTCAAATCCATGAGAGAAGTAGCGGGTTTACACCCACTCATATATCACTCAGTAGATCAAGAGCATACTTTCGCTGTGACAGAAAAATTCCCTTCTTAGATCAAGCAATCTCTGGACCAAGGAAGTACTTCAGATGACCTAGGTCTTTGATATCAAAGGTATGCCTCAGCTCACTCTTAGCATGAGAGATAAAAGATGAGTTATCACCATTCAAAATAATATCATCAACATATACCAGAAGTATAGTACGACCTGAGGCGCCAGAGTGGATGAAGACAGTATGATCAGAGTGACATTGTTGAAAGCCCATACTCTGAATCACTTTATTGAAGCGATGAAACCAAGTACGAGGTGACTGCTTCAAACCATACATAGACTTTTGAAGTCTACAAACCTTCCCAGACTCCTCCTGAAGTAGGAAACCAAGAGGGGAATCCATATATACCTCCTCAGTGAGATGCCCATTAACAAAGACATTCTTGATGTCCAACTGATAGAGAGGCCAACTCTGATTGGCGGCAAGAGAGAGGATAACACGAACATAATTCAGTTTGGCCACAGGAGCAAAAGTAGCATTATAGTAAAACCCATAAGTCTGAGTAAAGCCACGGGCGACAAGACGGGCCTTATACCGAGCAACATTGCCATCAGAGTTATGTTTGATTGTGAAAACCTAACGGTAGCCCACAAGTTTCTTCCTAGCTGGAAGGGAAATCATATCCCAAGTATGATTAGATTGAAGAGCATTCATTGCGTCAACCATAGCACCCTTCCACTCAAGATGAAGAAGAGCAGCACGAGCAAACCAAGGAACAGTCACAGTATCAATAACGGAGAGGAAAGCTTGGTATGAAGGAGATACAGCCTGATAACAAATATACTTGGCAAGAGGGTAAGGAGTAACACAGGAGAGAACACCCCTGTGATGAGCAATGAACTCAAGATATGAAGTAACAGGAATAATAATAGAAGATGTATGAAAAAGAATAAAGGAAAGTGAAGAAGTACCTAGTGGAGTGGCATGTGGGGAAGACTGTGGTAGAGGCGCATCGAAGAGGGAACCGGGCGGTTGTCGACGAGAGTACGTGAGAAGCTCCTTCTGTTGTGGAAGATCCCCTGGAACAGGTAAAGGCAAAGAGATAGTAGGCACAATACAAGGTAAGTGCAAAGAGACGGAAGGGCCAGTAGGCAAGGTTCTGAATGTTGATATCGTTCAACATGTTGAGCCGTAGAAAAATAATATATCGGAGATATATTGCAAGATATATCGTTTATAGGTGAAATTTTGGAAAAATGACAAAAAGATAGGGCAAAACATGAAATTTTACAGGGAAATGTTAAAATTGATTATACACATTTGAGAATAAAAACATTTGAAAAAACAACAATGTATATAAGAGGTGCAATGAGAAGAGAGCAAAGATATGCGCTAACGAGTGACGCAAAATAATATATTTAAGTAATATTTAGTAATTTTATATATCATTGTTAGTGAAATAAGGTATATTATTTGGTCGATGTTACTATGAGTATTTTTAAAAATTATTATCTATTAATAATAACATAACATTATTAAAATTCATGACTAAATATAATATCCATATGAATTTCAAGTATAATCCTTAAAAATAAAAAAGGCCTCGTATTAAAATTTCAATACTTATATTTTGAATTGAGTTTATAAAATAAATTAATATTAGTTTTTAACATATTATTTTTGTCATATAATATATTTTTTTACATAACTAATGACACGTCATTTTCAGAAAATTTTTGTACTGAAAATAATTTAAAAAAAATCTAAAAATCAAGGTTAGATGCTTTATTCGGTTGTTCCTTAAGGTTAGTAAATTTTAACCCTAGTTATAGACTTATAGGTAGTTAAAAGGGCACTGTAATTTTTATTAAAAAATTATATAAGTCAAGATTAAAACACATAAAGGAAGTATGTTTAATGAGATTATGAGTGACCCTAGCATTACCCTTGTTAGGGTTAAAACATTAAGGAAATATGTTTAATGAGATCGAGAGAGTGAGCCTAGCATTACCCTTGTTATGTTTAATGAAATCAAGAGAGTGACCCTAGCAATACCATTGTTAGGGTTAAAAACTTAAAGCACGAGCCCCACCCCTCATTCTCTTTCAATTAAACCCCCCCCCCTCCCCCCCCACCTCCCCTCCAAAAAAAAAGGAGAAGGGCCAGAGGCAGAGCTTGAGAAAGGAAGAGGGGACCTTGCATGATGCTCTGGCTTTGCTATCAGTGATTCAACCCCCCACGGCGACAACAACAGGTATGAGATCTTGCCTCTTCTTCCTTCTTTCTTCTCTACTCTCAAGTCTCAAGTCTAAAGCATTTTTCTTTGATCGATTGCAAAAGCCAAACTCTCAACCATTGGAGTTTTGTAAGGATGAGAATCGCAGGTTTTTCGTAGCCTGTAAGGACTGACAAAGTCCCATGACTTTCATTTTTTATTTTTTATGCAAAAAATTGAGAAAAAATTAGGATTTACAAATTTTGCTCGATATCGGCGATATATCTCCGATATTGTCGATATCATGTAAAAAATTCTCTGCAACACATAGATGTGTCGGTAGGTATCGATATCGACATATATTGGTGATATTGTCGATTTTTTGATCCTTGCCAGCAGGAGCAGGAGATAAATATGATACTGTCTCAAAAAAGGTAACATCCAAAGAGAAAGAAGCGACGAGATTGGGGATCATAACACCGATATCCCTTCGATGCACTAGAATAACCAACAAAGACACATCGAATTGCCTTATTGTCCAATTTCTGATGACTTGGACAAAGATCCTGAACAAAACAGGTACCACCAAATATCCGTGGCTCAATGGGAAAAATAGGAGCTTGAGGACAAAGAAGCTGATAAGGTGAGAGACCATCAAGAATACGAGAAGGTGCCCGATTTATGAGAAAACATGAAATAAGAAGGTCCATAGACCAAAAAAGCTTAGGCACGTGCATGCCTCACAATAAGGAGCGAGTGATACCCACTAAATGACGATTCTTGCGCTCAGCAACACCATTTTGTTGAGGGGTGTACGAACATGTAAGCTGATGAGCAATACCATGAGTGCGAAGATACTGGACAAAAGGCAGTGTAGTCAAGGCGCCTAGGCGATGCCTAGGCGATCAGGCCTGGCATAGGCGATAATATATATATATATATATATATATACTCAAAAAAATAATACACCACCAACCAAAAACAGCACCATCAACAATATAGAAAATAAATGACAAAAGATACTTGAAATTAACAAAAAGAAACTATCAAGTATATGAATCATTATCTCCTCTTTGCATGTCCACATTTACATTCGTTGATGGAATAAACAAAAAGAGCACCATCATCATGAACAAAAATAAACAAAAAGAAGCCATATTTGCATGTTCTAATCTCCACATTCACATTCACAAAAAAAACTTAATCATTATCAAGTATATGAATGATCACAATCACTCATCAATCATCACAGTGATCCATAATTGAATGTAGTAAAGCTTCATCCTCCATGTCATCGCCATCCTCATCTAAATCATTATCTCCATTTTCAATGTAATGTTCTTCTTCTCCATCCGTCTCATCAGATTCAACTAGGGGTTCCTCAACAACTCTTCGCGAGTTTCCTCCTCTTTGTAATTGCAATCTAGACCTAAGATCGTGTGGTCGTTCATTTGCACCAGAAGCCTCTTCAACTTGTTGCCATGTCAAATCACCATCCTCATGCACTAGTTGCTCTTGCATGGTTCCAGTGAGCCATTCATTACATTCATCAATATTTTGCAATGTGATAGGGTCCAAAGAATCTTTTTCCTTGAACCTCTCCACCAACTTCTGGTTATAACGAACATATACTAGGTCATTCAACTTCATCTGCTCCAACCTATTCCTCTTTCTTGTGTGGATCTACAAAATAAGAAAATAAGAAATGTATATTGTAAATATAGGATTTACAATATAGGTAAATAATAAATATAATATAAGTAAAAAAAACTCTAGATATACAAAATTAACATAACTTGCATGCTCAAAGACACTCCAATTTCTCTCACACCCACTTGCACTACAAGTCAAGCCAAGGATTTTGCAGGCTAATTGTTGTATATTAGGGGTTGAACTACCATACATTTTCCACCATTCAACTGCATCATATAAGAAAATAATATAAAAATTAAAAACACAATACCAATTAAAAACTTAATAAATACAAATTTGTAGTCAATAGATTCCTTGGTGGTGTTGTAGTCCTTTGTCGAATAGCCAGGGACCTCCCAAAAAGGCCTTCAGCATTTCTATAAACTGCCAGCTCTCTAGTCATTGCATCTTGTGCATCTAAATCTGGTACTAGCCTCTCAATGACAGTCAACAAGCCTCTCACAACCTCCTCACAAGAATCAATATCTGAATTTGCATAAAAAAAACTCCGGATTGAGGTAGTATCCAGCTGCATGAAGAGGTTGGTGGAGCTGTACATCCCACCTTTTGTCAATAATTTCCCACATTGATTTGTACCTATACATCTCATTTTGACAATAATTTCAATTTTTTGTAAACTATGAGCAATCAAAGAGACATTCTATATGACCATAATCAATTAAATTAAACTTACTTTCTCTCATTCCGTTGGCCTCCTAGAGCTTCTTTGATAGCTTCCTTCGCTCTGTCTATAGCTTCATAAATATACCCCATTGGGGGTCTTTTCTCTCCGTCAACAAGTCTCAGAACACGAACTAATGGAGCTGTCACTTTCATTGCATAGACAATGTCATTCCAAAAAGAAGTAGATAGAACAGTTTCCATTGCTCTTTTCCCTTTCAAATCACGAGGCCACTTTGATTTGTTCCATTCATCACAAGTGACGACTTTTCTCAAAGCATCTTTTTTCTTATTAATGCTTTGTAAAGTAAGGTAGGCCGTTGCAAATCTTGTCATGGTTGGCCGAACGAGATCACTGTTATTCGTGTGCGTCCTTATCAAGTTCAACACGAATCCATGATTGTATATGAATCCGCTCAAGCTAATTGCCTTCTCCAACAAACTCTTAATCTTTGGAAGATCACCAATGTCCTCGAGTATAAGATCAATACAATGAGCTGCACATGGTGTCCAAAAGAGATGAGGCCGCTTCTCCATTAATAGTCTCCCAGCCATTACATATGTAGAAGCATTGTCGGTCACAACTTGTACGACATTTTGCTCACCTACTTGTTCTACATATGTATCCAATAGTTCAAAAAGTTTTTGTCCGGTCTTCATATATGATGAGGCATCTATAGATTCCAAGAACACCGTACCTGAAGGACTATTCACCAAAAAATTTATCAGAGTCCTATTTCTCCTGTCTGTCCAACCATCAGACATAATTGTGCAACCATATTTTGCCCACGACTCTTTAACAGGAAGAAGTAATTCATTGGTGTAGGCGACTTCCTTCTTAAGTAAGGGAACTCTCAACTCGTGATAACTAGAAGCCTTCATCCCTGCTCCATATTGTCCAACTGCTTCAATCAAGGTGTTGAAGCTCTTCAAACGTGCAGCATTAAAAGGAATCCCGGCTTGATAGAACCATCGTGCCACATATTGAGCTACTTTCTCTC
The DNA here is from genome assembly GCA_015143295.1 of Tetracentron sinense. Lineage (NCBI taxonomy): Eukaryota > Viridiplantae > Streptophyta > Magnoliopsida > Trochodendrales > Trochodendraceae > Tetracentron > Tetracentron sinense. Next base: position 3,942,104 of record CM026552.1, read on the forward strand.
GTTCAACTTTCTTTTTAACACTATTAATTGTTGTCTGCTTTACTTTCTTCTTCTTATAAGCTTTTTCGGGATTTGATGTCAAAAAACCATCCATTGGACCCTTTCTCTTAGGAGGCCTTGGCACTCCACTTGAATTCAAATGCACTGTTTCAGGTTCTTCATTGTCTTCTTCTAAAAAAGTTTTCGTTTGTTCTGGTGCATCTGAAGCAATTTCATTTCCACTCTTCTTATTCTTTGCCTTCATTTGAGTGAGATAAGCTCGAATCTCATCTCGTACGGCTTCTGGACAACGCTCACATTTTGCAACATTCCCACCGTACTGAGCAAGATGTATCTTCAAACGGTAGATGCCCGCTTTAGAAGTAGTGTGACAAAAGTTGCAAGTGACTGCATTTTTATCTTTGGGGTCTTTAAGGTAACCATACTTCCAACCTATGTCTTTGGATTTAACAACTCCAGGTTCCATCTTAAAAACATGAAACAATATTATAGAATTTATTAAAGCAACAAAGAATGCAATTCATTTTATACATTTCATATTTCATAATCAAAGAAAAGTGTATCTAGTAAATTGAAGAGTCTGATGCGGACCAACCTTTGTTGTAGTAATTCCAAAGTCAATTGATGCTTTGCCTTCCTAAAATCAAAGAGTATGATGTTTTGGCCTTGCGTAACAAAGATGCTTAACCTAAGACAAAAGGAAATGGTTGTTTATCATTAGTTAACTCACTAACAAGGTAAGCATAGGCATTGCACAACTATGGCTGCAAAAAAAAAATGCCTGCAGGCCCTGTACAACTATGGCTGCCAAAAAAAAATGCCTGCAGGCCCTGTACAACTATGGCTGCCAAAAAAAGAAGCCTGCAGGCCCTGTACAAAAAAAAGCCTGAGCACAACTATTTAATCAGCCCATTGCATTCTAAAATCTAAACTATTTCAGTTTCTGCAATCCAATGATTTCCAAATGCTCTATTTCATCTTATGCGTACTCTAATTCCATCTCTAATTATTTTTGGCACAACATAATTAGATGGAATTAGAGTAGGCATTGCAATATGTGCCCGAGGCTAATCAGAAATCATGAAATAGACAAATTCCATGACTCAGAGTAGGCATTTAAAATGGACCCATGCTCAACCTAGTTAAATAGACAAATCCCCTTCACAACTATCTCTAATATGAAATAGGGATAGACAAGATGACTCAGAAATCATGAAATAGAAAAATAGATGAACACTAAGTTAATCCATATACCCAACGTGACCCAGAAATTGTGAAATAGACAAACTCCATTCACCACTATCTCTAATATGAAATAGATAGAAAACAGAAGTGGAAAACAGTATTATAAAAATAGATTAGCAATATTTTAATCATCTAAAATATTTTAATTTAAAAGGGATAGACAACAACGGTGAACCCAGAAATCGTTGGAGATTGAGCATGGGCCCATGTTGCTTGTTTGCTTCACAACAGACGGTGAGAGAGAGATTGAGCATGGGGTCCATTTTAAATACAAAATAAAAAAATGACAACAACAGTGAACCCAGAAATCGTTGGAGATTGAGCATGGGCCCATGTTACTTGTTTGCTTCACAACAGACGGTGAGAGAGAGATTGAGCATGGGGTCCATTTTAAATGCAAAATAAAAAAATAAAAAAAGGAAAAAAGGTGTTGCTTGTTTGCTTCAGACGGTGAGAGGGAGAGACTGAGCATGGGGTCCATTTTAAATACAAAATAAGAAAAAGGAAAAAAGGTTTTGTTTGTTTGCTTCACAATAGACGGTGAGAAGAGATTGAGCATGGCCCGCATGGGGTCCATTTTAGATAACCAAATAAATAAAATGAAAAAACAAATGAGACAGTGATAGATGAGAGAGAGAGAGAGCAGACAGTGAGAGATGGGAGAGAGAGAGCAGACACGGTGAGAGAGAGATGGAGTGTGGCCCGCATGGGTTCATTTTAAATAATAAATAAAGAAAAAAAAAGAAAAAAAGGTGAGAGAAAAGCTGAGAGCAAAAGGTGAGAGAGGCAGACATGGTGAGAGAGAGAGGACGGAAGAGAGAGAAGACAAGAGAGAGGAAAAAAAGGTGAGTTACTTCTTCTTCTTCTTCTTCTTCTTCTTCTCCTCCTCCTCTCGGGTTCCTGCCTTTTTTTTTTTTGACTTGAAAACAATAAAGCAAGCCTAAAGCATTAGAATGTTATAAATAAACTAATTAGTCACTTAATAAAGAAATTAAAAATTAATTGGGTGTACAAAAAGTCATGTTTTAAAATTTTCACGCCTAGGCGACGCCCAACAGTAAAGGCCTAGGCGTCCCAGGCGACCGCCCAGAAATAATCGCCCGCTTAACTCCCTGCCCAGGCGGTACACCTTGTAAAACACCTAGGCGGTTGCCTAGGCGACGCCTTGACTACACTGACAAAAGGGGTAGATAGATATTCACCACCATTATCAAATCGAAGGGCCTTAACAGGACTAGCAAACATGGTACGAACCATAGTATGAAATTCTTGGAATTTAGATAACACCTCATCCTTAGACTTAATAAGGTAAACCCAAGTAGCCAGAGTGTAGTCATCGATAAAAGTAACATTATAACGAAATCTATCACTAGAGACAACCGGAGATGGACTCCAAACATCAGAATGAACAAGCTCAAAAGTAGAACGACATCTGTGCATGCGAGAAGGATAAACAGTGCGATCATGTTTAGTAAGCTCACAAGTATCACATTGAAAAGTGGATGAAGAACACAGTTTACTAAAAGTAAGAATCAAAGAATACAAAGTCTTAGATCCAACATGCCCAAGCTTGGCATGCCATAAACGATAAGTATAATGAGTAGCTTCAACTGAAAAAGGAAAAACAGTAGCAACAACAGCAGTAGCTGAGACACAATCAGGAGCATAATCAGTATCAAGTTAGTACATTCCACCTCTTTTCACGGACTGCATTATCAGGTTCTGAAAGAGACAATGTGAAGGATAAAACATAACACAACAATTGAGTTTGGTAATAAGACTACTAACTGAAAGAAGGTTAGAAGATAAACGAGGAACATGTAAAATATGATATAAAGAGGGAGACAGAGATACAGGAAAATGCCTTACTCCTAAAAAATGAGTAACAAAACTATTAGCCAAGTGAACCTTGGCAGTAGGAGATGAGGTGAATAAATGGAATAACCCTGTAATTCACCAGTCATATGATCAGTGGCTCCAGAATCAATAACCCAGCTAGGGGAAGAAGGCAATTTAGTAGCAGCATAGGCAGAGAGAGCATGGATACCTGAGGCAACAAGTAAATAGGAAGCAGCAGTATTAGAGTTACTTTGTAGACGGAACTCAGCTCGAATCATCTCAATAACCTGGGCTGCAAAAGATCACTCGCAAGTTGTAACTACTAAGGTTGCAGGCAGAGGATCAATAGCAGGATCGTAGTACAATGAGCAGTAGGACGAGATTGGTAACCCTCGGGATAGCCATGCAGATGATAACAATGATCACGATCATGTCCCACTATACCACAGTGAGTATAAGGAATAGTAAATCTACCACGACCTCGATGACCCCTATTAGTCCCCCTACCACGTCCTGGAGGACGGAAATCAGTAGCAATGACAGTACAATCCGGAGGGAGCATAGGAGGAGAGCTCGAAGACATTACAACCTGTCGGCGTTCCTCACTGAACACAGTGGAGTACATCGATCGAAGAGAGGGTAGAGGAGATGTGGCAAGGAGCTGAGTGCGCAATTACTCAAATTCAACACGAAGACCACCCAAGAAATCATAAATGCGATGACGCTTAATTCGCTTCGTCATAACCTTTGCAAAAGCAGCGGACAATTCAGAAAGAGACTCATAATGACTCAATTCTTCCCAATGGTATTAAAGAGCTCCAAAATAATCAAAAATAGGCATATCCCCTTACTGAAAATGAGCAATCTCATGAGTGATAAATCCGAACATCATTCTCCACTAAGGCATAAGTCTGAATAAGAACATCCCAAAGCTCATGACAATTTTTATAGAAAATATAATTGCTGACAATCTGAGGCTCCATAGAATTAAAGAACCAGCCCAAAATAATGCAATTCTCGGTATTCTATGTAGTAATCTCAGAAATACTTGTCTCCGGCTTAGGGGTTTTACCATCAAGATACCTCATCTTAGAACGACTCCCAATATAAAGTTCAATAGAGTTTCGCCACGCAAGAAAATTATCACAATTGAATTTAAAATTGGTGATAGAGTAGACAATAGAGTCGGAAAGAGCCGGCGGAGTAAGAACTTTAGCATCCATAGGAGCAACTTAAGGTGAAAAATAAAGCCACACAACCGATCAATTAATACCTCATCAAAAACATGTCCATAGGTAGTAAGATAACCAAAAACATTGATCGAATGTGTACTATAAGCAAAACAGTGCAAAAAAGTCCCTTAACAGTGAAAAATTGTTGAGAAAGGGGATTGGAAAAATCCTCATAATTCCTTCAAATCTCATCCAAATTGTAGAAACTCAGTTTTAAAATGCCTTGCAAAAAACCGGTCCATCCATGATCAACGAACAACATTAAAATGGTCTCATTCGAGCAAAAAAAATTCTGAACTAAGAGAGTTATTGATTCTGATTTTTCTATATTTTTCATTCAAATCATTGTAATTTCCTCAATATTGAATCAAATCACATGATATAGGATTCAAAAATCCACTAAAATCAAGATCTTTGAAAAATATACTTTTGAATAACCCAAACCCAAAAATAAGGCATAGGCCATACGGCCAGTGTTACCTAGGCACTTCAGTTTTCCCAAATTTTGCCGTGCCGACATGACGACACTCCATGACACAACACAACACTCCTTGATACGTGCCTATACCATGTCATGGTAACATTAACATTATGATTAGGTGCATGGTGCTTCAAGTATGCCATGTCATTTTAAAAATACAATTGCAAGAAATTTTTTGTCAATTTGTGTTGTTTTTTTTGGAAACATAGACGAAATTTTACTGAAGAGCAGCAACAACAACAACGATGAATGTATACATCTCTCTCTTCTCTTCTCTCTTTTTGCTCATTTCTACTCTCTATATGAGTATTTTTTATAACTTATGTATATACTTTTTTAAAGCATTGGAGACTGGTGATCCCCCTCTTTTTATTATTATTGTTATTTAAAAATTTTGAGTTATAAATTATAATATATATATATATATATATAATAATTTTTAAAATATGTATGTCCATGCCGCCGTATTGGGATTTTCAGAGCTTGCCGTGCCGAACATTCTTAGACACCTGGACACTTGACACCCGTACCACTTGCCTAGGTAACACTACATACGGTTAGAGATAGCCGTATGGCTAAAAACGTGGCAGCTAACTCCTTCCTTTTGTTGTTGTTACGACTTTAAATGACAATCTTCTTCCTTTGATGAAGCTCTGATACAAAGTTGGAGAAAGGGTTTTGAGGATTTAGGGTTTAGAATAGAGAAAAGAGAGGGAGATTAAGGTAAATTGCTTAGTGAGGGAAAGAAAGCCCTACTAGCATCTTGTATTAAGAGAACATTACATATATGTCCTTTTACAATTATACCCTCAATATTACATATATCAACAATTCCTACACTGGCAAGAGTAGTGTAGCCTTTCCTCCCAGGAGCAATAACATGGACCTTTTGGAAGGAAAGGAACAAGCGAGTTATTTAGATTCTTCTTTGACCATCCCCCGAATCCAGTTGCGAGTATGCTAGTTAGTTTCAGCATGGTGTTCTAGTGGGGGGCTTTCGTGGGGTCCCTTGGGGGGATGTCCTTCTGCCTTAGTCCTGTGATGTAGCTAGGGGTCATGGGTCTTTTGCTTTATATACTTTCTTGTTTTCCTTGGTTCACTATGTGTGAATTATTCCCGGTACATTATTCCTATATATGGATACTTTGATTACCGATCAAAAAAAATATTTGACGAGGATGAAAGCTATAGATCTCATGGACACCCAAGGGTGGAAGGTTATTCCAATGTAGACTTGGTTGTATCTTCTTTTGTTAGGAGGTCCACTAATGTATACTTTCATTAGTGACAATTTGGTTACATGCAAGAGTAAGAAGCAAAATGTTGTTGCTAGATCCAGTACAAAGGCCGAGTATAGAGAAATGACACATGCCACGTTTGAACTTGTATGGTTGAAGACCTTGATGACAAAGTTTCGCTTCAAAATTGATGGAACTATTCAGCTATATTGTGATTATCAGCCTGTGTCAGAAATTGCCAATAATCCCGTCTTTCATAAAAGGACATAACATATTGAGGTGAACCATCATTTCATTCAATGACAAGGTGGCAAGTAAAGAGATATCTACTCCTTAAGTATTTAAATCAGTTGGCTGACATGTTCACCAAACCAACCCGGAGGAGTCAGTTAGAGCATATTTTCTCCAAGCTAGGCATTGATGATAATCTATTGTTGAGCTTGAGGGGGGAGTGTTGACAATTGTTATTTTAGTAATAGGGGTATTTATGTCATTTTAATTTTTCTTTTTATGTTGGTTTGCAATACGTTGAATGAAAGGAATTTGATAAGGTCCGTGCACTCTCTTGGAACTTGGACGTACGGTCGTACGTCCCCAAGTATCTTCCTTGGTTTTCTCTCTCTTTCCTTTTCATCTTCTAATCTTAATTCTTCTTTCTTCTAGTTTGATTGTTAACTCTAAGTCAAGGTTCAAAATTTCGACAATATCATCGATATTTTTTAGTATCACCAGTGACCGATGCATCTACATGCTGTTCAACAAAATTTACATGGTTTCGGGAGATATCGCCGATATATTGCCGACATATCACCAAAACAGGCTGAAATAACGTGAAGCCCTTTTTTTGAGTGAGTTTTGTAGATTTGCAAGCAACATTTCAAAACAAAGAGTCACGGGCTAGAAAACCCGTGAAGAAGAGGGAAAAAGCAAACATCTACAGAAAATTCGTGAGGATTTGAGGGGAAGAGAATGTCTTTAAATGTGAAGATAGTTTTGCCGAAATTCTCATCAATCATCACACAATAGCAAAAATATTTGAATGGAACCTTTGATTTAGAAGATAAAAAAAAAAGGGGGTGAAAATTCAGAGTAGAGAAGGAAGAAAGAAGAAGAGGCAAGAGCCAAGCCTCATACCTGTGGTTGCGAGAGGAGCGTTGTCGTCGCAACTTGAGCCATTGAAGGTCTGAAGGTGAGTAATTCCTCTCTCCTCTTTAGCTCGTCTTCTTTTTGCGTTTTTTTTATCCTGGTTTTGCTTTACGAATGTGAGACAGTGTGAGAGTTAGGTCTTTAATGGTTGAGCGTTTGCATATGAGGCCCTTAATTTTCCATAGTTTGCAAATAAACTATTAATAATAACATATTAACAAACTAACTCAACATTGTTTCCTAATTAGCAAAGAACCTAACCTTGGTTCCCTTAAGACTTTTCGTTATCCCTGTTAGTAAAGTTATTATTATACCCTTAAGATATTTCATAACCTCACAAAGCCTCCTTTAACCAGCCTTGAACTATGGTTAACCCGCACTAGCCCTTGTGATTTTTTTTTCTAAAAACTTAGGTTAAAGGGGTGTCCTTCTTAACTCCCTTTAACTGTGGTTAAGATTCACTAACCTTTAAGGTTAAAGCATCTAACTTTGGTTTTAAAAAAATAAAAGAAATTAATGTCACCATGTTACTCCCTTTATAATTTTGATTTCTATAATTTTTTTTTAAAGCATCTTTTAAAAAAATATAGTGTTTAAGGTTAAAATTTTTGGTTAAAAAAATAAAGTATTCAAGGGTTAAAAAATACAATGTTCAAGGATTAAAAAAATTAAAGCATCTAATCTTGAATTGTATATATATATTTTTAATACAGTGTCTTTTTTTAACTCCCTATAGGCTATAACTAGAGTTAAAATTTACTAACCATTAGGAATAATTGAATAAAGCATCTAACTTTGGTTTTAAGATTTTTTAAAAGATGTTTAGTATAAAAAATTTCTACGAATGATGTGTCATGTAAAAAAGTATATTATATGACAAAAAAAATATGTTAAAAAACTAATATTAATTTATACTAGACACCTAATCCAAAAAAAATGTATTAAAATTTTAATAAGGCTTTTTAAATTTTATTTTAATGATTATATTTGAAATTCATGGATATTATATTTAATTATGAATTTTAATAATGTTTTGTTATTATTATTAATAGCTAATAATTCTTAAAATTAAAATTATTGTAAAAGAATTATATTGTAAAAGAAGTAGCCCGAGTAATTCCACCACTCTATAATTTGTAAAAGAATTAAACTTGATTTTTCAACCAGTTAGAAAAATATAGATAGAAAAAAAAAACGTTGTATTTTTCACCCAATCATACATTATCGTCACTCGTCAGCGCACATCTTTGCTCTCTTCTTATTGCATCTCTTATGTACATTGTTATTTTTAAAATATTTTTTATTCTAAAATGTTTATTAGCATCTATTTTAACATTTCCTGAAGTTTCACTGGAAAATTCTGTGTTTTGCCCCATGTTTTTGCAATTTTCCAAAAATCACCGATAAACGATATGTCTTCCGATATATCTCCGATATATCTTTTTTTCGTGGCTCAACATGTCGAGCAATATCGACATTCAGAACCTTGCTCTAAGTAGAGTTGCGGAAGGTATTGGAACTATATGTTTGTGCTCTTCATTAAGAATGATACAATACTTATTGGTCATCTTCTTCTGAAATATGTGCTATTCAATTTAATTATAATTCATAATTATTCCAACTATGTAGTCAAGAGACTCAAGACATTTTGCATTTGCAAATAGTTATTGATATTGGATCAAGTTCACCACTTCAATATTTTACATAGGTGCCGTTTGGAATGTCTAACTTCAGGTCTACTTTTCTATATGCCTATGGCGAGTAGACATTTTCATGTTGTAGACCATTTGGTAGCGTGTCTATTTGCTATAGAAAAAAAGACAAAAAGACATGAAATGTCTGAAATAGGAATTCAATTTTTGGTGGTTTTTGAAGAAGAAGCATGTCTTTCAAATAGACGACGAAACTGAGATTTCTATCATTTTTTAACCATTTTGCCTATTATTATTATTATTATTATTATTGTTATTACTATTTTAATTAGTATTACTAATATTACTATAATAATAATAATAATTATTATTATTATTACTACTACTACTATTATTATTTTAATTGCTATTATTATTATTATTATTGATACTATTATTTTTATTTTTATTAATACTATTATTATTGTTATTACTATTATTATTAAAAATGACATCAACAACCCTTGCAATAAGATGATGTTACCAAACACAGTTTTATAAAAAAACATTGTCTATTATTGTGCATTGTCAAACAGTTTTACTATGTAAAGATCCATTTCTTAAAGATCTTTTTGTCAAAGATCTATTTTAGCTAGTTCTGTCCGAAATAGACAACCTACCAAACGAGCCCTTATACAGCCGAGAAAAATACATTTTGTGATTCATTTTTTACCATACAATTCTTTGACCAGCTTCCATCGTGTTATGCTGATTTTCTACAACTCTGCTATCAAAATTAATAGTTGGTTGATGCTCACATGACCCAGGTAGTGTTTCCCATTTGGGATGTATTGTTCATCAGTCATAAATTTAAGATCTTAAAATCTTTGTTCAATCTTATGTTTTCATTTGATTGCTGCGATGTATTGTAGATATTTTAACACATTATCAGAAGCAAAATGTGAAATAATGACTGTGGAGGGTGTTCAATAAATAAAAAAACCGCAATTAGAATTAGAATACCTATGCTAATTATAATGTGAACACAAAGAAGGTATTAGAAAAACTTTTGAGGATAACTATCATGTAATGGAATCAGCAGTTTGTAGTTGAGAATCTGCAAAAAAGAAGAATATTGATGTATGTTAATGTTAAGATGTAGATACCCCTACCTTCAATTATATTTTTTTATGCCATTTGTTGAAATTATCAAGTCAGGGTCCATTAATCCCTCTATACATTACTCTTGAAAGAAGGGTAAATTACTTTTAATTTTGAATCAATAATTGCAAGTGTTTTGTGTAAATATTACAGGAGGGCCTACAAGTGAAACACGCGGGATCTTAAATCTTAATATCCAGTATTGGACAAGTCGAGGTTGGGCATTTGTGGATGTTAACTATGGAGGAAGCACTGGTTTGTCTTCATACTTAGTTATTTTCTTTAAATTTAGCTTTCAGGTTTGTATGATCAGATTATTCTTCTGTGGTTGGGTTGATAAAACACTTATTTCAGTTTCTCAACCCAGAGACTACGTTGGTGTAACTGCCATCTCTTAATGGGTCCAACTTCTTGATTTGCTTTGTTTAGGAAATATAGTAGGCCCTTACTGCAGTTAGCTTTGCCGCGTTACAATTTTAATTCAGAATTACAGCATTGTATCTAATACTAAAGGTGACATAAATGAAAATTTGAAGGTTATGGCAGAGAGTATCGAGAACGACTTTTGAGGCGTTGGGGAATTGTTGATGTTAACGATTGTTGCAGTTGTGCTAAATTTCTGGTAACTATTCTCCCATCTTTCAGTTTCTTCTAGAGTTTACGATGCAGAGGCATACTAACAACACTGTTTTAAGACATGGAAACAATAAGAGTTGATTTGGTTGTCAAGGTGGACAACGGAAAGGTAGATGGGGAACGACTTTGTATAACTGGGGGCTCTGCTGGTGGTTATACAACATTAGCTTCTCTTGCTTTCAGAGAGACATTCAAGGCCGGGGCTTCCTTGTATGGTGTAAGTTTTTGATCCTATACTTAAAGTTATAAAATATAGCCTCAAAATTATTTGATCCTGTTTTCATTATTTTGTTGATTTCAATTAGGACATATTGTTGTTAGCTTTTATTGAGGAACTGAGTTTGTATCACACTTCTGACAAGTAATTGATTGATCTTTTTCCCTGATGAGTTACTGAATTTACTCTACTAATTAAAAAAAAATGTATATTCAATAAGCCCCAGGATATCTCTATGTGCACTGCTATTAGCTAAGGAAATGGAAATTTGATACTCTGCAAGTAATTAATTTACGTTCATAATTGTGAAACTTGTTTTTTCCATTTTGAAAACTGCAACTACTTCGACTCTGACATTGGACTGCGACCATTTCTCAAAGTCCTCTCTTTCTCTCTCACTTTTTTTTTTCCTTTTCTCGAAGTCCATTTATGGCACAACTTGGTGGGGAAGCTTAGCAGTAATTGCTTGGGAAAGAACATGTTTGAATTTTTTCATGTTAATAAACTGAAGGTGTATAGGGATATCTCGAGGTGCTAGAGCTACTCGGCACCTGGTAGTCCAAAGTGGTCCCCAAAAAAGCACGGTAGGGGTTGGAGGACAACTTAACTTTGATTTGAGCAATGTTTTGAAACTCCGACCGCTCAACAACTCGAAAAAGTTGGTGGTTTCCGGTTTAACGGTTTGACTCTTTGGGCAAATCAGTCCAACCGCAGTAATATATATATATAGGTTAGTATTTCCTTTTGCAGGTTCTGTTTTACCTCTATCTTCTCTTCCTTATTAGTTGTTTTGTTTTCTTAGGAAGTTCCTATTTCATTGATGGTTGTAGGCGACAGAAAGAGGAAGGCAGCAAACAAGGGCAACTCTATCTCCACTCTCCTCTTTATCTCAATCTTTCATTGTCTTTCTCTATCTGTAATTTCTATTACTACCACCATCTCTCTTTGCAAACCCTCAACAATCCTAACTCATTTCTTCGGTCTGCCGGATTCTTCTCCCCTTTTACTTGTCAAAATGGATTGTTTGTCAGGCGGCTCAGATCCTTCATCTTCCTCTTTCTGAACCCTAACCTCTCATTTCTAAATAAATGCATAAATCTACTTTTTTTTATTCTTCAAAACCCTAGAATAAAGTCATTGATTTAGCTTCTTTTTTGTTTTTTAAGTGATTTTCAGCAGATATTCTGACCAAAACGGTCCGTAATCACTCCAAAACCAAACAGATTTCAGACATTTTTCAGTTTGGTTGGACTTGGGCTGTTTTTTGAACTGTCGAATGGTCCAAATGATTCGATGGTTTAACCGTACGGTCGAGAGGGTCCAAGAATGATTTATTGCTATTTACGGTTTTGATTGATATGTTAACCCTTTAATATGTCTGGTTGATGGTCTGACCATCCAGTCTGTTCCTGGGTTTCAAAACATTGGATTTGACTTTTGAGTGCTTAAAGCTCTCTAGCTATTGCCGGAATTTGGGTGTTCTCAGCAATGGTCGTGATGAGGTTGTGTTCTCCAGTCCAACTGACAGCGAATTTTATTGAAGCGGAAACAAGGGCCTTTCTTCTTGGTCTTAAAATATGGAAAGACCATTTTGACTGGGCAGATGTAAATGGGCAGTGACCATCTCGGTAGCAGATGAGATTGATCCTATTCCAAAGTTGAGGCTTGCTTTCTCTCATATGCTTAGAGAGGCTAATGGATGGTAGATATCGTAGCAAAGATTTTTGTATAACATATCAATATAATTGGTATTTATGAAAAAAAAAGAAAAGAGTTCCTATTGTAAGTAGAAACAAAGTAAATCATGAACAAATTTCACATTCAGGAATAAAGAGAGACCCAATCAAGTGTGTTCAAGTTCAGATCTGGCTGTCCTTTTCGTCAGGGTTTGTGTGTTAACCCATATCTGCTAACAAACGGGTAGAATACTTAAAGTACATAAAAGCATATGTTACATGTTATTGTTGTATTTTTCATTTTCATTTTCACAGGCATTTTATCACCTTATATGCAAGACTGAAGCAATGCCATCTTATTGATATAGAATACTCATTTTTTCTTAGTTAAACTATATTTGGATCCATTTTCTAGGGCCCGTTACGGATCATCCTGTGTACTTTACATTGTATACCTTCTCTTCGATGTCTACTCCAATCCGTTTTGATTTTCTGAAATGGCTCTGTGGGCCTTAGACGTTGTTAGTACGAATGACAGGACCTGAACTTTCTATTGATTTTTTTTATTGTAATGGACACAACTATATGTGAGAGCCAGCACTATTTGCTTCTTCATGGGTAGGAAGATTAGGTTTTGGCCCGTAGCTGCACTATTCATGATCCCCCTGAAGATGCATTCATAGTGGCTTCCAAACAGGAGTTGTGTCCCTACTCTAATGGAAAATGAATACATTAAGGCATTGTATTGGCACAGGCGTGATTTTTATGAGAACTGCTCAAGTATGGAAGTATATGTCTCAGGTATATTCTTAAATTGGTCCTTTATTTGTCCAACTAAGTATTGTTTCCCTGTGGAGTTGTGCAATCATGAAATTCAATTTGTACAAATGGAGTTTCCCACATTAGAACTTGATCCATTTTTTGAGTTGTCTTTGACTAATTGCTAATGTACTTTGGTACCCTCCAATCATTAGACACAGTCACGTCCTGAATATTTATAGGTAAGAGGAATGTCAACAGAATGCATCTTCCCCACATTTTGTGGACCAAGCAATTTTTCTCGTTGTAACTTGTAAGTGTCAAACCACAGTCACCACTCATCTATGTTGCACAGACACAGACATGGGTGTCGGTATTGGACTTGATTACGGGGTGCCGGACATGGCAAAAATAAAATAAATTCGGGGGATAGATGAAGATATTTTAATGTTAACAATTATTATACTTTAGTTTTTGTATGAATAAGACATGAATTAAAACAAACAAATTAATGAAGTAATGAACATATATTAATTCTAAATGTTAATGCTAATCTCAAAGACAATTAATTTAAAAGAGGTTTTTGACATTTTGTGGCCCGAATTTAGTCTGTTGGCATTTCTCTCTCTCTCTCTCTCTCTCTCTCTTCTTTGTTATAGGGATCAGTAATTCTTTATATGCTTTCTCTATTTTTTTTGTTGAAAACAAGTGGTTCATGGTATTTCCTCTTTTTTCCTATCGGCTTCTTTTTTCGAATGATGAGAGTTAGAAAGAATTTGTTAAAATTTATGTTAATTATATGCAGTTCTAGGCACTAAAAGTTTATGGGTATCTGTCATATCCGTATCCATATATATCCAAGATGCACAAATTCTTTTGATATGAGTCACAACAGTTGTGTCTGAGGCGTGTCCATGTCCACACTTTTCGATAAATGACACGCCTGTTATCTTAAAGAATCTGTGCAACATAGCAGTTCGTGGCATCAATGATAGTTGGAATGGTTTTTATGGAAATAGCTCAAGAGGAAGTTGCAATAATATATTTCATAATATCACTTCAGGAGGACATAAAAAATGGAGGTGGAAATCACGGATTGGTTCATTTTATGGTATGCAAAAATGAAAAGTGTGTTGGTGTGTGCAAAGTGTATTCAAGTCAGATGTTGCACCTTGAAAATTCTTGATTTTTGGATGTTGAAATGCACATAAAATAATTGTCAATAGAAACATATGCAAAAATAGAAGTAACATAAATTAAAATATAGATAAGGATTATATATACGTTTTGATAACTGAGAGAAAGAATAAAAATATATAATTTGAAAATAAGTGGTTCATTAACTTTTCTTATTTTTATGAACAATACGCGCAACTGAATTTATTCTTTTAGTTTGTGTTTACAGTTTTATGCCTATGTAAATCACTGATGTTATAAATTATAACTATGCTTATTCAATAGACTTATATATATATATATATAATTTGTTTCTTAGTAAGTTAAGTAATATACATGCAATAAAAATAATAGTAAGGATAAAAGCTGAAATTCCAGAAGTTATGGATTCACAAGACCTTGGGGAGGGGGGTGAAAATAGGTCTACCTTGAATTATCTGCCCATTATAATATTCAATCAAATTATGGAAGACAAATTCATAAACCTTAGAACAATTTTTTACGTGGAAACCCTTCCAGGAAAAACCACGGGACCTCGTCCAGCAAAGAGATATTACTAAGAGATAAGCAAAAATACTTCTAAGACTTTAACTCCACGCCTTGCAAAACAACCACGAACTCGCAAGTTCGATCTCCACTGCAACGGCTTTGACTCCTCATCGACCAAGCTTTTTCTTAAATCTCACCAACCACGATCACCACGGTGATCTTCGTCGAAATGGCTTTGGCTCACGCCAACCCAAGTAACCATGAATCCACAGATTCGATCTCCACCCTAACGGCTCCAGAAAACATCGGCCAAATTCTCAAAAGTATGAGATTATAGGCATTGATTGGTTTAAAACAATCTCTAGAGGGATTTCAACCACAAGGAAATCTTTGCAAGCAATAATGATCAAGTTTAACTAAACTTGCATTCTCTAGAGAAGAGGGGTGTAGAGACTCAAAACTTGTTTTTCTTGAAACTAGTGTACATTGAAAATTTTGCTTAAAACATTTCAATTAATGTTTATTGATGCCCAAGAATGTTTAATTGATGATTAACTATGTCTAAATATGTCAATGTAAAGTTTTAACTACAGTTATAAGTATTGCATGATCAATGGTTAAAGTTTAAAGCAAAGAAAATGGTCAAAATAGGCGAAAGTGCCTCTATCATAAGAGTGGTTTATGAAGATTTTAGGGTATATTCTATAGGACCTAAAGTAGCAATCGTTTCAAGTTAATCTGATAAGAATTGAGCTATAAAATTATTCAAAGATCAGTGGCAAAATTGTAATTAGCGTGAATAGTAACTGCATGAATAGTATCGCATGAATTGTGTTTTTAGCGGTTCTAAACACTTTCCAACTCTGTTATTGCCTATATAAAGACCTTAATTCATGGGTTTTAGGTATTCTATCATTCTAAAACTTATTAGAGAGAAAAATGAAAAAAAAACCTAGGGTTTCTTATGGAGTTCTCATTAGAGAAGAAGGGAAAGCTTGAAGATCTCATCTAAGGTCATTTTCAAGCGAGGGATCGTAGGGAAACAATCAAGGAATGTACTACACACTGTTCTAACCTAATAATTATGTATGCTATTATGATTTTAAGATCTGTGAATGATGATTTCATGCTTTTAAGTTATGTTGATGAATGTTTTGTATGATTTCAAGAGGATTTTGTATTAATGATCATGAATGGAATAAGTTATATGTGATTTGATATGCTATTGATGTTGTGATGATGGATTAGAGATTATATTGATGTTTAGGCATGATATTATGATTGTTTTAGGAACTCTCATGCACATATTAATTGATCTTAACGAATGGGATGATTTTTAGGGTTTGCACATGAATGAGATCATAAGGGAGAGACTATGGTTGAATGATGATTATATATGGAATTCTATGATGTTAACTGTTATTCTATTCTATGTACATAAACTATTCTTGTATGACTTTCATGTAAATTATGCCTAATTATGCATGTGTATGGATTTGTTAAATTTTAGATAGGTGAATACTTGGATGATCTCAAACCCCCGGAATTCACTAACTTTAGTTATATGGATGACTTTGGTGGAATTCTATGCTTTGATGTTGGAATCTAAGGGATAACCTAGATGGAAGTTGATCATGACACTCAAGCACATGTCGCACCGCATAATCATTATTATAACCACATTCTCACAAGTCCAAGCTCAAGTACAATTCCATGCACAAGAACTTTCATGTTACAGGCATTGAGAAACTTTCATGTTACAGACATCGAGAAACTTTCATGTTACAGGCATAATCAGATCATCTTACATGCATTGATACACATGCTTCCATGAAGTTTCACAATCATGCATAAGTCTTACATGTCTACACAAGTCACGAGTCTTACAGGCCATGGATGATGTTATGTTTACATGTTTCCGCACATGAATTGTAAGATATGTTTTTATTTATAATAAAAGCATGACCATGATTATAAGTTATGATATTGTTAGCTAGACCTTGTGTGCACTGAGCTTTCGTTTGCTCAGCCGTACCTTTTATGTCGGTAGTTTCAGAAAGGTTCGACATTTGTGCTCTGGGACCTTGGATAGAAGAGGAGTAGAAGAAGAGCAGGAAGGTGATTATGTCGAGGAAGATATCAATCCATACTATTGAGCTTTTAGTTAATTGTTTTAATTCAGTTAAGAGGAATGTAATAAGACAAAATTAAAGATGTTCCTTAGGTTTTAAATTCAGTATTGAGATCATATGGGTGATCAGATTATTATTTGTTAGTTGGTCAACAATTTATTTATATTGTTAGATTGGAGTTCTATTTGATTTAATATAGAAAAATTTACAAACTCATATTTAGTTTGTCTTGCATGTTATTCGGATATGGATATGGAATGCAGTGTCACGGGTCCAAAGTCTTATTGAGGCCAACATGGAATTTTGGGGCGTTACAAGGGGAAAGGAGAGGAGAGGAGAAACAATGGGATCTCGACCAAGGAGTGTGAGAAACCCTGGAGCACTCGAAACTATCTCAACTCTCTCAAGCTAAAACCCTGATTCGTTCATAGAACAATTAGAATATATAGGGAAGCCAAAAACAGAGTTTGAAAATTTCTAAATAACTGTCTTTGCGACTGCGATAGTCGTTCGAACCAACTCTATTTCGTTCAACCAGATTATGGTTCGTTCGAACCAAGGTACACTCGTTCGAATGAAAAGGCTTTGGGACACATCTCAGACCAATTGCTCTGTCAAACCCGAATGCAACTCATTCAAACGACCTGGGGTTCGTTTGAACGACGCTAATCGTTGTAACCAAAATAGGGTTGTTAGAATCAACTTGACAGCAAAACACAAAACCATGTTTTTGATTGGAATTTCCTAAAGCAAAGTCAAGCCACTTACCACTTATGGTAAAAAACACTTTTCTAGGTCAATCCACCTAAGGTATAGGATAGTTATCTAGGTCACTTACCATCCTAGATGTGAGACGAAGGCGACAGGCGGTATAATGATCTTCAATTGCACTTCTTCAATCTTCATCTTCACGAACAAGACAAATTGGACGACCAAGACTCAAGACACACAACTTGACTCAGTTTTGACGACGGAATATGCCAATTACAAAGATAGATCTTACAAAAACATATATATATATATATATTCCATAATCAAGAGCAAACTGATTACGTGTACTTATAACTATTGTTATAGCTGTAACTTTTGTTCTATATAATGGACTTATTTGTATTTTCTATACTTGCCATTATTTTGCTTTAAGTTCCTAGTAATCATGTGTTTTTGTTGCAAAATCGTATTTGCTATATTAGATTCAAATGGAATCAGGACGTATGCCATCCACTTAGATGAGACCTAGAACTATTTATGTCAGTTTAAGACTACAACTTAGTGGTTTTTGACTTTGTTTTTTGTTCCATTGGTACTTGAGTATAGCTTGGGTACTTTCGCGTCTAAAATAGGTGCAAAGCATTGGCTGGTTGTCACCTAGGCAACCGCTATGTCTTTCCAGACCCCTCATGCCTGCATTGGGGTCTGGGTGGCGGTAGCTAAGTATAATGCTGACTATTGGCACCTAGGCAGCAATGCGCTACAGGACCACATGTTTTTCATATCCTTCTTTTGTTAAAGGGTAAGGGTTCTACTTAGAGAGAATGGAGGTATAACAGGATTTCCAAGAGGAAAAGTAATGAAAGGAAAGGAAAAGAAAATTCTAGGGTTCTCTCTCTCTCTCTCTCCAGTTATTTCATAGGGAAAGTGGCTCGATTTAGCAGTATTTTCTTTTTGAGAAACTCATGTTTCCCTCTCTTCTTAGGAGTGAACTGCTCTAGTCTATATTTCTCATAGTGAACTTCTTGCCGTATGTGTGCTTTATTTCTAATTTTGATATTAATTTCCAGTAATACGTGAATATCTTTAACCATATAAATTTTTTATGAATAAAACTAATTTTGACCACCTAGGCATCACCTGGACTCTTTGACTACACTGGTCTAAACAGGTCATGCTGCTAGCTACTTCATGATCTATATTTTCGAACACTTTCATTATTTTTAAAATGTTTATTGCTGGCATACTTAATATTTATGATTTATGAAACTTGTTAATGGTTGGTCTCTAATTTTCAATATTTTTCTATTAATCTATAGCACTGGCTCATCTCTCTCTATCCTCCTACAAATATACTTCCTGAAGTGAAAGTAATTTACAGATTACAAAAGTGTTTTGAAAACCAAACAGGGGTCGTCTGGAAACTTTTCTGGTCCATCTCTTCCAGTCAACTGCAGGTTAATGTCTATTAGACCATCTGATCTGAAGTTCCGTAAAAAATAATGCCTGACTTTTGCTGGCGGACCTGGATATAACCATCTGAATCATCCAGGTCTAACAACTGTTAATTGAACCGGACATTCTATCTAGTTTGGATTAAGAAGCAGGTCTTATATTGGCAAGTCCCCAATCTGTAACCAGTTCTAATTGAATCTGGTCAAATCAGCCAAATTATTTGAATATTAATGGCATGTTAGGCATAAAAAAAAAACATAAGATTGTGGGCATCATTTTAGCCAGTGCTAAATATACTATGTTTTAGATGGAGTTAAGAGCAGCATACTCAAAGCGTCTAGGTGGAACCTAGGTGTAAGCGATAGAGGTTCCCTACATGAGGTGATGATTAGCCAATCAATTTTTTTTAATGTGCTAAAATAATAAAAATTAAAGATTAATATTAGGAATGAAGCATATGTGAGACCAGAATGTCATTGCCAGAAATGAGCATATTTTACTGCAAAGTAGTTAAATAATGAATGTGAATTTTAACATTAAGAAGCAAAATAGTTTAGTGGCTAGTAATAGAAAGAAGGAAAAAACAATTATATAAGTATATATATTATATTATATACAACTGGAAAGAGAGAGAGACCTCTTTATAGAGAGCCAGATCTGGCTAGAAAAAGTTTCCGATAACCTTCTGTCAGTTTTCTTTTCTTCCCTTTATTAAGTGAACTTTTTATACCCACTAATATTAAGTAATATATATTCAATCTTAATTCTTTTATTTTGTAAATACTGTTTAGCTTTGTGTGTGACTTGGACAACAATAGCCATGTGCAACTACGCAATCACATCTGGATGATCTCTCTCCGCGATCCTCAATTGTAAGCAATAGGGGTCCTGTAAGTTTAGGCGTAGCGTTTGCCTAGGCGACGTTCGGACTACATTGTTAGGGATTTTAAGTTACATGTTCGCTTCCAATAGGAGCATTGAGCATTTTATTGAGAGAACAAGTGGTATTAAGCTCAAGAAAAAAATTTGTATCAACTTGTGCCAACTATAATTTCGAGGAACTCATTTATTTGAAGTACTTCTAGTACAACTTCCTAATTATTAAAGGGTGGCGCTACGTGTACCCCAACATTTGATGACTACACCCCATTATTAAAATTTCACATTTACAACTCAAGCTAGACTATAATGCTATTTTTTCAACATTTATTCTTCCTATTATCTCCAACCAAGGACCCCAGTAATGTATCTTAGGTGTCCCAAGATAAGGCACATGCTTATGTTTTGTTTTAATTTCTTGATATATTAGCCATGAAGAAAGGAGCTTGATCAAATAGTCATGGTTTTAAATATCGGCACATATTGGGCATACATGCCCGGTATGTACCAGAATTTGCACTATCTAGTACTTTGGTATGAGGAATACATAGAAATCCTGGGTATCGGTGCGTACCAGACTGATACTCACCGATACTCTCGGCACAATTATAAAACGAGCTATTTTACCATTTGGGTATTTGTGAACACCCCTAGAAACCCATTCTTTCATCGATCTTTTTTCTCTAATCAATTTTCAGAACTAAAACAACAACTACGTTGTTGATTTTATGTTAAAAAACGAAGATCTAAGCGTTTAATTTCAGATTGAAAGGGTTTTCTCACATTTTCAAAGGTATGCAAAATTTCTATCTTTTTTCAATTTTAGTTGTTTAAATTAATGAAAATGGGTTGTAATGAACCCAAAATTAGTAGATCTATTGATTTTATGCGAAATACATGGATCAAAAACTGTTTTTATGAAAAAGTAACAATTTTTCGTCATTTTTTTGAAAAATTCGAAAACTCTAATATCTTCAATCTAGGGGTTCAATCTAGAATTCGAGCCGACATGTAGTTCATTGTGGTATTAAGGTGTATAATATTTGTCATTTACTTTGTCATTGTAAAGAGTAAAGTCAGTACTTTCTTATGTTTTAATTGAAGGTAATGTTTTCTTATTTAGATTGTATTGCCTATACTTGGTAAGGTGAAGCTATGGTTTGTGTTTTCATACTCGTTTATCAGCATGCTCGCTTTTTTTAACTTATAAAATTCTTACATCTCATTTGTATGGTTATAAATATAGTTAGGGGACTTCATTTAGTTAATTTTTTTGCTTATATTTGCATTAAAAGAAGTTTTGTACAAGAGATCCAAGTTTTTTCTTGCGTATCTCAACTTATCTTAATTTTCCGGCATATTGGCGCGTATTGATAGTCTGATATGTATCATAATTTGTCGTATCAATATTCATTACCTATAGCGATGTTTTGAATCATGCAAATAGTACCCCTATCCCCCATGTTAAATACATTTTGTTTGATCATTTTTTGGAGAATCATGCTAGCTACTCTTGATGGAAGGCCCATTAAAATTAATTTTTTTGTAAAAGTTTAGTTTGAAAAACTAATTAGCAGAGAGAGAGAGAGAAAGCACCATCTTTTTTTTTTTCTTTCATTCTCTTTGGATGAGAAATAAACCGGCGATTAGCAATGAGAACAATGGGAGTGCTAGCGGCAGCATTGGTGGCTAGAGTAGGTGAATAAGATTGGCGTTGGGATGGAAGAAGGTAAGTGAGTTCTTAGTCGATTACGACAGGAAGAGAAAACATTGAAGACAAGTGCATTATTTGTCCATTTTAGGGTGTAAATGTGTAAGTTGTAATAATGGGGTGTAGTCAACAAATATTGGGGTGCGCCTAACACCATCCTTGTTAAAATATTGCAATTTTTGAATGAGTTTTCTTGCTTGAAACCCTGTAAATATTTTCTGTTTATTCTTTCAAAACATTCATTTATTTTAGTTATTGAAATGATTTAGTTTTCAATTTCTTTATTGCTCAGTTTTTCTTTTCATTTTTTGTTTGTGTGTGTGCATGGGGAGATTCAAAAGAAATGACTGCTTGGTTTTATTACTTTTGTGATAGAAAACTAACAAACCTTTACTGTTTATTGGTCAATGAACAGGTAGCGGACTTGACCTCTTTGAGAGCAGAAACTCACAAATTTGAATCCCATTATATTGATAATCTAGTTGGTAATTATTAAATTATTCTTCATGCATTAGTCTGCAGGTTCATTTAATCGCCCCAATTGAATTGTGAGGCTTTCTTTCAATGTTTTCTTTCCACTGATTGCAGGGAGCGAAAACGCTTTCTTTGAGAGATCGCCCATCAATTTTGTTGATAAATTTTCATGCCCCATAATTCTATTCCAGGGATTGGAAGATAAGGTAAACATATTGATGACCTTAAGTTCTTGTGCTTTTTCTTTCTTTTCATTTGCCAGCAAATAACAGGGGATTGACATGAACAATCATTTTGTTGAAGATAAGTGACATCAGATTGAACAATTGGGTTTAGTTACTTATTAAGGGTATATATGTATCTGTTTGTGCGAGTATGTGTGTGTGCATGCTTGCATTTGTGTGTATTGAGTCTTTTAGAAACTCATGCAGTTCATGAACTATGTAATATTTCCGTGCAGATCTTTCCCTTAAAAGTCGTTGAACTATCCTTCACAAAATAGAAATAAAATATATTGGTTATGGTGCTAACATGATTAATTCTAAATTCTAGCTATGGTACTTTTGTTACTATAAACACCTTACTTAGAAGTAGCTTTATGGCCATTAAAAAAATGTTGGTTGAGCATATTAAAAGTTAGGAATTAATGTTTATCACAATCATCTGCTGCTGACAAAAATGATAGCTCTACTTTTAAGTCAACACCATCTTTAAAACTAAGATAATCCCTGGTTTATTTTAATGATAAACAATTTGATCAATCTTTTGTAAGTCGTTGCTTTTGACTTGAAGATGACAGTGATTATAAAATTGTCACTGTTAGGGATTTCCCTTCTTCAAATGTTCTTTACTCTTGTTTCTTTTTCCCTTGGTGGGGGTGTCTTTGCTTTGGCAACATGTGTTATACTCATGGAAAGCACTAAAAGACAATTCTTACAATCAACCATTTGATTTGAATAATAGGGTGAAAAGTATTCAAACCATATGTGCAATATGTGAAGCCAAGGATGTCCATCGTATTTTTTCATTGCAATGTCTTACTCTTGTTTCTTTTTCCCTTGGTGGGGGTGTCTTCGCTTTGGCAACATGTGTTCTACTCATGGAAAGCACTAAAAGACAAAATTCTTACAATCAACCATTTGATTTGAATAATAGGGTGAAAAGTATTCAAAAAGGAGCATATTGAAGCTTAATATCGCCCTTTACTCGTCTGGACTTTTCTTTCTGATGAATAACGAGAACTGTATTAAGAAATAAGGGATTTCAAAAAGATTGGAGAACGAGCAAATTCCCAATGAAAAATCTCAAAATCACAAAAGAGGCTTAGGAAAAACAGTATGACTTCATATATACAAAAATTCAGCACTATGAATGCCTTAGAAATCCTAGAGAGTATATGACCCATAGTTGCCGGGAAGCTATATACAAGGTGGGAAGCTTGTTTCCCAAACTCGCTTCCACTCGCTTCTCATTTAGTGGTCAAGGGGGATATGAATTTCCTATTTAGGAAGTAATGAGATAGACCTGAGTCTAAAGCCTACGACATATATCCTAGGCAAGTATCGTTGAATTGAAACCTAAGACTCTAAGGCACCTACTTCTCCATAAATATCTCTTATAAAATAAAATTTAAAGTATGATTGGTCATCCTAAGATAATGAGAATGATGCACCTATATTTATTTCTCACTTCCTGTTTTCTAAGGATTTTTTGAGCTTTGCTTCCCGCTTCACAACTTGATAACTATGATATGACCAACTACACAAACTCCGCCTAATAGAAGAGCAAAGTTTTGGCATAGAAGATTTTAGACCCCTTGAAAATCTTGCTATATTAATAAACAAACCACATAGAATATTTTCTTTACTACGGTACTACCAAACTCTCGATCAGGTCATCCCAAAGTTATATCTCCAACTTCCATGGGAAAGGCCCAATAAATGCCAAATAAAGAAATGAAGAAGTTCCATATAGTCCAGGCCACCAGGCAATAGAATAAGAAGTGGTGCACGTCTTCTTAAGCCTTTTGACACATGCAACATCTATTCGGAATCGACATCCCTTAGCCCCCTCGAATTTTCGAGGGTTAGAATCTTTTCTGACACTTTTGACCATATAAAAGCTTGACTTCCAGTGCGGCGGGGGGGCTCCTCCTTCTAGGATGAAACTGTAGAAATCTCTAATTGTGAAAATGAAAATTTCCTGTGAGTTGCCTTTCTAGACTCCATGGTCTTCAATATCTGAATTTAAATGAAATCCATCCAGCCATTGCAAGAGAGAGACACATTATCGGTCAAAAAAAGAGAGAGAGATAGACATTCTTCCACTTCTTTATCTATATGGTCCCAATCAAGGGATGGACTCCACAGCGCAACCT
Source organism: Tetracentron sinense (assembly GCA_015143295.1). Lineage (NCBI taxonomy): Eukaryota > Viridiplantae > Streptophyta > Magnoliopsida > Trochodendrales > Trochodendraceae > Tetracentron > Tetracentron sinense. The sequence goes on from CM026552.1 coordinate 3,966,769, forward strand.
CTCTATTCCTCCTCTTGAATAGATCGCAAATTAGGACATCCTTAGATGGGGCAACTCTATAAAGTTTCGGCATAACTCACAAAATTTACCAATCCCACTCCAATCATTCTTCCCTGAATCGAATTTATTACCGCAAGCCTGCAACCCACCACAAATCTTGTTTGCTCCAAAAACTGATCCTGCACCTTCATAATCCACTTCCAAACCCCAACACAATGCGAGTTAGAGGCGCGATTAGGGCCCCAATTACGACTGAAGTCTCAAACTTAGACCCGAGTGTGGTTTATAGTAAACATGACACAAAAAGAAGCACTATTGTAACCGTTGTTACGTAACGGTTTCGGGAAGGTCCGTTCCGAATGCCAAAACCGTTATTTTGAACCTTGGTTAGAAGTTTACCGAGCTATTTAGTAGGCAACTTTCTTGGCCAGCAACCAAAGCACGAGCACAATCCGCATATAACCCGACCTAAGTCCTGCCACTCCATTCAGAATACATTTGGATACATTTATGTGCAGCCAAATACCATAAAAAAATCTAAGGGCTGCCAGGATGTTTGCAACCTGCTCCCTGGAAGCATCCATTAACAACAACGTATCATTAGCATCTTGGAGATGTGTGATCCGAGGCGGCCCTCTGTCCAAAGTCCAAACCTAAAAGCCCCGACACAATTGAGATGAGATATTCTGCTCTCGACATCATCTTAACTAAAATCCTTTGCAACCGCTATAAACAAAAGAGGAGATAGAAAGCAGTTTTGATGGAGACTTTTGGAACTGTTAAATTATCCTTTTAGGGGACTGTTGGCCAAGATAGAGAACGAGGCTGGTGAGACATGCTCTCAGATCCTCCTAACCCTAAACCCCATGCGATTGAGCATATAGTGTAGACCAGCCCTAATCAACATGGTCATACACCTCTAGGTCAATCTGGCATAAAATCTTGCCCTTCACCTCTTGATCCTTGAGTTTATATACTTACCAGCAATCAAGACTTCTTTGATTGGGAACAATCTGGCATCTAGTGTAGTGGCTCTTTTTTTGGAAACTGCGTCCTTGGAGATGACAAAAGGACAATTTTGTATCACATTTGTTAGACATATTAGAGTTAAGGATACTACCGAAGTAGAGCCTCTAGCATTGCGAGAAGGTTTTGAGATATTTGGATTCCATTCTTCTTTCAAATGTCATGTAAGGGTTACTCATTCAATGTAGATGCCAGGCCTTGAGGTAAATGAAGCATTATTTTATTTTATTTTTGCACGGGGTGGGGTATGTAAGCTGCTTGGAAGTGGGGGTTTTACCCAAGTTTTGCTTGTCAAGGGTTTTGAGCCCAGGTATGATTATACTTCACAGTAAGACCCTATGTATTCAACATATTTAATATCTTTTCATTTGACTATAAAGAGAAAGATGGATGATAAACGGAATGAGAAGACCAGGAGGAAAAAGATTAATCTCTCTTTGTGAGTTGTGACGCATTGATTCCTCGGGGAAAAAAAATCTACCTTCAGAAAGAATCCGGAAAGAGGGACTTTTAGGGTTTGAAATGAATTCTCTTCAAAAGGGAAGCTTCAATAGGCATATTTCTGTTTGGACTGCAGATTCCACTTTTATAATACAAATGTAATGGTTTGGCTGAAGTCACTGACTGTTATGAAGTCCATTGAAATAAAAAGGAACATTAACTTTTAAACTTCAACTTTCTTTGTTTATTATTAACTTTTAAAAAAAATATTATAAGTTAAAAAGTATTATTATATATTAGTATAAACAATATTATCAAAAAATATTATATATATATATATATAATATTTCGAGCCGAACTGAATCAAGTAGGGTTTGGCTCAAGCTTGGCTGGTTTAAATATTTGAGTTCAAATAAAAGATTGGCTCGATCATTTGAGCCTGAAATGCTAGCTTGGGCTTGGCTCGAACAAGCCGAGCTCAGGAGCTAGCTTGGCTTAATGCTGTCCTAGAGGTGTCGACGGACTGAATTTAGGTCACAAAAACCTCTTTTAAATTAGCCATCTTTGATATTAGCATTAACATTTAAAATTAATATATATTTATTACCTCATTAGTTTATTTACTTTAATTCATATCTTATTTATAGTGTTTGATGAATTATAGTTTGTAATACATTATTTAGTATTTGTTGCAATAATTTTGCTTTTATATTTTTTTAATCATATAGTATTATTTATATTTAGAGTACAATAATTTATACAGTTAAAAATTAAAATATCCTTTCGTTTCTCTGAATCGTTTTTTTTTTTTGCGGTTCGCCATGTCCGACCTCCTGTCTCCATAGTTACCAAGTCAGAGTTTGAGAATTATTCATCTAGCAAAATTTTGGCAAAAAGTGACAAAATTTGGAAAAACATAGAAATATTGGAAAATGTCAGGAAAGATATGAAAAATATATAATAAAATTACTGATTATGAAAAACTATAAACAAATATATTTTATATATTCAAGAATTTTTTGAAAAGTCATGAATAATTTGTGTTTAATTTGCGAAATTCGCAGCATTTTGAAAAAAGTCGAGTTTTTATATAGAAAAAGTCATGAATACTTCATGAATTAATTGTTCGAAGAAAAGTTGCATATTTTTAAGGAGTTTTGAAAAATTCGGAGAAGTTTATTACTTTTATTAGAATTTGACACTCGTGTCTGTGCAACTTAGGATATGAGAAGTGTTTCATTGCAAAGCGTGTCAAAACCAACACATCATTTGGAGTATAATAATTTATAAAATTAAAATATCCTCCCGTTTCTCCGAATCTTTTTTTGGGGGGTTCGCCATGTCTGATACCCTGCCTCCATAGTGACAAAGTCGGAGTTTGAGAATAATTCGGCAAGGGTCAAGTTCGGGAAAATCCAAAACCATCTGGAAAAAATCCAAAAACAATTCAAAAATTGTAATTATAAAAGATATTCAACCAGATGATTAGATAACATACAAATTAAGCAATTTTCTTTGTTAAACTAAATGAACTACTGCAAAATTCGATAATAATTTGTGAAAATTCGCGAATAATTCGACAAACCTAAAATTCGCGAATAATTCGACAAACCTAAAATTCGCGAATAATTCGCACACCTAAAATTCACTATTCCTGCCTCCATAGTTACCAAGTCTGACTTTGGAAATTATTCATTTAGTAAAATTTTGGAAAAATTTTACAAAATAAAAAAAAACTTAGATATATTGGAAAAATGTCGGGAAAGATATGGAAAATATAAAATAAGATTACTGATTATGAAAAATTATAAACAAATATATTTTATATATTAGTATATATTCGGGACTTTTTCAAAAAGTCGTGAATAATTCGTGTATAATTTGCGAATTTCATAGCGTTTCAAAAAAATCTTGAGTTCTTTTTGCCAAAAGTCATGAATACTTTGATAATTAATTGTTCAACGAAAAGGTCGCGTATTTTTTAGGAGTTTTTTGAAAAAATCAGAGAAATTTGTTACTATACTTATATTCGAATTTGGCACTTGTGTCCGTTTTTGTGCAACATAGGATATAAGAAGTGTTTCATTTCAAAGCTTGTCAAATCTAACACATTTTGGCTGCCAACATACTGAAAAAAGATGAAACTTTAAAATCATAACGTATACTCGATCTCAACTGTTCAACTTGGATATCCCCATCCCCTTGAGATTGGACTCTTCCATCTAGGCTTATTCTTGCCAATCCCTATCGGATTTTGGGATGTAGAATTTGTACTTTTGTAGTCTTGTCTAGTTAGCTTGATGGTCTCATGATAGAAATGTGCTATATTGATAGGTTTATGCTTTTATATTTATAGATTCATACTTCTTAATATATTGAGAGCTTAGTTACGAAAGTGGGAAGCGAAAGCGAGGCTCAAAAATTTCTTAGGAAATGGCAAGCGAGAAATAGATATAGTTGCCTCATTCCCATTATTACTTTGGTTACTCATTCCTTAAATTTTGTCTTACATGAGATATTTGTGGAGAAGTAGGTGCCTTAGCCTTAGGTTTCAATCCAATGATACTTGCGTAGGATATATGTCGTAGGCTTTTGACTTAGGTCTATCCCATCACTTTCTAGATACATAGCCCCTTTGGCCAGTAAATAGGACCTGATGGAAGCGAGCGGAAGCGAGTTTGGGAAACGGGCTTCCCACTTTGTACGTAGCTTCCCTGCAACTATGATTGAAAGTTCCTATTTCCCACTTGTAATCTATCTTGAGATATGCTAGTATGTATGCTAAGTACTGACTGGTAGATAGAGTAACCACTTTGTGTCATTTACATATGTTGAATCTTATCTTATCTTATCAATCAACCTAGTATATGGGCTATGCATTGTCATGTGGAAACATAAGGTATGGTGATAAACGCTCAAGTAATAGTTTAGCTATGGTTTCGAAATCCTACACAGATGTGAAATTATGAGGATTTGGATTTTGCAAACCCCAAAAAATAGGATTTAAGGACACGAGGGATATTTTAGTTTAAAAAAAGATTATATAAAATTTTATATGAGAAATGCTTTGAGTGGAACAAATTAAATATGAGAGTGTAAATTATTGTAAACAACATTAAATAAATCAAAAATCTATAATTGAAGATTTTATATTTAAAAGTGAAATCAATCATAAATTAATTTTTTTAACAAATAACTAAAAATAATTACTCTATTGCATGATTCATTTGTCAAGTAATAAATAAGCAATGGTTTAATCAGTTATCAATCTATAAATGAATATTATTTTCATAAAGGATCATGCATTACAAATCATCAAACGGTATAACGAAGACATATCAGTGGCCGAATCTATAGACACGCAACTTGAGTGCAGCATTGAATAGTCCATGCAACATATAGTAACTAATGGTCTTGTATGATATCATGGGTAATATAATGTGTATTGTGCAATTATCACTAAAAGATTGAGAGGAAGCCAATTTGGATAAACAACAATCACTAAGCAGTGAGTATATTCAAACAAACCTTCCCAAAAAAAAAAAAAAAAAATCAAACAAAACTCTTTGGCAATCATTTAAGTCCCAAACTATTTTATAAGGTGAAGACAATTTAATACACCATAAAGCAAGTAGTGTGGGTTGCCAAGCCTGTAGTCCAGTTGACCAGTACTCTGTGCCTCAACTTTGAAATTGTTGGTTTGATCCTAGCTAGCTTCAATGTAGAAAATGAGTTCTTTCGGTTTTATATATATACACGCGATCCTAGTATTTTTTCTTTTCTAGAAATATGGTCTCTGGGGGAGAAAGGAGAGCAACAGCTTTACTGCCTGAATGTGGAAGAAAGGGTGCAATGTCACCAACATACATGCATCCATTATTGATGTGATTGGTGCCATTTCCTCCACATTTGGGCAACAGCCGTTGCTGTTGCTCATCCTTATTCATCTCTGGGGTAATTCGGATGTATATAAGCTTCAAGTTTTTGGTCTATATGTTGCAGGTTGTGCCACCAGATCAAGCTCATAAAATCTATCTCGCCTTGAAGGAAAAGGGCCTTCCTGTTGCTCTGGTAGAGTATGAAGGGGAGCAACATGGATTCCGCAAGGTATGTACCATATCACAATCGTATTCCCAATATCTGTATCCGTGACAGCAACAATAGCACTGATGAAGTTATTCACAGGCTGAGAACATAAAGTTCACCCTGGAGCAACAAATGGTTTTCTTTGCTCGTTTGGTGGGACATTTCAAGGTGGCTGATGAAATCACTCCAGTCAGAATTGATAACTTTGACTAAATGTGCCTCAGAAAGCTCGCTGATCTGTTCGCGAGTTCTCTGGTATCTTCGCAGGAATGGATGTTTCTGGTATCCCCAGCAAGTTCTCTGGTATCGGGTGGTTCATATTTCATAAGTTTGTATGGGATTTTAGCAAAAAATCATTTGCAACAGGTCTTTAATCCTAAGGTTTATGTTTTTAACACTAGGGTTAAGAAATTTTAATTACAAGGTTAATTTTTTTATAAAATAAATTCTAAAAACCAAGGTTAAATTGTTGAACTCTTGAGGGTTAGTGAATCTTAACCACAGATAATAGGGGTTAAAAGAGACGTGTTGATTTTTGGGTTCGATTGAACTCTTGTTGAGATCAATCACAATTGGTTGTGATCAGATCTCTTTAATGAATTGTCAGCTAAGAAAATTTCAAAATACCCTTGCATTTTATAGAATGGTATTCAATGCATAGGAATAAAAAAAGGTCTACCAAAAAAGTTAACAAGTTCTCTAGTTTAAGAGAAGGATATTCTGTATTGCACTCCCACCTTTTCCCTTTCAGTTTTCCTCCATCCATTATGGCAGACCTGACTGAAAAATTGATTCAGCCAATTTCCATCCAAGAGAACAACACTGTTCTTGAGTTAGACAACAGTGCCGTTGCTGAAGCAAATGCTGAGTTTGAAAACAGCTTAGTGGGTAGAATTCTCTCAGACAGTCCGTTTAACTTGAATGCAGCCAAGGCCACCATTGTTCAGTCCTGGAAATTGCGTGGGGATGTTCAAGTTATTGAACTGCCGCAGGTTTGTTGCTCTTCAAGTTTTATAAGCGTGAGGATGTTTTGAGGTGAAGTGCCATAAGCCTTGGGCATTCAACAATCATCTACTTCAGCTACGAGACTGGATCCCAGATTCCTTGCCATCAGAGATCTCTTTTGAGGAGATTCCTTTCTGGGTACAACTGCATGGACTTCCTCAGATAAGCACTCGCTACGGTCCGGCATGGATCTGGGTAATGAGATTGGTAAGGTGCTCGAGGTGGATGCCAATCCCGGTGATGGATCCAAAGGCAAGTGTTTTTGAGGGTTCGTGTTTTGGTTGATATCACCCTTCCCCTTCGCTATAAGATTCTAATTAAAAGGAAAACTCCTTCTCCTTGAACCGTTGATGTTCGCCACGAAAGACTCCCATGTTTCAGTTATCACTGGGGTATGTGGGCCATGAAGCCAAGTTTTGTGATCATCTGTCAACCGAGTCTGCTAAGGCAGAGGAGGACCGTATGTTTGGCCCTTGGTTAAGGGCGGATTACTTCAGAGTAAAACCAGCTCCTCCACTATGTTCTAGACATGACCGGCCTCCTACTCTCCGTCGGGATATGTTAGCTGGCTCCTCTAGCAACTCAAGGAAGACGATGTACGGACTGGCTCTATCGTATGCGATCTCCGAAGAAAGTCGGATCCTGTCTTGTCCCTTTGGTCTAGTAGCCAATCAGGAGAAGCCATGTTGCAATGCAGTGCTTGAGAAGTCTCATGCTCTGCAAACTCAGTTGGACACACCAACCCAAAGGCATTGTAATAGAACTAAATCACAAGAAGAAGATGTTTACGTGGTTTGGTGGTTTGGTAAAGAGCCTACTCCACGGGAGGAGAAAGAGGGGAGAGATGTATTATTCATGAGAGCTCACAATAAGAGCCCCTCAATTAAATAAGAATACAATAATCCCAAGGAATAAGAAACTACTAATTATAAACTCCCACACATAGAAACAAATCTCCTTGAAATGATCCTCTTTCTCCAATAACACTCCCCCTCAAGTTGGAGCGTGAATGTGGATCGAGCCCAACTTGGACAAGATCTCATGAAACTTTGTTGAAGACAATCCCTTGGTAAATATATCCGAAAGTTGGTCATCACTACGAATATATGGAGTCGGGATAATTTTGGCTTGTACCTTCTCTCGAACAAAGTGACAATCTACTTTGATATGTTTGGTTCTTTCATGAAACACTGGATTGGAAGCAATGTGTATAGCAGCTTGATTATACATAACATATCCATAAGTTGAGAAGTCTTGATTCCCAAATCACATAGGAGGGCCTGAATCCATATTAATTCGCTATTGGTATATGTCATGGCCTTATATTCATCCTTGACACTGGAACGAGCAACAACAACTTGTTTTTTACCTCTCCAAATGACCTCCAATAAAAATGCAATAATCAGTAGTAGATTGCCTGTCCACTGGGCTCCCTACCCAATCTGCATCAGAATAACTGACATGATCATTTCTCTACATCCATATTCCACGACCAGGTGAGGCCTTCAGGTATTGAAGGATCCTGTTAACTGCATTCATGTGGCTGATCTTAGGAGCATGCATAAACTGACTAACCAAACTAACTTCATATGTAATATTTGGACGAATGATATTCAAATAATTTAATTTTCCAACCAATCTTTGAAATTGATGGACATTCTCGAAGGGTTCTCCATCCAATCCAAATTTATCATAACTGTTAGTGGGAGTTTCGACAGGTTTTGCACCTAATTTCCCTGTTTCCTGCAGTAGATCCAAGACATACTTTCTTTGATTAAAAAATAAGTCTTTCTTCGAATGAGCTATTTTCATTCCCATAAAATATTTTAAGATTCTCAAGTCTTTGATAGCAAATTTCTTGTGAAGTAGAAACCTCAACTTCGTAATTTCTTCACTATCATCCCCTGTAATGACAATATCATCCATATAAACCAAAACAACCATAAGACCAGAAACACTTTGTTTAGTAAATAATGAGGAATCAGCTGAACTTCGTCCAAACCCACTACCCATGAGAACATAACTTAATTTTGCATACCAAACTGTAGGAGATTGTTTAAGACCATACAAGGCCTTATTTAGTTTGCAAACAAGGTTCACTTGAGACTCCTAAGGATGTCCTGGTGGGGAGACTCATATAAACTTCTTCTTCCAAATCTCCATGTAGGAAAACATTTTTAACATTCAATTGAAACAATGACCAATTATGATTAATAGCAATTGATAGGAGGATCTGAACTGTATTCATTTTTGCAATAGAGGCAAAGGTTTCTTTATAGTCAACTCCGTAGGCACACCAGGGCTTTGTCCCAGTGGTAGTGTATCCCCTACTTTGGAGGGACGTACCGGGTTCCATTCTCGAGAGGGTGAGAGTTTGTATATACTCTCCACCCGCCCACTAACTGAACAGATACTAACACCTAACCGCCATTGCGGCCTATACGTATATCTCGAACCAAAAAAAAAAACTTCGTAGGTATGTGAGAAACCTTTTGCTACTAATCTAGCCTTGTATCTCTCAATAGTTCCATCACTATTGTACTTAATTTTGTATACCCATCTGCATCCCACAAGTTTCTTTCTTTTAGGTAATTTAATAATGTCCCATGTATGATTTTTGTCAAGAGCCTAAAGTTCTTCATCCATGGTTTTTCTCCAAATTGGTTGGGCATTGGCTTCATAGAAACTATTGGGTTCATTGGAGATAGAACTTAAAAAAGCTAAATGGTAGAGACACATTATTATAGGTCAAATGATTTTGGATGGAAAAGGTTACAGTATGATAGGTATAAAAGTCTTGTAGCTTAGTAGGGGGGTGAGAAATTCTGGTTGTTTGCCGCTGAGAGGCTTCAGGAGCAGTTATTGTGGGAACTTTAGGTGAGGCATCTTCTACATTTTCAATGATTGATGGCTCAGATGGAGGCACTACAGCTGGTTCTGGGCACTGACTAGGGGCAGAACTAACAATTGGAAGAGGGACCGTGTCAAGAAAACACTCCCCCTAGAACCGAGCCTCAATGACATCTTTAGATTGAGGTTGAAAAAAGGATTCAACTTCAACAAAATGAACATCTCGAGATACAAAAAGCTTTTTACTTTTAGGATCATAACATGTGAATCCCTTTTGGGTGGTAGAATAACCCAAGAACACGCATCTTGTAGCACAAGCATCAAGTTTATCCCGATGAGATACAGAAATATGAACATAGCAGAGACACCCAAAAATACGAAGGTGGGAGAGGTCAATTGTCCGATTTTTTAGAATTTCAAGAGGAGACTTATACCCAAGAACACGGCTAGGGAGCCTATTAAAAAGTAAGCAGAGGCAAGGACGCCATGAGACCAATACTGTTTGGGAACATGCATTTGAAATATAAGAGATCTCCTAGTTTCTAAAAGATGTCCATTTTTCTTTCAGCCACACCATTTTGTTGTGGAGTGCCTACATAACTGTTTGATGAATAATGCCCTGACTGCTCAAATATTCTGAGAAAAAATTGTTAATAAACTCAATACCATTATCTGATTGGAGAATCTTGACACGGGCATTAAATTGATAACAATCATATTATGAAAATTCTTGAAAGCAGAGTTAACCTTACTTTTAAATTTTAACAAATAGATCCATGAAGCACAAGACCAATCATCACTAAAAGTGACGAAATACTTATAACCATCATAAGAGTCAACAGGAGCAGGACCCCAAATATCATAATGAATCAACTCAAAAGGTTCAACAGACACATATAAAGAGGAATCAAAAGGTAAATGAGTCTGTTTAAAAAATTGATGTGTCTCACAAATATAAGAATTACAAGATGTGGTGGAAAAAAGTAAAGACAATGTGCGATCTGTCGGATGCCCTAAACGCTTGTGCCAGGCACACTATTTTGTATTGGAATCAACATTCAATGCTTGATTGGTCTGGTTGAGTAAATACAACCCATGCGAAAAGATACATTCACCTATCTTCTTCCCCGTGACTCGATCCTGAAGCACCACAGAAGTGGGGGAAAAAATAATGTCACAATTCAGGGTATTAGTGAGTTTCCCAACAGATAATAATTTTGAAGGAAATGAAGGAATATAAAGAGCTTCTGAGTTAGGGTAATTAGGAAAAAGACTAACAGTGTCATGACCTTGAACAGGGACCGAAGTCTCATTGGCAATAGAAACAGTTTGCTTATCACCTTTGGAGGTAAAATTTAACAAACATTCCAAATCATTAGTCATGTGATCTGTGGCACCAGAGTCCACAATTCAAGTAAGACAGATGAAAAAAAGGCTTTAAGGTAACCTGAAACATGGGTAGAAGGTGAAGGTTCTGAAGTGGAGGATTCAAGCTTATTGAGTTGTTAGAGAAGCTTAGCTAGTTGCCCAACTGAGATAGAGGTATCCAGTGTGACACTATTGATATTCGATGTGACATTGTTGGCCATCTTAGTAACTTTAGGCTTTAGATGGGGATGTAGAATCTAACAACGATCTTTAGTGTGACTAATCTTATTACAATGATCATAACGATGTCCTTTCCCTCGTCCTTCAGAAGAATGTTGTTCCCTACTGTTTGTTGTTGTCTTTCTTTCTATCTACCATTAGAGCATTAGATTTGAAATGCGTACTAATGGTTTTAGACTCAACACCCATTGCTTTTTTTCTAGTTTCTTCTTGATTAAGGATAGCACAGACACTAGAAGGAGAAGGCACTTTTGATCCCATTAGAATTCGACTTCAAAGACTATCATACTTAGGTTTCAAATTAGCCAATAACTGAAACAATTTGTCATGCTCAACCCTTTTTTGTAAAGTTTTAAGGTCAATATCGTAGGTGGACAATATAAGGTTACTTCATCTCACATGTTTTTTAGTTTTCCAAGATGTTCAGTAAAAGAGTTGTCTCCTTATTTACATTCAACAATCTCTTGTTTTAATTGAAAAATCTGAGCAGCGTTGTTGGTGACCATAAAGATCCTTAACCGAGGCCCAAAGGTCCTTCACTATTTCAGAGAAGGTGAAGATTTAAGCAATCTTAGGCTCCATAGAATTAAGAAGCCAAGACATAACCAATTGATCATTTGATTCTCATTCTGCAAACTTAGGATCATCCAATTTAGGTGTACCATTTTTTCCATTAATGTGCCCTAGTTTTAATTTTTTAGAGAGATAAGGAAACAACTCTAGACCAAGGGACATAATTCAATCCATTCAAAAGGACAGAAGATAGCTTACTATTTCCTTCCGCCATAAAAGACGAACCTAAAAAAAAAAAAGAATAGATCTCACCCCAGTTAGAAGCTGCTATGCAACAATGCTGGATAAGATAAGAATTCCAAAACAAATATATACGGATTCTAACAAACGAAGCAACCGTAGTTTCCTTTTTTACCCCGATCCGTCGTTTTCTTCTCAAGAGCTACAGCAATTCGACCACATGTGACTTGCGCAAGACTTTGGAATATAGGTGGTGAAAGCACATATCATATCATTCGAATTCTCAAAAAGAAATTCAGTTTGGCTTTTTACTCTTGAGAGATTCCAAAAACCAAGAAAGGACAAATAGAAGAGCACAAAGCTCTTTCACCTATGCAACAATAGGAGTACTCATCTACGGTTGTCTCTTGCAACACAGCAACACAGTAGAAGCACCACACAACAGTAGCACTTTTACGATGTTTTTTTTTGTTTGAAACTCAACAACACCGTGGAGCATCCGATGTCTTCTTCCTCAATAGCTAAATTTTGATACCATAATAAAACTAAATCACAAGAAGAAGATGTTTACGTGGTTCGGCAAAGAGCCTACTCCATGGGAGAAAAAGAGGGGAGAGATGTATTATTCGTAAGAGCTCACAATAAGAACCCCTCAATTAAATAAGAATACAATAATCCCAAGGAATAAGAAAATACTAATTATAAACTCTCACACATAAAAAAAAATCTCCTTGAAATGACCCTCTTTCTCCAATAACACATTACAACAATGATCTAGGCCTTCATGGAGAGGACACATTGCTATATCACACTCAAAATCAAATTTGTCAAGGAGATCTTCTGAATATCCCTAACCCGACTCTAGTCCCAAATCCATTTGGTCAGTCTATCCCATCTTCTCTTTCGCTGTATTCGGGACCTCCAAACTCGACCCTTACCTCTCCTGTTAATACTGCCTTAGTCGTGGGCCCACAAAACCCAAGCAAGTCCGCTCCATTACCCCCTCCAGATCTCTCGGCCCCTTTTGAGTTAGGGCCCACCACAACTTTGATGGAGATTTCTGAAGCCCCAAGCCCATAACCAACATATTATTTATTATTTATGCCCACCCTCCAACTCAGGCCCACTTAGTTTTGGGTCCTACCCAACTCTTGCCCGTTAGTCCACTTCCTAATCGTAAGAGGAGTGCTTTGAATCAAATTCGATGGGTTACTTCTCAGAAGCATCGATGTCATAGGCAAGCATCCACCCATATTCCACTAGCACCACGTACGAGGAGATACAATGACCTATCTGTTAACAACAATTCAGGAGTCAAGTCTGAAGGTAACTTTCTTACTGATGCTACCACAAGGCCTAATTCTTCTGTATCGAAGGCGGCTGACGAGGCTCAGCCCCTCCAGTCGCTATGATGATCCTCAGTAGGAACTGTTGCGGTATCGGGAAACCCCCGATAGTTAAGAGTTCTTAAAGAGCTCATTCATATCCATAAGCCCGATTTGGTGTTCCTAATGGAAACTAAAGCACGAGAGGAGGTGATGCGTAGGTGGATGGTTCGTTTCAGTTTTGATGACATGGTTGTGGTAAATCCTATTGGCCGAAGGGGGGGGGGGGAGTCTATGTCTGCTTTGGAGACAACCTTGGAGGGTGGAAATGGTTTTCACCTCAGAGTGTGAGAATGGACTGGCGTTGACCCTTGGGTGCTCTCCCTAGTATACGGACCTCCTGAGGAGGCCAATAGAAAACAATTTTGGGAAAAGCTTGGGGCAGCACTTCCGAAAGATAAACAACAACTTTGGGTTTGGAATTTTAATGAGATTTCGTTTAATTATGAAAAGGACGGGGGCACTCGGAAATCCCCAGCCCAACTTGAAGTTTTTGTTGCTTTTGTTCGTAAGCATGGCTTATTGGATTTGGGGTTCAAGGGTGTCCCCTTGTCATGGCCAAATAGGCGTAAAGGGCGAGCCCATGTTAGGGAGCGGCTTGACAAGGCGTTGTGCTCCGCTGATTGGGGCCTTCACTTTGCAACATCGATGATTCTTCTGACTCCGATAATTGGCTCTGATCATGGCCCTCTATTCGTCAAATTGAGGCCGACAACAAAGTGGAGTAGTAGACCCTTCAAATTTGAATCGATGTGGACCATCACCCGAGCTGTAAAGAGACTGTAGCAAACACTTGGCGTTCTCAGGTCCAGGGTTCTATCATGTTCTGTCTTTGCAAGAAGATTGGCCTCACAAGGCAAGCTCTCAAGCAATGGAATTTTCAACATTTTGGCTTGGTGAATAAAAGGAAGTAAGACTTACAGTTGCAAATAAAAGCAATGCAGAGGCTTGAACCAACTAGGGTTAACTTGGATGCAGAACTTAGATACAGTGCTACAACAGGAAGAAATGCTCTGGGCTCAGCGGTCCCATGTTAAATGGTTACGGGAGGAGGATCGGAACATCAAATTTTTCCACATTTCTACTTTACAACGGAGAGCTCACAACAAAATTGAAAGCATTTGCTCGGAAGATGGGGTTCTCTGGCAGCATCCCGATGATGTGGAAAGGTGCATCCTGCATCATTTCAGCTCTCTGCACACTTCCGCTACTCTTGTTTTTGATGTGCATGATCTCTTTTGCATTCCAAGGAAGGTAACATCTAAGATGAATCTAGCTCTGGTTCACCCTTTTGAAGATGAGAAAATTAAGCGAGCGGCTTTTGAAATTGGTGTCACAAAAGCTCCGGATCTGGATGGCATGCCTGGTTTATTCTACCAACATTGTTGGGATGAGGTTGGACCTAATATTATCGAGGCGGCTAAAAGCTTTTTTAATAGTGGGGTTTTGCTTCATGAGGTAAACTATACACATATCACTTTCATCCCAAAGAAAAGTATGCCGGAACATCTTGGCGATTACAGACCCATCGGTCTTTGCAACGTGTTGTATAAAATTTTTTCATGAGTCTTCATCAATCGCATGAAGGGAGTTGTGGGTGATCTAGTGCACCCACACTAATTTATGTTTGTTCCTCACTGGTGTGTTTTAGAAAGCATTTTCATTTCACATGAAGTCCTACATCATATGAAAGGAGTGAAAAGGGAATCCGATTTTCTAATGACGATGAAGTTAGATATTAACAAAGCCTACAATCGCCTCGAGTGGTCTTTTTTAGGTAAAGTAAGATAAATTTTAGGGCTCCAATTCTTTGATGATTTATTCTTCTCTATAAGAGGTATATTTATACAAGTATACAAGGGTGTAGGACAAATAACCTTTATAGACAACTAATTACAATGAAGGAAACCACTAATCACAGAATTTCTAATTACAGAATTAGTATCTAGTTAATAGTTGTCTTAACACTCCTCCTCAAGTTGGTGCATAGACGTCGCTCATGCACAACTTGTCGGGATGGCTATGGAACGCTTGACTTGATACTGCCTTAGTGAGTATGTCCGCAAGTTGATCTTCCGATCGAACATAAGGAACTTCAATGAGCTTTGCTTCCAACTTCTCTTTAATAAAATGTCTATCCACCTCAACATGTTTAGTCCAATCATGTTGAACTAGATTGTGGGCAATATCGCATGCTGCCTTATTATCACATTATAACCTAATTGGACTGATCGGCTCGATTCATAAATCATGCATTAAATTTCTGATCCACAGTAACTCGCATACACCCTTAGCCATTCCCCTGTATTCGGCTTCAGCACTGGATCTAGCTACTACTTCCTGTTTTTTACTTCGCTAAGTAACTAGATTCCCTCCTACAAATGTGAAATATCCAGACTTAGAATGTCTATCATCTATTGACCCAGCCCAATCAGCATCGGTGTAACCTTCAATGTCCAAATTGTCTCCTTTTGTAAACATAATTCTCTTTCCAGGGGATGACTTCAAGTAGAGCAATATACGAACTACAACATTCGTATGTTCCTCACTAGGGGAGTGCATGAACTGACTGACGACACTTAGTGTATAAGCTAAGTCGGGTCTAGTATGTGCAAGATACATCAATCTTCCCACTAGTCTTTGGTAGCATTCCTTGTTGGTAGGAACTTGATTTGGATGCAGACCCAGTTTCAATTTTTTTTCCATAGGAGTGTTAATCAGGCTACAAGTTGTCATACCAGTTTCCTTCAACAAATCTAAGACATATTTTTGTTGGGAAAGAAAAATACATTTCTTTGACCTTGAAACTTCAATTCCTACGAAATACTTCAATGGACCAAGATACTTCATTTCGAACTCACGGGCAAAGTGATTCTGTAATGCTTTCTTCTCTTCCAGATCATTCCCAATCACTATCATATCATCAACGTACACAATAAGAGCAGTGATCTTTTCTTGATTATGCTTTAAGAAGAGAGTGTGATCTGAGTTACTTTATCTGTATCCAAATGCCTTTATAGTATTCATGAACCTTCTGAACCACGCTCTAGGAGATTGCTTCAAGCCATACAGGGACTTCTTCAAGCTACACACCTGTTTGATTTTTTTAGTCCGCATATTACATCCAGGAGGCAACTCCATATATACTTCTTCTTTGAGATCTCCATGCAGAAATGCATTCTTCACATCAAACTGGTGTAATGGCCAATCAAGATTCACAGCCAGAGATAACAGAATACGAACTGTGTTAATTTTGGCCACTGGTGCGAATGTCTCTTCATAAGCAATTCCGTACATTTGTGTGTACCCTTTGGCAACTAGTCTAGCTTTGAATCTTTCGATGGTTCCATCGGCTTTATGTTTAATGTGTAGACCCACCTGCATCCAACGGGTTTCTTCCCTTTAGGTAACTCAACAAGTTCCCATGTTGAGTTTTTTGGGAGAGCCTTCATTTCTTCATTCATTGCTTCTTTCCACCTGGGATCACACAAAGCATCTTGCACACTACTAGGAATAGATACAGCAGATAATTGATTCACAAATGATTCACATTCCTTTGACAGCCTATGGTAAGATACAAAGTTACTCAAGGGATACTTAGCTTTGGAACTAAGAACAGGTTCATAAGTTACCCTAGGTATTCCTCTAGTGACTCGATCAAGTAGCAATTTTATGTGGGGTTCAGAACTCACCTGGGGCTCAGGAGTGTATTCGGCTTCGGCTTCGGCTTCGACTTCGACTTCAAAGGGCAATTGGTTAAGTGGTATAACTTGACATGGGATCTCTGGCACATGTGACAATGAAGATACCGGCGGTACTGGGTCCACAAGTTGCTCGGTTGAAGTTGATTCCATCGGATCCTGACAAATTTCCTATTTCGGGCATTCACCACTTATATCCAAGTTGTCACCACTTTCATCCAAGGTGTCCAGAGGATGATTTAGAGTCTGCACTTCATTGCTACTCTCCTCCTAAAGTGGAGATTCGGGGGCAGAGTAATACATTTCATTCTCATGAAATGTAACATCAAGAGTGACATATATCTTCTGAGAGAGGGGGTGATAACACTGATAGCCTTTCTAGTGCAAGGCATAGCCAACAAAGACACACCGAAGAGCTCGGGGTTCCAACTTACTTCGCAAGGGTTTGTGGAGATGTATAAATGTTATACACCCAAATACTTTAGGTGGTAAATTCGGCACAGTAAGAGCACTTACAGCCGTATGTAAGGTATTACAGAGGGTCTGAAATTGTATTGAATTGGAAGGTACACGGTTAATGAGGTAGGCAGCAGCAGTGATAGCTTCACCCCAGTAGTTGGTGGGCATGTGGGCCCCAAATAAGGAAGCACGAACAACCTCAAGAAGATGACTGTTCTTACGCTCTGCAACCCCATTTTGTTGAGGGGAGTAGGGGCAAGTCATCTAATGAGCAATGCCATGTAAATACTTATACTGTTTCAAGTCTTGATTAACGAACTCTCCACCATTATTAGTGCAAATAGCTTGTATGTGAGATTGATACTGAGTGACTATTATCCTGTGAAATTGCTGAAAGAGAGAGCTGAATTCATTTTTTGATTTCATTAAACAGACCCAAGTCATACGGGTACAATCATCAATAAATGAAACAAACTAATGTGCACCGCTCAGAGAAGGGATCTTTGCCGGACCCCAAACATCAGAATGAATAACCATAAATGCTACTGGACTTTTATTCATACTTATTGGAAATGAAACACAATGACGACTCTTAGCCAATTCACAAATATCACACTTGAAATCCGAAATATTCAACTGACAAAACAACTTCGGAAATAATTTTTTAAAATAGCCAAAAGAGGCATGGCCTAAGCGCCTATGCCACAACTAAATTTCTGAATTATGTAGATGTGTCGACCTATCAACTGAGAAAGCTTGAGCCAACTGACTCGAACTTGTCGGTGTCATATCAAGATGATAGAGTTTTCTCCTTCTAGTACCATAACCAATTGTCCTCCGAGTCCGGATGTCCTTAAAAACACAAAAGTTAGGCCAAAAAATCACAATACAATGCAAAGCGCAGGTTATTTGAGCAACAGACAATAGGTTATAGTTGAGAGAATGAACAACCAAAATAGATTTCAAATTTAAATTCTTAGTCAATGTAATTGAACCTTCTCCAATCACTGGAGATGGAGTACCATTAGCTGTGGACACTATAGGTTGTTTGGATGGTTTCATAGACTGAATATGATTAATGTCAAAGGTCATGTGATCTGTAACACCTGAATTAATAATCCATGTACTATTACTATTAGATGCAGAAACATTAAGAGCTTTACCAGGGTTACCTGCAATAGCAATCAAACCTGAGGCCTCCTCAGGAATGATTTAGCAACAACAACAGAGGCACATGGATTCGACTTTGAATTTCGTTTGCTAGGTGTCTTGGCCGGATCCCACCATTCTGCATATCCAATTAACTCATAGCAACGTGACTTGGTATGTCGGTTTTCACCACAATGAGTACACAACCGTTCTGACCATGCAGCTCCTGTCTCATAGCTGCGATTCTGGGAGCCAGAAGACCGGTTCGGGTCTACAGTATGGTGTGGTGGGCCAGTCGCTCTCTCCAGCCCACGATTGGGTCATCCTTTGAACCGACGAGCCAACATTGCAGATGACTCTGGGTGATCAGATTCTCCATTCAAAGTGGTCCTACGAGTTGCATCCCGGCGTACATACGCATAAGTTTCTTCAAAATCCAGTGTTGGATCCTTCCTAAGAATATCACCTCGGAGTTATTCAAATTCAGCATTGAGCCCAACCAGAAAGATATGCATACGCAGTCGTTCAACTGATTTTTGATAAGCAATAACATCGTCTGGATCTTTCATGATGATTTTATCGCGATAGTCCAACTCTTGAAAAATTTCTACTAGTTCACCATAATAGACTGAGAGAGGTCAACCCTCCTGCTTGGTGGAAAAGACTCGCTGATTCAGTGTAAAAATCTATGATTCGTCAAACCCATCACAGAATGTTTTGACAAGGGTATTCCAGATTTCACGTGCGGTGCGCAATCGAAGGTAGCGCATCATAATTTTAGGTGACATAGATGTCAACAACCAGCCCTTAACTTTTTTATTTTCTGGATACCACTTTGCATAGGATGCATCAGTGGCTTTCGGTTGGGGTGTTTTGCCCATAATATACTCGAGTTTTTCGCGTCCTGCAATCTGGATCTCTATGATTTGGGACCATACATCATAGTTGGATTCGGTAAGGATGATTCCGGCATTGAAACCAGAACCTTCGGATTGGATATGTATGACTAGTGTATGTGTGGGTTCAAGTGAATATTCGGGCGGATTGGTGGTCATGGTTCAGTGGTGGATGATCAATGGTGATCTGTGCAATACGATGTGAAGATCCAGAGATGTGATTCAATGGGATCAATGGAATGCAGACTGTCCGAAATGCAGAACAAGTAGCAATGAGATGTGGTATAATGGGATGGATGGTATGGGAAACAAAAAAAAAAGGTGATACAGTATGATAGATGATGGGATGTATTGTAATGATAAAGCAACATAGTATCACAAATCAAGCAATAGTAATAATGCAATGACAAATCAAGTACCAAACAGGTTGTTCAAGTACCCAGGTGGTATGAAGTGTGTGGCAGTATTCTGGGCAGCAACAGTATGATGGGGTTCTGGGCGGTATGGTGGTACGGGCAGCAACAAAGGTATGGTCAGTGGTCTGGGCGGCAGCAGCGGTATGGTGGTCTGGTCGACAACAGATGTATGGATGGAGGCTCTAATACCAAGATAAATTTTAAGGCTCCAATCCTTTGATGATTTATTCTTCTCCATAAGAGGTATATTTATACAAGTATACAAAGGTGTAGGACAAGTAACCTTTATAGGCAACTAATTACAACAAAGGAAACTACTAATCACATAATTTCTAATTACAGAATTAGTACTTAGCTAATAGCCGTCTTAACAAAGTATTGCGAAGATTGAGTTTTTGTGAAAGATGGATCACCTTGATGATGCAATGTGTAGTAATGGTGTGATATTCTATCTTGATCAATCAGGTAGCAACAGGTTTCATTACTCCTACAAGAGGTTTATGGCAAGGAGATCCACTTTCTCCATACCTATTCATTCTTGCCACAAACTTTTTATCTTATCTCTTGAATGTAGCGAAAGACACGCGCCAGATCTCATGTATTCGAATCAAAAGACGAAATCCGGTTATATCTCATGTCTTGTTTGTGGATGATTGCGTTATTTTTACGAAGGCTCATTTGGAGAACGTCACAGTTTTTTAAATTTTGCTAGACAAGTATTTGAAGCTCTCAGATCAGTTGATAAACTACTTTAAGTCGGGCTTATTTTTTAGATGTACTACTCAATGGAAGTTCTGAAAGTTGCTTGCTAAGTCTCTTCACATGAAATTATTGGACAACCCGGGTGTTTATCTTGGTTTGCCTTCAGTTCTAGGACACTCTAAAGCTCATATGTTTGCCAATATTCATGATAGAGTGTTGGCAAAACTCAGTAGTTGGCAAGGAAGGTTTCTCTCTAAAGCGGGCTGAAGTATTCTTATCAAAGTGGTGGTTCAAGCCATCCCTTCATTTGCCATGAGTTGCTTTAAGTTGCCCATCTCTGTGTGCCGAGATTGAGGCCAAAGCGGTAGATTTTTGGTGGGAACAAGGCGATCATAAGAAGCGAGCTCATTGGGTAGGCTGGAAAACCATGTGTATGAGCAAAGACTCCGGTGGTGCTCATTGGGTAGGCTGGAAAACCATGTGTATGAGCAAAGACTCCAGTGGTGCTGGATTCAGAAATCTAGCTTCTTTTAATCTTGCATTGCTTGCCAAACAAGGTTGGAACCTTGTTACTGACCCGGGATCAGTTTGGGCGCAATTGGTTAAGAGTATCTACTACCCTAACACTGATTTTCTCAATGCTAAGGTGGGATATAGGCCCTCCTGGGCTGAGTTCGGATGGGCAACAGCGCTCGCTGTTGCCCATATGTGTCTTGCAAAATGGGTCCCATTTTTATCATTCGGTGATTCCCATGTAAACAGTAGGTGGGCCCTCATTTCATAAGACACATATGGGCAACAGCGCAACAACAAGCCTTGTTGCCCTTCCGGGTTCCTCCTGGGCTTGGCGTAGTCTCTTGGCAGCAGGGAAGCTCTCAGTCCGGGCTTGCGATGGGGTGTTGGGTTGGGCCATAATATTAACGCTTGGGAGTCTAAGTGGATTCCTGACTTACCTGGATTTAAGTTACACTCCATAAAACTGCCAGATTGTTCTTGGGACACTGGTGGCTAATTTTATTGATCCTGCAACCAAAAATTGGAACTTCTCCAGACTACATCAAGTGCCCTTAGAACCGGAGGCGAAAGTCATCTGTAACATTCCCTTCCTCACCACTTTCAAGAGGATTAGATCTTGTGGTACTATACCACATCCGGTAAATTTTCGGTGAGAACTGCTTATTATAACTTCATTAGTCTTCATCCTTTAGGAATAGCTCGGGACCCTAGCACTTCATCTCTTAGCCACGTTGACTGTTGGAGGTCCCTCTGGAAGCTTCTCATCCCCCCAAAGGTGGCCCGGTTTATTGGAGGTGTCTGAACAATGCTCTTGCAGTGCATTCAAATATAGTTCGTAAACACATCATGGTGGACCCCCATTGTTTATGTCGTGCTGACAAAGAAGAAACGGTGGTGCATTTACAGGTTGAATATAATCTAGCTAGAGTGGTATGGTGGTGTTCCCCTCTTGCCACTAGGTCCAACTCAAGAGAATTTTCATCATTTAATGACCGGTGGAACTTTTGGGTCTCAGCTCCATTAGCCAAGGAGGAGAAGACCAGGACTCTTTCCTTGATTGCTAGCTTAGCTTGGCTTGGCACTTATGGAAGGCTCGCAACGCTCTCAAATATACCAACGCTACCCTGTCCCCCACCTTATTGTTGAGAAAGTTGTCTCCTCCCCTTATTGTTGAGAAAGTTGTCCCCTTAGTGGCGGAGATGGCAAATTCAGCGGTTACAGCGCACAAGGAGCTCCCTTGTCCTCATGCCGCAACGGGACCTTTCATCTCTAGTGAAGTGGATTCACAACATTCTTGGATCAGTGTAGCGTCTGATGGTGCCTCGATCTCTCATGGGGCGAATGCAGGACTTGGAGTGGTAGCGAGGACTGCCCGAGGCTCTATTATGAAGGGCCATATTCAAGGTCTAATGGGGGATCCTCCATCGTAGCAAAGGCTTTAGCGCTTCGCTCAGCTATAGAACTTGCCTTGCACCAGAACTGGTCTTATGTTCGCTTTCTAGCCCATGCAAGCACTTTGGTGAACTAGGTTTTGTCTTCTCTTGCTCCTCTTCTATTGTTATAGCCCCTATTGTGGCCGATGTCAAATTGAACTTGGCACTTATCCACCAGTATCGAGTTGTTCACGTACCTAGGATTAGGGCTGTATTCGAGCCGGGCTTGACCGGGCTTGGCCAAGCTCGGCTCGGCTTGAATAAGTTTGATTGAGCCCCGAAGCCTGGCTCAGCCCAAAATCATGTTTGATTGTGCAGCCCGAAGCTCGGCCCGAAAAAAAAAACTTGGCTTGAAGCCCGGCTCAGCCCGAATTGATTCAAGCTCAAGCCGGGCTTGGCTTGGCTCGAGCTCGAGCTCGGCTTGAATCCTTTTTTTTTTTAATAATAAAATTTTATATTATTTATATATATAATAATGATATATCTAAATATATATATATATATTTAATAATATTCGAGCCGAGCCGAACCTCAATCGAGCCGGGCCGAGCTACACAAGGATTGGCTTGAGCTCGGCTTGAATTAGATTTCGGGCTTTTTTTTAAAGCTTGGCTTGGCTTGAATTAGCTTTCGGGCCGGGCCGGGCCGAGCCGAGTCGCACCAACGGGCCGATCGGGCTTTTGCAACCCTACCTAGGATGCTGGACGTATTTGCTCATAATCTCGCTACCTAGGCTCTTGGTTTAATTGTTCATGCATGTTATGAGATTCGCCATCTTTCTACTCGAGAATAGCCATCTTTCTGCTCGAGAATATATGCGTCTCATTTCTGAACGGGGACCTCGGCCCCATAAGGTCTTTTGGTCTGTTACGTAGTTGTAAGTGATTACTCAAATTCAAAAAAAAGAAAGAAAAAAAAAAACGAAGGATAGCAATCTCCAAAACTGTTAGATATTGAGATCGGGTGGCTATAATCCCTTGATCGTACGGCTATGATTGATGGATAAAATCCTCAAGTGAATCTCGTTATGCATATTCACACTCATGCACATCACATCACCGCATATGTATGATCATGTTTTTAATGTATTATATGGTATCTATCATATTTTAATCTTGATGCATTCATGTGCATAGGATCATGATTGATATTGTGAGATATGGAGTATTGGATCATCTCTAAGCCAGACTGGGTATCTTGGTGAAGGGTGACCGTTGGATCTTAATCAAAGGCTTAACAACTAGTTTGACCAAGCCATTAAGACTCCAAAGAACCGTTAAAAGCCTTTACTTGATCTAAGGGAGCTATGGTAAATGTGGTTGAATCTGAACCATTGATCCAAATTCTAATTGCTTGATATAAGGGAATAATTATGGAGGAGTCTAACGACTCTCTCTTTGATGGTGTATAAATCCCCTTGGCTAAGGAGGAAAGAATGCAACCAAGAAAGCAAAAGTGGAGACTTTTCATTTGTGTGAAAGATTTTGTCTCTCTTGATAATATTCCCTGTGTCACTTGAGTTTTGCTCAAGTGTGATCAACCACACACCCAAGTTTTGTATGAAATCCCATTGAGGAGAAATCCTAGCTCAACTTAGATCATACTCTTCCATGAGGCCTTTGCTCTGCCTTCGTATCTCATTTTATTGATCGGATCCAAGAGATTAATTTTTCCGCTGCAAATCTCGCATCCCTTCAAAAACAAAATATTTTAATCACAAAATCACTTTTGGTTCATCTGTTATGAAATTAAATATTTTAATCACTTTTGAACGATTAAATCCTCAAACTTACCCTTAATCCCAGACCGAGGAGTGCTAGCCCCAGTCGTATTTACTCCAAATTTATTGGCAGAAGCAAGATTGGGGCCAACAAGTGGAGATAGTTTCATATTTTAACGGTTTAAAAAAAATAAAAACCAGACAGTGTTTGAAACTTGTAGCCACCCAGTTGAAGATTTGCTGCCTAAAACGTATATTTCGAACCAAAAAAAAAAAAAAGTTGAAGATTTGCGATTGTGGCTAGCAAAATCCAAACCCTTAAAACAGCTTTGTGGAGCAAATTGTGCCCTTTCAGTTATAGTTGTCAGTGTCATCTCCTCACCTCGACCGACTAAAAGTCAATGTACTTTCTGATACTTATCTTTATCTCAACCATTAATTACTTAATCACTTGATGGCCCTATCCCTAATTCCCTATCCATAATCCACTGTGACTCTTGGTTGTCGCCGTTCTCCTACATATCTCGTTTAAAGTTAAAAACCATTTCCTTAAACCATTTACAGTTAATTTCTCGATCACGATCAAGCAGCAGCAGCAGCAGCAGCAGAGCCGGAAGAGAATGTATTCAGAAGCATCAGCTGATGGAGTAGAAGAGAAGGTTAAGGCTCCTTACGGGACTTGGAAATCCCCCATTACCGCCGACGTCGTCTCCGGCGCCGATAAACGATTGGACGGCATCGCCGTCGATGCTCATGGCCGCCTCATCTGGCTGGAATCACGCCCTACTGAAGCAGGGTATACATTCCCACCCAACCCCTTTCTTGCTCGTTTTGCATTAAACCCTAAGCACTAAACTTCGGCAATATGGAAAAGAGGAACGAAATAACAGACCAAGGAAGAGGTCTCAAAAGGATCAAAGTTTTTTCAATCTTTTACTATGGAGAAAAAAAAATGTCTTTAAGAGTTGCATATGCCTTTCTCTATAATTACAAAAATGCCACTTAGTATCTCATACACAAAAAAAAATCAAGACCATATTTCTCAACCATCCACCTACCTTATTTTTAGCATTGTTCCCCTTAATCACCATTTTTCTTAATGTTAAAATGTAATACTTGTTGCCCTTAACTCTATGATGGACTGCGTTCAGACGAGCAGTTCTTGTGAAAGAACCGGAGAAACCAGGAGATGAACCTATTGATATTACACCGAAAGAGTTTGGAGTGCGTACATTGGCTCAAGACTATGGAGGTGGGGCGTTCAAGGTTTCAGGGGATACCATCATCTTTTCAAATTACGAGGACCAAAGACTTTACAAACAGTTCATTGGACCTGGAGGTTAGCTTCTATTACTTATATTACTCCTTGATCAGCAAAACATATTATTCCGTTGCATTTTCTCCCACTTATTTACTTTCTTGGGCATGAGTCAAATCCTTTTATTTCAAGGAATATATACCAATGGTTGATTCTTGAACAGATTTGTTATCGGAGGACAAATCAGATTTGTATTTTGTCAGTCTCTAATATGTTCTTAGGCTTTGGTTGGTATTTGAAGGAGCATCCTCTTTCTTGCATGGTGCACAGTAAGATGGGTCATATTCTCTTCCTATTTTTGCAAATATGTCTATGAGGGCATTGCTTCCAGGTTCTAGGTTTATAATAACTATCCTCTTCCCTCTTGTTCTGTTGATTTATATAGCCAGACTACTCTATTGTAACCGAACATATTTGAGACCTGGAAATTTAAGTAAAGTAGTTAGTTGATGAAATTTTAGTGGCAATTTGCCAATCTCTAGATTTGTGTTGTCAACCACACATACTTGGGATAAGGCATTGATGATGATGAATATGCTCATCTCATATTTTATTGGCAGATTCCTCTCCTGTTCCACTTACTCCAGATTACGGTGAACCAGTGGTA
Organism: Tetracentron sinense; assembly: GCA_015143295.1. Taxonomy (NCBI): domain Eukaryota; kingdom Viridiplantae; phylum Streptophyta; class Magnoliopsida; order Trochodendrales; family Trochodendraceae; genus Tetracentron; species Tetracentron sinense. The sequence continues at coordinate 3,992,840 of CM026552.1, forward strand.
TGTTACGCGGATGGAGTGTTTGATTCACGCTTTAACCGTTATGTCACTATAAGGGAAGGTAGATTGCTATGAAACTGTTGACCCCCATAAATTATGCGGTCTAGTTATTTTGGTTAATGGAGCTATTTTTTTATTCTCGGCGTCCAACATTTTTTCCTTTGGGTAGATCGTCGTGAAAGTAGCTTGAATCCAACCACAACAATTGGAGCAATAGGCCTCAGTGATGCGAATATCCAAGGTAAATATTTCTAGGAAAATGATGAACTACTTACAATATATACATATTTCAATTATTAGTTTCACAATGAATATTATTTTTTTAGGTGCTCTTATGTCGATATCATCTTTTTTTGTATTATATTATGTTGATGAGAATTTTGCTAATCATTGGCTCTTCTTATATGGATCTTATCACATTCAGAACCAAAAATAATAGCTAGTGGCAGTGACTTCTATGCCTTCCCACGTATGGACCCAAACGGGGAGCGGATGGCATGGATTGAATGGGGTCACCCTAACATGCCTTGGGACAAAGCCGAACTATGGGTTGGATATATTTCTGAGGATGGGTGAGTCTGTCTCCATTATATTTTGGCATCGTTCTTCCTCTCTGGTGTTTCCCCGCCTCCAAGTACTATCTTTGCCAAGAGAATTGATTTTTATTGCATTCATACTAAAATTCTATGATCCCCCTTTTTCTTTTATTTAGAATAAGATTCTTGATTTTTAATAGAACTATCTAATCATTAAAAGGCTCCTGTCCTACAATAAATTGTGCTAATATGCTCAATGCTGTCATGCAGAGATATATATAAACGCATCTGTGTTGTTGGTGGTGACCCAACACTGGTGGAGTCTCCAACTGAGCCAAAATGGTCCTCCAAAGGTACTTTTTCACTGGTTGGATGAATGTTTGCAATTGCTGCGTTATGGTGTCTGATGTGTTGAATATGGCCATTATGATCAAACTGATGATAGATCTATTGGTCTGATTGACTCAAATAAGAATTAAGGGCTGGCTTAGCCATTTGGTACTCCTCTATTACAGTTCAAAGCAGCTCATGGCTATTGGTATCTCCTTCCACACACACACACATACATATATATGTAGGGAGTGGGTGTAAAAGACGCCTGTCACTACAAGTCGTAGTGAGCGGTCCTTTATAAGATTGACACGTGGTATGTATTTAGGGGATCCAACTGTTGGATATTAAGGTGGGTCCCTTAAGAGACATGTAGTACAAAATAGCCCGAACAGGCATTTATAGATCGTTGGATTAGACCTTAGTTTGTTAGCATTAAACCCTAGGGTTTTCTAGACCCTCTCTAGAATATAGAAATGACTGGTTTTTCCACCTTCGATTGGATGGTCTATAAATGTTCGATCTAGCTGTTTTTTGCCACATGTCTCTAAGAAGGCCGACTTGACGTCCAATGGCTGGAATCGCAAACAACATGCTACATTTCCATTTTTCAAGAGGGGCGCTCACTACAACTTGTAGTGAGTGGTGCCTTTTATAACGCTACTATATATACATATATATATATATATATATATATATATATTAGTTTTTGCTTGGAAGTCTGGAACTAGGATATGGGTATCTAACATGGTTTTCAATTGTTCATGTCTGACTTCAATAATTGAAGGAGCTCAATTGAACCCCCCATAAATTCCACCCTACTACTGGACGTGCACACTCACACGTGCATCACCCTACTCAGTAATTATTCGGCACACAAAAGAACACAGAAGATTAATCCTGTGACAACCATTGTGAAACAATACTGCAAAAGCAGAAACTGTTCCTGGACACATTTTTTTTTATAATACACATTTTGTTTGGACAAATTCTCTTTACTAAAAATTGATAAGCTGAAGCAACGATTACAGCTTTACAGGAATGAGGGGAAAGCAAGCACACTACAAAGAAAATAAACCTGACCACATTGAAAACAACCAGATCTGCCAACATTCCTGAGTAATGAAGGATGGCATCCTATGATGATTCATAAGGGTGACCCTTGTCGAATTATATAAATTAAAATTTCAACTTCCGTAGAAAAGGTCTATGCTATTTCTTTTTAATTATATAAATTAAAATATTCCATAAGGGTGACCCTTGTCGAATTATGTAAATTAAAATTACTTTCTGTGAGTCTTTTCCTCTCATGTATTCTGCTATTTCTTCTTATACAATTCTGATTACTGATCAAAAAATAAATAAATCTTTCAATCATTCTCACTCTATGCACCTCAAGATAAGTAAATTTGAAACCATGCACTGGTCAACCTCTTAATCATCGATATCATTGGTCACAATGCATAGAACGTGTGCAAAATGATCCACAAGAGAAATAAAAAGTCCTCTTTTTTATTAGGTGCAAAAAGTCATTGCTCTAGGGAATGTTGTTGTATTTGCATCTATTTTTATGCAAAGAGATTCCATATATTTGCTGTGACTAATAATGAAATTAGCCACGCACCATACTCTTATCCTTGTTGTGTTTGCATCCTGAAAATTCAGTGTTAAGAGGACTAACCTTGCTAGATCCTTCATACACTTGATGCCCGTAGCCATGCTCCAGTAATATAGGTTGAGACAAATTTGTATAATTGCCTTATCCCCTAGTTTTTGTTTCCAGATTTGTCCAAGTTTGTTTTAGACCTTTCTCTGGTATTCTGTATATCTTTTTAATGAGCCCTTCTGATTCTGTAGGAGTAATATAGGTTGAGACAAATTTGTGTAATTGCCCTAGCACCTAGTATTTGTTACCAAATTTGTCCAAGTTTGTCTTTAGACCTTTCTCTGGTATTCTCTATATCTGTTTAATGAGACCTTCTGATTCTGTAGTACATTCATGATTCATATTTTACATGTTTGGCAGGTTATTAATTGTCTGTAACTACTTAGTTGGAACTTAAGTGGACTCAAATTGCTGCTGGGCATTGATTTTTGCTCTGTTTGAATTTATGCAGGGGAACTATTTTTCATTACAGATAGAAAAAGTGGGTTCTGGAATCTTTATAAATGGGTATATCCATTTTTGCACTCTAAAGACTTGTCTTTGATTGAGTAATGAGTAAAAGGCTCCTTATATGCAATTTTTTTTTGTGATTCTCACTCATTTTATATGTCAATTGTTGCCGATTTATGTTCCAAATAGCATGTTTATGGTTTCTGTTTAGATTCTGTTATTTCTAAGCTCAAATCTCTTTAATGAAAATTTAAAAATTTTGATTTTATAATTTCATTGATCGTGATGGTGTAATAACCGATTTCTATTTTATTACTTTCCTATCTCATGGAATTGTGTCTCTAGTCTTGTCATTTGTGAACATTGACTAAATAAAGGCTCTTAAAACACCTGTATGGTTATGAGAATTTGCACCTCTTGGCTGTCATAGCCAGAGGGCTCCCATTTTAATAGAGAACATTTTGATTTTACATTAAATAAAGCTTTAGATCCTTTAGTGAATTGATAGAAGGGGGGGAGAGAGAGAGAGAGAGAGAGAGAGAGAGATGTGAATAAATAAGTAGAAGAGACTTGTGGAATCATGTAAGACTGGTGAAATCTCTCTCTCTAAGGTTGCTCTCATTTTTTTAGATTATCATTCTAAAAGAAACCCTATCGTTCTTCTTAGAAGTTTTCAAGGTGAAGCGTATGAAGTTTAACCAATCTCAAAGGCTACCCATAATTACCCTTGTTAAACTTTACCAGCAAAAAAGTTGCTGCCAACAGGGGCGGAGACAGGATTTTCTTATAGGGGGGCACGCGATGATTTATTAAAAATGATAGTGATTGTTGATGGATTTGTGAAGAATGATTAGGTAGGTACGGAATATTTTGGTTCTAAGGATTGGGGTTCAGGGCGTAGTCCCTTTTTTTTTTGGACGGCTAACTTTGTGGGTGGGTATCATGTTACTTTTTCTTTATAATTATTAAATTTAATTTATTTACTATTTTCGTTTTTTTCTGAAGTTTTCCCAATTTTTGGCGATTTTTTTGAACTAGACCCCTGCTGAATTATTCCCTAACCCCAACTTTGTTACTATGGACTTCTACATTCAGCCAAAAGAGTACTAGATCCACATTGAAGATTTTCCTGGAATTTAACCTCACTGAATGTTATCCACAAAGGTCTTCAAATTCTTGCCTTAATGCTTCCTCTTCTAGCCACAATTCTTTAGCCTTGACTTCTTTCGATGATTTTCATAGTAATGCCTAGGAGTGCTAATGATGCAAACAGAGTTCAGCCAAACATTTATAAGAAGAAAAATAAGAGGAAGAAGAGAATAGTTTAACTATCTTGAGGCAAGTTCAGTCTAATTCGGACCGTGGATACGCAACTAAGCTCTTTGAGAACAAGCATATCCTTACTTGGATATTAGATAGACAACTTAACTTTTTTGGTGGAAGGAATATCCTAATCTGTATATTGGAGTAGAGTAAGTTTTGGATGTATCTAATTGTCGCGCCCCAAAATCCCATTGTTGGTCTAATGAGACTTTGGAGTTTGGACCTGTGACATTGCATATCCATCATATCTTTAGCAACATACAAGGCATATAAAATATGAGTCTGAAATTTTCTTTAATAATGAACCTTGAAATAGAATAACATCAATAATCTGATGATATAATGACCAACTCAACATAAATAATCCGATCAACCATTGTGATCTCCAATACAAAATTTAAACCTAAGCAACGTCTTTAATTATCTTATTACATCTCTTTCAATTGAAATAAAACAAAACTAACTAAATGGATCAATAATATGGATAATGATCCAAATCCACTTTTGCCTCCTGGATATTCCTCCTCAATCCAGGGTCCCGGAGCACAGATGTCAAATCCTCCTGTACCTACCGACAGTAACAAACGACAATAACAAATCGGCTGAGCATTGTGAATGCTCAGTATATATAAAGTACAGTTAACAAGATAACATATCATATCATGTAGTTCCATACACATCATACTTTACATAATCAGAGTGCGGAAAACTTGTGAGCAATATCCATATCATCATTCTGTGCAGACTTGTGATACATGTTCATATGCATGTGAGATCATAACAATAACATGTCAATCCATACCAGATTCCCATGCCCAACCAGGGTTCCAATGTCCATGTCAGTCTAAGTTTCATACTAGATTTCAATACCAAGGTCCATACCAGATTTCCAATAACAAGGTCCATACCAGATTTCAAGTTAATTCCATATTTATGCATGACCATATGAGACTTGTGTACTTAACAACTTACCATGTTGTGAACAGTGTGCTTGAGTGTTATGATTAACTTTCGATTAGGTTATCCCTTAGTTCTGATATCTCACCTTAGAAACTCCACTAAAGTCACCCATATAATGCTAGTTAGAGAATTTCAGTTTAGTAATAACCTTCTTTAAGTATTTACCCTTCCGAAATTTAACCATCATACATGCATAATTAATCATAATTTAGCATATGAACATCATACCAATAATTCTTACCATTCATATAGGTTATCATATTCAAATCATATAAACAAGGTTAATTATCAACCTCAAGTATAACAATCCGATAATCGCAATCCCATAACCCTAATCATAATCCATCACCACAATTTCATCATTATCATCCTATCATCATATAATAATTTCCATAATTATTATCAATTCATAATCATAAATCAAACATGCCATAATATTCTCCCATAATCCATTACAAATCGTGAATCCCATACCCTTTTCCAACATACAAGATCATAGCATTCATATCATGTTCATTAAACTTTAATACAATATATTCAAGTCTTATTCAATAATTTTCCTTATTACAATATCATTATCAGTACAATATATAGTACCTTTCGAATCGCTTCTCTACAATTTATCACTTGAGAATGCTCTTGGAGGTGATCTCCGAGCTTTTCCTTCTTCTTGCAAAAACCCTTGTGAAACCCTAGGTAAACTCTCTCTGGGATTTCTAAAACTCTTAGGATGTTTGTAACCCTAAAACCCACGAAGTAGAGGTCTTTATATAGGCCTAGGTTTAATTAGAAATCACCAATTCTCAAAATTCTGAAAAATAGAAAGTTTCTAGGCAATTTCATAAGTGGTCGATCGACCGGCGTGGAGGGGCGGTCGACCGGCTTGGTCGAGCGGTGTTTTGATTACTCTCTGCCCGGAAACCCCATACATTTTTCCGATAATGAATTTTTTTGAGGGGTTGACCGGGCTTGAGGGGAGTCGATCGTTGTCCCCTGTAGTTCCTTGTTTTGGTCTTTTTGTTCATCTTACTCATAGTCCTTTAGTCACCAAACATATTTAAACATAACATATCATAGTAAAAGCATACACAAAGCATCTTAGGCATAAGTTTCCAGATTTTTCATTAACTTTGCACAAGTTTCAAGACAACCAAGTTTTGGCTCTCTACATCAATAATTCTTTAGGATTCAAAGAGTCAAAAAGTTGTTAATGCCTTGAAAATTAAAGAGTCCTTTGAGCAAATGAGTTGTTTTTTCAAAGTTTGTTTTGATTCCTAGGTGGATAAGTTCAAAGTAAGTTAGTTGCATAGGATATTGAATGTTTGGGTCTTCTAGGATGACTAAGATAAATACTTTTGTTTCCAATGTAAGTCAATTTTAGGGTGGTTGATTTAGAGATCTATATAAAGGATGTAAGGGGGTCATGAAATGTAATAACAACAATACTTGACAGATTTTCTTAAATATTGTTCTTTCAGCTAGTGTTTAGTTGCTAGATTAGCAACTTGTAGGAGCTTTTCCTTGGTATCTCTCTAAAAAATCTTGGTTCCGACTGTGATCGAAGTATTATCTAACTTCTCTAAATTTCTTTCACATTTTTGGAGGACTTTGTGGAAGAGATTTGATACAGGTCTATAGTATGACAGGTTACACCACCACAAACCAATGGATGGACAGACCGAAGTCAGTAATTAAAATTTGGGAAATCTGCTGCGATGTTTGAGTGGAGAGAACCCAAAACAGTGGAAATTAGTCATTGCACTAGCAGAATTTTCCTACAACTGCTTAAAGAACAAAAATGAGAAAACTAGAAGAACTTTTGAGATAGTGTATGGTAAACATCCAAATCATTATTATGATTTGGTTCCCTTGCCACAGGTTGGAAAAAGTAATACGAAGGGTGAGCACATGGATGACACAATGTAGGAGCTGCATGAGAAGTTCAACTGACGATAGATGAGTCTCAGTTCTATATTACAATCATGGTCATGGTGATGATGATGAAGTTGCAAGCATCTTGCTAAGCGAACAATTGCTAATGATAATCATTCTACGGTAGGGCAAGTATCTTGCTAAGCGGACAACTGCAAATGATAATCGTTCTACGGTAAGGCTGTCAACGGGTTGAGCTTGTATTGGACCAGGGTCTGTCTAGGCTCACTCAACCCTCACTTGTAAGGGTATGGGCCCTAGCCCTCGCAGGGCCTAAACTGGCTAAGCCCAAGCCCTATCCTCAAGGCCAAGGCCGAGCCTTGGCTTGAAAGAAGATAAAAAATAAAAATAAAAATCTTTTTTGTCATGATATTTATCGATTTTTTTTTTCAAACAACAACCGACTGTAGTCATTTTCTTAGTACATATTGTTTGTATGGCCTTACGATCTCTGAATAAGTCTGAATATGTTAAAGAAAAAGAGAGAGGGACTTCCATTACAAGGGATGATCATGATAGCCTTGAAGATGTTTGAGATGGAGAGTACACATATTCATGTATATGGACTTTAAATGCATAATTATACATGTGTTGTTGGGGTCCATTTGGACATGTTTGGCTGCAGAATAAGGGGCGTTCTCATCCGTAATATAATGTTGGACATTCGGTTCATTGTTTTCCTTGCAGTAGGTGTAAGAATTCAACACTTAACAGTTTATCTACGAGCTTAATCATGTGAGTTTAGAGGAATCTAGTACCACCCTAATGATGGCATACATTAGAAACAAAAAGTATTTATTCTAGTCATCATAGAAGACCCAAATATTCAATTCCCTATACAACTACCTTATTTTGAACTTACTCACCTAGGAATCAAAGCAAACTTTGGAAAAGCAACTCATTTACTCTAAGAACTCTTTAACTTTCAAGACATTAACAACTTTTTGACTCTCCGACTTTGACTCTTGTGACTCCTACTAAAGAATTGTTTTGATACATCCAAAACTTACTCTAAATATCTAGATTAGGACAACCCTTCCACAAAATGGTCAAGTAGACATCTATTATGAGGATAAGGATATGCTTGTTTCCAAACAGTCTAGTTGCTTATCCACGTTCCGGATTAGACTGAACTTGCCTCCAGATAGATAAGCTTAGTCTCTTCTTGCGTTATTCTTCTTCTTAGAAATGTTTAGCTGAATTTTGTCTGCATCAATTCCTCCTTGAACAGAACACGACCTTGTGTTTATGGGAAAACGCCTTAGGATACATCATATGCAAATCTGTATAATCAACTCAAGTGCCGCATCTTCATCATCACCCTTTCACCAAATTAGATACTCGATGGGAGAATTAGGCATGTCAATTCGGCCCTCATGTGAGGGTACCCAACCCGACTCTCAAAAGCCTGCAAAATTGAGGGATTTTTTTCCATTGATAAAGACCGCAGTCCTAGGTGGGCCCAAAAAAACTAGGCCTGCTGACATGAGGCCGGGCTTGGGCAACACCCCCTAGAGCCTGGCCCAACCAATTCTCATTATATATATATATATATATATAAACATAAATTGGATATTAACGATTTTTCTTATTACATGTTATAACTTTTTTTCCTATAATCACCATTGCTTGTAAGAAAACCTTCCTTGCAAAAAACAGAACAAGATCATGTGAATAAAACTGAAAATAGTACATCGATAAATTGTATAACAAGAGCTTTGAGAGATGGTACAACATACTCTGCTACCACATTGCTCCAATTATGCATAACAAAAGTTCAACCGTTACTTTCAACTAGTTTTTAGTTGCTAGATTTGCAACTTCTAAGATCGTTCCCTTGGTTTCTCTCTAAGAAACCTTGGCTGTGACAGTGACCGGAGTATTATCCAACTTCTCTCCAACCTGCAAAGTGGTAGACTTATTCACCTAACTTTGTTAGCTAACAATAAAAAATGATAAGTGCATTCACCGGAGATCCCCGCAGCAGCCATGGAAACCTCATTTCACTCCAGCAGCCCCTCAATAAGAAAACTCCTCTTCCTTTTTTTTCTCTCTCAAGAATCTCTCATTTTCTTTGTCTTGACTTTGATGAGAAGTTTAAAATTTGAAACATTGGAGTACCAATGTGACCTGTATGAAACTCTTCGACTTGTTAGCTCATATTTGATCAAATAGTGCTCATTTGTAGAACACTCCTACCTAAAAGTGCTACTGAATGCTTTGCTGATTGCTTACACGTCAGTTCTGCATGTTCTATCCGTTATGAGCATCACTCCAAATAAATTATAGATCCTGCAAAATGTTCTTATATTGACACTTCTTTATTAATTAACTGTGCTTTATGAATGCTCAAGTAGTATTGATTTATCTTGTCATTTTAATTTTTGGACTCAGAATGAAGGCAAAAATGAGGTGCTAGCAGTTTATTCTATGGATGCTGAGTTTACAAGACCACTGTGGGTTTTCGGCACCAGCTCTTATGATTTTATTCAGAGCAATGAGCAACAAAATTTAATTGCTTGCAGCTACAGGTCTCTCCGTGAAGTTATCTGCTACGATTGTAGATGTCTTGTAATTTTTGGTGTAATTTTTGGCGGATATGTTTATACAATTGAATGTAATTGAAGTTGTGAATGATGGCTTGCAGGCAGAATGGGAAGTCATATCTTGGAATTGTAGATGATGTTCAGAACTCTTTATCTGTGCTTGATATTTCTTTCACAGATATTAATAACATTGTAGGTTCAACAACCTTATTCTCACTGGGTTGCTGCAGTCAAGGATTTCTCAAGTTTGAAATTGGTGATGGTTTAATAATACCTGCAATTGCTTATGTAGACTTCAGGGAGCAATTGCCTATACATTGAGGGAGCATCAGAAATATATCCGTTATCAGTAGCAAAGGTGCTGCCTCTCATTCTTCTGTATATTTTGGAATTCTTTTTAATTGGCCTAAGTATTTGGAAATGTGTTCTTTTATAGACTTATCTTTAATAGTCTAATACAAGTTCTTTAATTAGTCCGTCATGCTTCACACCATTCCTTTCTGTGTAAACCAGGTGAGTTTAGATGATCATAGGTCGAAGGCAGTTGATTTCAAGATTATTTGGTCTTCTTCTCCAGACAGTACAAAGTACAGTTCATATTTTAGTATGCCAGAGTTGATTGAATTTCCGACAGAAGTTCTGGGCGAAAATGCCTATGCATATTTTTATCCACCGTCCAACCCCATTTATCAAGCTAGTCCGGAAGAAAAGCCTCCCTTAATATTGGAAAGCCACGGTATATGATAATTATTTCCTTATATCAACATTGATTCCTTTCCTGTTATTATTTTCTAATTCAGTGAGTTGTAGATCTTGTCAGTTTGGTTCTATTTTCTTGTCTTGTCAGTATTCACATGGTTTTGGGATGTTTTATGTGTATAATGATAATTAACTCAGGATTCAAGAATGAATATTTTCTTAAAAGGTTAGTTTTGGATCTTAGTTCCTACAGATTTGAAGGAACAACTTTTAGTAAATTAACATATTTAAAGAGAGGAAATAAACATACAATGCTAGGGACTATGTTCCCTATATTGAAAGAATTTATATTTCATACCAGCATTTGTTAGTGCATCCAATGTTTTGGAGAACTTCATGCAAATGTTAATCCATATCAAAATTTGGATGAGGATGAAATCTATTGATCTCATGGACACCGACACCCAAGGGTGGAAGGTTATTCCTATGCAGGCGGCTGTATGTTCTTTTGATAGGAGGTCCACTAATGGATAATGTACATTTGTTAGTGCCAATTTGGTTACACATAAGAGTAAGAAGCAAAATGTTGTTGCTAGATCTTATACATAGGCCAAGTATAGAGTGATGGCACATACCACGTGTTAACTAGTATGGTCGAAGACCATGATGACAAAGTTGGGCTTCAAGGTTGAGGGAACTATTCAGCTGTATTGTGATAATCAGCCTGCATCAAACATTGTCAATAATCTCGTCTTTCATAAAAGGACAAGACATAATAAGGTTGACTGCCACTTCATTCAATTACAATGTGGCAAGTAAGATATATACTCTTTAAGTATTTAAATCCCTTGGCTGACATGTTCACCAAAGCAACTTGGAGGAGTCAAGAGTATATTTTCCCCAAGCTAGGCATTGATGATATTTATGCTTGAGCTTGAGGGGAAAGTGTTGACCAATTTTATTTTATTAATAGGGGTATTTATTTAATGTAATATTTTTTTATGCTGGTTGCAATACTGAATGAGAGGAATTTGATAAGGTCCATGTGACTCTCTTGGAACTTGGAAGTAGGGTTGTACATCCCGAGTTTCTTCCTTGTTTTTCCTCTTTCTTTCCTTCTCATCGTCTAACCTTAATTCTTATCAATCTTCTAGTTTGATTGTTATCTCTAAGTAGAGTTACGGAAGGTATTGGAACTATGTGTTTGTGCTCTTCATTAAGAACGATACGATGCTTATTAGTTGTCTTATTCTGAAATATGTGCTATTCAATTTTATTATAATCTATTATCAATCAAACTATGTAGTCAAGACATTTACAACTAGATATTGATATTGAATCAAGTACCCCACTTCAATATTTTACTTATATGGCCAAGGAAAATGCATTTTGTGATTGATTTTCTACGATACAAGTCTTTGACTAGCTTGCATGGTGTTATGCTGATTTTCCACAACTCTGCTATCAAAATTAATAGTTGGTTGATGCTCTCATGAACCAGATAGTGTTTCCCATTTGGGATGTATTGTTCATGAGTCATAAATTTAAGATCTTAAAATCTATGTTCAATCTTATGTTTTCTTTGACTGCTGTGATGTACTATAGACATTTTATCACATTATCAGAAGAAAAATGTGAAATAATGACTCTTGAGGCAGTTCAATAAAAAGAATGTGCAATTAGAAATGGAATATCATGTTAATTATAACATGAACAGAAAGAAGGTAGTAGAAAAACTTTGAGGAGAACTATCATGCATAGTGACAAAGTCAGGGTTCGGGAATAATTCGACAAGCTTCAAGTTCGGAATAACGGGGAAAATTCGGGAAAAATAAAAAAATAATTTAATGATTATAAAAATATATGAAACAATTTGATTTTAAAATATACAAAATAAGCAGTTTTTTTGCCAAATTTAGGAATAATTCGGTAAATTCGCAAATAATCCGGGACCCAAAAATGCGCGAATAATTCATGATTTTTGAAAAAAAAACTGGAGTTTTTTTGTTATAGAGCTATCATGCAATTGAATTAGCAGTTTGTAGTTGAGAACCTGCAAAAAAGAAGAGTATTGATGTATGTTAAGATCTAGAGACACCTACCTTCAATTAGATTTTTTATGCCATTTGTTGAAATTATCAAGTCAGGGTCCATTGTTCTCTCTATACATTGCTCTTGAAAGAAAGGTATATTATTTTTAATATTGAATCAATAATTGCATGTATTTTGTGTAAATATTTCAGGAGGGCCTACAAGTGAAGCACGCGGGATCTTAAACCTTAGTATCCAGTATTGGACAAGTCGAGGTTGGGCATTTGTGGATGTTAACTATGGAGGAAGCACCGGTTTGTCTTCAGACGTAGTAATTTTCTTTATATTTTAGCTTTTGGGTTTGTAGGATCAGATTATTCTTCTGTGGTTAGGTTGATAAAACACCTACTTCAGTGCCTCAATCCAGAGACTACGCTGGTGTAACTGGCACCTCTTAATGGGTCCAACTTCTCAAGTTGCCTTGTTTCAGAAATATAGTAGGCCCTTACTGCAGTTAGCTTTGCCATGTTACAATTTTAATTCACAATTACAGCATCTATCTTATACTAAAGGTAACATAAATGTTATTTTGAAGGTTATGGCAGAGACTATCGAGAACGACTTTTGGGGCGTTGGGGAATTGTTGATGTTAATGATTGTTGCAGTTGTGCTAAATTTTTGGTAACTATTATCACATCTTTCAGTTTCTTCTAGAGTTTGTGATGCAGAGGCATGCTAAAAACATTGTTTAAAGGCATGGTAACAATAAGAGTTGATTTGGTTGTCAAGGTGGACAACGGAAAGGTAGATGGGGAACGACTTTGTATAACTGGGGGCTCTGCTGGTGGTTACACAATACTAGCTTCTCTTGCTTTCAGAGAGACATTCAAGGCTGGAGCTTCCTTGTATGGTGTAAGTTCTTGATCCTATACTTGCATGGATATAAAATATAGCTTCAATATTATTTGATCCCCGTCTCCTTATTTTGTTGATTTCAAATTTTCAATTGGAACATATTGTTGTGAGCTGGAGGAATGGAGTTTGTATTATGCTTCTGAGTAGTAATTGATTGATCTTTTTTCATGATGAGTTACTGAATTTACTCTAGTACTTAGAAGAAGAATTCAATAAATTCATGGATAGTACCTCCTAGATCATTAGCCATTATTTTCTTATATGAGCCCTTAAGAGATATCTATGTGCACTGCTATTAATGCTAACAAATTGGAAATTTTTTACTCTGCTAGTAATTGATTTACAGAATTGTAAAACTTGTTTTTTCCATTTTATAAACTGCGACTACTTTGACTCTAACATTGGACTGTGACCATTTCTCAATGCATCCCATTTCCGTTTTAAAAAGAAAATCTCGAAGTCCATTTATGTTACAACTTGGTGGGGAAGCTTAGCAGTAATTGCTTGGGTGTTTCTAGAGAACATGTTCGAGGTTTTTTCATGTTAATAATAGTGTAGTCAAGGCGTCGCCTAGGCGATTTTGGGCCTGCGTCGCCTAGGCGCCCCTCTAAGCGGGCAATCCTAGTAAATTTTTTTTTTTTTTTTTTGCTTTAAAAAAATCCAAAATATCACAATAAATAAAAATAAAATAAAATAACATGTAATGAAGAAGTAATAAGATTCTAAATCGTGCGTCGCAGGGGGGCGTTGCCCCCCCTGCCACCCCCCCGGGCAATCGTAGGGGGGCTCTGCCTAATAATATACATGGACAGTGACACGAATTTGGCTCAGATTTTGAAGTGTATAATACTCCACTATGTCAACATGTCTTTGGTTATGTGATGAATGATTGTAATAGACTTTTTATTTTATATTTTTGTGGAATGTGGGTGTGGAGTTTTGGTCTTTTGGATGTTATATATAATAATATATATTCGTGATATATATATAATTATATTAAATTTATCGCTTAGGCAACGCCTCGCCTAGCTGGGGCTAATCGCCTAGACGCCTTGACTACACTGGTCAATAAACTGAATGAGTTTAGGGATATCTTAAGGTGGCAGAACTACTTAGCACTTGGGGAAATATCATAACAAGTGGTAGTCCAAATATGTTCCTTGTACTGTAATGAACAAAGCACGGTAGGGGTTTGAGGAAAACTCAACTTTGATTTGAGAAATGTTTGAAATTCAGACTGGTAGGGGTTGGAGGAAAACTCAACTTTGATTTGAACAATGTTTTGAAATTCAAACTGCTCAACAACCCGGAACAGCTGGTGGTTTCCGGTTTAAAGGTTCAGCCGTTTGGGCAAACCGGTCCAACCCGTAGTAATACAGCTTTTATTTATATATATATATGGGGAATGTTAACCTTCACCAAAACTAGTTAAGGTTAACTAACCTTCACCAAACTTTTTTACCCCTGTGTATTTAATATCACTCTATTAAATATAAGGGGAGTTTGATATTTCTCATGGGACAACTCATTAATGGAGGAAAAGAAAAGTCAAACTGTGCTTCTTGTCTCTTGCATTTAATGATTTGAGTTAAAAAATGTATAATCACTAGTCTAGTGAAGGTTAACATTACTTCTATATATATATATATATATATATAGAGAGAGAGAGAGAGAGAGAGAAGGGTTCTCGTTGGCTTAGCTTACTAGAGATTCTAGTAAGCTACGCAATCATGACCATTAGATTAATACTACTTTCAAATCCAAGAGATGAAATTAATACCACTTATTTAGTAAAAGAACCACCCTAATACGTAAACAACCTCCCCCCTTAAATAGGAGTTTCTCATTTTTCCTTGTTCTCTCTCCCAGTCACACACACACTCTCTCTCTCTCATGGTACTTTTTTTAATCATATTTGGTTGAATCCTTACCCAACACATGTCCTTTTAATGGTTAAGAAGTTATTAACCCAAAGTTTCGTCTTTTCTCTAGGGTTCAACCTCTTCTCCCTAGTTTTTTAGAAAAAAAAATAACAGTGAGAACAAGAGGAGAGTTTTTTTTTCTAAATCATATTTGGCTTAATCCCAACCCAACATGTGTCCTTTTAACTGTGGTTAAGAAGATATTAATCCAAAGTTTTGTATTTTATCTACGGTTCAACCACTTCTCCTAGGTTTTTAGAAAAAAAAAACTTACATTGAGAATGAGAGGAGAGAGATCGAGTAGGAGGGAGAGAGAGAACACCTCTCGTGTGGTTTCCTAGAATTAAGAGGGTAGATATGCAAAAATCATCTATCTTGAATGTAGGATGGAATTTAAATGGGTTTGTGGTTTCCTAGAATTAAGGAAGATAGTTTTACAAAAATCACTTATCTTGGATGTAGGGTTGGATTTAAATGAGTTTATGATCTAACGATTAAGAGTCCACTGCTTACTAGAGTCTCCTAACAGTTTAGCTATTAGGAATGTTACTCTCTCTCTCTCTCTATATATATATGTGTGTGTGTGTGTGTGTGTGTGTGTGTGTGATTATACATGTTAGTATTTTCTTTTGTAGGTTGTTTTTTACCTCTATCTTCTCTTCCTTATTTAGTCATCCTTCTTAGGAAGTTCCTATTTCATCGATGGTTGCAGGCGATAGCGAGAGGAAGACAGCAAACAAGGGCAGCTCTATCTTTTCACCCTCCCTTTTATCTCGCTCTTTCATTGTCTTTCTCTATCTACAATTTCTATTATTAATTTACTATCACCATCTCTCTTTGCAAACCCTCAACAGCCTAACTCATTTCTTCGGACAGATAGATTCCTCTCCCCTTTTAGTCGACAAAATGGATTGTTCGTCAAGCCGCTCAGATCCTTTATAAATCTACTCTTTCTAGACCTTAATCTCTCATCTCTAACTCTACTCTTTCTGGACCTTAATCTCTCATCTCTAAATAAATGCATAAATCTACTCTCTATTTTTTTCAAAACCCTAGAATAAAATCATTGATTTAGTTTCTTTTTGTTTTTAAAGTGATTTTTCATTAAGATATTCCAACCCAAAACCAAACAGATTTCAGATTTTTTTCCCCACTTTAGTTGGACTCAGGCAGCTATTTGAACCTCCAAACAGTCCAAACAGTTTGATGGTTTAACCATACGGCTGAGACAGTCCGAGAACGGTTTATTGCTATTTACGGTTTTGATTGATATGTTAACCCTTTAATATGTCCGGTTGATGGTTTGACCATCCGGTCTATTCCCATATTTCAAATGAGTGCTTAAGGTTCTCTAGTTATTGCCAGAATTAGGGTGAACTCAGCAATGGTCGCTACTCACGAGGAGGTTGTCAAGGTGTTCACTAGGCCAACTGACAGCGGATTCTAGTGAAGCAGAAACAAGGGTCTCTCTTCTTGACCTTAAAATATGCAAAGACCAATTTGACTGAGAAGATGTAATTGGGCAGGGACCATCTTAGTAGCGGATGAGATTGATCATATTCCAAAGTTAAGGCTTACTCTCTCATAAGCTCAAAGAGGCTAATGGATGGTAGATACCCTGGCAAAAAGTGTTGTATATTCATATCAATATAATATTTGTTATTTATTAAAAATATAAGAAAAAGAAAAGAGTTCCTATTGTAAGTAGAAACAAAGTAAATCATGATGAAATTTCACATTCAGGAATAAAGAGAGACCTAATCAAGTGTGTTCAAGTTCAGATCTGGTTGTCCTTTTCATCAGGATTTGTGTTTTAACCAATAAATAGGTTAGTTAAGTCCTCCTCGCAGTTTATCTGCTAACAAACGGATATAATGCTTAAAGTACATAAAAGCATATGTTTCGTGTTATTGTTGTATTTTTCTTTTTCTTTTGCACAAGCATTTTAGCACCTTATATGCAAAACTGAAGCGATGCCAGCTTATTGATAGAGAATTTTTTTTTTTTTAATAATCAAGCTATGTTTGGATCCATTTTCTAGGGCCATTATGGAGACTAGAATATCATTGCAAAAAATGAGCATATTTTACTGCAAAGTAGTGAAATAATGAATGCCCATTAAACATAAAGAAGTAAAATAGTTTAGTGGCTAGTAATAGAAAGAAGGAAAAAAGTCAAAAAACAGATTTATATACAAAATTATATACAGAGAGTGACATATCTGGCTAGCTAGAAGAAGTTTCCGATACCTTCCGACACTTTTCCTTTTTCCCCTTTATTAAGGGAACTTTTTATACCCACTAATATTAAGTAGTATTTGCCCAATCTTAATTATTTGTTTTGTAAATAATGTTCAACTTTATGTGTCTTGGGAAACAACAACTAGGGGCAACTATGCAATCACACCTAAATGATCTCCCGCTCATACACTCAATTGCAAGCATTAGGGGTCCTGTTTAGGCGTAGCATTTGCCTAGGCAACGTTCTGGTTACATTGTTAGGGATTTTAGTAGACAATGAGCTCCTCTTGAATAGAAAGCTTTCAGGAGCACTCCATGCCACCTATGGTACCAGGGTGGTGAAATAGAGCTGGTAGGCGGCCCTCGTAGGTGAGGTTTCACGCTCTCGTGCATTCAAGAAAGTGGTGACAAGGAGTTATAGTTAGGAGTAGAATAGGGAAGCTAAAGATATTCACTCTATAGCTCCTAATAGTCTTAGCTACTAAAGAGCTGCTCTAGGATAGGGCTTCCCTAATGCTATTCCCTATTTGGGAATAGCGGGCAGTAAGACAGAATGGGATTCTAGGTAATGTATCCGCTTCCAATAGGAACATTGGGCATTTTATTGAGAGAGCATGTGCTATTAAATTCAAGGAAAAACTTTGTATCAACTTGTGCCAACTATAACTCGTTGGTTTGAAGTACCTCCAGTACAACTTCCTGATTATTAAAGGGTGGTGCTACCCCCATCATTTGATGACTACACAATACACCCCATCATTAAAATTTTCACATTTGCAATTTACAACCCAAGGTAGACAATAATGCTTTTTTTCAACCTTTATTCTTCATATTGTCTCCAACCAAGGACCCCAATTAGCTTGCCTTCTCTTGTCTCGCGCCAATATTCTTCACCTACTCCGGCAATACCACTTAGGTGCCCCAAGATAAGGTACACGCCTAAGTTTTGTTTCGATTTCTTAGTATATTAGCCATGGAGAAAGGTGGATGGTCAAATAGTACCCCTATTCCCCATGTCACATACATTTTGTTTGATCAATTTTTGGGGGAATCATGCTAGATCATGGTTACCAGAGCGAGAAGCATAAACGAGAAGCAGGAAGCGAGACTCAAAAAAGCCTTAGGAAACAGGAAGTGATAAATGAGATATATTCTCCTCATTCCCATTATGTTATTATGAGTAGCTATATCTTTGATTTAATCTTACATAAGATTTTTGTGAAAAAGTAGTTGCCTTAGGTTCCAAACCAATGATACTTGCTGAGGGTCTACACCCCTAGTCTATAGACTATGGTCTACCTCATCACTTCAAACATACAACTCCTTTTGATCATAAATGAGACGTGATGGAAACGAGCTTCTTAAGAAGTTAGTCCATCCGAGAAAGCGAGCTTCCTAGGAAGCGAATCTGTCTGAGGAAGCGAGTCTGGGAAACAAGCTTCCGGGGAAGCGAGCTTCCCACTCTGTACATAACTTCCCTGCAACTATGTGCTAGATACTCTTGATGGAAGCCCATTTAATATAAATTTTGTAAGAGTTTAGTTTGAAAAACTAATTTGCAGAGAGAGCAACATTTTTTTACTTTCATTTTCTCTTTGGATGAGAAATAATCCGGCCGATTAGCGACGAGAACAATGGGAGCACTAGCAGTGGCATTGGTGGCTAAAGTAGGTGTAGAAGATTGGTGGCTAGCGCTGAGAGAAAAGTTAAGTGGGTTCTTAGTTGAAGATGACAGGAAGAGAAACCATTGAAGACAAGGGCATTATGGTCCATTTTAGGGTGTAAATGTGTAAGTGGTAATAATGGGGTGTGTCAAATATTGGGGTGTGCCTAACACCACCCTTATTAGAATATTGCAATTTTTTTAATGATTTTTCTTGCTCGAAATTCTATATTTTCTGTTTATGCTTTTTGCATCAAAACATTTATTTAGTTTTTTACCAATAAAAAATCATTTATTTATATTAGTTATTGAAATGATTTAGTTCTCAACTTCTATATTGCTCAGTTTTTCTTTTTCTTTCTTCACTTTTTGTTTGTGTGTGCATGGGGAGATTCAAAAGAAGTGAGTGTTTGGATTCCTTACAATGTGATAGAAAACTAACAACCTTTACTGTTTATTGGTCAATGAACAGATAGCTGACTTGAACTCTTTGAGAGCAGAAATTCCCAAATTTGAATCCCATTATATCGACAATCTAGTTGGTAAATTATTAAATTACACTTCATGCGTTAGTCTGCAGGTTCATTTAATCTACCCAATTGAGTTGTGAGGCTATTCTTTCCACTGATTGCAGGGAGCGAAAACGCTTTCTTTGAGAGGTCACCCATCAACTTTGTTGATAAATTTTCATGCCCCATAATTCTATTCCAGGGATTGGAAGATAAGGTAAACATATCAATGACCTTAAGTTCTTGTGATTTTTCTTTTTTTTCATTTGCATGCAAATAACAGGGGATTGATTCATTTAAAAACTTGAAGACTCATTTTTTTGAAGATGAGTTACATCAGACTGAACAAGTGGGTTTAGTTACTTATTAAGGGTATAAATGTATATGTTTGTGCGAGTATGTGTGTGTGCATGTGTGTGTATTGGGTCTTTTAGAAACTCATGCAGTTAATGAATTATGTAACATTGCCTGGCACATAATTCCCTTAAATTTTGTTTAACTATCCTTCAAAAAATAGAAATAAAATATGTTGGTTATGGTGCTGACATATTGATTATAAGTTCTAACTATGGTACTTTTGTTACGATAAACAACTTAGACGTAGCTTTATGGCCATTTATAAAAATGTTGGTTGAGCATACTAAAATTTAGGAATTAATGTTTGTCACAATCATCTGCTGCTGACAATAACAATGGCACTAGTATTAAGTCAATACCATCAGTTGCTCGTTTGGACTTTTCTTTTTGATGAATAACGAGAATTGTATTAAGAAATTAGGGATTTCAAAAAGATGGGTAAATGAGCAAATTCTGAACAGAAAATCTCAAAATCACAAAAGAGGCTTAGGAATTGCAAAAAAAAAAACAATGACTCCATCTATACAAGAATCCAGCACTATGATGTCCAGGAAATCCTAGAGAGTATATGACCAACTACTCAAACTTCACCTAATAGAAGAGCAAAGTTTTGGCATAGAAGATTTAGATCCCTTGAAAATCTTGCTATTTGTCTCTCCAAATTCCTAAACAAACTGTATAGGGCAGCATTCCCCAATGAATATTTTCTGTACTGGCAAACCCTAGATCAGGTAATCCCAAATTTATATCTAGTTTCCATGGGAAAGGCCCAGTAGATGCCAAATAAAGAAAGAATAAGTTCCATATAGTCCAGGAAACCAGCCAATAGAATAAGAGGTGGTGCGCATCTTCTTCAGCCTTTTGACACATGCAACATCTATTCGGAATCGGCATCCCTTAGTTCCTCAAATGATCAAGGGTAGGAACCATTAACACTGTTGAGTGTTGACCATATAAAATCTTGACCGCCAAAGGGACTGGGACCTTCCAAATCGTCTGAAAACGAGGCTTTTCTAATAATATCTTCGTCCTCCTAAGGATGAAGCCATTGGCATCTCTAGTTGTGAAAATGAAATTTTCCTTTGCGTTTTCCTTTTAGACTCCATGGTCTTTAGGATCTGAATTTAAACGGAATACATCCAGCCTTTGCAAGAGAGACAGACATTCCTTCACCTCTTTATGTATAAGGTTCCAATAAAAGGATGGACTCCACGACGCAATATCTTTGTTCCTTCTGTTGAAGAGATCGCAAATTAGGACATCCTTAGATGGGGCAACTCTATAAAGTTTGGGCATCACTCCCAAAAACCCATCCCAGTCCAATCACTCTTCCCTGAATTAAATTTCATTTTTATAAAACCCACAATGAATCTTGTGTGCTCCAATAACTGATCCTGCACCTTCATAATCCAGTTACAAACCCCAACCCAATGCGAGTTAGAGACGCGATTAGGGCCCCCAATTACGACAGAAGTCTAGAACTTAGTCCCTACCACCTTTCCAAAACTGAAGCCCCAAAGCCGATTTCCCAGCAAGGCTTTATTCATAAACCGGAGCCTCCCTCGTGTAGCCCCTCTCCCTCTTGACCAAATAGGTACTCTTCATGTCCTCCATACCTTTCCATAAGAATTCCCCTTGAAGCTTCTCAAGTGTTTGACAACTAATCTCGGCATCTTGAAAATTCACATAGGTGAACGACAGAAAATTTCCATTGAAATCTTCCAAATTGTGCACCTTCTCTTGACTCTCTTAATCGGGTCTTAGATCCCTTTGTTCGAGGAAAGATTTTAAAAAAATCACTGAAACCGTTAAGTAACGGCTATTATGTATCGGTTTTGGCAAGGGTCGTAACATTACATTGCATGATACGTTATGAAAAGGTCATTTTTAGTAAAAATGACACTATTTGTTTGAATTTACTAAAAGTGACCATAAAATATTAGTTTGAAAAATGGTCATTTTTAGTAAAATGAGTTATTTATACTAGAAACGACACAAAAATGTCGTTTTTACTATTGACCTTTAATAGGATTTTAAATATAAAAAAATGTCATTTTACTATAAATAATAATAATTGGTGTGGTTTGTACTAAAAATGACACAAAAAACATTGACCGTAACCATCCTTATGTAATGGTAACGGTAGGTCCGTTACAAATGCAAAACCATTATTTTAAACCTAGGTTAGAGGTTTACCGCGATAGTAGGCAACTTTCTTGACCGGCAACCAAAACACAAGCACAATCTGCATATATTTGGATACATTTGGATTGATTTATGTGCAGTCCAAACTCCTAAGGGCAGCCAGGATGTTCGCAACCTACTCCTTGGAAGCAATCATGAACAACAACGTATCATTAGCATCTGGGAGATGTGTGATCCGAGGCCTTCTGTCCGAACCAAGAAGCCCCGACACGATCGAGATGTTCCGCTCCTGACATCTTATTAACTAAAAGCCTTTGCAACCACTATAAACAAAAGAGGCGATAGAGAGCAGCTTTGACGGAGACCTCTGGAACTATGGAATTAACCTTTTATGGGACAGTTAACCAAGATAGAGAACAAGGCCGACACAACACATGCTCTCGGATCCTCCTAACCTCAAACCCCATGCGGCCGAGCATATAGTCCAGACTAGCCTAATCAACATGGTTATACACCTTCTCTAGGTCAATCCGGCACAAAATCTTGCCCTTTCACCTCTTGATCCTTGAGTTTATGTACTTACCAACAATCAAGACCTATTCAATTGGGAACAATCTGGAATTTAGTTTAGTGACTCTTTTTTGGAAACTGCATCCTTGGAGATGACAAAAGGACAATTTCATCACATTTTTTACATTTAGGCATATTAGAATGAAGGATTCTACTTAAGTAAAGCCTTTAGCTTTGTGAGAAGGTTTTGAGATATTCCATTCTTCTTTCAAGGGTCATGTAAGATGACTCATAGAATTTAGACCTCAGGTCCTTGAGGTAAATAAGCATTATTTTATTATTATTATTTGTGCAGGGTGGGGGGAGGGGGGGTATGTAACCTGCTTGGAAGTGGGGTTTGTACCCAAATTTTGGTTGTCAATGGTTTTGAACCCATGTCCGATTATATTTCACAATAAGACTTAACCAACTGACTACTGAGCAAGCACCCGTTTGTAAATGAAGCTTGCATCTAGATTGTAATTTTGCTCATTTTTCATTCATATTGTACAGACATACTCAAGATGTCAACAATTTGTCATATACACTTACGTTCAACTCATAAAAAGACAAATGAACATAATCGTGGGAATTTTCCATTGTTACTAATTACGCGAATTCTACACCAGTAAAAGAAAATGGTAAAATAAACATCAATACTTTGTGGAAGTTGGAAGAAACATTTTAACAATTATCATACAATGAAAATGTTGGCAAGATGGATTGAATTTTATGAAATGGTAAAATAAGAATCAATACACGCTCAAACCTCATTGTATAATTAAATACAACCATTTGGAATAGGAAAAGTGACCTAAGCTGTCAAGCATGTCTAAAACTCCAAAAATCAAAGTAATACGTTATAAATTGACTATAGCGATGGTCATGAAGTAATACATTCAGAAAAATAGTGAGGGCACACCACAAGCTCAATTCCATATCAATCTATGTTGCGACTCGAAAAAAGATGAAAAAAAATGTGTCCCACATTTCCTGTAATTTCTAATTTCTTTAATTTTGAATTTAAAATAATGCTTTCAACTAAAAATACAAGTGACAAAGGTATTATGCAGTTATTATTATACAGCTATGATATACACATGCATTAATGTTAATACAAAATTTCCTAATTGATTCCTTCTTAAACAATTATGTTTTCTAAATATGATATATTCACAGTACAACAATTTATACTTTAAATTTTTGTTAAAGTAAAGGATAATAATAATAATAATAATGAAACGGTGTCCCTATAAAACTTTTTTTAAAAAAATAAATTTGCTTTTTGTACCCATATTATACGAGTTTAATACGAAAAACACGTTTAATATGCGTTTTATACGGGTACCGCCATTTTGAACTTAATACCAAACGGTGACCTTATAAATTTTTTTTTTAATTAATATATTTTTGTATGCATATGATACGAGTTTAATACAGAAAACGTGTTTTATATGTGTTTTATACAGGTATCACCATTTTGAACTTAATACCACAAAATTGTAGAAGTACACCATTTAAAACGATGACTCCCCCTCCCTCCTAAAATTTTTTTAATATGCATTTTAAATATGTATATAACACATTTTTGGTAACAAAGCATGTCTGTGCAACATAGGATATAAGAATTGTTTCATTTTGAAGCTTGTTGAAACCAACGCATTTTGGTCATCAACATACTGAAAAAGGATGGATCTTTAAAAACATAACTTATAGCTTCTCAACTTCTCAACCTAGATTATCCCCATCCCCTTGAGAGTGAATTCTTCGATCCAGGCTTATTCTTGCTCAATCCCTATCGGCTTTTGGGATGTAGAATTTGATCGATTTGTACTTTTTTAGTCTTGTCCAATGAGCTTGATGGTCTCATGATATAAATGTGCTACATTGATAGGCTTATGCTTCTATATGTATATATTCACACTTTTTAATTTATTTAAAGTTCCTAATTCCTATTTCCCGCTTGTAATCTATCTTACGATAGTAGAAAGAGGTAGAGAATGAAGAAAGAGAAGAGAAAGAGAAGAAAGTGATTAGGGTTAGAGAGCATAAAATTATTCATATCTCTCATTTCCTTTATATATTATTATTAAAGTAGAGAATTACACTTTTACCCTTATGTGTATACGCGTATTAGATACGGTACGCGTAATACTCACAATATAGCTAATAACATGAAATACCATGAATACCCTTATCAACACTCCCCCTCAAGATGGTGCATAGATATCTATCATGCTCATCTTGCCTAACATTTCAAGTAGCCGAGCATTGCTAACGGCCTTGGTAAGAACATCAGCTAGTTGATCATTAATCTTCGTATACGGAGTGCACACTTCACCTCGGATGATCCGTTCCCTGATAAAGTGGCGATCTATCTCAATGTGTTTGGTTCTATCGTGTAACACTGGGTTATGAACTATATTAATTGCTGCCTTGTTGTCACAGTATAAACTCGTAGGTCCTTTAATTGGAATCTCAACTCCTGAATAAGGATCTTTAGCCACAGTAACTCACATATACCATGTGTCATCGCTCGAAACTGCCTCTGCACTTGAGTGAGCAACCACTGCTTGTTTTTTGCTACGCCATGTGACTAAATTACCTCCAACAAATGTACAGTAACCGGATGTAGATTTTCTGTCATCTTTAGCACCTGCCCAATCTACATCTGTATAGGCTTCAACTCGCATATGCCCATGTCTTTTGAATAAGAGTCCTCTACCTGGAGATGACTTGAGATACCTCAAAATCATGTATGCTACTTCTAAGTGTGTGGATTTGGGAGCATGCATAAACCTGCTTACTATACTCACAGCATAGGCAATATTAGGCCTCATGAGAGAGAGATTAGTCGCCCCACTAATCACTGAAAACTACCAACATCTTGCAGGGAAACACTATCTATCTCATCCATTCTGTTCAATTGGGGTGTCAACTGGTGTGGTCCCAAGCTTTCCAGTTTTCAGTAAGAGATCTAGGATGTACTTTATTTGGGATATAAAGATACTATCGCGAGATCTAGCAACCTCTATTCCGAAGAAGTACTTAAGAAGACCCAGATTCTTGATCTCAAACTCACTTGCTAGATACTTCTTCAGTTGTTCGATCTCTGGATATTGCTTCAAGTAATAACTATATCATCTACATACACGATAAGGATGTAGTGTCATCCTTGGTGCGCCTGACAAATAATGTATGATCAGCCTGACTTTGTGAGTATCCCCTTCTCTTTACAGCAATACTAAACCTTTCAAACCAGGCTCTACGAGATTGTTTTAAGCCATATAACACCTTTTTCAACTTGCACACCTTTTCACTTCCTTCAAGGTAAAATCCTGGAGGTGGAGACATATAAACTCTTTCTTTCAAAGTACCATGAAGAAAAGCATTTTTGACATCAAGTTGGTAAAGTTGCCACGACTGATTTGCTACCAATGAAAAAATTACACGAATTGAATTCATCTTTGCTACTGGGGCAAATGTCTCCTGGTAGTCAATTCTATAAGTCTGAGTGTAGCCTTTGGCTACTAACCTTGCCTTATACCTCTCAGTGATCCATCTGCTTTGCATTTGACTATGAACACCCATTTACACCCCACGGGAGTTTTTTCTTAAGGAAGATCTACCATCTCCCAATTATTATTTTTGTCTAGCGCATTTATCTCTTCTACCACTGCTTCTCTTCACATTGGTTGGTTTAAAGCATCGGCGACAAAAGATGGAATGGAAATTGATGATAGTGATGACATAAACGACCTGTAAGACGGAGACAACGTTTTGTAGGATATTAAGTTAGCAATAGGATGTTGAGTACAAGACCTCTTACCCTTCCTGAGAGCAATAGAAAGAGTAGATTTATCAATAAACATTAGAGGCAAAGAATTACTTACAGGAAGGATTTTATCTCGATCATCCGAGGAGATGATTTAGTTTGAGTCCGTGTTTGCTTTCGCCCTTCTTTGGTAAACTTGAATCTCCCCATGTTTTCTAACATTCTCCTCTTGAGCAGCAGTAACAGAGTCATCAAAAGCTAATGATGAGGGAGATAGAACCGAAATTGTAAATGAAATCCTTCTCCCTTCACACTTACACTCCCCCTGAAGAGAGGAATGATTGAAATACAATGGAACAGACTCAAAGAATGTAACATCCAACTTAGTTCTGTTGGGGCCCATGATATGCATATAACAAACACAACAAAATATTTTGAGAGGAATCAGAAACAGAGGACTCTTAGGTTTTAAGAGTTGAGAGGGAGACTGAAAGTGCAAAACACGAGAGGGGAGTCGATTAATAAGAAATACAATAATTGTTGAGTGTTGTTTATCACCTCCGCTCCCGGGTGCCACGTATCGCACCCCATTTATCTCATGAACCTCTTATATTCATTGTTATTACTCTCTCCATTAGATCGGTCTTTTGGAGTAGTTAATTGTTAACATGGTATCAAAGCTCTGGTTGCGATTTGGTCACGGGTTCGATTCTTTTCACCCTTTGGGTGAGGGGGAGTGTTGTTTATCGCCTCCGCTCCCAGGTGCCACGTATCGCGCCCCATTTATCCCATGACCCTCTTGTATTCATTGTTATTATTATCTCCATCAGATCAGTCTTTTGGAGTAGTTTGTTGTTAACAGCAATTAGGGCAACTTCAGCTCAAAATTTTCTTAGAACATTACTCTGCATTAGCCAATAGGAGAGCACGAGTTACCTCCAATAGATGACAATTTTTTTTTTCAGCAACACCGTTCTGTTGAGGGCTGTACGGACAAGAGTATTGATGTTCTATCTCATTTATAGTCAAATATTCGGTCAACCCCCCACATATATACTCTCCCCCTTGACCAGATCGAAGAATTTTGATCCTTTTGTCAAATTGTGTCTGAATTAACATATGAAATTGTTTGAAAATAGTAGACACCTCATCTTTTGATTTCATGAGATAAATTCATTTATATTTAAAATAATCATCAACAAAACTCACAAAATAACGATAACAAGAGATAGAGGTAACAGATGAAGGTCCCCAAATATCAGTATGAGTAATATCAAACACAGCGGAACTTCTATTAATTCAAGGAGAAAAGGAAGCACGATGATGCTTTGCAAGTTCACACACTTCACAATGAAAATCAAACATAGAGAGAAACAAATAAGTTTGGAAACATAATGTAAGCACCCAATTTTTACACCCTGCTCACCTAAACCTAGGTCTAGCCCAAGCCTAGCCCTAGCCCAAGCCCTAGGCAAGGTCCCATGGGCTCAAGGCCCCTTTTCAAGTCCCAAATTGATAAAACCTTGTTTGTGGGCCCAAGCATGGGCCCATTAAGCCAAATCTAAGGTAGGACCCACACTACCTCTTTTAAAATTCAAATTTTGGAGCCAATTCCCAAAATGAAAAAAATATTTTTGCCTTCCCCACACATGTGGTGGTTGGGCCCAAAATGGGTAGTAAAATAAAAAAATAAAATAAAATAAAAACCAAAAAATATAAGTAAATTTTTTTTGAAAAAAAAAATATATTCAAAAAATAAAATAAAATTTTGAAAAAGAAAAAAAAAGGGATTTGATTGGGCACCAATCCCATGTGGCAAGGCCCACATGTGGATTGGGCCCAATTCAATCAATTGGACGATTGAAGAAAGTAAAAAAAAAAAAAAAAACAATTTTTTTTAAATGGCACTGTTCATCGTCCCTGCCAAAGGGACGAGTGAACAGGCCACGCCTGCTCATGCTCTCCTGTCGCCCTGCCCTTCTCCAGGACATGTCCCCCACGCCTCTCCAAGCCCTATCCATACTCCCCTATTCCCCTTCTTCCTCTATTTAACCCAAACCGTGGCCATTGCGCAAAGGAGGGTTTTTTTCAAAAAAAAATTACAGACACCTTCCCACCCCATTCCAGTCTTTATACCCCATACATTCGAGTCATACACACCCCCCTACTAGCCACCGAAACTCTTCCCAAACTCCACATACCTGCACCACCCTCTCCAGTCTCCCATAAAGCTTCACTGTAGCCACTGTTCACGGGGAGAGTTTTCAAAAAAAATTCGGTCACCTCCTATCACTGGCCCAACCTTCAAACTCCACCCCTTTGGTCCTAGGACATCCCCCTAAGTCCATAACAGCCCCCCATTTGGTGTGCAACCACCTCATACCACTGTTTAAAATTTTTTTAAAATTACAGTGCTTCCCCCATTCCGACCAGCCCTCCCATCCACCTTAGGCAAGCCCTTAAACCTTTCTCAAGCATACCACTACCTCTATACCACCTTAGGTTTCACCATCTACCAACACAACCATAGCCACTGTTCAACTGGGAGGAGTTTTTCAAAAAAAAATCTGTTAAAAGCTTTGGTCCGCCTACGTTCCATCCAATAGCCGTTTCACCCCTAATTCTTCACCTAAGAAGATCAAAAACAGCATCGGTTGCTGTCCCAATCCTTCACAACCTCCACAGCACCACTTGCAGCCCCCTACAGTCGCCGCCACAGCTCAACCGTGCCCACTCGCAGCTGCTCCACCACGTGTTCCAAGGGTATACTACCCCTTTCTTTTTCTTTCTTTTTGCTGCTATTATTCTCATTGTAAGGGACCCCTGGTCCCATTCCAGGGGTCCCCATTTTGTGTTTTTTTTAGTAGCTCAAAAAAAAAACAATAGGCGGGGCGTCTCTCTTTGATGCGTGGCCACGGGCACACGCCCCCACCACCATGGGCCCCCGTTCAAGGTCGTCCATAATGACTGGGGGGTCCTCAATCCATGAGGAACCCCCTGGTTCTTCTGGTTTTACTGTTCAAATAAGCCAAAACAAAGTTTTAAAAAAAAAATTTCAAAAAAAAATCGTTTTCAGGCAGCCGCCTGTAACCCCGGTTTAACCATGGTTAGGCTAGGCCTTGGTCGAAACCAAGGCCATGGTTAGACTCCCCACACTACGGGCTACCCCCCTGTAAATTTTCGGCCCTTAATTCATCCGTTAACCATAGTTAAATCGACCCCAAAGTGGGGTCGACAGTGTAAAAATCTGTGCGACGAGGCGACTTTGGGCCTCTGTGGGGCCCACATCCGGCCTCCCCTTGGGCCCCACAAGGGCCCAAATTGTTTCCCTCATAGCAAGCTTCATGACCATGGTCTCGGATTCCCCGGGGGTTGAGTCAATCAGCGGCAAAATTTCCGCAAAGTTTGGAAACAAATCTGTTTTGGTGGAAATCATCATTTTATGTGGTGTTTTTAGGGGCAACTTTAGGCCACTGTGGGGCCCACATACGGCATCCCCTTGGGTCCCACAAGGGCCCAAATTGTTCTCCACATATCAGGCTACCCAATGGTGGTCTCGGATTCCCACGATTCCCCCGTTAACCATAGTTAAATTCATGTTAACTATGGTTACAAATTTGATGAAAATTTGGAGTTTTTTGCAATTTCAAATATTTGTGGGGGCCCAGACCGGGTAGGAGGCCAGTCTAGGCCCTGCCATGAACCTTGGACCCACTTTTGCTTCAGTCGGCCCCTTAACCATGGTTAAACTCACCCGTGGTTAACATTTAACCATGGTTAAGCGGCCCATGACCTAGCAAAAATTCTGGAAAAAGCATCAAAAAATCATAAATATTACATGGAATCCAGAAATATCTTCAATTTCATTTTTTACTGTGGTTAAGACACTTAATCAGAGTCGACCCCATTTTTGACCCTTAACCACGGGTAAAAAATCCTGACCCGGAAAAAATCTGGAAAAATGCTCAAAAAATCCAAAATATTAGGAGAAACCCAAAAATGGTCTCTTTTGACCATTTAACCATGGTTAAGACCCTTAACCATGGTGACCTCCCCTCCTTAACCGCGGTTAAGCACCTTTGACCGTTGGGAAAAAATCTGAGAAAATCCCAAAAAAATCAGAAAAATTCAAAAAGACCAAAAAAATCTGATATTGGACTTTTTTAACCATGGTTAGCACCCCTAACCAAGGTTAATCACTTTCTTAACCTCGGTTAGCAACCCTAACCCTTGGTTAAGACACCCTGGGCCTACCGGGCCTCACTCCTCGGCCTACCGGGCCAAACCCTAGCCTACCGGGCTCATCCTTGGCCTACCGGGCCTAATCTCGGCCTACCGGGCCCAAACTAGCCTACCGGGCTTCACCCTTGGCCTACCGGGCCCAACCCTAGTCTATCGGACTTACCTTAGGCCTACCGGGCCCAATACCAAGCACTCGACCAACTCGGTCAACCACCCCTAGCCTCCCGGCTAGACCCTAAGCCACCTTTGGTGCACACACACATACCCCTAGCCTTGGCACAGGCTCATGTGCCAGAACTACGCTCGGTCTGATTTCACCCCTATGTGAGTACGTAGGCAGCCCAACCCGGGTTCGACCCTAGTCTAGATTTTCTCCTTCTTAGATTAGCATTTTCTTAAATACTTAAGGCATTTGATTAAAAATTGAGATTAGTTTGGCTTAATCCTAGCAAGTAGGGAACCACTGAAAAGTGGAAGTGCCGGGGTGCCTAACCCCTTCCCCGGACTTAACCGAACCTCTTACCCTGACCTCGGACCGCAGACCAAGACCTTATCCAAATCCCGGGGACTTATCCCTTCCGAATGAATAGGTGGCGACTCTTAACTCAACCCGTGAGATGCAAACCAGGGTTCTCCCGAAACCCGCGCTCACACATAATCTTTAAATACTGAAAGGAAACATGACCAAAACGAGCATACCAACACAGGACACACTCTTTATTGACACTACTACTACTATTATACGACTGAAATGCTCGAGGAACAGTGGGAGTCGCATTCAACAAATAGAGGTCAGCAGCTTCACGGCTCGTACCAATCGTCTTCGTCGTTAGCAAGTCCTGAAAAACACAGTAAGAAGGAAAAAAAGTGACACTACAATTCAATTTTTTTGTAAGAGAACTAACAGATAGAAGATTTGCTGCAAATTCAGGAACATGGAGAACATAAGCCAAATACAAGTGGGAAAGAATATTAACGTCTCCCTTTCTAGCGATAGAAGAGAGTGTCATCTGTAATTCGAATTTTATCTCTACTAGAACAAACAGAACAAGTAGAAAACAAAGAGGGCATACTAGTCATATGCTCAGAAGCACCAAAGTCAACTATCCAGGAAGGACTCGAAGAAGTAGACACATGGTGAGCATAATCGACGATACCTGACTGAGCAAAGGTAAAGGTGAAGGTAGCAGATGGGTCATCTAGTTGTGCCATGAAGCGTCGAATGTTCTCTATTTCGTCCTTAGAGATAGAGATCATATCCGTGTGGAAAATATATCCTGTGAGGTTTCTTGAGGTGCCCGAGTAGCTGAAGAAGTAGACAAAACCGAACCAGTAGCATCTCCTATAGAGGCATTATGAGCAATGGAAGAACCTTGTTTGTTGAGGTTTTGTGGTCGACCAACCAAATCCCAACAGTTTTCTTTCGTGTGCCTCCTTCGGCCACAGTGATCATACTTTAACTTATCACGGTCTTCTGGGCGAACATAGTTCCTTTGTAGTTGTTGGGCCCATTTCTATTACCCCTTTGTTCCATTGTGGAAGAAGCTAGGGCAGACCTCTTATTACCCACAACAAGTGTTATGGTAGTCCTCTTGGTTGCTTCACTCTGAACATAAGCATAAATATGATTCAGGGATGGTAACTTATCCTTACTAAGGATTCGTACCCTTGCCAACTCGAAATTCAGTTTTAGTCCCGCAAAAAACTCAAATTCTGGTTCGCTCGACCTGTTTTTTGTAGAGAGCTCTATCCTCAGATCATAAAGGCTGAAAAATCTAGTAGTGATCTAACTCTTCCTATATACTGCGAAGATGGGCAAAATACTCTGCCAAAGACGTATCACCCTGTCGAAAATTAGCAACTCCCTAACTTAGCTGATAGACACAAGCAAATATTCTCCGTCTGAGAATAAGTCTAAGCTACCGAATCTCAAATCTCTTTTGCGGTGTGAAGAAATAAGAACCCCCTACTAATCTGTGGCTGCATGGAGTGAAGTAACCATGACATGACAGTCAAGTTTTCAGACTCTCATTGCTCATACTCTGGAGCATCTTCTTTAGGTTCACAAATTTTGCCATTAATATTTCCCAACTTCCGATAGATATTTTTGCCGATTGAGACCATTCAAGATAATTTTGCCCATTCAATTTGACTGTAGTAATATGAAAATTAGGATTGTCCATAGGAGGATTACTCACATTGGAAGTCCGAGAAGGTGGCGAAGAAACATCCGGTTTTTCTAAAGTCGACAACGATCCACTACTACCTCCATTAGATCAAGCATAAAAAAATGAAGAATCCACTTAAGATCAAACTCTAAAAAATATCTCTATACGAATCTCGTTGCTAGAAAACACTAATCTGTATTTTTTGCTGAATTTTTTTCTATTCCTACAAAAAGTGTCATAACTTTCTCAAAACAACTCCAAATCGCATGAAATTTGATTCTAAAATTCTGTAAAATCAAGACCTATAAAACATACCTTTATAATCGAGATCCGATGGCCATCAATGCGTCAGATGATGTCAGTCCGTACGAACGCTAACGTCATCCGACGTCAGATTTTTTCCTCCCTTTGTTTGGTTCTCTTTTGTGCTCTTTATTGATCCCTTAGATCAGTAGCCTTTGATACCAAGTAGAAAGGTAGAGAATGAAGAAAGAGAAGAAAAGAGATAAGAAAGTGATTAGGGTTAGAGAGCATAAAATGATTCATGTCTCTCATTTCTTTTATATATTATTACTAAAGAATAGAATTACACTTTTACCCTTATGTGTATTACGCGTATTAGAT
The DNA here is from genome assembly GCA_015143295.1 of Tetracentron sinense. Taxonomy (NCBI): domain Eukaryota; kingdom Viridiplantae; phylum Streptophyta; class Magnoliopsida; order Trochodendrales; family Trochodendraceae; genus Tetracentron; species Tetracentron sinense. The sequence continues at coordinate 4,026,419 of CM026552.1, forward strand.
AAGGTACGCATAAGACTCACAATATAGCTAATAACTTGAAATACCATAAATACCCTTGTCAATAGAGATATGCTAGTATATATGCAAAGTACTGATTGGTCGATAGAGTAACCACTTTGTGTCATTTACATATGTTAATCTTATCTTATCAATCAACCTAGTACATGGGTTATGATCCATCCATTGTTATGCGGGAACATAAGGTATGGTGATAAATGCTCAAGTAATAGTTTAGGTAAGTCGCACAGACAAGGGTTTCGAAATCCTACACAGATGTGAAATAATGGGTGTTTGGATTTGGTAAACGTCCAAAAGTAGGATTAAGGACATGAGGGATATTTAAGTTTTGAAAAAGATTATATTTAAAATTTTATATGAAGAATGCGTTGAGAGATTTTAAATGAACAAATTAAATATAAGAACATAAATTATAAATAAATAAAAAATCTATAAATGAAGATATTTAGATTTTTAAGTCAAATAAAACATAAATTATTTTTTAACATATAACTAAAAATAATTACTCTATTACTCGATGACTATTTTGAGTAGTAAACAAGCAATGATTTAATTAGATATCAATCTATGAAGGATCATGCATTACAAATCATCATTCATCAAACAGTATAAGACATATCAGTGGCCGAATCCATGGACATGCGACTCGAGTGCAGAATCGAACAGTCCATGCTACATATAGTAATTAATGGTCTTGTATGATATCATGGATAATATAATTTGTATTGCGCAATAATCACTAAAAAATTGTGAGGAATCCAATTTGGATAAACAACAATCACTAAACAATGAGTAATGTATTTAAACAATACTCTATAGCAATCATTTTAAGTCCCAAACCATATTATAAGGTGAAGACAATTTAATACACCTTAAAGCAAGTCGTGTGAGTTGCCAAGCCTATAGTCCAATTGCCCAGTACCCTGTGCCTCAACTTTGAAATTGTTGGTTTGATCCTAGCTTGAATGTAGGAATATGAGCTCTTTTGGTTTTATATATAAATATGTGATTCTAGTAGTATATCAATAGCCATTTTTTTTTCCCAGAAAGGATGAGCAACAGCGCTCGCTGTTGTGCTGCCGCCTGAACGTGAAGAAATTGTGCCCTGTCACCAACATACATGCATCCAGTCTTGATGTAACAGTGGAGCATGTGTATGGACTGATGTGGCACCATTTCCTCCACATTTGGGCAACAGCCAGCGCTGTTGCACATCCTTATTCATCTCTGGGGTAATTTGGATGTAAATAAGCTCCAAGATTGTGTGATACATTTTTGGTGTATATATGACTGTCACAGATTGTGGCACCTGCTCAATCTCGTAAAATCTATCTGGCCTTAAAGGAAAAGGGGCTTCCTGTTGCTCTGGTGGAGTATGAAGGGGAGCAACATGGATTTCGCAAGGTATGTACTATTTCACAATCTTATTCCCAAAATCTGTATTCATGACAGCAACAACAGCACTGATCAAGTCATTCACAGGCTGAGAACATAAAATTCACACTGGAGCAACAAATGGTTTTCTTTGCTCGTTTGGTGGGACATTTCAAGGTGGCTGATGAAATCACTCCAGTCAGAATTGATAACTTTGACTAAATGTCCCTCAGAAAGCTCGCAGATCTGTTCATATTGCTATAACTCTAGATGAAATAGTATTATCCCCAGCGAGTTCTTTGGCACCTTCACAAGAATGGATGTCTCATTTCATATTCGATGGTTCATATCGTCTTTTACCAATTTCATAAGGTCGTGCATCAGACAATGTTGTGTAATTGAACCGTAACCAATAGTTTGTATGGAATTTCTGTTATCAATCATTTGCAACAGGTCTTCAGTGTGAGCATTTGCAAGTATTAAGTAGCCCAGAAAGGCTTGAAGCCCATAACTGTTTTTGTAGCCATTTGTAATTTTAAATTACCACCAGGATCATGACATCAGTGTCCTTGCTTATAATCCAAGGATTAAAACAATCCAAGCATAAGATAAATAACTTCATGGCTAACATATGTATATACCGAGTATGCAAAGAAGCATTAGATATAATCTAGGCTTATGGAAGAACCTGAATCTCATAATCTCCTCTTTTAGGAATGCAGATCTGTATTTATCTGATACCTTTCTTTGTCGGTGTCAGAAAACGTTTGGGCGATGATGAAGATGGAATTGCCATATTAACTGCTTTGTTTGCTAATCTCTCACCCTCTCGTGTTTGGGGTATTGTGAAATTTATGCCATTCTAACATGCTGCTCAGGACATGGAGCAAGAAAGCATGAAGAGTTCGTGAAACCTCACTTTCTATATATATATATATATGTTACAAGTCCTCTCTCTCTCTCTCTCTCTCTCTCTCTCACACACACACACACATTGCATCAATGGTTGAACTTTCTCTCTATGGGACTGGATCCCCTCTAAGAGATGGGGACACCTCCGTCATCCTAGCTAAGTGGGCTGGCTTTGGGCCCTAGTTATGAATGGTTTGGAAACAGAATGTGCTTGCTTACTTGTATGCGCATCAAATGTGGGACCTAGCTATATGTATAATGCGAATTTGCAATGGTGGTCATCAAAAGGGTGTAGACAACATTTGATGGTGCGTGTTGCTTTCAAGTAGTTGAGTTTCAAATTCAATTTTCTTCGATGGTTTATAAGTGAAGGTATCATTTTCACTTGCAGGCAAGCCAACATCTTTATTAAGTATCTTGATTAAGTGCACAAATACCCGTTTATTCTGGTCAAATATGGTGTCTGCTTGTCAATATATAATAATGATGAGAGGGAGAGAGAATATATTGTTTTCGAGGAAAATCTTAGGGCAATTGGGAAAAGGCCTAATGGGCTTTGAATGTGGACCTGTCACTTTATAGGACGGTTAGGTTTGACTCGATTGATGCTAGTCCAATATACAAACTTCCAAATTCTCACCATGATAGGGATAAGGGTTATTACTTTTCCTTATTACCTTAAGAAATGTATAAATTGTTACTTCCTCCTTTTGAAAAAATTATTTTCTTAATATGTTTAAAGGGTAACAATGCCAAGCAAGGTTTTTAATTTTGAAATTTGTGACAATTTCGGTTGCCAACCCGAAACCGAAATCCCGAAAAATTGCGGGATTTCGGAAAATTTTGAAATCCGAAATATTAATATTTTATTAATTATATATATTTTTTATTAATATATATATATTAAAAAATAATATTTTATTAAAATTTTATATATTTATATAAATATTATTATTTTATTTTTAAAATTAATATATAAAATTTTGAAATTTCACAAAATTTCAGTAAAAATTTCAGAATATTTCGGAATATTTCAGAATTTTAATTAAAAAAACCTATTTAAAAATAAAAAATCAGATTTTACTCGAAATTTCTGAAATTTCGGTCGAAATCTGATTTTCGAAATAAACCCAGTTTTGATGTTGTTGGGGTTGCCCGAAACCGAAATTTCGTGAAATTTCAAGAAAATTTAAATGAAATTTCAAACCTTGATGCCAATTGTTGCACCCATAACGAGAGTTAAAAAGAAATTTTGAATTCAGCATCCCCTGTAACAGCTATGGTGGGGAACCCACTTACATTAACAATTATCGAGTGGGCGACATGAAATTTGAAAGTCATTTTCACTTGTATGATTTTTGGGACCTCTTTCTTAAAGGAAAGAATTTGATGGATCTTGTGGTCTTGCTCGCGTATTGAAAAGAAATCTGGGGTGGAAAAGAAAAGTCTTTCTAGAAATAGCTTTCTTCAAAAAAAAATTCAAAGAAAAACTTCCGCTGATTAGAGGATTATTTTCATCAAAAGGTTTAATTTTTCAACATGCCAAACATGGAAAAGTAAATTTTCCTTGATGATTATTCTGTGCACATGTTTTCCTTCCAAACAGCCAATCCACCTTTATATGGTCCTATCTACGAATTCTGGAGAGCAATTTTTCTCTTGTGAAAGCAAAAGCTTTCTTTCATGTGGGACCATCCTCTGTTGGACTTGGTTTGTTAAGTAGAATTGTATTAGGGTCTCCTGGGGAATGTAGCTGGAAAACATAATGATTCCAGTCTTCAAGGTACTGCCTAAGGTGCATAACAGTTCATGGATGGTGGTGAGGATGGTTTTCGTTGAAGTCATTTTACACATGGATTGGAAACAACTTCTACCAATTTTTCTTATGACCCTATGTTTTGATCAAAAATAAGTGTATGGATCTATTTTCCCTGTAACACAGAAAATGTTTTTTTTTGTAGAAATAACTCCCTGTACTAATTTTCAAAAAATAATGAGGACAAAGTAGTAATTTTATTTAGGAATGCTAGCCCTGACAGCTCTAATCCTAACCGTTTATAATTGAGATAGACGGATAAGATTTGGGAGTACACTTTGGGAGTAGCCCTAGACTAATTATTGGGAGAAAAAAAAGAACTAAAACAAACATTTTCTATACTTGATACCATTCCAACCAACCCTCATGTTTAGCGCAGTGGCTGAAGGACGAACCATAAACCCGGAGGTCTGGGATCCCCTTACCCTTCCAACCAAAAAATACACATATTTTCAACACGCAATGTTTTGCGCATATTTTAGGATTTCCTCTCACTGGGCTAGAGTAAACCAAAAAAAAACAAATATTCTCCAGCTAGCCACGTGTCCCTTTTTAACTCATTTTAATTTTGGTTAAGATTCAATACTCTTAGGGTTAGAAAATATAACCTTGATTTTAAGAAAATAAAATCACATAAAAGGGTTAAAAATTTTAACCGGAAGGGTGTTAGAGAAATACTATGGCCCAACCTCTCCACCTGGCTATGCGTCCCTTATTAACTCCTATTAATTGTGGTTAAAATTCACTAACCCTTATAATTAAAGAATCTAACTTTGGTTTTTAAAAGAAAAAATTAAAAAATTTAACCACGTATTAAAACTGTTAACCAAAGTTAAAGGGTGTTAGAGACTAAATTACTATGGAGAATGCTAGTTTCATTTGCATAAATTATCAATCCCTATTAAATAAAATGAAAAGTCAAACTACTTTTCTTTTAACCTTCGGTTTTTAGAAGAAAAAAAAAAAAAAACCTTAGTTAAAAGTTCTTAAACAAAAACTATTAATCCCTAATTAATAATTAAAATGAAAAGTCAAACTACCTTTTTTTTAACCTTGGTTTTTTAGGAAAAAAATTTTAATAATATTAACCCTAAGGGTTAAAAGTTCTTAAACAAAGTAAAATATTTTTAAAAAAATCAAGGTTATATTATAGAATCCTAAGGGTTAATGAATTTTAACCACAATTAATAAAAATTAACAGGGACATGTGTTGACTTGTGGGTGCGATTGAACTGGGTAATCGCCATTAGCTGTGATTTGATTTCGTTTTCTGGTGGCAGGTCTACTTGGAAGTTAGTTGGAAATGCATGAATATGCATGTCAGCCGCATGGTCAACCTCAATAGGTGGCTAATAGAAATGAAAACCATCTTAAATTTTGGAATTTGAATGCCCATCTTTCGGCTGCAACCGTAGCTGCTGACAATGTTAGGTATTCCCTACCATGACATGGGAACCTTGGTTAGGTATCCCTACCAAGGGCGAAGGGACTCACTCAAAGACTCGTTGATGTGAGAGTCGCAGATTGAAGAGTCAATCCAGAAAATAAAACAAAAAATTGCGGGTTCCAAACGAGCCTCACTGGATAGCTCCACATTAGACTTGACCAAATGTTTCAAGTTTCAACAAAACAAAATTGTTCATTGTAATGGGTAAATTTCGTAAAAACCTAAGTATGGTAGTAACGAGCTCGTCATCGGTGTGGTGTTATCGTTTGAACTTATTTCCGTCGTCTCTTCGACGACGGGCCCGTGGTCTCATAGACGACGATCACGTCTTCGTTTCGACGACGGGCCCGTGGTCTCTTAGACGACGATCACGTCCTCATTCTGACGACGTACCCGTTGTCTCATAGACGACGATCACGTTTTCATTCAGACAACGTACCCGTCGTCTTATTGTCAGCGACCCCGTATCCCAACACGTAATGAGATTCGGCGCTACTGTTCAGTCGCCTGGGACTGATCCTACCTCTACGATGGTAGGTGGGAAACACTGTCTTGGCATTAAATGCAGCATTAAATGTCATTTAATGCCAGTCACCTCGGACGAGTTCCTACTCTTTGTCTGCTCTCTTTTGTATGCAGATACGCGTGCAGTACGAATGATCGGGAGATCTATCTAAAATGATTACTAAAGTACATATCAGAGATTTGAGGTGTGCATGGACATCCATGGGTGCCCATGACCATGGCAGGGGTGGCCTATAAAAACCTGTGAAAAACAGTGTGAAGGGGACGGAATTTTCAAGAGCTAAGACCCTCAAATTCTTTGTATTATCTTACTGTTCATCATCTTCTACACCTACTGACTTTATCATCGGAGTACAGGTCAGGGTGCCACACCCTCCACTCCAATCTTCTACCGGTAAATCAGAGCGTAGGAGGAGCTGCTGCTGACGCGTGTCCTTTCGGTAAATTCCCCTCACATTCATTAAAAGAACTTTGGCGGCACACTCTCCTTTGTCAAGTCCTTGGTCCTTAGTCCTAATAGCGCGTTCAAGCGGTAGAAATCGTCTCTCTCCCACCGAAATGTACTTGGGCTTAGCCCTTAGGGTTACTCTCTTGAACCAGTCTTAACTCTTTAAGGAGCAGCTCTTGATAAGGAATGTTAACCAATAAATCTTGACAAAATGTTGTTGGCTGAGATTATTTACACATTTGACCGATTATTAGTCACATCTAATCCTGTAGGATATGGGACTGGTTTTGGATACCTCACACCCTATCTAGAAGATCCTCTATTTGATGGATACAGGCTTGCCCCATTGGTTGAGTGTGCATGGCGCCACTCACTTGACTCCGGATCAAGTCTCGGGAGGCTGTCATGTTGAAAAATCTATCCAACCACTAACTTTGAACGGATACTATTCTTGCTAGGATACTAATCTTGCTAACTGGGTCGATCACAAAAAAAAATTATCCCCTTTGCAAAGAACCCATGTCAATATAATAAGATAAAAAAATCATAAATGTGAGTGCAAATCTTCTAGAAGGAACATACGACACTTTTGATATTCAGCTCACATAAACCAAAAATCCAAAAATTTTGGTGAAACTTGAAAGTATTATATTTGAAGAATTTTGTACTCTATAAAATAATATAGTTTTAGATATTGAGAAAAATTAGGTATGAAAAAATAAAAGTTCTAAACTTTAAAAATATCACCAAAAGAAAAGACCCTAGAAGACTTTTCCTTAGTAAGTAAAATAATTTGCTTCAAGTAAAATTATTCAAATTATTCGAATTGTATGATTTTATAGACATACATAACTCAAATATAATAAATTGAAAGCGCTTTTATCACATAAATAAATAACATAAATTTTAAGGTGTCCTAAAAAAATCTATACATTTTTTTTTTTGGGTTAAAGATATCATTTAACACGCTCTAAAACACACACAACACCTATGGTAGTCACTATAAGGGTGAATGCACGATATCACTCTAAAAGGGCTGACTACCAACAAAAAAATAATATTAATAAAGGAGTGGATTGATGCTCTAATAATGTGTCACCATCGAATGGTCCAAGGTTGTCCTATGACCGAGTTTAGATGGGCAGTCCTTTGTGTCTTAGAAAATATGGGGCCCAACTTTTATTGACATATGGAGTCCACCTTTATTTGATACGGATGTAGGGCCAACTGTTTTTAAGACACAAATGGCCAACAACGGACGGCCCATCCGAACTCTCTATCACCTTATCTAAGTACCATTTCTCAAAAAAAAAAAAAATTGGGTATGTGTTTTAAAGGAAAACCGTGGCCCGTTTCACTGGCACCTTGCGGTGTAGTTGCCTTCACCAAAAACAAAACAGAACCGTCTTATTCTGATGAAAGATATGACAAATCTATGTCATTATTTGAGAGGGCAAATGGTCTGAAGGACCCTCCACTCCACACCTAATTTTTAATTATAAAACTCTAATTAAGTAAGTATACCTTAATAATGCTAAATTAATTTATGAAGTTTTGTAAAAAGATTATATTAGAGAGGCATGTGAGGGAGTAGTTGTCTTTTTTTATTGATTATATTATTATCGACGTTAGCCTTTTTTTTTTTGGTTAAGGTAACAACACCACAAGGCTCACTCCCTCACAAAACTCACGGAAAAAATGATGAGGATCCTTCCAGAAGAATTGGTTGCTCTCTCATTTTGGTGTCTAAATTGACGGTTTTAATATTATATATATGAGATAAAATATATATCTTCATATATACCTGTAACTGTAGGATTCGGAGATCCAATGATTATTATCAAACTACTTCCTCTGTGGGAGAGAGTCTTTTGGGAAATGAGATTTTTTTAAACCCCCCCCCCCCCCCCCCCTCTCTCTCTCTCTCTCTCCTCTCTCTCTCTCTCTCTCTCTCTCTATTTTTGCTACCATATTTGACATTTTTATGCTAGTGGTTGAGTTGTTGAGACATAATCCACTATGGTTATAATTAGCCCAGGGGAGTCCGATTATGCCCTTGAGATCACCACGTCCCTTTCGACACCCCTTAACTGTTGTTAAGATTCATCCACCCCTAGTGTTCACTCACCTATCCTTGATTTTTAGGGGGAAAAAGTACTATTTTTTAACCCTAGTTAAAATTCATTAACTCTTAGGGTTAAGAATTTTTAAATATTTTTCTAAAAACCAAAGATAGGTGGGTGAACCCTATCGTTGGATGAATCTTAACCACAATTAAGAAGTTCAAAACGGACACGCGGTGACCTCAAGGGTGTAACCGGACTCCTCAATCCGGTTATAACTGTAGAGGATTTCATTCTTTATTAATAGTGGTGGAATGGAGTGGGTTAGGGAGTCGTTGAAGTCTGTTGGTAGTTCCATGTCATTGTGTTTTTAATTCTTTTTAACTATGGTTAAGATTTTCTAACTCTTAAGATTAAACAATTTAATATTTATTTTTTAAAAAAATATAAATCCAGGGGTTAAAATTTCTCAACCAAGGTTGAATAGTTAAAGGGGCTTTGTGAGTGTGATTGAACTCTTTGCGAAACTCTTTGCGACCGGACAAGATTGAAACCTTGGGCAATTTGATGGGATCCGGACCTCGGAGTATATATATGTCAATGGTCAACCTCAAGTCTATTTTTATCTTCTTTATCATTACTATTATTAAGAGGATTCCTCCGTTCAAAACATTGATCGATATTTGTATTGATTTCAAAAATGCCCTTGGCTTCTATCTATCTATTACAATATTACTCCCCTTAAAAAGTAGACTAATTTGTGCTAAATTTCCAAATTACCTATATCATAATCATGTATAAAAGATAAAAATTTCATTGAATGTTTGATTAATTTTCATATTACCCCTTATCCATCTATATTAGACTTGGAATTTTATACGGTTATACACTCCTTAATTGTGGTTAAGATTCACCCACCCTTAGGGTTCACCCACCTATCTTTGGTTTTTAGAAAATATATTAATTTTTTTTAATCCTAGGAGGTAATGAATTTTAACTACGGTTAATAAATTATTTTATATTTTTTCTAAAAACCAATAATAGGTGAGTGAATCTTAACCATAGTTAAAATGTGTCAAAAGTGGCATGGCCACCTCAGGGTGTAACCGGTTTTGGCAAAACCGGTTACAACTGGAGAAGATTACATCCCCTTAACTATAAACTTATTAAAGAACACGTGGCAGAAAAGGCCCCGAGACGCCCTCCTCGCATCACCGATCCAGGAGGTGATTATTTTCGTTCAGTAAAACAACATTCTCTAAACACGTGATCCAGGAGGTGATTATTTTCGTTCAGTAAAACACCGTTCTCTAAACACGTAATCAATTGACTTCTCACCTACCATCCCAGGTAAGTGATAAATTTTTTTGAGGAAAATACATTGACACCCCCTGAGATTTAACTAAAATACACATAGACCTCCTCAGGTTTCAGAAAATACATTAAGTACCTTACTTTTCAAAATATTGATACTGACACCCCTTTCATCAGTTGACCGTTAGTCAATTGATGGAATGATGATGTTATGGGTTAAAATAATATCAACTATCAAAAATACCCTCTCTAAAGTTGTCATTTTTCATTTTTCTTATTTATGAAATTGTCCCTTCTTTTTTGAATAAAATCAAATCCTCTAGAGTGGCCACATGTCCTTTTTGACACCCCTTGAGGTGGCCATGTGTCCTTTTTGACACCCCTTGAGGTAGCCACGTGTCCTTTTTGACACCCCTTAAATGGGGTTAGATTCACCCACCCCAATGGTTCACCCGCCCATCCTTGGGTTTTTTTTTTCTAAATATTAATTCTTTTTAAAAAATTTAATAATTGTTTTTCAGACTTTTTAAATATTAAAATATTTTTAAAAAATAATTAATATTTAGAAAAAAAAAAACAAGGATGGGCGGGTGAGTGGCCACGTGTCCTTTTTGACACCCCTTGAAGTAGCCACGTGTCCCTTTTGACACCCCTTAACTGTGATTAAGATTCACCCACCCATCCTTGGTTTTTTTTTTTAATATTAATTATTTTTTTTTATATTAATTATTTTTTTTAAATTTAAAAATTGTTTTTAAGGGCTTTTTACTATTAAAATATTTTTAAACAATACCAAGGATTGGCGGATGAACCCTTGAGGTGGCCACATGTCCTTTTTGACACCCTAAGGTAGCCATTTGTCCTTTTTAACACTCCTTAAATGAGGTGAGATTCACCCACCCATCTTTGGTTTTTTTCTTATAAATATTAATTATTTTTTTAATATTTTAATATTAAAAAAGTCTTAAAAACAATTTTTTTTAAAAAAATAATTAATATTTAAGAAAAAAAACCAAGGATGGGCGAGTGAACCATAGGGGTGGGTGAATCTAACCCTAATTAAGGGGTGTCAAGAAGGACATGTGGCCACTAGAAGGGGTGTCAAAAAGGACACATGGTCATCTTAGAGGATTTGATTTCATTCAAAAAAAATAAGGGACAATTTCGTAAGTAAGAAAAATGGAAAATGACAACTTTAGAGAGGGTATTTTTGGTAGTTCATACCATTTTATCCCATGACATCATCATTCCATCAGTTGATTAACGGTCAACTTATGGAAGGGGTGTTAGTGTCAATATTTTGAAAAATAGGGATAGTTAATGTATTTTCTGAAACCTGTGGGGGGTCTATGTGTATTTTAGTCAAATCTCAGGGGTGTAAATGTATTTTCCCTTTTTTTCCCATAAATAATGCCATGAGGTAAAGTTGATTATATAGCCAGGATTATCTGCCCAATTTTATAATCTCTACTATAATGAAGCCCTCCCAATGACAGAAATTGATTTTTCCCTAATTCCCAAACTACCTTTATATACAAACCTTACAAATCCTTCTTTTTATGTTTTACTTAATTTCCAAACTACCCATTTTTCAAACCGTTGCCTATTTTTGATAAATTTTTAAACTACCCTTAAGACAAAACTTTGATTTAATGTTTTACTTAATTCCCAAATTACCATTTTCTCATCTACACTTTTTAACATTCCTTAACTATGGTTAAAATTCACCCACCACAAACTACCCCTTTCTCAATAATTGCATTAAGGTTAACATGTATCCCTTTTGATACTCCTTAGTTATGGTTAAAATTCACTCACCTTTAGGGTTCACCCCAAGCGCTCTCCTCCACCTATCTCTCTCACTTGTATCTGACTTTACACACATATACAACACGCGTGTCTTTCGCTATGTCACGGCCTTAGTTATTTCCGCAACCTTAACCGTGTGGCACTCGTGTTAGAGTCCGTCCTAGACTAGTCAGCTTTACCCTTAAGCTTAGTAGGAGAGATGTATGAACACTCTTTGGAAGAAAGCTATCATTCTTATTACCTTAAGAGATTATACACAATTGAATTCCTTCCTTGGATACCACTTATTAGATTGTTGGATAGATTACAAATAAGGTGGTCATTCCCTTTTTATAGGCCTAAATGGATGATTCTAGACTTCTAGAATCCTCTTAACTCTAGAATCTTCTATTACGTCCTTTAGAAGACTTTTCTAGAAATATTCCTTAAGAGTGTGTTGGGTTGAGAGGTAAATGGGTGAGAGAAAAGAAAGTGAAGTAAAGTAAAGTGAAGTAAAAGAAAAGAAAGAGAAAGTTGGTTTTCTCTTGTATGTTTGGTTTGAGAGAAAAGTGGTGAGAGAAAATATTTTTTTTACCAAATATACTCATTGTTCATATTTACAAAACCTTTTTGATAAAAGGGTAGAATTGGAATTATTTTGAGTTTTTTTTTCACTTTCTCTCACTAATCCACCAAAAAACTGGAATATAAAATGGGTGTAAGTGTAGGAAAATCTGGCACTATTGAGCATCTTGATTCTCTAGAAAGTGAAGCTTTCTTGCAAACCGAACATGGGGTAAGTGAGTGTTTCTCTCACTTTCTTTTACTTCCCCCTACTTACCCTCCAAGCGAACACACCCTAAGAAGCTTCCCACCTCTTTTCTAAGAAGTTTCTAGAGAAGCTTCTACACAATCCTTATCTTTCTTTACTATTATAATGGGAGAGGCAGGCGTAGCCTGAATTTTCCAAAATTCCTAAACTACCCTTATATAAAACAAAATTTGTATTTAATATTTTACTTTAATTCTCACACTACCCTTATCTATCTATTTAAATAATAGAATCACAGTTAATCGCGATTGAACTCAGGGAGAGTTCAATCACACCCACGGGTTAACAAGTGTCTCTTTTAACTCTTATTTACTGTTATAATGGGAGAGGCAGGCGTATCCTAAATTTTCCAAAATTCCTAAACTATCCTTATACAAAACAAAATTTTGATTTAATATTTTACTTTAATTCTCACACTACCCTCATCTATCTATCTCTACTATTCTTTACTATTATAATGAGAGAGGCAGGCGTAACCTGAATTTTCCAAAATTCCTAAACTACCCTTATATAAAATAAAATTTGTATTTAATATTTTACTTTAATTCTTACACGACCTTAATCTATCTATTTACATAATAGAATCACAGTGAATTGTGATTGAACTCGGGGAGAGTTCAATCGCACCCACGGGTTAACACGTGTCTCTTTTAACTCCTATTAACTGTGGTTAACTCCTTCCCCTCGCTCTCGCGTGCATCGCACGTGCCACCCGCTAGTTAAGAATATAATAAAAATCCTACTTACTATTTATACAAAGCTCACTATCAAAATTTGGGTTGTGACCGCTAATACACCATAATTACACAATTGCCACCCGATGGAGTAAAAAGAGGAGCTCCGTTCAAAGTGGTGAAGCAGAGCTCCTCTTTCTATTTAAACTGTTCCATTTTTTTTAATCACCGTTTCGATCTCCATTCCCGATTTATTTTACATATTTTTTTCGAAGGGGTTTTGGAAGTAGCAGGCGAACAGCTGAAACGAGTGAGTTGTACTAAAAACAAGAAAAAGAGACAAAATAAGAGTGACAAAAGAACTACAAATTCGATCGATATGATTTTTCATGTGCAGAGAATGGTTTAAATTAGGGTTTCGGATTGTGTTTGGGGAGGAAATGGGGGGCTGCAGCTCGAAACCCTCCCCGAAACCCAATCCTTACGCCAGAAGAGAGGAAGAACGAGTGAAGGAGAACCATATACCATCCGAAAGCCCGAATCATCAACAGCAGAAAGAGGAGGCGGAGGTCGGAAAACGTTCTCCGTTCTTCCCTTTTTACAGTCCGAGTCCCGCTCACTATCTGTTTTCAAAGAAGTCTCCGGCGAATCCGAGCTCCAAATCTACTCCAAAGAGACTCTTTAAGCGACCTTTCCCACCGCCGTCGCCGGCCAAGCACATCCGGGCATTGTTGGTGCGGCGGCATGGTTCGTTGAAGCCGAACGAGGCTGCGATACCGGAGGGACATGAAACCGAGGCCATTTCTGGTCTGGATAAACGCTTTGGGTTTTCGAAGCACTTTGGCAATAAGTACGAGCTCGGTGATGAGGTGGGGCGTGGACATTTTGGGTATACATGCGCTGCAAAGTTTAAGAAAGGGGAGCTTAAGGGCCAACAGGTTGCTGTCAAGGTCATTCCAAAATCCAAGGTTCTGTGTCTCTCTCTATCTTTATCTCTTATGTATTCAGTGATGCTCCAAATTTTGATACTGGTGGTATTGGAATTGATTCACTGGCCAACCTGAATCTCCTTGATATTAGAGGGATCAGATATGGCATCCATTTGTTTTGTTTTTCATTAAGTATAGCTTATCATTTGGATGTTTCACTTTGTAGGATGCATGTTCTGTGATGAAAACACAGTTCTCATCAATTTTTCGTTCCGAAGCCTAAAAGCAAAATTCTATGTATTTTCTTCTTCTTCTTCTTATTTTTCATATAATTTATTTATTTATTTTAGTTAATTTTTGATTCCCAACAGTCAATGATGTTGACATATTTGAATAGGTGATACTAAGCAATTAAGCAATTCGCTAGTGTTAATTTTTCTTTCGGTAATCAAAACTTTATATATAAGATATCAAAAAACTAAGCATTAAAGCAAGGAGAAGTTTACAAGTTTGTAAACTTAAGAAGGAAAACAAAAAGACGACAGGAAGAAACAAAAAACAAGCTCAAATAACCCTCACTCAGAGAAAGAGAGAATGAATGAAATAGTACACCCCACCACTCCTCAAGCCAATACCTCCACCCCAGCTCACCAAATGGAACACCATTCAAGACCAAGCAAGTAAATTCGAGAATATACACATGAAGGTGAGGAAGGAGAGTTCTCAAAGACTCTTGTTTCTTTCTTTCCAAAATCCAAATAGACCATGATATAGTTCCTGGAATGACTGACCAAATGGCCTTCCACACATCATCCTCACTAACCAAAAATCATCAAGATAAGAAGTTGAAAAAGGAAGGAAAAAACCCATTCCACTCCTACTCTGGAGAGAAAATACTCCAAATTTCACTTGCAATTGAACAATGCAAAAACAAATGGTTTACCGATTATTCTGTGTGAAGGCACAAATAACAACGATTTGCTATCCTCCACCCTCCATTTTTCAAATGATCACATGTTAGAATCTTGTTCAACGATGCATTCCATAGGAAGAAAAAACCTTGGAAGGAATACTAGGATAGTATTCCAAGCCAACATATGAGGAAAAAAGCTAGGAGGAATTAACTCAATTGATTGTAATAGTGATCGTATTGAGAATCACTCATTGTTGCATATAGACCTAATCTAACATCTCTGTCCTGTGAGTGCAAGGGATTCAAGATGCCTTAGTAGCATAGTGACAAAGTCGGTGTTTGGAAATAATTCGGCAAGGATCAAGTTCAGATGAAATCAGGAATAATTCATGAAAATAATATTTGTAAATAATTATAAAATTATTTATGACAATTTGATTAGATAATATAAAAATAAGCAGTTTATTCATCGAACAAACGAATCATTCGAAAATTTTTGGAATAATGTGGTAAATTCGGGAATAATTTGATAAATTTGTGAATAATTCGGCAAGCCTTTTGTTTATCGGGAAAAAATTTGGCAAACTTAAAATTCGTGAATAATTTAGTGAAAAATTCAGCACACATAAAACTTGTGAAAAATTTGTGATCTTTTAAAAAATTTGACGATTTTATGACTATACCTAGTAGCCTACTCAAGACCTCTACTTCCCCCTCATTCAGATTCCGTCTCAACTTCATGCACCATACCCTCCTAGAGCATCGCTCATTTGGAAGTAGTCCCCGACTGAGGCATCTCTGTCCTCAGCTAAAACGACTACCGAACTCATCAGTTTCTTATATCCACACCACACATCTTTCCAGAATCTAACCTCTAAACCACTGTTCATCTTGAACCTAAAATTGGGCACTACTAGACTGGTCACTGCCATAAGGCCCTTTCATAACTCCATCCCATGAGAACCTTTAGCCTCCCGCGGAGCTCAACATGAAACCTCACCGCATCTAGCCACAATGATAGCATGCCATACACTCTCCATCTCCTCACCAAATCTCCAAACACATTTTCCCAAGCCACCAATTGGTACTTAAAACTATCGTCTTTTCCATTCTAGAGGAAGTTACTCAGCAATCTCTTTAGTGAAGTGACAATCGATTGGGGAATTGTGAGGGTAGACATAAAGAATGTGGGAAGGCTGTTGAGAGTACTTTTGATAAGTTTCAATTTTCCTCATTTCGATAGAAGGGTTGATTTTCAACCCGAAAGTCTATTGGCAAACCTCTCCAAAACCGGGACCCATACCGATTTAGCTTTAAAACTAGCCCCAAGAGGCATCCTTAGAAAGGTAGAAGGGAGAGTTCTCACTCTGCACCCTAGACAAGCCGTTAACTAATCAATGTCTGGGACAACACCCACCCTCACAATCTCTGATTTAACCAAATCGACTCTCAAGACTTGAGATGGCTTCGAAACATCTAAGCTAGATTCTGACACGACGCAACACAAAAATCAAGGTATCATTCATAACTTGAAGGTGAGAAATGCACAATTTATCCTTACATATGGAGAAGCCTTCGAACACTGAACCATCAGCTTTAAAGAGCATCTGACTCAAGGCTTCAGAAACTATGATAAAAAGAAACGGGGAAAAGGGTTCCCCCTGTCTCAACCCCCTAGAGCTCTTAAAATATCCTGTCGGGCTACCATTGACAAGAATGGAGAAGGACACAGATGAGATACACTTCTTTATCCATAGACGCCACTTAACCCCGAATTTCATTCTTCTCATCACATAGTCCAAAAATTCTCAATTTACGTGGTCATAGGCTTTCTGATCAAATTTTCATACAATGCCCGGAGTTTTATACCGGAGCCACTCGTCTATACATTAATTGGCTATCAAAATACCGTTTAAATTTGATTATTGCGCAAGGGTTTTGATTCAGAGGGAAAGAAGCTCTCAATAGCTTCTAGTGGTCAACTTAGTTTAGTGGAACTGGTGGTTTGCTGTATAACAGTATTGGCCGTGGCAGCATAAATGGGTAGTGTATTTCAACATGGATGAGGAGTTGAGAGAGCATTTAAGAAGACCTGTGATAAGTTTAATAAAAGTTCCTGTTTTAAAATTTTTTTATCTGCCGATAACTGACTAGGCAAAGCCTAATCTTTGTGATACACCAAAACAGGTTTTTGAAATGTGAAGGGGCACTCTCTTGACTAATTTCTGTTGAAATATGAACAGTAGTACATGATGGATGTTCAACAGCGCAGCATATTTGAATTGCCAAAATTGATAACCCAATCGGAAAGTGCTTCAATGGAACATTGGTGTAAAACATATTGAGTGGGCAACACATTTCTTTAGTTGTTAATTTTCTTCTCTTTTCTAGATGGTCTATGAAAGAGTACAGAGCCTTAGGACTTTTGCGAATTAAGACTAAAAATGTGAGAGATTTCTGGTACAGACATAGTGGACCTTGGACTAAAGTGCTAGATGATGTCTTCCTCCTACATCCAGAAGTTTCAGGTGCAGCAATATAGGATAGGAGCTTAGTTACGTTACTGTAAAACAATATTGCTTGTTTGATCTCTAGATCTATCCTCTGTGTTAGTCTTTATTTATTCAGGCCCCAAAGTTTAGAGTGCTTGTGTTCACTAACTTTCATATGGCTAGTCTAAAATTATAAGATCATCGACGGGAACCAATGAGAATAAAAATGTGCTCTGAACATTGATTCTCATGCGTTTTGTGCTGAAATGTGAAAGTGGGCTTGGTCCAATGCCTCTTCCCATCCCTTTGGTCCTAGCATAAATTGTATTCTTCTTTGGTATTAAAAACCTAATGCTTTTATCGTGTGAAATGTAGTTTATTGTCCTGCTAGATGTGTTGCTAGATGACAAGAAACAAGAGTAAATTTTATCTTGTTAGAAATTGCCATTTACCCAAAAAAATAAAAGTTTCTCCAGGTATGTTAAAGAATAAGAAGAGAAATAAAGCATAAACTTAGAGTGAAATAAAATTGAGATTTTAGAGATGGTTCTTTTCTTGTTCTTTAACATCCCTTTGGTCATAAAAATTGCTTCTCGTTCTTTATTATATTATAAAATGAATTTGAGATGTTAGAAGAGAATGGAATACATAGTTTGAAAACAAAATCCAAGATTAAAATTGGTAGAATTCTGTAACAAAAGCTGTGATAAGTTAAGAAGAAGAATCATATAGAGCAGAAAGTTAGAAGTTTGGTTTAACTTCAGGCTTTTCATCTGAATCTATTTCACGGCTACAGTAGAAAGAGCATATGGCTTACTTGAATCAGTAATACGGGACGTAAAAATGAGTGAGTGCGGATGGATTTCCAAGATGCCCTTCATAGTATTATATGGAATGGACTAAAATCCTGCATTATGTAATTGCTAATTAGATTGGTTGTAAGTTGTATGGTCCTTTAATGAGGAATTGGTGGTTGGTCTGAAACTACTTCCCTTAGAGTTGTCATTTCTATATTTACTGGAAGCGATCTATGTGTTGTTTTAGTACTCTAACTGCTGGATATATGTTCTATGCAAAGCATTTCATGTTACTCTACTTAGGATTGTGTTCCTCTTTTCTTCCTGCCAATGGTAATCTAATATATTTTCCTTGCCAGATGACTACAGCCATCGCCATTGAGGACGTGAGAAGGGAGGTGAAAATCTTGAGGGCTTTGACAGGACATAAGAATCTAGTGCATTTCTATGATGCATATGAAGACCACGATAACGTCTATATAGTTATGGAGTAAGCTTGGAACACAATACTGCTATTTAAGATATCTCATAACCTTCATTCCATTGTTGGGACCTGAAACTGGAACACAATACAGGCTTTTTCTTGTTTGAGTTAAATACATTTGTTCTGTTTTTTGTCATGTAAATTATCTATCTGGATTAGTTCAATGAAGACCAACATGGCTCTTTCTTGTTTGAGTTAAATACCGTTCTTTTCTTTTTCCTGTGCACATATATAATCTCTGTGCATATATTTTATCCTGATATGAAATTAGAATCAACAAGAGACTGTTCGTTGCTCATTTTGTCTGATCTCCGACTTTATTGATTTGATGAATTATTTATGTATATTTCAGGTTATGTGAAGGGGGGGAGCTTTTAGATAGAATACTTTCAAGGTAGTTCTTTTAGTATTAGCTATATTGAAATCTCAACATTGTTCTGTGAGGCTTTTAAATATAACTATTATCGATCAAAGAAAAAACATCACCGTTGGTCTGTACTCAGTAATTAATAGCTCATAACTAGGTGTTCTCTTACTTGTGTAGGGGTGGGAAGTACTCAGAAGATGATGCAAAGGATATCATGGTACAAATATTGAATATTGTTGCATTTTGCCATCTCCAGGGCGTGGTGCACCGGGATCTTAAGCCAGAGGTGGAACATAGTCCCATTTTTGCTTTCCTAATTAGAGCATTAGATGCCTGTTGTAAAGTAATATTTGTTGAGAATCTTTGGGGTGGGTGTGATGGTGGAGCTTACCCATATAGGAGATCTCCTGGACCAGTAATTGACTGATCAAATGATCCTGACCACCCAAAATATTGATTTTCTTTTCTGCCAATTCACAATAATTGAATGGCCGAGATCATTTTTTTGGACTGTTATTTCTGTGGTAGATATCCGAAGTAGGTAATCATCAACCGTGTGAATATGTCTGTCCATTGCTATGCTTTCGGTAGACTGTTGTTCTTGTGTAACCAGCAGATACCTTTGATCAGATTGATGGCTGAATTTAGTCATCTTCTTCGACTTGTGGTCATATAACAATGTATCTGATTCTGACAACTAAGTGGATATGCAATCAAGGTGTCTAATACGTTTCCTGCGATTTTAGTTAAGATCATACCAGATTGACTGGTCGAATTGGTAAACTCAGTAACTGGCCATCTGTCTGGGTCGGTACACCAGCTGACATAGGAAACATAAAAAGATTGACAAATTGCTTGAGTCAGATGATTCGACCACCGAAGTCCAGGTGTCCAACAGGTAGAGATTACAAATCTAAACTTATGTCACTTACTGAAGTACTTGATGGTGTTATGCATAGAGATATTAATTCCAAAAGGAGTGTAAGAGTTGACAATGGAACATAGAGAGATCTAACCATTTTTATTATCTTTTGAGATATGACTATGTTTTGCATAAAGATATGAATTCCAAAAGGAGGATAATAGGTGACAGTAGAACACTCCATTAGAGAGATCTGACTATTTTTATTATCTTTTGAAGACTTAAATGGCATGTTACTATTGCCGGGGAAATGAAACTTGCTTACGTGACACCAACTTTATAATTATCTTTTCACTCATATACTCTAAAATAATTGCAATATCTCTTGTTACATAGAGGATTATCGGCTCTGACACTAAACTTCGTTGTAAATCTTTTTTTTTTTTTAAACTAATGTACCTATTTGCTGGATCAGAATTTCCTGTTCACTTTTAAGGATGCAAACTCCCAGATGAAGGCTATAGACTTTGGCTTATCAGATTTCGTCAAGCCAGGTCTGTTCTCACTCCCGACATCCATATATGATATGACACACTACTGGTCGGTTTTTGTTTTATATTTCCATACCTTTGGAGTTCATGAATGATTTCTAATGCTTCAGTGATTTTCAGATGAAAGGCTTAACGACATCGTAGGAAGTGCATACTATGTAGCACCTGAAGTTCTACATAGGTCTTACAGTATAGAGGCTGATGTATGGAGTGTAGGTGTGATAGCATATATTCTCCTATGTGGGAGTCGTCCATTTTGGGCTCGAACTGAATCTGGGATCTTTCGAGCTGTCCTAAAAGCTGATCCAAGTTTTGATGAGCCACCTTGGCCTTCACTATCTTCTGAGGCAAAGGACTTTGTCAAGTGTCTATTAAATAAAGACCCACGAAAAAGAATGACGGCTGCTCAGGCTCTAAGTGAGTGTCTCATCCCCTGTAGAAAATGGTTGGTTTTTGGTGTTATATTCTGGTAATTACTGCTCATAATCTTTTGTTTGCAGGCCATCCCTGGATTAGAAATCACAATGATGTACAAGTTCCCCTGGATATCCTAATATTCAGACTCATGAAGGTTTACATGCGTTCATCATCTCTTAGAAAGGCTGCTTTAAGGGTGTGTATCTGGTAGTGACGAATAAAATAATATTATTCTGTATTTTATATCTCATAGGTTTGCCAACCCCAAGTATTTCAGATAAGGCATTGATAATGACGATTCTATTGCCCCTAATGCATTATTGTGAAGTATCACTTTCCTGTTGAAGTCTTTATTCTTCTTCTCAGTATGTTTGTTATATTCTTTTTATTTCACTTAAGCCTAGCTTAGGATACTTCATTTTTGTGTTCAAAGACTTATATTAGGTTTACAAGACAAACTTACCTAAGCAGAAGCCAACAAATGCCATTCAATTTCTAACTTCCTAGGACTACTACGTAACATCGAATATGATCATCCATATATCGCATTCATTCTTGAAATGCATGATCTGGAGCAATCTGATGGCATATATAAAGGAGTCGGGGAGTATAGGTAATATGACTACATATCAAAAATCTTAGTCTTTCTGCAATCATCATGCATTCTCATCTTTTGGCTAACATGAACGGAGTCAACAAACAATAATTTTCAGGCCAATCATGCATACTGTCTGTTAAAGTAATTATAGAATTCTAAGTAGCACCAACTTGTTAAAAGAAAAGTCTTGATTGGTTGTGCTTCTTTGGATCCTTAACACAGTCAATTATTTGCAATTTTATTCAGAGAAAAAATAAATAAAAGAATAAGAAAACCCGGCTCCCTATTAGCTCAATGTATAATTTACATGGAAGCTATGTACATGGTATGAATCTTGCTTCACAGGAATCTCGCTTACCAAAAAGCTCGCTTCCATTACGTCCTATTTAGTAGTCAAAGAGGACTATGTATCAATGTTTTAAAACGCTAGGCGTGAGGCGAGACGTTAGGACCTCAAGAAGCGTGAGGCGTAAGCCTCGAGGTGTGAAACGTAAGCCTCACAAGAAAGCTTCATGCTCTCTAACAAATAACTAAAATATAAGAAAAATTGTAAAAAAATTCAAAAAGTTAATGAAAAACTACAATATATATATATATAGAGAGAGAGAGAGAGAGAGAGATGTATATTTGTATTCGTATACATTGTGTGTGTTCATGTGGGCGCACATGTACACATAAGAAATACTATATAAATTAGTTGAAACAAATAATAAATTTTTTTTTAAAAATGATATTTAAGTCTCAATTGTGGCCAAAAACCTAATTTTAGTTAATGTATAAGACGTACACCATAGATATAAAGCGAACTTCAAGGCATAAAGTGTGTGCCTCATGAGGTTTAAGCCTCATGGTTGTGCCTTAAGGTATTTTTCTTAAGCCTTGCCCCAAGCCTCACATGCTTTTTAAAACACTGCCTTGTATTTGAGACGTGATAAGAGAGATCTGAGTCTTTAGTCTATGGTGTATAATTTTAGCAAGTACCGTTGAATTGGAATCCTTTTGGTAAAGGATTGGTAGAATATAGTGCACCTCTACAACCAATTATGCAAAATATACACGAATACTATTTGATTAATTATTTTTTCACTAGAATTTTTTATTGATTTTATAATTTATATTATTTTATTCCAACTTAAACTGAAGATTTAAATTGGATGATTTTAATACAATGTATAGTCGTATACTATAGTCTAAGGCACCTAGTTTTCCACATGGCAAAATCTAAGGTATAGATGTCCATGGTCTATACCATAGTTGCAGGGAAACTATGTCTAGGGTGGGCTGCTCACTTTCTAGGAAGCTCGTTTCCTAGACTCGCTTCCTAAGAAGCTATGTGGGAAGTGATGGGATAGACCTAGATGTACAACCTAGGGTATAGACCCTGAGCAAGTATCGTTATATTGGAATTTAAGGCAGCTACTTTTCCACAAATATCTCATGTAAGATAAAATCTAAGGTATGACTGTCCATACTAACATAATGAGAATAAGACGCCCACATCTCATTTCTCTCTTCTTTAAGATTTTTTTCGCTTTGCTTTCCTCTTCTCGCTTTCGCTTTTCTTCTTGCTCTGGTAACTATGCTTCATAATTCATACTAATATAAGGGGAGTGAAGCGACCTATATCTCATTTCTCGCTTCTCGTTTTCTAGTGATTTTTTGAGCCTCGCTTTCGCTTCTTGCTTCTAACTATGGCTCAATGCATCTCAACTTTAGCTATCTTCACTATCCTATTAGGATCCGTATTATAGTTTTTGCAAACATTTCTAAATAATACAAGTCATTTTATCACTAGCTTAGTATTTACCAAATTCATATCTTCAGCTTATAATTTTTTGGATCAGCAGCACAAGTCATTTCATCTAAAACCTATGCCGGTTTGTTAACCTCTTGTACCTTTACTTGTTCAACAGGGAGTGGGAGCTGTAGGTGTTAGCTGCTTCCTGATTGTCATGCCCCTGAATCTACACACAAAATATCTTATAATTGCACAAATCCTGGTGCGTGAACCGGGAACACATCCCAAAGTATAACGGAAATCATAAATCAAATGATCGATTAACAAATATGAATATCATGCATCAACTAAAATTCTAAATAAAGTTGTGCTACTCAATTTAAACCATATTAAATGTTAACACAGAAGTACCTCACTACAGACAATGAAAAAGGAAATAACGACGACTAATGTCCCGCTAGCTCTAAGTGAGAAGAATCTCTATCTTCCTTAGGTACCTCCTGAAAATGATTAGATTAAAAAGAGTGTGCACAAAGCTTAACAAGGGAACACATCCATAAGTGTGCACTAACATTTATGGTATGTATAACAATTAAGAGTATCATCATATCATCATCACATTGTCTACACATGCAATATCGCCAATTATTAGAATTGTACATTTTCGATTATGTAATTCTTTACTCATTTTACTTGTCATTAGGAGTCATACACAACTCTACCCTATTGGCAATCATTAGCGGCAATACACAACATACTCAAATGAAAGATTTGGGTTTGTACACAACTTCACCCAGTTAACCATTCCTTGGGATTGCAAAAATTTCACACAACTGGGAATTGGGTTCGTACATAATTTCACCCAATCACCAATTTTGGGGTTGTATATTTCGCCCATTAATAATTTGGGTTGTACACAACTCTCCCAAGGATCCATTCCTAGAGGCCGAACACATCGCACCCCACTAACGAACCCTACATGTGTAAGGGTATCAATTGTTATCATTGTACAATGTTAATTCATTATTATATCGAAGTATTTAATAAGCGATATGGTATCCATTCAAAGTGTTAACATACTACATGTGACATTCATATCATAATTGAAAACCATAACATATGCTGAAATTCTGCGATTCTTGCTCGAGCCAACCTTTTTTGCTCGAGCGAATACCGACTTGCTCGAGCCAACTACCAAACCCAAGAGTAAATGAATTTACTGTGCATGAAATAGTAAGCTCCTCGCTCGAGCCAGAGTATTCTAGCTCAAGTGAGATGCGACAGATCCTGAGGAAAACCCCCAGTTTTTTCCATTTTTCAATCATAATTCAAAGGTTTTGATATATATTAATACAAAATGCTATACTAACACATGAATAAAACGATAAAAACATAAATAAACACAATGAATGAATTAAATACTACAATGGAGTATGCACTTGCCTCTTTTTTCTAGGTTTTGAAAGTTATTGAGACAAATCCCAAGAAAATGATCGCCTCGGATGGATTAAACTTTACCCCACTCGAATCTCGAGCCTCCAACACTGATTTGACTACCCAAAACACAGTAGCCACCACCTTCCTCTCCTTCTACATTCTCTTCTCTTCTTTTCTTTAGCTTTTAGTTTTTGGTCTTGGGTCTACTTTTGTTTTGATTTTCATACTAACCCTATATTTGGCATTTACACAAATGCCATTACTAAAAGGTGTTTGGTTCCAAGCCCTATTTAAATCCTAATTTGAGTTGTCCTCGATTTAAGTTATTCTTACCTTGACTTACTATGACCAAACGCCCACAAGCAAATTACTGAAAATACCCATATAGATATAATTAATTAATTCAGGTCACTACACTGACACCTCAACTATTTCAGCTGGTTGAAACTAGAAATTGATAAGAGCATCTAAGGCTATGATAACTTCTGACTCGGAGACAATTCTTTTGGTTGATGGAATTGGGAGTTCTTAGAATGCAATTATGTAAGGAAAGTCTTGGGAGAAAATTATCTATAATTAACTTGAAGTGAAGCTCCAATACAGATTGCTCAAAATTACTTAACATTTAGATCTGGTTTCTTTAGATGCTTATGAATACAGTTAAATTAGTAATAGTTCTGGATCAATATGGATGGCATATAACCTCAAGGGGTAGCTCAGTTGGCAAGGGACCATGCCTCAAGAAGCTAAGGTCCTGAGTTCGACTCTTGCCATCCCCTTGGGGCCACCCACACAAGGTTCTATGGGTCTCATGGGCCTTAGGCTTACCGGTTCATGTGGGTTGCGGGGTTCTGCATGGACCCGGGGTTCTACACTTCTACCCATATATATATATATGATGGCATATGATGTGTGCGGTAAATCGTTTTAAATTTTAAAGTTATGTATTATTGAGTAATGTAGATTAACTAAGGAGGTTGAACATAACTTGAAGAGACATATCTTAGGTTAAGCATGTTGTATTAAATCTTTACTCACATCTCCATTCGCATCCTTTTTGGCCTTCCCCTCGTCCTTTTAGAGCCTTCAACGGACACTAACTCACTCCTCGCTAGTGACATCATTGGTATTCATTAAACATGTTTATTTTGACTCACTCATTTTATCACATATTGGTTGAACTCCCAAATTCTCTCGAATGTACTTAGCTTGGATCTTATATTTCCCTATCTTTCACCCATCCATCTTAACATCCTCTTCTCACCTAAACTCATTTTATAAATATGTTTCTTCTTGGTTGGCGAATGGCACTCAACACTGATTCTTAATCCATCCATCCATCCATCATCGTGAATAATTGAGCTGAGATACTGAAACTAGTTGTTTTGGGGTATATGTTAGCCGTCAATCTTTACCATGTCTTCTGCCCTATTCGTAGACTTACTAAAGTTGTATTCCAATATCTTATTTCTTGCTCCAACTTAGATTCCGGGGTCTAGTCTAGCTTTGCATTTAGACACAATTTCATCTATCAATACTAAGCCATTTGCAAATAACATACACCAAGGGAACACCCTCTTGAATATGAGTCGCCAATTCATCCATGATCAGTGTAAATATATATAGCCGTATAGCTAACTGGTAGTGTACACCGATTGTCATAGGGAACTTAATTGTCTTTCCACTATATGTTCGCAATGCAGTTATTGCTCCCTCATTCATGTCCTTAGTGATATAAATGATTCAAAATTCAATTCTACCCAATACCCACCAGATTAATTTTCTTGGAAATCTTATCGTATGCTTTCTCCAAGTCAATAAAGACCATATCTAGATTTTTCCTCTTCTCTCTAAATTTATCCATTATTTTTTAACTAAGAAAATATCCTCAATAGTAAATCTCCCCGGCATGAACCCAAATTTTCTGAAATCCTAGTCAATTGTCTGAACTTTTATTTATCACTCACATAATTTCACAGTATCATTAGTTTGATTCTACTATAATTGATTAAATTTTGGACATCAAGGGGTCATGCATATACTTACAAACTGAAATATCTGTAAATTGAGACATATCCAATGTGGTCCAAGAGATGTTATCTTTTCTGATTCCGTCCAGCTGGTCCAAGAAACATTGTCTTTTATATTTCCGTTGGAACTTTAAAAATCACAGTTTATTGGTTTGGAAGGGAAAGAAAAAGGAAGTAGAAGAGCTGATGCTTGAAGTCCACCTTGTGGTGGCTTATTGCAGTTTAGTTTAAGCATTATATATTATTATTACTCGCTGCGTAAGCAAATGATAAGGCAATAGTAGTTGAAATTCAGCGTTATTCATAAAATTATTGTAATAATAAATTAATAATGATAATAATAAAAAAATAAGAAAATGATAAAACCAAAAACAATTAAATTGTTTGCTAAAGACCTTGATATCCATCCTGCTCTGTACTCCCTCTTTTTTCTTTTTGGATAGGTTGCCCCATTCAAATGGTTTCCCAACTTTTTGTATTAGGTGGTGGAGGGTTAGAGTGTTCTACTTCCAGGATTCAGTTCTTAGCTGTACTTATATAAACGAAAAAACGGCAGTGTGGTTTAATCATGCTAAGCTTGGAACTCAACCCACATCAATGATCAAACCATCTGCTGAGTATTTTTAATTTGAGTTTCCGCTCATTATTCTGCAAGTTTGCATAAGTTTAAATTGCTAACCCTCATGGCCTCATGCATAATGCATTAAATTGAGTATGCATGTCATGTTCAAACTTCTTGGTGCTCACTTTCTAATAAACCCTTTTTGTTTTATTTTATTTGTATCTCTTTGGCAGGCTCTGTCTAAAACATTGACTGTAGATGAGCTCTTCTATCTGAAGGAGCAATTTGCACTATTGGAACCTAGCAAAAATGATAGCATAACCTTGGAGAATATTAGGACGGTTGGTTTCTTTCAATATTGTTTACATTTCTTTACTGGATAGCTGTGAAGGATGTTCTCAATTCTCAACCATATTGTTCTGTGCAGGCGTTGATGAAAAATGCAACTGATGCAATGAAGGACTCTCGTGTCCTTGATTTTCTTGCCTCGGTAGGTACTCAATTATTAATATTGGATGGAGGTATACCTTAATTTTGTATAGTTTCTAACTCTCAAGTGGTACCAATGTTTGCTCTCCATTATATGACAGCTAGATGCACTTCAATACAGAAGGATGGATTTTGAAGAATTCTGTGCAGCTGCGTTAAATATCCATCAGCTTGAGGCACTCGATCGGTGGGAGCAACATGCTCGTCGTGCTTTTGAGATTTTTGAGAAAGATGGGAACAGGGCTATTGTCATTGAGGAACTTGCTTCGGTATGTTGGTTCTTTTCCTTCACGATATTGAAAATTTTATATGTTGTTTTGTTACACACGGAAGTTTCCACTATTTTCTCCACAAAGCAAACTGAAACTTTAACCAACATAAACTGATAGAAAGTGGTGAAATCCGGGGCTCCATAATTTTAAAGTGACATTGGTAAACCACATTTATTTTTACAATTGGCATTGTACAACAACTAACGATCATATAAGGAGTCAACTGTTCATGATTTGGAATCCATTAATTGTGAAATTATTCAGTTTGTGGGTTTGGTCTAGGGCTTAGAGTTCAGTTTTAGTTGTTGCGCATCTTGCACAGATTCTTCAAGTTGGATGATGATACCTGTCTTGACGTGTATCAAATTCTGATGCTCCATGGTTCTTGATTAGGCAATTTTTTAAAAAATAATCAACACCTTTGTTGTTGGTTAAGAGATCTACCTTTTTTGTATAACAAAAAGCTTGGTATATGTTCTTGTTGCTACTTGCTAGGTGTATGATATTAATCATTGTAATCCTTCTTAAGTTCTTATTAAGTTATTACGTACAAGTTAACCTTTTCAATTTATAGAAAAGATACTGCAGAGTCCTTGAATTCCCCTTTTAAAAGGCTACCAGATTTGACAATCTACGCCTATCAGGCTCCAAAGTACCAGTACTTGGCTGACATAGTTTGACGTTCCCAACAGCCTTCAATGTCTATTTAGCCCCCTTCCTCAATTCATATATTTATACTTTAGAAGGAGTCTCAGATCATTGCTCGAGTTATGATTTTTCATTGATTTTTGGCCAAACCTACAAAAGAGTCCATGACTCCACTTTGGAATTAAGTTAGATATGTTGAGCTCACAAGCAAGTTGGCTGCTCATGGTTTGTAGGGAGATCGACGATTGTTGAGAACTTTGCACTTCTCAATACCTATCATTGAAGGGCCTAGGGGGGGTCCTGCCCTTTCAAAAACCACAACTGTTATTCATTCCATAGCCTGTGCCATTTAGCAGTAAAATTTGGAACACGTTCAATTAGAAGATAAAGAAATATGGGGGACTCTTTGGGGAGAGTTTGAAGTGTGTCATAAAATAGTTAAAGTATGTGTAGACACCCTATTGTGCATGACCAAGTATCTCTTGGCCAAATGGGCCAGCTCTTCAAGATGATGGCAAGACCCTGTAATCAAACCAAAGCCTTAAATCAAACCCTAAACCAAAGCCTCAAACCATACCCTAAACCAAAGCCTTGAACCACTGGACCAGTACCCTAAATCTAACCTAATATCATTTCCTAATGAAGAACCCTAACCAAACCCCAAAGGGGATTTCCATTTTCTTGTGCAAAGCAAAGGACTGCCGTTTGGAAGGGCAAACTAGGTGGTATAGTAATCCTTAGGTCCACCGTTTGGATCGGCGTCCAAGTATCTTGAACTTTCATCAGGCCATTGTTTCAATCGGCGACTCCTCAATGTTTTACCCAAAATCAAATCTTGGATTTCATGCTAATACAGCTTAGTGCATCGTTTCAAGAAGTCTTTGATTTTTGGAAAAATCAAAATTTTGACAGAACCAATCACTAATTACCACCTCATTTTGGGTTTTTAAATTTGTTTAGTCCCACATCGGCTAGAGAAGGCATCCTCCTCATTTTCTACCTCTATATAAATCCCAAAACTTTATCAGTAATCATACCTTGTACCTGGCAAGCCTAAACCCACAAGAGAAGACCATAACAACTTCAAGGGCCTTAAACTTTTGAGAGCCTTGAAGATTTCTATTTATAATATTTTAGGTGTTCTTAGAAGACCAAGAGCCTTAAGGTCTGAGTTCAGGTTCTCACCTTGAAGATCATTAAGAGCTTGGAGAGTCATTGGAGGGGGATCTTGCAGAGCGACTGAAGAGCTGGGCATCTGCTAAAAGGTATGTAGACTCTTCTCTTTTCCTGCTTTAGTAGAATAGATACTTTTTTTTTTAGAAACCCCCTTCTATTCTTTAAGTAGTTTGAGATACCCTCCTAACATGGTCTGATGAATAATGAGAGGGATTCTTGGACTTGGACGAAAATGGGAAGTTGGGGACGCCACCCATTAGGATTATAACCCCCCCACTTTTATTTTTATCAATAGTTGGGAATAACTTCTTGGATTCTTTAGACTAGTTACGTTCAGTACGGCACGGGAGACCCCTCTCTTGATATGATATGATTTGATGATAGAGAGGGTTCCTTCTTGAAAAACGATACAAAAACGCGTGTCCTTAGAATCCAATAAATTAATAAATGAAGGCTTTTGTTTTTTTTTTATAGAATAAACGGTAATTTGAATCTTTTGTTGTACAAATTTTGTATTTTTCCCTCTTCATTGTGGGTGTGAGAACATCTTTTAAAAGAGAAACTCTAAAAATGCCATTTCTTAATCCTGATTGAGTTATTTTAGAGAATATCCAATATAACATTAGGGGATAGATTGTCTTTAGATCCTTTTGTTTTAATTGAAATTAATTTTCATCTTTTACTAGTTTAATTGATTATAAGTAAAAAGGAAAATTGGAGAAGTCTAGTGATGCGGACATCCGATCATCCGGTGTTAGAGTGTACCGGCGGAGGAGGAAAGCCCCTACACAAGTCTCCCTATAGATGGATGACTTGTATATGGGCGTAGATCATGATTTCGATAGAGATCCACCTTTGGATCCTGTTTTGGATGGAGGTCTGCTATTAGATCGTGCTATTGAGGGAGATCTACTGTCAGATCCAGATATGGAGGATTGGAGGGATACAATTAGTCCATAGGATGGTGTGGCCTGTCATAGAAGGCCGGCCCCTTATTAGTTATTTAGTTATCTACTTTTTGTTCATGTTATTAGTTTGAAGATTATTATTAATGAGGGTTATTGACTATTTAAAGTAGGATTAGGGTTTTCTCTTATCTCTTTAAATACTCCTTGTAGAGATTTCTTTTTCACTTGATGAAAGAATAAAAATATGAAAGCTTTTGCTTTTAGAATTTCCTGTGAAAGGATGGTGTGAAGCCAAATTGAATCATTGATGTGAAGCCATGTTATCTGATTTCTCTTTTCTCCTTTGTTTTATTCTTATATTTTCAGTTTTCCCTTGAAAGCCTACCCCAACCAAAGCCATTCCTATTCGAGCTGGCAGCCTTCCCCAGCCTCCACCTTGACTGCCGCTGCTCCTATCTGCTGTCCCCTACATTTTACAGCCTCCCTACCCTTCCCTAGTGCGGCCACACCACCCAGGCAGCTTCCCCTTTTTACTGCTGCACCTGCCCCACAGCAATACCTTGCTGCTGCACTTGTCCCTACAGCTATACCTGCTGCCGCAGCCCTTTTCCCAGCCCCAGAGGCACTACAACAGTCCACGTATTCCCTACCCCCCTAATTTCTGTGACAGCCCTATTATACATTCCCTATTGCTGTTTCAGCAAATCTGGAATTGTCTTGTTGCTGTTACAGCCTCCCTACCATTACCCTATTGCAGCCACACCTCTTTTCCATTATCATAAAACCAAGACAGAAATGCCAAAACCTACTACAATTTCAAAACCCTAAAACAGCCCCATTCTAAAACCCGAACCCAAAATTTTACAACTTCCAATAGTTCTTGCTGCCTTTTTATTTTTGGGTGATTCAATCAATATTATTTGAAACCCTAATTTGCATGCATGAACAGTCCCTAATCATTATTGAGCCTTGACTAATCTTTGAAATCCCCAATTCAATAGGAAACTTACATTGATTGTTGACCTAATCCCTAAACTAGTGGAAATTCCCACTTCCATTACGATTAACCAAATCAGATTTGAAAATTCATTATTGCGGGATTGTGACTTAACCTAGGGTATTACTAATTCTCCTTTTGACTCTCTTTATTATAATCGTGTGAGTCTAGATAGTTTTATTGTTTTCTTTATTTCTGGAATTCAATTTTTGATCTCTAATCATCCAAGGTTAGTTGCTTAGTCCTGCAACATCTAGGTAACCGCCTTTATATACTCATGGATTAGGGTGCCTAACACCTTCCCTGGTCTATAAAGGAACATCTGTACCCATGTCCTAGTTTTTGCAGGTTTCAATGAGTTTTTTTTTTTTGTCTATTGGTGACCAACCACACAAATTTCAATGGTTGGTGGCGAGTGACGAGTGGCGACGCCATTGTTTTCATATTGATATGTAAATACTAGTATGAAAATAACTCATCCTGACCTGTGGAAGTGAGGCCACTATCCTACAATATGTATTTTCTATTTCCATATGTTTGCGTATATAATTACTTTGTGTTTTTATATATGATTTCTTAGAATTGGAAAGTAAAGCATTTAGTAGGCTTTTCTCTGTGTTATGAAGTGTTGGATTGTTTGCTGAAGATTTTGTGACTCTTTTGATGTGAAATTGATGCAACATTTAGAAGGCTTTTCTCTTTATAAGAAGTGTCAGACTCCTTGGTGAAGAATTAGTGATTCTTCAATGTTAATATGATCTAGCCATAGAGGCTTGGGTGTATGATTCTCTTCTTTTCTTTGCTCACCTAAATTTTGTTTTGATTTTCTTTAAGTGGGTTGAGAAGGCTTTTCTCTTTATAAGAAGTGTTAGATTCTGGGGTGAAAAATTAGTGACTCTTCAATGGGAATATGATCTAGCCATAGATGCTTGGATGTATGATTCTCTTCTTTTCTTTGCTCAACTAAATTTTGTTTTGAAAAAAAGGAACAAGAGAGTCTTCGAGGACTCCCTCTCGGCGGTTCCTCGTATTCAAGCACGCATAAGAGCCCTCATATTCGAGTGGTGCTATGCTCGACAAGAGGGGTTGGATGTGGGAGATTTCTTTGGGTGAGAAGTATGGGGATATTTTTATCTCTTGACTTCTCCGTTAGTTAGTTGAGTTTATTTCCTTGTAGACTCTTCTCATGCAGATATAATTTGTATCCTCTCCTTTTTGATATATAATATATTGCGATGATTACTGAATAAAAAAAGGGAGATCAAAGTCAAGGCAATGATAATCACCAAGAATAGGAACAGGTTAGAGCTACCAGAGGATAGGATATCTAATTCTATGATTCTTCATATGGGCTAGATTTGATAATTATTAAATGGATCCTTGATGAAATCAAGGATTATACAAAATGACTGCAACTGCACAAGAAAATTGAAGAAAGACGTAGATGTGGTCGTGAGCAAAGAAAACCGGGTTGCAAATCTAAAAACATTATGTTTGATTTAGAGATTTGCTCACAGGGTTGCAAATCCAAAAACAGTATGTTTGGGTTAGAGATCTTAGAAGACTTAGATGAATAAAAACTCAACTATTTTGCTCTACCCAGAGTTGTGAATCTTAAGATGTTTTCCATGGTTCTTATTAGTGAATCATGTAGATCAGTAGATGCAGCTATTCATTTAATTAAGGGTTTTACAAGAAGATCCAAGCAAAGCATGCAGTTCAGCACAAGTTAAAAGGAAGCTTGTATGAGGCAACAAAATCATATCCCATGCTAGCATTATTAACCAACTCAGAAGGATCATGTGTGGAGATATTTGGTACATCTGAAGGATTATTATTGAACTCGTCAAATTTGAAGCCTATCCTAACTGGGGAAGAATATTGAGAGCCCAGATGCTCACATTATTTAGGGCATTTTAGAATTTTTAGTTGCAGCTAAGTCCTATCAAATGTACAGCTCAAGTTTCAGGATCTTGCTCCTGCTCCTGCTCCTGCTCCTGCTCCTGCTCCTGCTCCTGTTCCAGGACATTGCAACTTCCCACAGTCCAACCTGTTGCTATTGCTATTTTATCTGTCTCTAAAGACTATAATTATAATGTTCTATTATCTAGAACTGTGTAACTTCTTCAGTTTCTAGTACATGCTAAATAAATTAGTGTTCCTTTTCATCATTGCTTTATCCCAGCTATTAAGGGGTGGCAAAGCTATCAAGGGTGGCAACACGAATCCTAATAGTCTATTGAGAGGCATCCATTAAATATAAACTATTGAATCAGGGTCAGAATTGGATTGCAAAACCTTGCCTTTGTATTGCTTCTCATTCACTATATATAGAGTTTACAGTTACCTCTTTACACGGTTACATAGATTTACAAAGATACTACAATCTCCTAAAGATGGAAATTACAATCTCTTGAGGATTCCTACAATTGGTATCGTAATCCGAAGGGAAACTATTCAAGACAGTGTTTCCTTTGATTACGCTAACACACCCCCTCAAACCGATGTCAGGGAGAACATTAGTTTGGATTTTAATGGGCTGAATTGAGTACCCAAAAGGCCCTTAGTAAAAACATCAGCTGTTTGATCTTTGGTAGGAATGAAGGAAATACGAAGAGTACCATTTGCTACTTGTTCCTGCACAAAATGATAGTTGATCTCAATGCGTTTGGTGTGGGCATGCATCACAGGATTAGCAGCCATGTAAGTGGCTCTAATGTTGTCACAAAATAAGCGAGCAGGTAGAGTTCGCGAAGTACATAACGGATCCAAAGGATGTCAGTTGTAGAAACGTCAAGGGCTCGATATTCGGCTTCAGAGCTTGAACGAGAAATAGTAGGTTGTTTCTTGGTACCCCATGAGATGAGATTAGGGCCGAGATATACACAGAAGCCAGTAGTAGAACGGCGATCAACGTGGCAACCAGCCCAATCAGCATCAGAAAACCCTGAGATAGATGACTTGGCTGAAAAGTGAGCCCATGATTAAGAGAACCTTTGACATAAGAAAGAATGCGTTTGGCAGCCATGAGATGTGTGGAAGTCGGGCAGTGCATAAACTAGCATACTTGGTTAACAACATAGGTGATATCCGGGCGAGTAAGTGTGAGATACTGCAATGCACCAACAATTTGCCGATAGGGTGTTGGATTAGATAGCGGATCGCCATCATGGATAGGTAATTTCGAGCCAACGGAAACCGGAGTCGTACGAGGCTTCGCACCAAGCATATTAGATTTTTCCAATAAATTGAGAGCATATTTGATTTGTGTGAGTTGTAAGCCTGATGTGTTACGAGAAGCTTCCATTCCCAAGAAATAAGAGAGATCTCCGAGGTCAGTCATAACAAATGTGGATTTGAGATGATGGATAAATGACTGAAGTAAACACATTTCGGTTCCCAGTTAAGAGAATATCATCAACGTAAAGTGATAAAATGAGAGTACCTTCATCCCGATGATATGTAAACATAGAAGAGTCAGAATGACTACACCGAAAACCATAGTCTATGAGAAAGGAGCTGAAGCGATGAAACCAAGCCCGGGGAGCTTGTTTCAAGCCATAAAGAGCTTTATGAAGATTACACACATGGTCGGGCTGATCAGGAGAACGGAAACCTTGCGGTTGCACCATATAGACCTCTTCATGCAAGATGCCATGAAGGAAAGCATTTTTAACATCGAGCTGTCTAATGGACCAATTATGAGAGATTGCAAGAGAGAGTACTAGGTGTATGGTGGTTGGTTTGACCACCGGGGAGAAGGTTTCGTCAAAATCGATCCCTTCTTGTTGGTTGAAACCCTTTGCAACAAGACGAGCCTTGTAGAGCTCAAGACTTCCATCGGCGCGCTTCTTTATTTTATAAACCCATTTAGAACCAACAAGATTCATGTTTGCCTGAAAAGGGACTAGAGACCAAGTCTGATTTTGGTCTAAAGCATCAAATTCTTCTATTATAGCAGTACGCCAAAGGGGATCTTTTGAGGCTAGTGTGTAGCATGAGGGTTCAGTAAGATCTTGTTGAAATTGCGAAAGAAGCGAAGAGGAAGAGAATGTCGTGTAGCAGTCCACGCACGAGGGCGAATGGTGCCATCCTTGGTGCGAGTTGTCATAGAGTGATTGTTGATAGGAGCCTCAAAGGAGAGTGGCGAGGCCGGAGTAGGATCCATAGTGGGTCAACTTCGGTTGCCGCCGAAGGAACATAACCAGACATAAATGATGGGACCGAAGTGTCGTCATGTTTATCATGCAAGGGAGTATCATCAAGAGCCATAGAAGAAGGTGGTTGCACTGTAGGAGAGAGAGGAATGGGTGGGTTACCCATTGCAGGTGCTAGTTGCATAGAGGAGTCATGTGTTGAGGATGGGCCAGGTAGAACAACGTGAGACAGGGAGGAAGAGAGCGGCAACGTGGAGTTCCTGCACAATGTAGAGAAAGGAAAGAATTGTTCATTAAAATGAAAATGATGAGAAATATAAACCCTGCTGGTAGATTGTTCAAAACATCGGTGACCCTTGTGAGAGTCGCTATGTCTAAGGTAAATACATTGAGCAGACTTTGAACTTAGTTTGTCAACGCGATAATTTCCTAGAAAGGGGTAGCACTCGCACCCAAAACTTGAAGGAGCTTATAGTCGGGCTGCTTGAGATAAAGGCTCTCATAGGGGGATCGGCCATGCAGAATTCGTGTAGGCATCAAATTAATTAGCAAAACTGCATGCTTGAAAGCCTCAACCCAAAACCGTTTGGGAAGGTTACTTTGGTGAAGAAGAGCATTCCCAGTTTCAACGATATGGCGATGTTTACGTTCCGGGGTACAAGGACAGGAGTGGCGATGTATGATGCCACATTGATCAAGAAAATTAGAAAATAGGTGATTGCAGAATTCGCCACCCCCGTCACTTTGGAAACAATTGATTTTTCTTGAGAACAAATTTTCAGCCATGGCACAGATTTTTTTGAAACACTGGAATCCATCAGATTTTTGTTTTAAAGGATATATGCAAGTAAAACGAGTAAAGTCATCAATAAGCAAAATGTAATATCTATAACCAGAAACTGAATTTTCAGGAGAAGGCCCCCAAGTATCACTATGGATAAATTCCAAAGTATATGAAGTAGCATGTTCAACCTTAAAAAGGTAATCTATGAATTTTACTCATCAAACAATCCTGACTACTGAAATTCTTGAAAGAGGAGCTCTTAGAAACTGAACCAAGAGAATTATTTTGTAATAAAGTGGAAAGAACTGATAGATGTGGATGTTCGAGTCGCCGATGCTAAGTTTCCATTGATATCGTACACCCCAAAAATGCAGTTTGACGCCGTAGCTTCACTTGAGAAATCGGGTACAGATCGCCCTCAAGAGGTCCGTCCAGTAGAATTATCCCCGTTCGTAGGTCCTTAATTTCAAATCCCCATGGATAAAAAATGAAGCAACAATTATTATCCTTGGTAAGTTTGGCAACTGAAAGCAAATTCTTTTTGATATCAGGAACTAGCAAAATATTTGAAGTAAAAGTCAACGAGAAGGAGTGGGCAGCAGTGATTTACCGACATGAGAGATCGCAAAATGCTGTCCATTACCTACCATAACACTGTCCTTACCATGATACTCAGTAGAATGTTGACGATTAGATGAATCACCAGTTATGTGGCTGGTTGCGCTTGTATCCGAATACCAATCCCAATCCCAATCCGTGTCATAAGGATTGGAGACATTCATGGCAGCAAAGGATTGGTGTAATGGCTGGTCATGATGACATCGATAGCACTGTGAGGCTAGATGGCCTGGTTTTGCACAGATTTGGCATGAGACTTGTGGACGAGAGTGTGGAGGGGATTGTCTCTGCTGTTGTGGATCAGACTGATAATATCCATATGAAGAACCATAGTTGGAGCGAGCATGGGAGCTGTTTGGGCCATAGGTAGAGCGACCACGCTGTCCTCTACTGCGACCACGTCGACCTCGGCGACCTTGGTTGTGGGAATAACTTGGCTGCTGATTAGTGTAGAATGCATGTGATGATGAGTCCTCTGTGGGAGGATTAAACTGAATCAAATGTTGTTCATGGATCAACAAGCGTGATCGAAGTTCCGAGAATGTGATGGGTTCGATGCGATTTGTAATCGCAGTGATGAAAGACTCATGAGCTGAGACCGCCTAGAGCATTGAGGACGAGATCTTGTTCATTAACTTGTTGTTTAATGGCAGCGAGAGAATCCGAAATTACCTTTAGACGGTTGAGGTAATCAGTGATGGAGAGTGAACCCTTCTTGAGGGTTTGGAGTTGCAACTTCAGTTGCATAAGATGGGCTTGTGACTGCTGCGAGTCGCAAGGGTGTCCCAAATCTCGCGGGAAGTAGAGAGCCCCACTATTTGAGCCAAAACGCTTTCAATTAGCGTGGCATTGAGGAGACTGACAAGATACTTGTCTGTGCGTTGCCATTGAAGAAACTCCTTGTTAGGTTGCAGACTATCAGATTTGTCTTTGACAAATTGGGAAGGTGGCGGCATGGTTCCATCGATAAAACCCATGAGATCAACTGATATCAAGATCGGTCCGATCTGACTATTTCAAAGAAGATAGCCTGTGCCATCAAGTTTGATGGACACAAAGTTATGGATGTTTGAGATATTCAGAGTGGGAAAAGAGGCCATTGCAGAGGAAGATGAGGATTGTTCTGATACCATATAAACTATTGAATCTGGGTCAGAATTGGATTGCAAAACCTTGCCTTTGTATTGCTTCTCATTCACCATATATAGAGTTTACAGTTGCCTCTTTTCACGGTTACATAGATTTACAAGGATACTACAATCTCCTAAAGATGGAAATTACAATCTCTTGAGGATTCCTACAGTTGGGTATCGTAATCAGAAGGGAAATTATTCAAAACAGTGTTTCCTTTGATTATGCTAACATTAAAGACTGTGTGCTGCGAAATGCTTTCTTTCTAGCTCCATCCATGTCCTCTTTGGCCAACACCAAATAAGCTTTATCATGATTCCACTCTCAGATTCATTTTTATTTGATGTACCAATATGATATTAGCATCCATATTTGGTTAAGAGGACCTGTTATTGATTTGACTTGTTCAAT
Organism: Tetracentron sinense; assembly: GCA_015143295.1. Taxonomy (NCBI): domain Eukaryota; kingdom Viridiplantae; phylum Streptophyta; class Magnoliopsida; order Trochodendrales; family Trochodendraceae; genus Tetracentron; species Tetracentron sinense. The sequence goes on from CM026552.1 coordinate 4,065,398, forward strand.
ATCCATTTTGCCAATTGTCCTTTATGACTGAAAATATATGTAAAGTTAAAGAGGCATTTGAAACAATACGTCATTATTTTTGTTGTTTCTGTATTTCATGCCTTGTTGGCAGGTTTAATGGTTACTTTGGAATTGATTTACCCGCCGCACAACAAATCTAGACTGATCTCTTTGCTGGAAATATTGTTTCAGGAACTTGGGCTTGGCCCATCTGTCCCACTTCATGCTGTTCTTCATGACTGGATAAGGCATACTGACGGGAAGCTGAGCTTTCTTGGGTTTGTTAAATTGTTGCATGGGGTGTCCAGTCGGACCCTTGTAAAGGCTCAATAAAAGCTGAAGCACGTGGGGGAACTCCATGAAGTACCGTTGCTCTACGGTGTCCAGCCAATACAAAGTGGGTTAGATGATTATACGCATTGCAGGTCTTTATTGTTCAGGGATGTGCACAGCAGCAAGCATGGCGCTGCACAACCCATTTTGGCACGCATATCAGGTGTCTGACGGACACTTGCCTTCACCCTACTTGGTTAGGGACAAGGAGGCTGGGCCGTCTAGGAATATACAGTTTTGTGATCCTTGTGCCAATTTAGAGCCATGAAAGTTGCCAATTGTAAAGGTGTTTTTATTTGGGTGGGGTCGACACTTTTTAGCCTGACATGACCATAGTGGCATTGTCTTGTCTGCTGTGTTCTATATTTATTAATTAATAGGCCTTCCTCAATCTGCTGCCTTGCCTCAAACTTCAAAGTGGAATGAAGAATTCCATTTTTTCCAGCCAATGGCAAATCCCACGGCAAGATCATAATCTGATCTGGTGCTTCATCTTGCAGTGTTCAATAAACTTCACAGTAAATGGTCATAGAATGAGTATTTGTACAGATTGGATTGTTTTGAGTTATGCCCAAGAGTTTATAGTAAATGGCAGAGTTCTGCTTGAAAAAGTTTTGGCGGATTGTTTTGGGTTGTGCCTTGAAGAGTTCAAATATTAGGCAGAGTTCTGCTTGAAAAGGTTTTGATGGTGCTCCCCTATAAGCGTAAACCTGATGGCAGCCTTGTAATTACAAGGCAAAAAAATCTTTGCAAAATTGTCACTTCATCTCCCAACAATTACAAAGCTGCGACCGTGTTTATTCTTAAAGGTGTGTTTTCAAGGAACGCTTAAAGGGGTGTTTTCAAGCCGAGGTCCGCCTCATATTTAAATCAATGGCTAATTGCAGGAATTGAAGGTTATATGAGCAGGAAATAGTATATCCATTCTGTTGGACAGTAGCTGATCACTTTGTTGATCTCTCCTCTCATCCATTAGCTGGTAATTGGCCCTAGCCTTTGCAGGGCTTGAATCCGTTAGGCCAAAGACCTACACTTAAAAGGTCAGGGCTAAAAATTCATACACCGCAATTGGAAGGCAACTTGAAATCAACTCCTCATTTATCCAGTTACAGAACGAATGATGTGATGCAAAGAACAACACGGTAGAGTTAACTTTTTTTTTTTTTTACTTGGTGACGGAGTTTAATATTTTTTTCAAGTAAAAATAATATAATATATTATAAATTATTATGTGTTTACTATTTTTTTATAATATATATATATATATATATATATATATATATATATATATATATATATATATATATATATTATGTGTTTTAGTTATCAATTTTTTTTTTCCATATATTTAATTTTGATACAACATCAACATAAGCCATATATAGATGTTATATGAATAATATGTATTTTATTTAAGTGTTGGCATAAGCCATAGCACTATTTTTAACAAGTGATTATATAAGGCATTTTGAAACATAATTGACATAGTATTAAAATAGGGTGTTGTTAGGCGCACCCCACTTTTTGATGACTGCACCCCATTAGTGAAAATTACTTACTAAACACCATTAAAATCATAAAATTACTTATACACCCCAGTAATAAAATAAAAATAGCTATAAAATTTATAACTACACACCAATCACTTACCTATTAAGCCAGACCAAACTTAAATAAGTGAATCAGTATGGGAGGCCTTGCTTATATCATAGATCTGTTACTACTGGCTATGGATGTAGGGCTCATCCCTGCATCATCTAAAGCTAAAACATGGGAGTCCACAAAAAGCTACATAAATTAAATAATATGTAGTCATTCTGATGTTGTTGGGGGTACTTGCATTATGAGTAAGAATAGTTAGGAATAACTGAACAACATGAAGCAATAGTTCTACCAAATAACTAAGCTGAATAGGCTGACCGGAGCTTCTTAACCTTCCGATCAAGAGTTGCAACTTGAAAGGCTATATAAAATAAGGTTAAAAGACTGAAAATGGCCTGTATGTTAGGTACATCATTCTGAGTTATGAGAAGTAATCCACTCCACCCAACTGTTTTGGGCTAACAACCATCCAAGATGTGTTGGATATACTTATTTGAGGGAATGAATTCAAGTTCGCATATGTTTTTCTTTGAACTAAAGTAAATGACAGTTAGCTTGATATGTAGAATTATATCTATAGTAGTTGGAATAATCTTCATGGTAGTTGGCGCTGGGATATGAGAGGAGGTCTGAATGGGCAACAATATCTCAACTATGAGGTTCTTTCTAAGTACTCTCTCTTAGCCTCCCAATTTAGGCAGAAGAGATTCTTGCAGTCTACTCTAGATGGATGAATGAGCAGGCTCAAAGGTAGAACCGGTAATGGAGGAAGATGAGCAGAGAGAAAGAAGACTACTGTCTGCAGAAGTGCAGAAAGGAAAGAAGAGAAAGGGGCTAATACAATTGTGGGGTGCGGCTATTAAAAAACTGAAAGGGCAATTTTTTTATAAAAAAATTAGGGTATACTCATAAAATCTTAGGGTGCGCCTAACACCATCCTTAAAGTATTATTATATATATATATATATATATATATATATATATATATATATATATATATATATTGTTAAAGGATTAGATTTAATTTTATAAGTTTTTTCTTACATTATAAATAGAGAGAGAGAGAGAGAGAAGTATTGGAGTTTAAGAGACGAAGATGATCCATTTAAAATGATCTTGTATGTAAAGCAACTCATTATTCTATCCACATTACTTGATAATGCAACTTACAAAAGAAGAAAGAAAGATGTTCAACCTCTCATTTTGTTCTTCTTCTTCAAAAAAAAAAAAAAAACTCTTATTCCATATCTTATTTTCATTATAATTGGTGTATAATTATAAAATTGATAGATAATATATATATATATATATATATATATATATATATATATAAAAGTAGTTTTTGAAGAATTTAATGGTGTGCCATCAATAATTTTTTTTTGTAATAGGGGTGAAGTCATCAAATGTTAGTTGCCCCTAGCACCATCCGATATTAATTACAAAGCTCGGCACCTTGTAACGGTCAACTTTTTGATTTTGCGAAACAACCGTGCGGTGCCTCGATCATCCCATGATCTTGGCCAGCCTTACACCATTACACTATCCGTCCACTGAACTGATCTAACGTCTCGTGCTACAATGTTACGATAAGGTACGACCCACTACCGAGTCACATCCACTAAGCTACGCTCGTCTGGCTTATGCATCACTTCATCATATCGCACCCAACACTCGTCCAACGCATAAGGTTCTCGTGTCACCGAGGTTCCGTCTCGCGCATCTCTCATGATGCTAAGGTTCCCCGATCAAGCCGAACATCCAACACTGCCCGATACTCTCGAATACGACTATCGGTCATCCCCACACATCGCGGATAGCTTAGGAGCATCACTGCCCCGTTTACCAAATATTGAGGGCATAACACCCACAACGCGATCCTCGGTCCTCTGACCGAATATCCCAACCATACCACGTATTCCTCCTAGACGAACATGATGCATACCGCACGCTTAAATGCCCTACTAGGGTGAAACCTCTTGCCCGAAGACTCATGTGCAGTGCTAGGAAGTCCGTCTCCTTTGCACCATTCTTGGATGCTCCAACAATCATCCAAGGGGACTCTAAGATCCCCTTCAGGATCCTAGAGCCCGCCCCCAACTCCTTTGGGGTTGCTCATTAGGTGGTCCCAGATGTGCCACAAGGGAAGGTAGAGCTACACCCTTCCCCTCAAGGTGGATGATAAACCTTTCACCCTTTACCAGAAGGAAACATCACCATTGCTGGTGGAGTCATACTGGTCTTTTACGGAACAATACACTGAATATCCACAAACCGTCTATACCATTAAACTCGTATAAACTTTCCCTTCGAATGAAGGTACTATCGGTCCTACTTCCAACATACCATGTGGGCCCCACAACACTCGCCCATATGTGTCCGACCAAGCACCAAACTCAAGCTTCACTCCATAACTCTTCATGTGCACTTCACCCAAACCATGGTACCTCATACACAACATCAGGACACCTCCATGTCCCTTCACTTCGGTACCCAACACTAAGGCACCAACCTTACACCACGCTGCGCTATCACTTGCATAGTGCCTCGCCTATCTCCAAGGCACCGCATTGGCATCCTTTGTCCATGCTCAGGCCATCCCGGCCCAGTATCACGGTCATGGCAGTACTTGACAACTTTTGACTGTGACACTCTCCCCCATCTGATTAGGTCGATGGCCTCATCGACTCTCATCGAGTATTCATCAGCTCCACAACACAGCTTGCACACTTGCTCCTTCCACAGATCAGAACTCACTTCTGACGGCCTAACATATCAATTACTGTCTCAAACTTCACATTCTTATGAATTTTGTCTGAAACATTCACCACATTTCGCCCAATTTCACACTGAACTTGGCCTTAGAGACCCTGTACACTGCCTTTGTCTTCAACATTTCTGTCTTCAACCCGTTGTCTGAACTTCAGAGAGGGGTAATCTTCCTCGAATTTCGTCAAGTGCACATCTCCATGAGCATGTTTGGTCATCCCAGGACCATCACTTAGCTGTCCCAAGCATTATGCTGACACTGATTGTCACCATGAACTTTGATCTACGGTCTCACAACCCTGATCTTCAGTTTCGACTAGGCATTCAGCTGCCATCCACTTCGCTCTTGAAGCTTCATCCATTGCAGTTCACTCCGTTGAACTACACTCATCATTCACCTTGAACATGAAGTACGTCACCCATGACAAAGCTCACAAGCCAACCGCATCTCATATGGTATTTCCTCCGCGGTTTGCTCCCTTAGTTTACGCATGCAAGCATCGGTGTGTTCCCACTTCAACACTAAAGTCATCCCATAATAGCACCGACATCCAAATTATTTACCCAAAGTCACAAACACACATCACGCATCCTCCAATGCAACACGGCCAGCAACCCTATACGTTACTCGAAACCGTAATAATAACGTCCACTACGCCAAATCTCTGTGAAACTCCCCATTGGTGCATCACATCCCTGACGCACTAATCTTGTTTCTTTCATTCATTGATACAAAACCATTTTGCACGTCTTCCTTGGTTGTGTACCAATCCATTGGCACACTTCTCCTTGTGATTCTTAACTTCATCACTTGTGTTGAACTCAATCCGTCGAGCTCAACTTTTCATAGTCAACAACCTATGAAGTTGTCTGAAGCCACTGCATCATTTAAACCCTTAACACATTGCCTCACTCTTGATGTCTTCCCTACTTGCCTCACTCTTGAGGACTTCCCTCATACTTCTAATAGTTGCCCGAGTGCTTCCCCACTCAAGCATGCCTTACATCTTGTACCCTTGTTGTGCCTCTCTACTACCTCAACTCCTTGAGCACCCTAAGATAGCACCCATCCACTCCTATTGCATCATCTCATACAATTGAGCTTCCAACCTTGACTAGAGTATTTGATTATTCAAGTTTTTGACACCTTGTCAACATAGTTGCGTGACTCTAGTATCTCGACATCCTGTGTCTTCAACTGAGAGAACACTTCACCTGATCTTTGCACCACTGTGCTATTTCACTATGTGTAGTCTTGATACATCAACTCCTGGAGTCTTCATCTTAAACAACACTGTGCTCCTCAAGTCTCAACATTGTCTTCACCTTGAGTACACATTTGATCCTGAATATTCCATCGACCATTATCCACTAGTAGCCTTGCTCCAACACAACACTGCATTAGAGACCAACACCTATATTGTTGTCGAATTTCATCTCGATCCTGGACAAGTCTCTCCCGTAACAAGTCCACTCTCTAGAAGTCAACAAACTCTGTAGCCAGTAGCACTCCACTACTCGGAACCACAGTAGAAACATCTTGTGCATTCCAACTGATCACATGTTGCTAACTGTAGCCTCAGGCTCTCACGAGCAACCATGTCCCACGAGTAACCATGCTCTGATACCAACTGTCACGGTCAACTTTTTGGTTTTGCGAAACAACCGTGCGGTGCCTCAATCATCCCATGATCTTGGCTAGCCTTACACCATTACACTATCCGTCCACTGAACTGACCCAACATCTCGTGCTACAATGCTACGACAAGGTACGACCCACTACCGAGTCCCATCCGCTAAGCTATGCTCGTCTGGCTTACGCATCACTTCATCATGTTGCACCCGACACTCGTCCAACGCATAAGGTTCCAGTGTCACTGAGGTTCCGTCTCGCATATCTCTCATGATGCTAAGGTTCTCCGATCAAGCCGAACATCCAACACGGCCTGATACTCTCGAACATGACTATCGGTCATCCCCACGCATCGCGGATAGCTTAGGAGCATCACTGCACCGTTTACCAAACATTGAAGGCATGACGCCCACATCGCGATCCTCGGTCTTCTGATCGAATATCTCAACCATACCACGTATCCCTCCTAGACGACCATGATGCATACCGCACACTTAAAGGTCATATTAGGGTGAAACCTCTTGCCCGAAGACTCATGCGCAGTGCTAGGAAGTCCGTCTCCTTTGCACCATCCTTGGATGCTCCAACAACCATCCAAGTAGACTCCAAGATCCCCTTTAGGATCCTAGAGCCCGCCCCCAACTCCTTTGAGGTTGCTCATTAGGTGGCCCCAGATGTGCCACAAGGGAAGGTAGAGCTACACCCTTCTCCTTAAGGTGGATGATAAACCTTTCACCCTTTACCAGAAGGAAACATTACTATTATTGGTGGAGTCATACTGGTATTTTACGGAACAGTACACTGAATATCTACAAACCGTCTGTACCATTAAATTCATATAAACTTTCTCTACGAATGAAGGTATTATCGGTCCTACTTCCAACATACCATGTGGGCCCCACAACACTCGCCCATATGTGTCCGACCAAGCACCAAACTCAAGCTTCACTTCATAACTCTTCGTGCGCACTTCACCTAAACCATAGTACCTCGTACACAATATCAGGACACCTCCATGTCCCTTCACTTCGGTACCCAACACTAAGGCACCAACCTTGCACCAAGCTGCGCTATTGCTTGCATAGTGCCTCGCCAATCTCCTAGGCACCGTATTGGCATCTTTTGCCATGCTCAGACCATCCCAGCCCAGTATCACGGTCATGGCAGTACTTGACAACTTTTGACCGTGACAACCTACTGCTTGTTAGCAAGAAAAGAAAAGGGAAAGTAAAAAAAAAAACTAGTTATAAGCGAACTAGGCAATCTTTCGCTCGAATTTCTCCTTTATGACATACATGGCTGGGAAAGGGAAGCGAAATTTAGTTTCTATTTCCTCTTCCTCATCTTCTGAAGAAGAAGATTATGATAGTGATTACGATGATGATGATGAGGAGGAGGATGGAGAGGAGGAGAGCATTGAGTCCTCCAGGTATGGTATTGTTTCTTTTAGATTTATTAATGGTGATCATAATTTCTTGTGTTCATTTGAGTTGTGTTTGGAATTGGAGGTCAGCGACGATGCCGGTGAGTGGAGCGACGACGAAGAAGCCGATCGCGAGTCCTTCGAAGATGACCATCTTGATGATGAATCGCGCTGCAATAGAGTCATTGCCCTTCTCAAAGGTTAGGGTTCTTTCATCTTTACTTTTACTTCCACATGTATTCGCAAATATTTTAGATTTCTCGAATGATCCAGACTTCGTTTTTCTCCGATTGTCCATTTCCAAGGTTTAGTATTTTTGATTCTCCTTTATTAACGCTCTCTTTTTTCAATCCTAGAACAATTTGATCTCTTCCCTCAATTCCACACTTCTTTTCCTTTCTTTCTCTTCTCCGCTCATCTAATCTATTCGCCACACATTCGAATAGTATTTGTGGCGCCTTGTTGCTTTGGGATGACCAATGATAGCGTTTTCTGACATTGCAGTCAGGAACATCTTCATATTGCGTTTATACTTCTCTTCATTTTTGTGTTAGTTTAGGCTTTTCTAATGAGTAATAAGTAATTAATCAAGAAACAAAATGAAAGATGCTGAACTAGTATGAGTATTCCTCTTACATTTCTCAGTGATCTAGCTGTGTAGTCAGGGATTTTACTAATTTGTATAAGATGAACAGCATATTAAGATGTTGCGTAGTCGACCAGTGAGATAAGAAACTTTGATGCTGCCTATATTAGTATAACTCATAGAACGTTAGCTTTTGATTTCCTGTCATCTAATTGAACCTTGTGAATGCAATGTTGAAAACAATGGTTTGAGTTTCTCAGAAATTTTCATGTCGTATAATCAGCTGATCAAACATTTGAAAAGTCTCGTGATATTGTTGATGGTTTGTAGGAGGAAGTGATCTACAAGCACTAAAATTAGAAGAGTGCAAAGCATATTTGCGGAAGCATGGTTTGAGATTAACAGGAAGCAAAGCAGTTTGTATAAAGAGAATCCAGGAGCACTGGAGGTCAGTTTTCTCATGAAAAATAATATTCTCACAAAACATGTATTTTATTATTCATATTCATAATCATGTATGTTATTTTTCATACGTTTGGGGCTGCATATATTCATTTTGGGCAAGCTCACGAGTCACGGGAAACATAAGATTGTGATTTCTGTTTATAGTGGTCTTCCTTGCTGGCAATCTATAGTTTATAGAGATTTTAGTCACCCAAATAATCTCCTTATAAGACTTAGTAGCTATGTTTCAATAGCGTGGAAATGAAAAGAAAATTGGACAAAACACAGCTAAAAATTGTATTAGAAATTCAAAATTTTCTTTTCTTTTGTTTTTTCTTATTTTCTTGACAACCAAACATAGCATTAGTGACTCTTGCATACACAAATAAGAAGAGCCTTTCTTTCACTATTCCTTAATAATCACAGATTTAGTATGCTTCTATCTACCATTCTTTTTAAACGCATGTACGCATTTTCATCCTTATATTAGATAATAGGTATCTAATAATTGATCTTTCAATACCGTGATATAATTTTAAAGAAATTTGCATGTTGAACTTACTATTTTATTACTTCATGACTTGTACAAGGTTTTAAAATTCAATTTCAGAAATGAGAAATTTGGCGAACTTCACAAGAAGTTTGAAATCTTTTGCATTCAAGCTTCAAAATATTGCAAAACTGGGGAAAATATAGGAAAAACATGAACTATTTTGTGAAAAACATTAGGAAATGATGAATTAAACATAAATACACACTTAAAGTTCAAAAATGAAAAAAAAAGTGTATAAGAGATGGATTTGGAATGGGAGAATGAAGTAAAGACGCGTTGGCGGCGGTATATCATATTCTAGACTATAACAAGTACCATTACAACCCAAGTATCAAAATTCACTGAATTTCTGAAAAAAGTGTGAATTATTTACAAATAATTCGTTTAGAAGTTAAAAAGGAGAGAATCAGAACCGTCTCTTCTTGAGCCATATACTAATCCAGACATCAATCTTATTTCATGGGTTAGATATTTCCTTTAAGCATTAACATTTCAATTTAATTCTATCCTTTTCTGCTGCACGCATGTGGATCGCGGTCACAAGTGTTTTTTAGTTTTCAATCATTGTCCAAATAATAGAAAATTTCTCTTGCATGGGGTCTGACCATTCCCCTCCCTCTAACGTTCTCTTTCTCACTCTCAAGACTCACCTCTCCCATTATTGACTAGGTGCCCCACAACATTTCTAGCTTTCACATTACTATTAAAACTTACCTTTAGTTACTGGATTAATAAGGTTTGGGATGAATCTCTACCAATTTATTTAAACTTTGTAATCTATAGGTATTTCTAGCTCTCCCTTTGCAACTCTACATTTCTGAACTTGTTATTGCATTTAATAGCTTTAAAATCACAGCACTTATTCGAAGAAACAATCAAAGTAATTAAATAAAAGAGCTGGGGGATTTGAAGCTAAATAAAATTTGCAAGAAGCCCCATTAAATGTGAATTTGGCCCTTTGCATATTCTTATCTAGCATCCTGATATCTTGAGATCTTCCCTGTCCTGTCTCCCGCATCTCAAATTGCTATTGCTGTCAACCATCAGTTAATCTTAGTATACTAAATTACTAATGCATATGGATGAACTGGTTTGTGCTATAAGATGTCAAGATGGCTTTTGTGGTGTTGGAGAAAAAAAAAAGAGTAGCTTGTTTACATGTGTGATTGTTTGTGAATTGTGATCCCTAAAAGAGCAAAGCGTATCTTGATGGCAGAAGAATATCTATAAATTCTATGTTCACTTCTGGTGTCCTTGCACGATTAATTCTGGTGGCTGGGATGTCAATGGATACTCAATTACCCGCCATACTTGATCATATTCGTAGGACTGGGTCTATGTTTTTCCGAACCCGGTCTATCATCAGATCAGGTATGCATCGACAAATTGATACCCGACTAGATAACAGAACAGAATCTGATCCTCTCTGGGGCATATATTGTAATTATAACAATTACAGAAACTATAACAAACCAAAAGAAATTACTGAGATTATTGAGCGTAAAAATGTTAATGTTATTTCCTGTTATTTTCTGTCCATTATATTGTTCAAGTTTCAGTGCTTTCATATTTTTAAATTGTCAGACATCGAATACTCGATAGGAAACCGACACTTTGCAGGTCCAGTACCCATTTCATATGTGGGTCCAAACTCAATATGACCCTGGCCCGATGAATATAACAGGTCGGAGTATGAGCATTATGTTACCTGAAAGATTGACAGCAGCCCTAAGTGGTGGAAATTTTTTGGGGATTCTGAAAGACACTAGGTGCATATTTTCGAGGGAAAGAAATTTTGGAAGATATTCATATTGTTGTAGTAATTGCAGATGCAGAGGTCTGAATGAAGTTACTGCTTTCTTTAGCCAGTCCAAGTCACCCTGACTCATCTCAACTATAGTTAGTTCTATATGCATTATACACTGACTCATCCAAATCATATTTAATCACCTGAATCCTGACAAAATCATTCAAATTGGGTAGAAATTGAGACCTGATACCCAGTTTGTAATCCTTGGTTTGAGTCCTAGACTCTTAATACAATAGAAGTAAGTGTTAAGAGCAAAAGTAACAAAAAAGCATGGGATGCAACTAAATGGAAAAGATAAGATATTTGTTATTCACATGTTATAAATTTTGAAAGAAAACAATTGAAAGAAAATATTTCATGGTTACACGTATCTCTTTTCAGTTTTGTTTTGTACCATAGTTCTTGTAATTTTTTTCTCTATATATCTCAGAATAAAAGATGGAAACGGCGAGACGTTATATCCAAGATCATCCTTTGCGATAAATTGTAGAGGTAATGTGATTATCTGCATGCACTTGTTCATTCTTCTCATTGACCTAGTTCCAATTATTAGATACAGAGTGAAATCCTTTTAACCTCGACAGGTGATGTCTGCACTGGAGATATTGTTTTGTTCATGCAGAGGGTTTATGAGAAGTATTCACGTGTTCCACCTTTTATGCTATCACAATTAATGGATATTTCTGTTTTTCATCTCAGGTTATGAGTTTATTTACTTTGTTGATCAAGGTTTTTATTTTGAACAGGTTCAACAAAGTGACAAGGAATGGGAATCTTATAGGAAAGCGGACTATCGCTGGGAGGGTTGTGAAGGAAAGTTACGGTGCAGCCAAACAACAGCATACATTCACTGTAAGGCTGACTGCAGGAATAAAAGGGTTTTATGGAGGAAATGTAATTTGATTATTAGTTGGAACTATGTGGATGGCCTCCCTGTGGGCTGTGGACACATACCATGGCAGGATCAAGCATTTGACAGTGCCCTATCCAGGAGATCTCTTATGTCAAACCCGAACTGATGACCTTTACTATTTGCTCTGCCCTTTCTTTTGGATAGTGAGGAAAAAGAATATGATGTGCAATCCAGAGAGGGTAGTGAAAAAAAAAAATTAGACCAATGTGCTTAGGATTTTGCAATGGTGTTCATTTTAGGACTAGGGGATCTCCTAGGTTTGACCCACTGAATGATGGTCCCAACTACCTGCATGGATGCCATATGTACTGCATCCTGCACATGGATAGCTTAGCTATCAATGGGTTTTCATTCATCTTGTGATCAATTATCTGTGTTGACAAGGTTGAAATACTTTGGAGCAAGGGGCCCAAGAGATTGCCACCACTATCTCCTTTGCTTGTGAAAGGCCGCAATCTCTATAGACTGAAGACTTTCCGACAGGTAAGTAGTTATCTAATGGGACAACAGGTAGTTTTCTTTGGCATTGCCTTGTTATGATGCTAAGTTGCTTATAAGTTTGTTTCTTTTAGCGTTGGAATGACGAAACAGAGAGATCAAAAGTTCTTGCTGAGAAGCACAAAAGAGGCACAGCAGCTAGGCATATCAGAGCAATGAAGGAGTCTCGGTCCACAAATGGAGGTCTGTTCTCTTCAGTGAAACATTTGTAGTCAGTGTTGTGTGTGTCATTCACTTATGGCATCAAAATTTCATATCGAGCTTTTTCACCTTTAATGATAATTAGGTGCTGAGTGCCAGAGACATTCCTATCATACAAGACCACCTCGAAAGAGACGAAGGCACTCAGAAACTGGTCATTCAACTAAACCAGAAACAATGAAGTGCGTTAATGGCCGTGGAAAGGCCCCACTGCAGGGACAAGAAAAAATGAAGAGAGTTGCAACGCCAAGAGGTCCTAAATCATCTCCGAGACATTTGAGACCCACCAACCCTGACAAAGATGGAGCTCCCATTCATCAGTCTTATACCCGAAATGGTCCTGCCCATAACCATTACCGGACTCAAATGCAGCTTCACAGTAGGGACATTCCACTCGAATCTAATGCCAATAGTGGGCCATTCCAATTTGAGGTGGGCTCTACTTCAGCTGCAATAAGAGCCCAACCTCTCAGACCTTACATGAATGCAACAGCGGTGCCTACATTGCGGTATCAGGGATACAATCATGCGCACCATGCCTACTCAGATTCCAGCTACCAGTTTGATCGGAGGAACCTGAACCGCTTTTCGAACCAAGTCAGTATTGATAAGCAGTTACATCCAATACCTTTGGGAGCAGAGGCATACAGACCAAGGAACAATGGCTTTCTATGTTCTACACCGTGGTGTCGGGACTTGGGGGACGAAAGCTGTGTTGTTTCCTCATGTTGGAGATGCTGCAGAAAGACAGGGAGGAGATGCCTCCTGCACCAATTTCATTCCCCATTCTGATGAAATTGGCTTCATGCAACCCCCTCCCCCCTGACAATATTTTTCCTTGGTATGTAAATCAAACTCCAGTAAAGATAAAAGAGAAATGGAAAAGTGGAAGGACCAATACATCTGTTAATGATTCAGACGAAGTGAACCCAAATTTTTGTTCAATGGTTCTGGCATGAAGTCTTATCATACCGGAACTGGTGGCTTAGCTGCCATGATTAGTTCGGCTTATTATGATTTTCATCTTCATCATCATCATCATCATCAATGCCTTATCTCAATACTTGGGAAAGCCTCTAGTGCTAATTGGTGGGTTCCCCACCAACATCAACTCTAAAGCCACACTTAAAAATGAAAGTGCAAATTGGCAAATGCAAAGGGATTCAAGTTACATTATTTCAATGAAGAAGAAAATGTTATAACCATACCAAGGTTGAATGGATGAACTCTAGGGCTGAGTGAATTTTAACCACAGTTGGTAAATGCTAAGAAGGGGAGCGTGGACCAATGAGGCATGGGGCAGAAGCCCCTGGAATTTTGAAAAAAAAAATCCTATATTACTAATAGGGGGGACGGGTTCCAGACCCCTAAACTTCAGATTTTGACCAAGTTGAGATTTTTGAAAAGGAAAGGCATGTATTTGTTTTCTTTTTGATGTCGGGAAAGTCATGTACCTAAGATATACTAAACTTCTTTTTTCATAATTTGCATGTGAAAAATAAGTCAGGATTGTGCTTTAAGGATGTGTTTGTTTGCCGAGAAAATGGATAAAAGAAAAGAAAATTAAAATTTTGAGGACTGAGAAGAGGACCAGGGTATCTTCTAAGCTGACCACAGTGTCCCCGTGTCCCTTTTAACCCCTGTTCAACCATGGTTAAGCTTAATTAAATTAAAATAAGTATTTTTTTAAAACCATAGTTAGATTGCTTAACTCTAAGGGGCTAACCACAGTTGATGGATGGTAAAAAAGCGGGTTGGACCAATGAGGTCACTGGGTTAAGCTTCTAAGCTGGGTCCGTTTTCCATTTCCCTTAAATTTTCTTTCAAAATAATCATCAAAAGATAGTGAAAGATTTTGGGAGAAAATTTGTCACTATTGAAAAAGTAAAAGAAAATGAAAATGTGTTTCTTACAAATCAAACACAAGAAAAATACAAGAAAAGTAACTTTTCTTTTACTTTCCTTCACTTTTTCGTCAAATGAACGCACCCTAATCCTATGTTTGGTTGTTGAGGAAATAAGTGAAAAGAGAGAAGAAAAGAGAATTAGGCAAAACACAACTAAATATTGTATTAAAAATCCAAAATTTTCTATTATTTTTCATGTTTTCACATATTTTCTTGGAAACCAAAACATACCCTAATAAAGGAAACACATTTTTTTTTTCGAAGATTTTTGTTGTAAGAAAAAAAAACTTGCAAATCTTTGGTAAATCCAACCTTCCATCGAGCTTAGTTAACATATGTTAAATTTTTGTATGAATAGACTATATTAACTTTTTTTAATGGGTATCTACATGCCACCACGTATCTCATTCATCCCCATTTGTCATTAAACTTAATCAACCTAAGGTTAATATTTAAAAAAAATAAAAATAAAAAAATCTAAAAACTAAGGTTAGATGGATAATTCCTAAGGGTGAGTGTATCTTAACCACAATTAGTGAGTGTTAAAACGGACACATAGCATATTGTAAATCCCCCTTTAATTGTGGTGAAGCACAATAAAACTAAAGTTAATAATTTTTTTCTTCCAAATCCCCCTTTAATTGTGGTTAAGCACAATAAAACTAAAGTTAATAATTTTATTCTTCTAAAAACCAAGATTAGATGAAAGAACCTGAGGGTGAGTGAATCTTAACTATAGTTAGTGGGTGTTAAAAGGGAAACGTGGTAGCTTGTAGATCTCCCTTTTATTGTGGTAAGCATAATCAACCTAAGGTTAATAAAAAAATTTCTTCTAAAAACCAAGATTAGATGGATGAACCCTAAGGGTAAGTGAATCTTAACCACAATTAATGGGTGTTAAAAGAGACATGTGACAGCTTGTAGAGTCTCCTTTAACTGTGCTCAAGTACAATCAACCTAAGGTTAATATTTTTTTTCCTAAAAACCAAAGTTAAATGGATAAATCCTAGGGGTGAGTTAATCTTAACCACAATTAGTGGGTTCCAAGCATTTCTCTTGTAATTTTTTTTACAAATCTCATTGAAATTATAAAAAAAAAAAAGGTGAAAATATTATTTCATATACTTTTTTTGTTAGAGTAAACAGAACACACACTATCATATTTTTTTTTGAAAGGCAAAAATAGAATACACACTATCACATGCACACACACCCTTACAACTTTTACACAACCATCTCAAAAAAGGGAGGAAGGTGGTGTTTTATAAGGGTCCACAAGGAGACCTAACCCACCTATATGGGACTAAATTTTGAGATTTTTTTGGTTAGAGTAAACAGAAAACACACACTATCACACGCTTGTAGTAGCACAAGCTACAAGGGTGTGCGCGCACGTAAAAAAGAAAACCTCAAAATTTAGTCCCACATAGGTGGGTTAGGTCTCTTTGTGTACTCTTATAAAACACCACTCCCCTCTATTTTTTGAGAGGGTTGCATGGTTGCTGTAGCAACTTAACGTTTCTTTAATTAAATTATGAATGAAATTATGAATTTGTAAGAAAAAATAAATGTTAATGAAGTATAATACAAAATCACAAAAAGTAAAAGGTATTTACAAATATTTTTTTGGGGTAATATACAAACTCAAAGCTCCAACCCCAGCAAGTAGATGTTACATGTCATTCGCGAACTGAGGATTTAAGTAGTCACGATGCCATGGCTGTAGGATCTAGGATTTCCAGTCTTCCCAAATGTGAAAAGTCTAATGAATTTCTTGCCGTAACATGCCACGACTCTTATCATTTGTTAAAAACAGTCGATCTCAATTCTCCGATCGTCCAAATGAATAATAAATAATAAAAAATAAAGATGGGAACGCTAAGTTCAAATTTTGAGAGTAGGGCGAGGAATATGATTTGTAGGCTCAGAAATTCTCTCACTTTTTTTAAACGAGAGGTGTTTCTGACTCGACATGTCACTCTGTAGGTGAGTAGTCGGTGATCCGTACGTCTATCTTCAATCTTGATGGAGCTTCTGCCTAGCCACACCTAATAAGTGAGACCGGCACTTCCCTTGTCTCATTATCTGTTGCATTTTGATGGAGCCTACGTAACCAACCTGTCCCCTTAAATAGGATTTTCTCTTTTTTTTTTCTTGCTCTCTTCTAATCACACACTCTCTCTCTCTCTCTCTCACATTGTATCTTCCTCATGTTACTTTTTATTAATCATATTTGGTTGAATTTCAACCTAACACATATTCTTTTAACAGTGGTTAAGAAGATATTAATTTAAAGTTTCATCTTTTCTCTAAGGTTCAATCTCTTTTCCCTAGGTTTTTAGAAAAAAAAATTACTGTGAGAACAAGAGGAGAGTTTTTTTTAAAAAAATCATATTTGGCTGAATCCCAACCCAACATGTGTCATTTTAACTGTGGTTAAAAAGATATTAATACAAAGTTTCGTCTTTTATCTAGGGTTCAACCTCTTCTCCTAGATTTTTAGAAAAAAATCCAAAGAGAGAGAACACCTCTCGTGTGATTTCCTAGAATTAATGGGGGTAGTTTATACAAAAATCATATATCTTAAATGTACGATAAAATTTAAATGAGTTTGTGGTTTCCTAGAATTAATGAGGGTAATTTTACAAAAATCACTTCTCTTAAATATAGGGTTGGATTTAAATGAGTTTATGATCTAACGATTAAGAGTCTACTTACCAGAGTCTCCTAACAGCTAAGTTGTTAGGAATGTTACTCTATATATATGGAAAGTGATTGAAAACTCTCGATAATAGGTATCATGTTTGAAAATCAAACTGCCACAATTTACATATTCTTTATAATGTTTGAAACTTTGGATTTTCAATTTTATGGCCTATACTCTTTATAGTACTATCAGAGTTTTAAATCACTTATATATATATATATATATATATAAGCAGAGACCCCGTGCAATGTACGATAATAATTAAAATATCTATAATTAAATAATATTATTTATTTATTTAAATATTAAGTAATATATCTTAAGAATATTTCATAAATTTTATTTTTAATAGTATTAGTTGTTCATTATTTGATATACATTATTATTTGTATTAATTAATTAATTTTATAATAATAATTTATTATTATTTTAATAGCATTTATAGTTTATATATATATATATATTTACTAGCAGAGACCCCGTGCAATGTACGATAATAATTAAAATATCTGTAATTAAATAATATTATTTATTTATTTAAATATTAAGTAATATATCTTAAGAATATTTCATAAATTTTATTTTTAATAGTATTAGTTTTTCATTATTTGATATACATTATTATTTGTATTAATTAATTAATTTTATAATAATAATTTTTTATTATTTTAATAACATTTATAGGAAAATCATAAGTTTTTTAGTATTAAACTTAAATTAATATACCCATGAGTTGGAGATAAGAGAGAACTCTACAATAGGATAGATAGGGCTTAGGATGAAATAGTAGGTCCCAAACCTGTAAGAATTGAAGATAAAAGAAGAGTCTATAATAGTGGAGATAGAGAGGGCTTTAGGATGAAATAGTGGGTCAAAAATTTGAACGGTGGAGATTAAAAAGAAAAACCACATGTCATCTCTAAAATACAACTTATGAGATTGAAGGGATTAAAGTTTGGAGAGCAAAGAGAAAAATCTTATTTCTTTATATTATAGTAGTAGATAGATATGGGCTTGAAAACGAATGTTACCAAGATTGTTGGAGTAGTAGTTTTGTAAATAGGGATGGCATGAGTGATGTTTTTGTACTTTTGAGAAAATTGATTTTGTTTGAATGCCTAATATTCATTCCATAATTACAATATTGCCATTCAACAAGCCTCCAACAAAGAAGATAAGTTACGAAAATTCTCTACTAATATTATAAAGCTACTTTTTGATAGTCAAAAGAAAATGATTTGTATTTTGATTTGTTTCATCAACTTTTTCTTTTTGGATTTATTTCATCATTTTAAATGGACAGATCAAATATTTTAATTTTCTTTGTTGATTTAAGAAAAAATTGTACACTGGAAGAGAGAAGAGTATCAATGTATATCATGCGTGAATGATTGTTAACGTTTATGCACGGCGTGAACATTAACATTTTTCTTTATGGATGTTTATAATGCTCATGCCGTGCGTGAACGTTATCAAGTTTTCACACATGCTTGCTAAAGTGTCAATTTTGTAAATAAGGATGACATGAGTGTTATTTTTGTAATTGTGAGAAAATTTAATTTTGTGAAGATACCCAAAATTCACTCCATAATTACCACATTGTCATTCAAACAAGCCCGTGAAGGATTGTTAAGGGCATGAACATTAATATATATATACATGGACGAAGCCAAGATTTTCTAATAGTGGGTGCACATAGTGGTTCATTGAAAATGTGGTAGTAATTGTTGATAGATTTGTGGAGAATTATTAGGTAATATAAAATATTATGTGTCTAGGGGTTCGGGGCGTAGCCCTATTTTTTAAATATTTTTTTATAATTAAGTTCTTGGGTCATTTCATCCATACATTTCGTACATATTTTACGGGTATTGTTTCTCCTTGTCTACGAGACAATTGTCCCCCTAACTCTATAGATATGTCATGTTAAATAATTAAATCATATAGTATAATCTTTTTAGGAGACAACTATCCATTATTCATGATTATGCCAAATTAAATAACTAATCAATTTAGTATAAAAGTTACTTTTTAAAAAAAAATTCAAGAGTTAAGATCATAGTCAATTGTGATTAAACTCGGGAGAATTCAATCACACCCACATTTTAATACGTGTCTCTTTTAATCCCGATTAACTATGATTAAAATTCACTAATCCATAGGATTCAACAATCTTAACCTTGGTTTTTAGAAAAATATTTAAAAAATATTAGCCCGCCAACTTCGATTCCCGTCCCGTTGTGAGTGAAATCTCAAATTCTCGCAATTGGACATATTTTGACTCAAAACTGAGTCAATTCCTAGATATCGAATCACAGCCAATTGTGACTGAATTTGGGGAGAGTTCAATTGCACAAAGAAGTCAACACATGTCCCTTTTAACCCTATTAACGATGGTTAAGATTCACTAACCCTTAGGGTTCAATAATCTAATCTTGGTTTTTTTTTAAAAAATATTTTAAAAACTATTAACTATAGTTAAGAATTTTTAAACCTTAAAGTTAATTTTTTTTTTTTTAAACCAAGGTTAGATTGTTGCACCCTAAGGGTTAATGAATCTTAACCATAGTTAATAGGGGTTAACAGGGACGCATGTTGACTTGTGGGTGCGATTAAACTCTCTCCGAGTTCAATCGCAATTGGTTGTGATTTGATTTCCCACCCATATGACAATATTTTTTTAAAAAAAATCAGTTTTTACAAAATTTGAGTGGAGGCACGTGCCCCCACAGGCCCATGATCGGTGCTAATTGTTACACATTTATACACTTCAAACTAAACTTGTTAGTTTCCTAGAGTTCTATTTTAAACTGTTTTACGATACTTGGTTTATTTTATCATTTTCAGGTTCATGCGAGGAAAATAAGATAAAATGGAAGATTAAATGCTTCAAAAACTCATAAGAATCTCATAAATGAGAAGAGCAAAAGAAAAAAGAATAAAAGAGAGTAAAATCGCAGAAATCTACCTTGATGGATCTATTGGCCAAAACCGTCTTTCTATCAATAGAGAGATATTTTGGTTATTTTTATTTCCAAAATTTATGGAACTTTTCGGATAGATTTTAGATGACCTAAAGTACCTATGTTTCAAATTTCAGGTCAATCCGATAAGAATTGAACTCTCTAGAATTATTCAAAATTTAGTGGTAAAACTGTAAATAAGGTGAATAGTATTGCATAAATAGTGTTTCGCGAATAATGTTTTTAACACTTCTAAACACTTTTCAACTCTATTATTGTCTACATAAGTGAGAGTTTGTTCCTCATTCAATTCTAAGAGAGTTTAGAGAGAGAAAAAGAAGAGTTTATCCTCAATTAGAACTCCTAAATTAAGAACTCTATCTTTCTCTCTTTCTTAATAAATAGGAGAACTCTTGACCATAATCATTATTTAGAGATTTTGAGATTATAAGAAGAGAAGCTCTGGAGATCAAGGAATCCAAAAAGATGAATTCTTCATTTTTGTCTATGAAGTTGGTGTGCTCCTCCCTCGTAATGAACTAACACTCCATTCTAGGGTTTCATCGAAATCCTAACCACGTAACTGTGTCGTTCTTTGTTTTTATGCAAATTTTCTATTTTTATGACATTGATTACATAATGAGAGAGTTGTTTTAACAACCGTATTTATTAGATTTAAATTTAATTTCAATGAAATTTCTATCATTGTCTTAGGTGTTAAGAAATTAGAATTGAACTCACTTGTGTTAATTTTCGTTAGAATTTTAATATAAGTTTTATGCAATGATTTTAATATATTACGAGATTAAATCCTAAGATATTTTTTGCTAACAGAAGACGAGTGATCATACTACCTTAGTTTAATGTATATCACTCATACTAATCGAAGATACGATATGCCCAAGATTTGATCTTTTGTATCTTTTTTGATGAGTTAAGAGGGGACGTGTCGTCATTCTCACTGTAATGTTTACAATTTGATAAGTTTGAATAAAATCAAAGTAATATTAGTTATAAAGCTAATGGTGGATTCAAACACCCTGAATTTTCTCAACTGATATATAACCAAAAGATATTAGATGATAGAGTTATTTTAACAACCGGATTTATTGGATTTAAATTTGATTTCAATAGAATTTCTATCATTGTCTTAGGTGTTAGGAAATTTGAATTGAACTCATTTGTGTTAATTTTCATTAGGATTTTAATATAAGTTTTATGCAATGGTTTTAATATATCAAGACATTAAATCCTAAGATATTTTATGCTAAGGGAAGATGAGTGATCATACTACCCTAGTTTAATGTATGTCACTCGTAGTAATTGAAGATACGATATGCCTAAGATTTGATCCCTTATATCTTTCTTGATCAGTTGAGAGGGGACGTGTTCACTCTTACTGTACTGTTTGCAATTTGAGAAGTTTGAATAAAATCAAAGTAAGATTAGTTATAAAGCTAGTGGTGGATTCAAATACCCTGGATTTTCTCAACCGATATATAACCAAAAGATCTTAGCAATTAGGTTAAATAAAATCGGATAGTTTAATTAGGTTAAAATCAATCAATTAATTAATCTTATTACTCATTAGTTTAAAATTAATTTTGATAAAAGGCAATGAAATCATCACAGTACTCACAGGTTCGACACCCTTACTAGTACTATTCTACGGAATTATTACTATAAGAAATAATTAAATTGAGTAACGATCAGCCCCCACCTGGCTCCACCCCTATATATATATATACGGAATATCAATCTTCACAAAACTAGTAAACTTGGTATCCTTTATCATACTTATTATTCCGCGTAAGTCCCTACTCCACGAACTGATGGACTAACCCAAAAATCTTATTTTTGTGTATGAATTTATTAACTTTTTTTGTTATAGTTTCTTATATTATAATTTAATAATAAATATTATTATTAAAATCATGTAAAATTAAATAAAAGAATACTACGAATCAAGCTTGAGTCAACCCAAGCTCAACTAGACTTAAATTATAGAACCTGAATTTATTATTCTTGATATTCGTGATGATTATTAAATTTTATGGAAACCTGTGTTTAAAATTTAATGTGATCAAAACTTATAAATGTTACGTGAAAAACATTGATTTTAAAACTCAAATAAAGTACTTAATTTAAGACTTTTTAGAGTTAAATTGCACGAGAAGAAAGATAAACAAAAAGTAGCAAACGATTTTTTTTTTTTTAAAGGTGATCGGCGCTCCAGCCGATCGATCGCCCTTGACGGCGATTGATCGCCAACAACGCCGTTTTGGCATCTTTTTGTGCGATTTTTTGATTTTTGGAATCCCTAGAGCTCCCAACACTATAAATACTTCTTATGATCGTGGGTTGAGGGTTTCTAAAGCTTTCTAAACCTAAAAGAGATAGAGAGAATGAGATTTGAGAGATTCAAGAAGAGAGATCAAGGGTTTTGCAAGGAAAAATGGTGAAAAAGCTTATATCAATCTCATTCACAAACGCTTGATCGTAGGGAAGCGATCGGGAGAGGTAAATATAACTTCCTTCCTATGAATATAGTGATTTTAATATAATCATTATGAAAGTGATAGATTTAAAACAAGAGCAAACAATATTAAACATGTTTATGATGTTTAGAGAATGTTTTTAATTATGATTTTCTTATGGAAAATATATATGATGTTTAGAAATTGTTCTAAATTATGATTTTCTTGTGAAAGATATTGATGATGTAAAGGATGTTCTAATTATTTTATTATTCATATCAACAAGGAGAAAAGTGAATGAAATTGTGGTGTATGTATGATAGAGAATGAAGGAATGAATGATAATTAGATTTGATGGAATGATTATGAGTTTGTTTTTAAATTGTGATGTGTTATGAAACTAGGGTTCTGTGAGATTAATTTTATGAAAAATGCATTGAAAATTGACACATAATAAATAAAATTGTTCCTTACTTTATTGTTGAAAACATGATAGACCTATATTTTATATTGATCAATTATGAGAAATTCTGCATGTTTAAACCTTAGTAACCCAAACCTCCTAACCTGCTACCCGCTCTCAAACCTCGCTTTCACCTCGGGAGCTCAATTTCAACTTTTGTAAACCTCGCTCTAACCCAAAGGTGCGATTTTTGAATAAAATTTTATTTTTATCCTAATTTTTCATCTGAAATGAAATGTATTTTTTTATTTTTCTTTGCAGGGTACAAGATTCATATAAGATTTGTTAATTATTAGTGATCTTGTAATTGAATTTAAAATGATACATTTAATAATTCAATAATCATCTTGTTTGTTGTAATGAAAATTTTGAATTATGAATGATTTTATCAATTTTCTCTTAGAGTTCAAAAACTAAAAAAGATATATTTACATCTACAAGTAATTTTCAAGAACATTAATATATATTTTATGTATATATATCGGCCGCTCCCGATCCTATCCTAAATTGAAATTTGACTCTCTCGCGCTCGCGCTCTTGCTCCCGCACCCGCTCTTGCTCCCGCTCTACGCTCTGGTTACTTAGGTTTAAACTGGTACATGATTGACAATCATCATTATTTCATACACACTTATTCACGAAATTAAATATGTACAAGCATGATAATAAGCAAGTGTAGAGGGGTATTTTAATCTTTGAAGAAATGGGGTTTACTGCAACCTTAATCTAGCCTAAATCTGATATCCAGACCGTTCTAAATTGAGTTATTTTTGGAAGAAATGATTCAGAGAACACAAGAAAGAAAAAGGGGAAAAAAGAAGGAAAATGATTCAGAGGGAGAGAAGAAAGAACGATGAAGAAAAGTAGTGACAGAATGTTTTTCTTGATGAATCCTTTACTTTCTCTCTCTGTAAATTCTTTTAAAAAATCTGGTTGTTCTTGGAAAATCTTCTGGGAACTCAAGGAAAGTCTCTCCCTCTATCAAGGAGAGGTCACCTCTATTTATAGGTGTTTATCAAAATTGTAACTAACTTGTACAGCTGTCATAACCGTTTTTTGTAACTGTCTTTTAGAGAGAAAATATTGGATTCCATCAAGATAAAGGCGTTTTGTCACCATACCTCCTTTAAGCTTTTATGACCAAAGCTTTCAGATATTTTCTTCAAAGGTTAAAAGCGGTATTCACAATATCCATCTTTTAACAAATTCTAATCTAAGCCCTCCAAACCACAACTCATCATCCTCCCCCAAAAGCAATTGGTAACTACATCGTGAAGGCGGGTCATACGCTTTCATGGTGTACTGTCCTGCTGAGGTAATATATTAGTGTTCAGACAGCAACACTCCTCTAGAGTAATAATCATGATAATATTAATAATAACGATGATGATAATCATCTAATAATCATCTCAAGTCCAATAGGGAAATCATAGGTGTTGGACGAGGACACCCTTCCCGTAACTCAGGTCCAATAGGGAAATCATAGGTGTTGGACGAGGACACCCTTCCCGTAGCTCAGGTCCAATAGGGAAATCATAGGTGTTGGACGAGGACACCCTTCCCGTAGCTCAGGTCCAATAGGGAAATCATAGGTGTTGGACGAGGACACCCTTCCCGTCAGGTCTTAAGAGAAACTGAGGAAAAATCCATCCTCAATGCTTTCTCCCTGACTGTCAGCCCAGGAAGTAATCCATGCTTCACTGGAATAGGTAATGAGGGGAAACAGCCACACTCATTCCCACGGGGGAGGTACCAATCCATACCGTTCACCCCTGACAAAACAAATCTCCTTTCTGGCAGAAGTCCTCAGAAAGGCATACAAGGAGGGTACAAATCTATACCACACCCATCATCATGAGAAAGGCGTTGTAAACCAGAGCGAGGCACTGAAGTCATATAGAATATCCGAAGGCGTTGAAGTCTGAATCAACATCAAAGGCGTTAGAGCTTGAAACAATATCCAAAGGCGTTAGAGCCTGAAACAATATCCAAAGGCGTTAGAGCCTGAAATGATATCCGAAGGCGTTAGAGCCTGAAACAATATCCAAAAAGCGTTAGGACTTGAATCTGTGTCAATAGCGTGAAAGGCGCAATAGTTTCATCTTTCATTAGTGACATAAGGGTAAAATTGTCATTAATGAGCAAAAAAATCCTTTGTATGAACTAAAAACATAAGAGCTTAAAATCATTGATCATTAATGACTAGAATCATTATTATCAGATAAACATGGAATTCTGTTAACCAATTCCCAAAAGGATTTTAGTATGTGTAATATGCTAGAACGTCCTTTGAGCCACGTGTCATTATTTTATTGAATTATGAACAACGTCCTTAAATTCAAAATTTCACAAATCAAACTTTTCAATAACCATCATCAACATTTTAGCCCCCTGTCTGTGAAAGCGCTTTTAGGCCTAATCTTACTCTAAAAGCGTCTGAGCAGACAAATCATTATGACAAAAGGGGTTCATTAAATAATATACTATCATAAATTTGGCGTCTAAAAGAAACGTCTTTTCGGATCCTGCTTAAAACAGTTTTGCCACATTTATAGCCAATAAGATCATGCAGCCAGCCTGTCAAAGTCATTATGATCGTTCCTTTTTTTTTTGAATTTTGAATCAAAACGTGCCCCTTGGAAACCGCACACCATAAATGTTTAATCATTATAAAAGCAAATAATCAGTTCTTTATTGCTTTACTGTTCATCTTCTTCTTCGTGCAAGCATACTTTGAGTTTTTATCTTTCTTCTGTGCTCGGGTTTTCATTGATCTTATTTTGGTTTTCAAGGATCTCAATCTTTATTTGGAATTCCAGAACATCTTCTTAAAATTCTGGTGAGTTTTTCCTTTTGTTTTCTTACTTCTTTATTTACCATCTCTATTTGACTGTTCATGTTTATACTTGCTGTTTTTTTTTTTTTTTTTTGTTTCGTTATTGTAGAAGTTTTGATTATCTGTATACCATGTCATTTTGTCTACTTTTGTTCTTTTATTGTTGTTATTGTATGTTATTGTTATTTGTTTCATCATTTATTTTCATCATCATCATTCATTTTTTTTTAGAAGAACACACTGTAATTTATTATTTTTATTTCTGCAACTTTTTACGCTTTCAGCTATGGCATCTTCTTCTCAAAAAAATATTTTAAGTAACGAATTTTGGGATTCAGCTATGCATCATTCCTGGGATACCGCTGTTCCTCCGGATGGATGGTCATTGCCCTATGGTGACATCGATGGAACTAAAGGATTTTGTCCACCTCCTTTTGCTACTACTATGTTCAGAATAGAAAGAAAAGATTTCACGCTTTCTCAGGTAAATTTTAGTTCTCATAGCGGTTGTACTAAAGAGTGGACAGCTTGGTGTGATTACATACTTACTCATCCGGAGTATGGTCCTAAGTTACATGCAGCTGAAATTTTTAGAGCAATAGAGCTTTCGAAGGATTTTGAGATTAGGAAAGATACAGACAGTCTATCTCAGTTAGTTACTAGGTGGAACAGTCAAACTCACACTTTTATTACTTCATGGGGAGAAATCACCCCTACTTTGGAAGATGTGATGGCGTTATGGAGATTACCCGTTTTCGGGAATAATGACATACAAGACATTGTTTTGAGTAGAGAAGAGATAAAAGCGTCAAGACTTTTGCATGCTCTGGTTTGGGAATCGAGAGTAAATCCAGTTTGGGGAGCTTCAAAGGAGTCTCATGCAAGGCGGCCAAATTTCTACGGCTGGGTACGCTATTTCTTCAGGGAGAAAGGCCCTGTGAACAAAGAGACAGGAGTCAGAGACTATCAATATGGAAAGGAGTACAAGTCTCCTTTAGAGTTGACAGCATTCATCTGCATGTGGCTGTCTAGATATGTTTTTGAAGGCGCTCCTACTGACAAAGTTTTGGATAGATTATTTCCATTGGCTTTCCGCCTTGCTGACGGTCAGAGTTTCCCTCTTGGAATTTATTTTTTGGGAACTTTATACAAGAATTTAGATCAAATCCATAAGTGTCAGGCCTGGTCAGCAGGTTCTTTTCACATAGAATCATTTGTTCATACCGCTTTTCTTCAAATGTGGTTATGGGAACGCTTTCCCGGTTATGCGCCTTCAGCTAGGCAGTTTTCTCCTTTGCAACCTGATGATACCGCTGTTGAAGATCTCCCAAGTCCAAGGGCATGGCGGTGGAGTAGTATTGCCAGAAAGAAGGATGCGTTGATCTTTGATTTTATTGACAAGGAGAAATGCTTCTGCTTCAGACCTTACATTGAGCTTTCAAGAGGTATTGAAAGATTCTTTTATCATTCTGAGGAGCCTTTATCTTTCATAGGCATGAGTACTGAGGAGAGAGCAGAAGTTTCTTTGAAGGATCTTCACTGTTTTGCCATTTTGTCCAAATGTCATTTGATCGGTTTATACAGCGTTGATGGCGGTAAAACCAACAGTTTCTGCCTTGAATCTTACAATCCTGATCGGTGTCTGAGGCAGTTTGGGCTCGATCAAGGCGTTCCGGATGGTACAGCTGAATCCTTTTCTCTAAAGAGAACCATGAAGGCTTTCATTCTGGAGAGTTGGTCCTTAAACTTAAGGCCATCTGTTGCCGGTTTTTACTTGGCTGGGGAGCATAGGATAGGCAGATGTACGAAGAACTACCAGCTTTTCTGGAAAGCTTGCATTGCTACCTTCAAAACCTTTGTTCAGGGTCCGCCAATGCTCAGTCAAACTGTTAATCTGGCTATGGACAAAGAGAAATGTCTGAAAGAGCCCCCTGGTGCAGGCAAGAAAAGGAAAGCGGTAGCTTCTCCTCACAAGAAATCTAAATCAAAACCCACTGCTGGAGGTTCTTCAGAAATCCGAGAGGAAAACATTACTCCTCCTCAACCTGCAATTATTACTGCTCCGAAGGCGGCTACTCCAAGAGCGCCTAGAATCAAAAAGATTGCAATAAAAAAGAAGGCACCTCCTTCTAAGAAGCGAAAGAGCCAATCAGTAAGCAAAGCTTTTTATAATTAAAGCATTTTTCTTATTCATACGCTTTTCAATTTTTCATTTGTATAATTTTTTTGTCACTTATATATATATATTTTTTCTTGATCTGCCACAGGATCCTTCTTCTGATAGTGAAGATAACGAGCCTTTGATTGTGCGCAAGCAGAATCTACAGACTCAACATGAGTTAGAAAGGACTGAAACCTCTTTTACTCAAAAAAAGAATACAGCACCGCCTTCGGATGTTGGTACAGAAAGCTCTGGAAATCCAGTTACTCCAGTGGGACTCAGCATCCCTGAAGATAATGTTGCCGAAATTCCTTTCCCTCCATCGGCAGAAGCAAGGGTACAAGTTGAGACTTTGGCCAATGTTTGGCCTGAGAGTGAACCCAGTTCCTCTCCGCTTTCTCAAACGAAAGATCAATCTTCTAAAGCTTCTGGTGTTCGGAGAACTGCAAATCCTGCCAGAACTATTGACATAGCCAAGGCGTTAACATCTCTGAAGAGAATGAGATCGCAAGCTATCAAGGCAAAGTCACTTCTTCTGCAAAGGACAGCGCAATCTTCGTCACCTCTTATGATTGACGCTATCGATGATTCTGAAGGCGTAGGTTAGTAGCAGTTTTAAAAAATGTTTTATTAATATACATGCTCATATGCTTATTATTACAATCATTATAGTGCTCTAACAGTATGTTTTATTTTGAAGGCCCTTCTGAAAGCGTTCAAGCTGAAATACCAGAAAACATTGCTCCTGCAACAGTTGAGGTCTTTTCTGATGATCTTCCCAGAGACAAAAACGCTGTTGAGGCTGAAGTGCATAATTTTTTTGATGAAAGAGCTTCTGGAGTTGAAACCTCAGAACAGCTTATGGATGTGGACCCTCCTTCAGCCAGTGAGATAGCCTTTTTCTCTTCTGTGGTTCAAAACTCTGAGCAGCAGCCTTCTGAAGATCTTCCTGTAATCATATCAGAAACTTCTACTCCTCTTGACAACACTTCTTCTGTTGGTAAAAGCGCTCACACACCGATATCTTCAACTGAGAACATCAATGTTCAAACGATTGCTTCTACTGAAAGCGTTATCATCGGCTCTTCAGAACAGTTTGTTGAGGAGGAGAATATTAATGCTGAAACTGAAGTTGCTCCAAGAAGTATTCATGAAGATACTTCAGTCATTGGTTCCAGTATGGAGACCGCTTCTTCAGAATTGTCCGCTTTTGTGGGAATTTTTGTGAGTGAGGATGCTATTACTCCTTCCACTTCAACTGCGCTGACACCAACTGATTCATCGGATGAAATTTTAAGGCGTTATCCTGTATCTGAAAGCTCTCTTCCTTTATGGTCAGAAATAGTAAAGCGTTACAAGGATATAACTTCCTCTTGTTCTTTGAAGAACCCTATCATCAGGGCGGGCTGTATAGAAACAGTGTGCTCTATCATTCGGAACATCAGAGATATCAAGCCTCATCTTACGCCTTTGAGGATGAAGACCTTTGAGGATTGGGGGCAGGAGCTGAAGGAGTTAGAGGATATTAATGTTAATGTGAAATGGTTAACAGATTTTCTGAGTAGTTTATCTGTTACATTTTTCCAAGCCAAGAGCTTTGCCAGGCTGAATAGTTCCTATAAAAATAAAGTGGTCAAAGCGGAAGAAATCAAGAAAGCGATATCAAACGATCAAGATAATATTCATATGATTCGTCAGGAGATTGCCCGCCATCAAGCCATGCTGGAAGAAAAAGAAAAAGGAATAAAAGCTGCTCAAGATAGTCTGTCAGTTCTACAAGAAGAAATCAAAGCAGATCATGAAGAATATATTCGTTTAAAGGCTTCTGCTGAAAGACTTGTATATCTAAATGAGAGAGGCTTTACTGCTGACATTTTGTAAAAGCTTTTTCTTTATTCTTTTGTAACCTTTGTGAAATTTCATATGAATACAAAAGGAAGATTTTGTTACTTTTCTTATTAAGCATAGTACTTTTTAAACCATTTTACATTGATAGGATCATGTAATACTTCACCAGATAGTGTAGACAAAAGACAATAACCGCTGTCAAAACTTTGTCTTATCAAAAATGGCCCTTCCCAATTAGGAGTAAACTTTGCCACTTTTGTACCATTCCTGATATGAATAGCTGTTCGAAGGACCAGGTCACCCTCCTTTAGAATTCTATGTCGTACTGCTTTGTCATACGCTTTAGCAACTCTTTTTTGATACGCTTTTGTCTTTATAGCTATAGCTTCACGCTTTTCATCCATAACTTCTAGCTGAGCTAATCTAGCAGCTTGGAGGCATGCCTCCTCTTCATCAAATACTTCAATCCTTGTAGATGGTATCTTAACTTCCAGAGGTACAACGGCTTCTGTCCCATATACTAAAGAGAAAGGGGTAACACCTGTTGCAGTCCTTGCTGAAGTTCTGTAAGCCCAGAGCGCTGTTGGAAGTCTTTCACACCACTTTTTATGAGCTCCTTCTATCATTTTTCCAATTATCTTCAGGATAGTCTTGTTAGTAGCCTCTGCTTGCCCATTCCCTTTAGGATAATAGGGGGTTGACTTCTTGTGTTTGATATCATATTTCTCCAATAATTCTCTCACATTAGAATTTATGAAAGGCGTTCCATTATCAGTGATGACCTCCTTTGGTATCCCAAAGCGGCAGATGATATTTTCTTTAATAAACTTAGCCACCATGATACCTGTAGCCTTTCTTAATGGTATAGCTTCTACCCACTTGGTGAAATATTCAGTAGCCACAAGTATCCAAACATATCCTTCAGCAGGGGGATTAACAGGTCCAATTAAATCTAGCCCCCAAGTATGGAAGGGCCAGGGCGTAGAGACATACCGTAGAGATTGTGCAGGTGCATGAATAACATTCCCTCTTATCTGACACTGATGACAGCTTTGGACATATAGGTGTGAATCTGCCTCCATAGTAGGCCAATAATATCCCAACCCCAAAATGTGTTGAAACAGCTTTCTTTTTCCTTGGTGAACGCCACAATCTCCACTATGAGCTTCATGCAATGCTATTTCGATCTCTTTTCCAGTTAAGCACTTGAGAGCAATACCATTGTATCCTTTTCTGAATAATTCTCCTTTATCAAAATAGAATTTGGCAACTTTCTTCTTAAACTTGAAGGATTCCTTTTGATCAGTAGGCATTATTCCATCTGTGAAGTAGTCATTGTATGGTTTTTTCCAATCTTCCCAAGAATTTGTAAAGTAACATTCTTTTTTATCTGGCAATATTTGACAATCAGAACATTCTTTCTGTAACATAGCAGCATCTTTTTCCATTGTTGGCCAGTATATTCCAAAACGCTGTAACCTCCTATACAGACTAACAGAAGGATTATACCCACATATTTTTGTGTGGATTTGCATCATTTGTTTCTTAGCTTCTTTTATTCCAACACATCTCATCAAAACTCCTTCGGGCCCTTTGAAATACAGATCCCCATTTATTTGTAAGAAATTTTTTAAGACTTTCAGTGTTGTAGTAGGGACTACTGTTGAATCATTAAGGCAGAAGACATCCTTCAAAATTGGTTCTCTCCAATCTGCTTCTTCTGATTCTGTGTCACATAATTCTTCCATCAGCGGTGTAGCTATTATACGCCTTTCAATTATCACCTGAGAAGATTCTCCTTCAAATATTAACTTTGATGCCAAAGTAGCAAGTGCATCAGCATGGCGGTTTCTTGTACGCTCTTGATATTTGAATTCTATTTTATCAAAATTAATCATTATTCTTTGAACCGCTGTTCTGTAGGGAGCCAAACCAACATCTTTTACATTGAATGACCCTTCCATTTGACTAATTACCAAATTGGAATCTCCTATTACATTTATTCTTTTGGCCTTTAACTCTTTAGCAATTGTCAAGCCTATGAGAAGAGCTTCGTATTCTGCTATATTGTTAGAGCAAGGAAAATCCAATTTGAAAGAAAAAGACATTACCTCACCCTCAGGAGCTTTTAACACAATACCTGCCCCAGCTGAATCTGCAGTTTTAGATCCGTCAAAATACATGAACCATTCCT
Organism: Tetracentron sinense; assembly: GCA_015143295.1. Lineage (NCBI taxonomy): Eukaryota > Viridiplantae > Streptophyta > Magnoliopsida > Trochodendrales > Trochodendraceae > Tetracentron > Tetracentron sinense. Next base: position 4,097,716 of record CM026552.1, read on the forward strand.
CTTCTGCTTCAATAGTCATTGCTTCAGGGAATTCTCCGGGTAATTCTTCTCTTAATATCAAATCATCATTTCCTGGGAAATTTGCCAATAGATCTGCTACTGCTTGTCCTTTGATGGCACGAGGGCAAAGGCATGTAATATCAAATTCTGATAATGAAAGGAGCCACTTAGCTGCTCGTCCTGAAAGAACTGGTTTTGACATGAGATATTTGATTGGGTCAGATTTTGTCATCAGAAAAATCTTATGAGATAGTAAATAATGACGGAATTTTTGTAAGGCATAGATCAGAGATAAACAACTCCTTTCAATCCGAGGATATCTCAATTCTGCATCTCTGAGAATTCTGCTGAGATAGTAAATTGGCCGTTCACAACCAGACAAATCTTCTTGGGCTAGAAGAGCTCCAATAGCGGTTTCTGTTGAAGCCAAATACAGGACCAAAGGCTTCTTGGGGATTGGTGCCATCATAGTTGTTGTTGAACTCATCATTTGTTGGAGTTGTTTGAAAGCTTTTTCATGCACTGATTCCCATTTGAATACACAGTTCTTCCGTAGGAGCGGCATAAGGGGTACTGTGACAGATGCTAGTCCTGGTATGAATCTTCTTATATAGGATACCTTCCCTAAGAAACTTTTCAACTCTTTGACTGTGCTTGGGGCTGTCATGGATGCAATTGCTTGAGCTTTTGTAGGATCAACATCTATACCTTGCCTATTCACAACGAACCCCAGGAATTTGCCTGCAGACACTTTGAAAGCGCATTTTAACGGATTCATTTTTAACTGATAATGGCGGCATCGTTGAAAAACTCTTCTTAAATCCTCAACATGACTGCAACGCTTTCGTGATTTAATAACAATATCATCCACATAATCTTCCACTGTATTATGGAACATATCATGAAAAATGGCTGTCATAGCTCTTTGGTAAGTAGCCCCGGCATTTCTCAACCCAAATGGCATAACTGTATAATAAAAATTTCCAATTGGTGTCCGAAAGGCGGTTTTTTCTGCATCTTCTGCTGCCATCTTAATCTGATTGTAACCACTGTAACCGTCCATGAATGAAAAAGCATCATGACCTGCTGTTGCATCAACTAATAGGTCCATATTGGGTAGAGGAAATTCATCTTTTGGGCATGCCTTGTTTAAATCCCGGAAATCAACACAGCAACGAATTTGCCCATTCTTCTTTTTGACTGGTACAATATTGGCTAACCAAGTTGGATGCTGAATTGGCTTGATAAAACCTGCTTTCAAAAGCTTTTCAACTTCTATTTTAATTTGATCTTCAATATCTGGTCTGAATTTTCTTGGCATTTGCTTCATTGGTACATATCCTGGCTCAATATTCAATTTATGTGTGACCAATGTAGGATCCAACCCCGGCATTTCTTCATAATTCCATGCAAAAATATCTCGGTACTCTTTGAGCAAATTTATCAATTCTTCTTTTTCTTTTGGGGTTAACTTGGAACTGATAAGTACCGGACGCTTTTCTGATAGACTTTCTACAATGTTTACTTCTTCAAGGCTTTCTTGTACCGCTTTTACACCATCCTGCATCTGTTCTGGCGCTTCCCCAATTTCGCTTGTTTCTTCTGTTTGAAATATTTGATCCATCACGGGAATCTGATTTTCTTTTGATGAATCAGTTTCCTTTGATTGTCATAAGATATATACAACCCTTCCATCTGGTTGCACCACTCTCTTACAGCCCCCAGTTCTTGATTCTTTGATAGCATTCCCCCTTAGAATTTCTGTTTTCACACTTTCGTCTCGGGGTCTTTTCGAGGCCTTTGAAATTTCTGATGGCGTTAAAATAGTGGATGATGGTGGCATAACTCCTTTAGCTTTTTCAAAAGCGGTCTCACCTTCTTCAGCTAACTCATCATAAAACAATGCCTCTGAAATATGAGCTTCGGCTTTATCAAAGGGTGTGGCAGTTGCTAATATTCTGATGACTTTTCCTTTGTATATTCCTTTAACACATTGATGAAATGTTGATGGTATTAGCTGGAACTTGTGAATCCAAGGGCGGCCAAGAAGAATATGATAGCTTACATTGGCTTCAATAACATGGACTCTTATTGCTGAATTTATTGGCCCCACTTGAAGATTAATAGTAGCATAGCCAATAGTGTTCTGGCACTGTCCTCCAAATCCTGAAATTTCTATTGGCTGCTTAGAAATTTTTGAAGGATCTAATCCCATTGCTATTGCTGTTGATAATGGGATAAGGTTCAAAGAAGACCCAGGGTCTATCAGTGCTCTTTTTGCTTCAATAGAATTTATTAAAGCTGTAACATACAAAGGCTTGTTGTGAGCTAACGATGAAGCTTTCATATCATCAGCAGTAAAACTCACATCTTGAATTTCCGGCATTGCTTTTCTTGTAGCAGAATAGGCAAGAAAACAATGTTCTGAATGAGCTTCTGCAACTGTTGTCAAAGCCGCTGTTGCAGCTATTCTTGCCGCTTTTGAGAAATGCATCTGGTCAAAGAAGTTTTTAAACTTTGAACTCTGTGAAAGAGTTTCTATTGCTGACTGATCATTATGGATTATTTCATCTTCAATTTCTTTTTCTGTAACAATTGCCGAGTTATGACAGACCATAGCAATCACATCCTTCACTTTATGATTAGGCAAAGGATCCTGATGGACAGATCCTTCAGGAGTAGTTGAAATTTTCAGGTGTCCAGCGGCTATTTTGTCATTAAAAATCCGCCTTAGAGAGAAACAATCTTTTGTTGAATGGCGTATGGTTTGGTGATACACACAGTATTTGCTGCTTCGTTTGTCTTCTTCTGTAGGCTTTTGGAATGGTGATGGTAAGTACAAAACGCCATCAGCAATCCATACTTCCACAATTCGTAGTACTTCAGCCATGCTACAAGGAAAAGGAGGTGGAATGCTTTCTGGGTTGTACTTTGGTTTTTTGTCAGACTGATAAGAAGTATTTTTTTGAAACGGCCGTCTTCCAGAATTTTCTGCCGCCATTGCTGATTCTCTCTTATCCCTCCTACCATATCTATCTTCGTACCTTGGTAGGGTTGCTCTTGATATGACTGTGTTGAGCCTTTGAGAAACATCATAAAGCTTTTCAAAAGAAGGGATAGTAGCTACCTCCAAATAGGCTCTGTATTCTTTTGCTGCTCCATCAACACATATTTGTACAAGTTGCTCCTCAGTTGTTGGTTCATGACAATCTAAAACCAAATATCGAAAGCGGCGAACATATTGTGTCAGATCTTCATTAGGTCTTTGCCGCTCTTTCGACAAGGTATTGAGAGTAACACGGTCTTCTACAGAGAAGAACTTCTTGGAGAAGATAGTGACCATTTCTTCCCAAGAGTGAATAGAGTTTGGAGCCAAAGTTGTGTACCAAGTGAAGGCACGATCAGTCAAAGATTTAGCAAATTCGCGGAGACGAAGCTCTTCATTGTTAGCATATCTGCTTAATGCATCAGTGAAGCGCATCACATGCTCTCGAGCATTTCCAGTTCTTCCATTGTAAAGAGTGAATTGAGGTGTGATATATCCTACTGGATATTCCATTCTCATGATTCTTGCTGAAAAGGGGGGTCTAGCATCGAAAGCATTCGAGAGTCCAGAGCGTTTTGCTTGCTCCTTTTCAAACATTTCAGAGAAATCCTCGGCTGTCATATATGAGGAATGCCTCCCTTCTTGCTCATGATGATTGCAGGGTGGAGAAGAAGGAATAGGATCTTTCCTGGGAGGATTATTGTGCACGTCATTTTCTTCGTCATGTTGAGATGGAGAAGGTGTACGCTCCTGTATCCTCTCTGAATTGCGAACATTATCTTCACGGTGGGCTTTTTTGAAAAACTCCTGCATTTGTTTTTCTGATGCTGCTAACTGAGCTGCTACCTGAGTTTGGATAGCCTGCATCTGGGCTTGCATCTGTACTTGAGTTGCCTGAAACTGAGCAAGAAAAGGCCCAAGAACAGCAGAAAGATCAGGAACTTCCACTCTGGAAGTATGAGATTCTTCCCTATTTTCTTCTTGAACCACATGTGCTTGGGACGAAGCACCTCTTTTAGTCACCATTTTCTCTCAAAAATTGTTACAGAAAACTCCCCAGCGGAGTCGCCAAAAATGTAGAGGGGTATTTTAATCTTTGAAGAAATGGGGTTTACTGCAACCTCAATCTAGCCTAAATCTGATATCCAGACCGTTCTAAATTGAGTTATTTTTGGAAGAAATGATTCAGAGAACACAAGAAAGAAAAAGGGGAAAAAAGAAGGAAAATGATTCAGAGGGAGAGAAGAAAGAACGATGAAGAAAAGTAGTGACAGAATGTTTTTCTTGATGAATCCTTTACTTTCTCTCTCTGTAAATTCTTTTAAAAAATCTGGTTGTTCTTGGAAAATCTTCTGGGAACTCAAGGAAAGTCTCTCCCTCTATCAAGGAGGGGTCACCTCTATTTATAGGTGTTTATCAAAATTGTAACTAACTTGTACAGCTGTCATAACCGTTTTTTGTAACTGTCTTTTAGAGAGAAAATATTGGATTCCATCAAGATAAAGGCGTTTTGTCACCATACCTCCTTTAAGCTTTTATGACCAAAGCTTTCAGATATTTTCTTCAAAGGTTAAAAGCGGTATTCACAATATCCATCTTTTAACAAATTCTAACTAAGCCCTCCAAACCACAACTCATCATCCTCCCCCAAAAGCAATTGGTAACTACATCGTGAAGGCGGGTCATACGCTTTCATGGTGTACTGTCCTGCTGAGGTAATATATTAGTGTTCAGACAGCAACACTCCTCTAGAGTAATAATCATGATAATATTAATAATAACGATGATGATAATCATCTAATAATCATCTCAAGTCCAATAGGGAAATCATAGGTGTTGGACGAGGACACCCTTCCCGTAACTCAGGTCCAATAGGGAAATCATAGGTGTTGGACGAGGACACCCTTCCCGTAGCTCAGGTCCAATAGGGAAATCATAGGTGTTGGACGAGGACACCCTTCCCGTAGCTCAGGTCCAATAGGGAAATCATAGGTGTTGGACGAGGACACCCTTCCCGTCAGGCCTTAAGAGAAACTGAGGAAAAATCCATCCTCAATGCTTTCTCCCTGACTGTCAGCCCAGGAAGTAATCCATGCTTCACTGGAATAGGTAATGAGGGGAAACAGCCACACTCATTCCCACGGGGAGGTACCAATCCATACCGTTCACCCCTGACAAAACAAATCTCCTTTCTGGCAGAAGTCCTCAGAAAGGCATACAAGGAGGGTACAAATCTATACCACACCCATCATCATGAGAAAGGCGTTGTAAACCAGAGCGAGGCACTGAAGTCATATAGAATATCCGAAGGCGTTGAAGTCTGAATCAACATCAAAGGCGTTAGAGCTTGAAACAATATCCAAAGGCGTTAGAGCCTGAAACAATATCCAAAGGCGTTAGAGCCTGAAATGATATCCGAAGGCGTTAGAGCCTGAAACAATATCCAAAAAGCGTTAGGACTTGAATCTGTGTCAATAGCGTGAAAGGCGCAATAGTTTCATCTTTCATTAGTGACATAAGGGTAAAATTGTCATTAATGAGCAAAAAAATCCTTTGTATGAACTAAAAACATAAGAGCTTAAAATCATTGATCATTAATGACTAGAATCATTATTATCAGATAAACATGGAATTCTGTTAACCAATTCCCAAAAGGATTTTAGTATGTGTAATATGCTAGAACGTCCTTTGAGCCACGTGTCATTATTTTATTGAATTATGAACAACGTCCTTAAATTCAAAATTTCACAAATCAAACTTTTCAATAACCATCATCAACAGCAAGATAACAAGTATTATGTAAGTATACAAGAACACGAGCATGACAGTATGATTGAGTTTTGCACTGACCGAGTACCCACAAGCCTAAGGTCAAGGCAAGACAACCCGTATATACCGGTTAATGTGTAGACAAGCCGTATGTACCGGATAATATGTAAATCGTGTGGTACCTCAGAAAATAGGATATATGTTAATCTCTATCTAATATATGAGATAGAGTTATTTTAAGTTATTACACTTTGCATGTTGTTGGATATATTCACGAACAAGAAAGACAAGTAAGATAAACAAGAGAAATAAGTATAAGTGATCACGTATAAGAATTGAATTTGAATTATACTTCCGCACTCTGAATTATTTATATGTTACATGTCATATTAAATTTCAGATTATGTTTTATATTAAATATTGTTAGCTACGAGTTTATATATACGTGGGATAACTTGTTACTCAGCCGATGACTTTTGTTGTCGGCAGGTGTTAGATTTGATATCTGTACCCCAGGACCTTGGGAAAAGGAAGAGTACGAAGAAGAAGAGAAAGAGTCAGCGTGAGGAAGAATACGAGGAAGAAGAGGAGAGAGCTCCGACGTATATGCTGCGTCGAGCTCCTCTCGGCTCGTCTTCTCAACGATCTATCTTATATCTGAGACGAGGAGACGTGCAATCTCGTTAAGGGGATAGCTAAGCCTAAGCGTGAGGAGGCCTCGTCGATCGTGGAGGTGAGAAAGCATCTGTTGGACTTGGTTTCCGAGAACCGTCTTGCGCATGGTGGGTGGTGGGAGGTTGTTGAGCTTTGAACGTCACGAGGAGGTGAGGGAGTTCAAGGAATTGGTGGAGGAGGCGTTCTACTATTTTGGGGTACTTGTTTTGGGTGACGCCTTGCCTTGCCTCCGGTGGTTGGACGTGAAAGGAGCCCAACGTTCAATGGCCAGGATCGCCAAGCAGATCGACTCAGTGGCTCAGTCGTGGCTTGACGAGCGAGTCAGGACAGGGCGCTTCGAAGAGGAAAGGACTGATTTTATGGATGTCATCATCGCCATGGCCGATGATAAGCCATTCACCAGTCTCTCCGATTCCACTCCAGAACCGAAGAACACCGCCGTCAAATCCATCATTCAAGTTAGTGTTTTACTCCCATATATAGATGGAAGTCTATCGTCTGTGTTCTTCCCTATTGCCATGAGAGTTTAAAGGCCAGATCAAATCATCTGTACAGATTTAATACAGCCATACAAGAGATCCTGGGGCCTTCATATAGTCAGGCCATTGAGAAAAACCCAAGGAATAACACAGGCGTTTTAGTTCCGACTTCCACGTAGTCAAACCAGTGTTTTAAAAAATGGATCGTTCAGTCAGACAGTTAGATCGGTTCACCGGGTACCGGACCGCTCACGGTCTGGTTGGAACCATCAATGAGTCAAACATGGAATCTTAGACAAACTAGTTGAGACTAAAGAATTAACAGAATATTATTGAATTCTCAAAGTGATTACAAAGAGACCCAACTAGGGTTTATATAGATAATAGTATATAGATAAAATAGAAACTAAATCAAACAATTCCTAATCTCTTAATCTCAATCACAATTTCTTTCCAAATCCAAATCTTTCCAATAATCTCAATGTCATTTTAAATCCAATTCTTTCCCATTGTGATGATGGTAATGATATGGTGCATCTCATGCATATCATATACTCTATTAAAGACCGCTTGTCCCAACTTGGCCCGTGTGGCCATAAGTGCATGGGTTGACTGAGAGTAGAGCTAGTATTCCTCCCTTATAAACTCTTAAAATTGCCATATCTCTCTACAAAAATGACTGTTGGATGTTCGTTGCGTGGGTATAATGGGAGTTCCGATGGGGGAACAGCGCTAGCTGTTACCCGGGTGTGTCTACAAAAATATGGGGGTCCATCTATGTTGTTTGAGGCCTACTCTATTGAATGTGGGCCATGTTTTTGCATATACAACCGGGAGCTGTTGCCCATCCGAACTCGGTATAATGGTAAGGTGTGTGTTTAAACGTATATTACCATGCTTTCGTTTCTTTCCATTAAGGCACAGGAAAATATTTGCATGAATCTACGAGAAACACTTTTTTATTTGACCGGTGATCTTCTCCAGTTGTAACCGGTTTTTGATAAAAACCGGTTACTCCCCTGTGGTCATCACATGTCCCTTTTTATACCTCTTAACTATGGTTAAGATTCACTTACTCCTAGGGTTCACCCACTTATATTTGGTTTTTAGAAAAAATATTTAAAATAAATTAACCTTAGGAGTTGGTAAATTTTAACCACGGTTAACAAATTTTTTAATATTTTTTCTAAAAACCAAGGATAGGTGGATGAACCTTAAGGGTGAGTGAATCTTAACCATAGTTAAGAGGTATCAAAAGGGACATGTGGCCATCTCAAGGGTGTAACCGGTTTTGGCAAAACCGGTTACAACTGGAGAGGAATAGGTGACTTTTTTTTTTTTTTTTTTTGTTATGACTCACGCACACAGGCACACGCACACACCCGCTACTACACTAGGAGAAAGTTGCTACGGCTAAGAATCCGTTTTCTCCCATAAATGACACGGGTTTTGAAGCAAATCCTTACCTAAAGAAAGAGGTTGGAATCACTTTTTCAGTAAAGACATGTATTATTGTTTCCATTAAGAGTAAACAATAGTACTCTGTCCACTAATAAAAGAGTCGGTTAAAGATCAAGTGATTAGCGGACCGTGGGTCCTTAATTAAAGTTAAGATTTTCTCTTTTTTTATGTTTTTTAAAAATCAAGGAAGGATGGCTTAGTGGGTGAATCTTACCCACAGTTGGTGACCAATGAGAGCCGGTCATGTAGTGACATAAGGCTACGCTAGTAAGCTAATCATTTTCCTAAGGCAGAAAAAAAAGAGTCAAAAGGATGAATTTTAATATAGTTGCTTGACATTATTTTTCAAATAAAATTTTAATATATATATATATTTTTTGGTCCAATGGTAATTTTAATATATATTAGTATTAAAGTTTGATGAATTGGATCAACCTTTCGACCGTCCAACCGGTTTGGACCAAACCATCCCCGATCCCAATCAAATTTTTAAAGGGCATTAATTAGCCCATCACGCATTTGCCGTGTTAATGTGCCCCTTTTAACATCTTTTTAACTAGAGTTAAGTTTAGAAAATTAAGGTTAATATTTTTATTTTTTAAAACTAAGGTTAAATTGCTTAATCTTAGGAGTATGTAAATCTAAACTACAATTGATGGGCCTTAAAAAAAAAGGGCGTGGACCAATGAGGAAAACACATCCTATTACATAGTGAAAAGTGGTATGTGACGGTAAATTAAACATTTCCTAATTTAAAAAAATTGAGTCAACCTACTTTAGATGTGGCCACACTTGACATTGCTCACTATGGGATCGGATTTTCTTGATTTCGGTGGGCTTTCGACATGTGACGATAAAAAGAAGAAGATATTAAATGGAGAGAAGTTAAAAAAATCTGAGAGAAAATGAAATGACTTCGGGGGGGGGGGGGGCCACTCAAATTTTTTTAATATACTTGGCCCCCCAAAATTATTTTGTCTTATATATATATATATGTAGTCCCCCCCTTAGGTCACCATATGTCTCTATTGGCACACCTTAACCATGGTTAAAATTTACCCAATTTTAGGGTTCACCTACTTATCCTTAGTTTTTAGAAAAAAAAATATTAAAATTTGTTTAACCTTAGGAATTAGTAAAATTTAGCTAGGGTTTCAAAAAAAAATTGATATATTTTTTTAAAACCAAGGATAGGTGGATGAATCTTAACCATAGTTAAGGGGTGTCAATAGGGACACGTAGTGACCTCAAAGACATTACTGGGAAAAAAAATTCTACCCAAAAAAAAAAATTTCTCGGGACCTACGTTTCCGAACCCTCAACTTCCATACCCTCAAATCCATTTAATTTTTTATACATGTAATTCAGCGCCCCCCCCCCCCCCCCCCCCCCCCCCCAAACACCCAAATTCCTGGCTCCACCCCTTAATGACTTCTCCATTTTATGGACACATGTTGAATGTTGAACCTAAGCAAGACGGTTTTGGTCTTGCGAGAGCAATACCAAATCTGATCCCGCTCATTTTGAAGGATATGATTGAGGCGACTATAACTAGCTTTAAAAAATAAAAAAGGAGTACTAATCTTAGATGTAGCCACGTGTCCCTTTTGACATCTGTAACGGATAAAATTCGTAAAAAGGAGTAAAAAGAAATGGTAAAATAGGAATTTCTTATGCTAACAAATTCTAACAATTTAGCCGACATAAGCCCACTTGGGCTATGTGCTGGCTCTCTTGAGTGTTATCTGACAGGTGACCTCATCATGACTACACAAGTCATGATGACTCTAAATAACTATAAATAAGCAAGAATCACCAAAGAAAATAAGGATGGTGCGGAAGGCAAGAGAGGAAATAAAGAAAGGCAGAAGAAGAACAAAAAGATGGAGATCTGGGAAGCTTGAGTGATTCACACCCCTACCCCGAAGGGCTATACAGGCGACCACTCACCTGATTCTCTCATCTTCCTTTAGTGTTCTCCGGCTACTTGATGCTCTTTATGGCCTCACAATCGATTATGGCCACCAGATTCTCTCAAATAGGTCATGTCCGCCTGATGCTCTCCCTGAACGGTCACACTGCCACTTGCACGACCTTGCAATTGTTCATCTGTTGAGTGCAATCATACTTGAACTTGTGCCTGATGCTGTGAATAGTGCCGAATCCATTGTCGCGTTATCTGCTGTGAGTGAATAGTGCCGAACCCGTTGTCGCGTTGTTTGATGTGAATAGTGCCGAATCCGTTGTCACGTTGTCTGTTATGAATAGTGCCGAGCTCGTTGTTCATTGTGAGTTGCACAATGTACTCGTTGTCTAATGCACCACGTATACGTTGTCCGAGCTGCATTATCTGAGCCCGTTGTCCGAGCTGCGTTGTCTGAGCCCGTTGTCCGAGAGCTACGTTGTCCAAGCTGAGCCCGTTGTCCGAGCACCGTTGTCTGCGCACGTTGTCCGAGCAGCATTGTCTGCGCACGTTGTCTGAGCACGTTGTCCGAAAGCTACGTCCTGTACTGCACCCGAGCTACGTCCTATACCTCTCCACAGCTCATCCTCCAAAGCAGAACACCTGTTCTGGTCCTCAAGCGCATATGCTCAATGACCTCACGATAAGTATCTCTACACTATCATGCTCATATGCTTGTGCCTTATACTGACTTTATCATCGGAGCCTATTTCAGGGTGCACACCCGCCCTCTCTGACTCATTCATAGGTGGAGTTTCGCTATCTTCTTCCTACCAGTGAATCAGAGATCATTACAGCTACTGACGCGTGGCGAGTCCAGAAATTTTCCCCTTCAACATCCCTTAACTGAAGTTAAGATTCACCCACCCCTAGCGAACACCCACCCATCCTTGGAGATAATTCACATTAGCAATGCTTGTTTGTGTTCGTGACTGATGGTTGGATATTGAAACAGTCTATAATATATGCAACAATGGATACTACATCCGTCAGCATAGAATGGGCTCTCTCTGAGCTTCTCAGCAACCCTCAAGTCCTTGGGAAGGCACAAGAGGAGATTGACACGAAGATCGGAACAGAAAGGAGGGTGGAGGAATCAGACTTGGAGCAGCTGCCTTACTTGCAGGCCATCGTGAAAGAGACACTGCGGCTTCATCCACCGGGTCCCCTCCTGGTCCCCCACGAGTCAACGGAGGATTGTGTGGTTTCCGGCTTCAAGATTCCGGCAGGCACGAGGTTGATAGTGAATGCATGGAAGATTCACAGGGACCCCAGGTGGTGGGACAGACCTCTTGAATTCTGTCCAGAGAGGTTCATCAAGGGGCAGGGATCCAGTTCAGAGGTGGATCTAAGAGGACAGCATTTTCAGTTCATACCCTTTGGAGCTGGACGAAAGGTCGTGTCCTGGAGTGTCACTTGCCAAGTCTATCCTCCACCTTACAATTGCTCGTTTGCTCCATGGGTTCGAATGGAAGGTCCCACCTTCAGTGTCTCAAGTTGATATGAAGGAGGGGCCAGGTCTCTCTTCCCCTAGGGCCATTCCTTTGGAGGCTGTAGCCATTCCAAGGGTTCCCTCCAAGTTATATCTCTAAATGTCTCTAGTTAGTATTGTGGGAAATTAATATCTATTGTAATAAAGTGAAGAGAGATGATTCCCAAATGTATCTCTCATGTAAGTGAGACGAGAGAGGGCTAAACCGCTAAAGGTGAAAGAAAGGGATCCATGAGAGAGAGAGATGCAAACTTCAACGGAGGACACTTTGGCTGTCTTAAATGCTAAAAGTGGAGGTCACTACCCAAAAATTCATGTCCCACAAACGGCAAAGGTGCCACAAAGAGAAACTGATTTATTGAATTCTCAAGATGATTACAAAGAGACCCAAGTAAGGTTTAAATAGATATTAATATATAGATAAATATAGAAACTAAATCAAATCATTCCTTATCTAATGCCAATCAAATCTCAATTACAATCTTATTCTAAATCCAAATCCTTCCAATTGTGATGGTGATAATAATATGGTGTACCTCATGCATATCATAACCAAATATGTGTTATGTGCTCAATTACCCTGGTGCCTCAAGTGTTTAAAGGCTAGGATGCATGGTCTTGTACGGATTTAACAGCTGTAAACAATTGTACAAGAGATCTGGATTTTAAACATTCAAGTCGAGAAGGCCATAGACGATTTGGTTCCAAAGAATCGGTCTAGGGATCCCTTCAAATCTTAACTCTTTAATTCAAATAATTAAGGGTCAAGATTAAATGTGGCTTCACTTATTTTGACATTTTCTAAAGCTACATCGGATTTAATCTTAATCCTTCATTATTTGAATTAAATGGTTAGGATTTGATAATATACTTAAGAGATCCCATAAACTGACTCAATATCAAAAGTTATCTTCTTAATATGCAGAAAACAGCAACTCAAGCTATAGAACTCGAAATGTCTTGCAATTAAGAATAAACCGATTTCGGAATATTACATCCATATTGTTTGTAAGCTTATACTTTCTATGAACCAACTCCCACTAGGGCTGTCAATGAGCCGAGCCAACTTGTAAGCCAATTCGTTTCATCTCGAAATGAGCCGAGCTTGAGTTGCGTCTTTGAGCTCGTTGGGCCAAACCGAGCTAAATAATTGAGCTCGTTTGTTAATGCCGAGCAACGAGCAACTTGGCTTGGCTCAGCTCAATTGATTTAACTATACTACTTATAATATCCTAATAATATTAGTTTTCACATCAAAGTTTAAAATTTTAAATATGAATTTGTTGTTAAGGTAAAACTTAAAAGGTAACTTTACCCTATCAAAATTTACGGATTCGAAATTTTTTATATCATGTTTCTCTCATTAGACTCACGAGAATAACTATATTTGTTTGTTTTAATATTTTTATTTTATTTTATTTTTAGGAGGGAAATCTAATGAGCATGATCAACTCTTAAGATATCAATGAATTCTTTTTGTTAAAAATAGATGTAAATGAGCCTAAAATAATAGGGCAAGCTCGGGAGCCGACTCGAGCTCGATTATCTATTGACGAGCCGAGCTCAAGCTCGCATTTGAGAGCTCGAATTGAGCTAGAGCCGAGCTTGATCCAGCATATATATGTCATTAGCTGAGCTTGAGCAACACCCAACACGGCTCGTTTACACCCCTAAATCCCACATATATAAATAGCAGCCCGTGTAAGTTAGTTGAATCCATGTAGCCTCTTTCACTATAAAGGAGGTGGCAGTTAGGGTGGCAATTTTGATTTCGGCCTATCAAGTTAGCCAAGCATTTTAACTTTTACAGGTTGGGCCGTTGGGGTCAAGATTTTCATTTTTCATCTGGATGGTCCAGTTTGGTTAAGGGTCTGTTCACTTTTTTCTGTGCCCAAGCCGTTGCTATCCACAGGCGGGACTGGGATACAGGCTTCCATTCTCTTTCCTTCTCTACCCATTTATCTCTGTTTGGTTTGGAGTTTCTCTTCAAATTCCCAACCAAATGGATAACAATGAACCCAATTACCCAAAGTATAATCGTTCATGGGCCCCAAAAAGAAAAGAAAAGAATGCTAAGCATACTCACTCTTTTCAGATAATAACAAGGAAAATAATCCCCTCCTCGCAGGTGCCGCGAGGAGAGCATCGATCTCGCCCCATTTTTCTCACCACATGTCTCGTTTTTAACTTCTCTCAACAGTGGTAACAAGATTTATAAGAAATAGATCTATAGGAAGTAAGCCTATAGTAATAGACAAAAGCTTTATTTTTGTAATGGGCAATGCTAGCATCACTTTCTTTCAAACTCACTTTCTTTATGAAGAAGACATGTTTTATTATCTTCCATTAAGAGAAGGACACGTGTTTTCCACTAACACTCTCTAATCAAAAAGAGAGTTGAGTCTTCAAAGAAAGTGATGAAAATCTATATTTCATTGTCTATATGCAATATAGACGCGTCCTTCTCTCTTAATAATAATCAAAATTTTGAATTTTGTTTTTAGACATTACATGACTTTTGTCCTTCTTTTTCTTTCTTTTTTTCTATAGCAAGTAGACGCGCTACCTAATGATCTAAATGGTAAAAAACGTTTACTCTTGATAAACGTATAAACAAATATATCCAAAGATTAGAGATTACAAAACGGGGTCTTTATCATTCTTCTTTGAGAAGAGCATACTCACAAGTCACAAGTGCGTTGACAAGGTCATTTGTTTTACTATCTAAAATGAAATGGTGGGACAGACCCCTTCATTTCCCGTCCAAAGAGGTTTTTCAAGGGGTAGGGGTCCAGTTCAGAGGTTGATCTAAAGGGACAGCATCTCCAACTGAGAGCAAATCTTCTAGTCGGCCCCTAATACCAAAAGGGAAGTGATTGGAAACTCTCTATAGTTGGAGCTAGGCCGTTTGGAGCAAAGAATTAAGTGGGGCCCACCATTTCATAAATGTGCGGCCTCGGAATGTCTCTGGAAAAAGTCAGAAAGGGCTCTCGGGGCTCCATTCATTGTGCAACATTTGGCATAAAAATGGGGAGAAGTCATTTCACTTTCTCCCCATAATTTTGACTTCTCCCCACCTGATATATCTCACCCTTATTCTCACACACTTATCGCCACATGTCTTATCATGATTTTGACTTCTCCGCCACTTGTCCCCTATTCTATGGAACCCCGAGATAAGCCCTTTCTGGCTCCAGAGACAATCCGAGGCCTAAATGTGCACATATGAGCAATTGAATTTTAAATTGGACGGCGTAACTCTGGATAGTATGTACGATCCAGAGTTTTCAATTAGTTTCCATACCAAAATCGGTATTAGGGGCCACATTGTCACGGTCAAAAGTTGTCAAGTACTGTCATGACCGTGATACCGGGCCGGGATGGCCTGAGCATGGGCAAAGGATGCCAATGCGGTGCCTAGAAGATAGGCGAGGCACTATGCAAGCGATAGCGCAGCATGGTGCACGATTGGTGCCTTAGTGTTGAGGTATCGAAGTGAAGGGACATGGAGGTGCTTGATGTTGTGTACGAGGTACTATGGTTTGGGTGAAGTGCACACGAAGAGTTATGGAAAGAAGCTTGAGTTTGGTGCTTGGTCGGACATATGTGGGTGAGTGTTGTGAGACCCACATGGTACGTTGGAAGTATGGCCGATAGGACCTTCATTCGAAGAGAAAGTTAATACGAGTTCAATGATACAAATGGTTTGTGGATCTTCAATGTATTGTTCCGTAAAAGACAGTATGACTCCACCAGCAATGGTGATGTTTCCTCCTGGTAAAGGGTGAAAGGTTTATCATCCACCTTGAGGAGAAGGACGCAGCTCTACCTTCTCTTGTGGCACATCTGGGACCCCCTAATGAGCAACCTCAAAGGAGTTGGAGGCCGGCTCTAGGATCCTGAAGAGGATCTTAGAATCTCCTTAGATGGTTGTTGGAGCATCCAAGGACGGTGCAAAGGAGACGGACATCCAAACACTGCGCAAGAGCTTTCGAGCAAGAGGTTTCACCCTAGTACGGCCTTTAAAAGTGCGGTATGCATCATAGTCGTCTAGGAGGGATGCGAGGTATGGTTGGGATACTCGGTCAGAGGATCGAGGATCGTGTTATGGGTGTCATGCCCTCAATGCTCGGTAAACGGGGCAGTGATGCTCCTAAGCTATCCATGATGTGTGGGGATGACCGATAGTCGTGTTCGAGAGTATCGGGCCATGTTGGATGTTTGGCTTGATCGGGGAACCTTAGCATCATGAGAGATGCGCGAGATGGAACCTCGGTGACGCGGGAACCTTATGTGTTGGACGAGTGTCGGGTGCGACACGATGAAGTAATGTGTAAGCCAGCTGAGCGTAGCTTAGCGGATGAGACTCGGTAGTGGGTTGTACCTTATCGTAGCATTGTAGCACGAGACGTTGGGTTGGTTCAGGGGACGGATAGTGTCATGGTGTAAGACTGGCCGAGATCATGGGATGATCGAGGCGCCGCACGGTTGTTCCGCAAAATCAAAAAGTTGACCATGACAGTTGGTATCAGAACATGGTTGCTCGTGAGAGCCTGAAGCTACATTTTGCAACAGGTGATCGATTGGAATGCACAAAGTGCTTCTACTGTGGTTTCGAGTTGTGGGAGAGCTACTGGCTACAGAATTTGTTGACTTCTAGAAAGTGGAATTGTTACGGGAGAGATTTGTCCAGGATCGAGATGAAGTTCGACAACAATATAGGTGTTGGTCTCTAATGCAATGGTGTGTTGGAGCAAGGCTACTAGTGGATAGTGGTCGAAGGGAAATTCATGATCGAATGTATACTCGGGGTGAAGACAGCGTTGGGACTTGAGGAGCATAATGTTAGTTCAAGATGAATACTTCAGGAGTTGATGTATCAAGACTACACATAGTGAAATAGCACAGTGGTGCAAAGATCAAGTGAAGTGTTCTCTCAGTTGAAGACACAAGATGTTGAGGTACTAGAGTAACACAACTATGTTGGCAAGGTGTCAAATACTTGAGTAATCAAATACTCTATTCAAGGTTAGAAGCTCAATTGTATAAGAGGATGCATGCAATAGAGTTTATGGGTGCTATCTCAGGGTACTCAAGGAGTTGAGGTATTAGAGAGGCACAACAAGAATACAAAATGTAATGCAAGCTTGAGTGGGAGAGCACTAAGGCAAATATCAGAAGTATGAAGAAAGACATCAAGAGTGAGGCAATGTGTTAAGGGTTAAAATGATGCAGTGGCTTCAGACAACTTCATAGGTTGTTGGCTACGAAAAGTTGAGCTCGACGGATTGAGTTCAACACAAGTGATGGAGTTAAGGATCACAAGAAGTGTGTCAATGGATTAGTACACAACCAAGGAAGACGTGCAAAATGGTTTTGCACCAATGAATGGAAGAAACAAGATTAGTGCGTCAGGGACTTGATGCACCAATGGAGAGTTTCGCAGAGATATGGTGTATTGGACGCTATTGTGATTTCGAGTAATGTAAAGGGTTGCTGACCGTGTTGCATCAGAAGATACTTGGTGTGTGTTTGTAACTTTGGGTAAAGGATGTGGATGTCGATGCTATTGTGAGATGGCTTTAGTGTTGAAGTGGGACAGCACGCCGATGCTCACATGCGTAAACTAAGGAAACAGACCGCGGAGGAAGTACTGTATGAGATGCGGTTGGCTTGCGAACTCGTCATGGGGGACGTACTTCATGTTCAAGGTGAACGATGAGTGTAGTTCGACGGAGTGAACTGCAATAGATGAAGCTTTAAGAGTGAAGTGGATGGCAGCTGAATGCCTAGTGGAAGCTAAAGATCAAGGTTATGAGACCGAAGATCGAAGTTCATGGTGACAATCAGTGTCAACGTAATGCTTGGGACAGCCAAGTGATGGTCCTGGAAGGACCAAATTAACATGTGCATGGAGATGTGCATATGAAGAAATTCGAGATAGATTATCCCTCTCAGAAGTTCGGACAACGAGTTGAAGAAAGAAATGTTGAAGACAAAGGCAGTGTACAGAGTCTCTAAGGCCAAGTTCAGTGTGAAATTGGGCGAAGTGTGGTAAATGTTTCAGACAAAATTCGTGAGAATGTGAAGTTTGAGACTGTAATTGATATGTTAGGCCGTTAGAAGTGGGTTCTGATCTGTAGAAGGAGCAGGTGTGCAAGCTGTGTTGGGGAAGCTGATAAAAACTTGGTGAGAGCTTTCTGAGGACATCGACCTAATCAGGTGGGGGAAAGTGTCACAGTCAAAAGTTGTCAAGTACTGTCATGACCGTGATACCGAACCGGGATGGCCTGTGCGTGGGCAAAGGATGCTAGTGCGGTGCCTAGGAGATAGGCGAGACACTATGCAAGTGATAGCGCAGCGTAGTGCACGATTGGTGCCTTAGTGTTGAGGTATCGAAGTGAAGGGACATGGAGGTATCTTGATGTTGTGTACGAGGTACTATGGTTTGAGTGAAGTGCACACGAAGAGTTATGGAAAGAAGTTTAAGTTTGGTGCTTGGTCGGATACATGTGGGTGAGTGTTTTGAGGCCCATATGGTATGTTGGAAGTAGGGCCGATAGTACCTTCATTCGAAGAGAAAGTTAATACGAGTTCAATGGTACAGATGGTTTGTAGATCTTCAATGTATTGTTCCGTAAAAGACCAGTATGACTCCATCAGTAATGGTGATGTTTCCTTCTGGTAAATGGTGAAAGGTTTATCATCCACTTTGAATAGAAAGGCGTAGCTTTACCTTCCTTTGTGGCACATCTGGGGCCACCTAATGAGCAACCCCAAAGTAGTTGGAGGTGGACTCTAGGATCCTGAAGGGGATCTTGGAGTCTCCTTGGATGGTTGTTGGAGCATCCAAGGACGGTGCAAAGGAGATGAAATCCTAGCACTGCGCAAGAGCCTTCGGGCAAGAGGTTTCACCCTAGTAGGGCATTTAAGCGTGCGGTATGCATCATAGTCATTTAGGAGGGATGCGAGGTATGGTTGGGATACTCGGTCAGAGGACCGAGGATCGCGTTGTGAGCGCCATTCCCTCAATGCTCGGTAAATGGGGCAGTGGTGCTCCTAAGCTATCCATGATGCGTGGGGATGACCGATAGTCGTGTTCGAGAGTATCGGGCCGTGTTAGATGTTCGGTTTGATTGGGAACCTTAGCATCATGAGAGATGCGCGAGACGAAACTTCGGTGACGCGAGAACCTTATGTATTGGACGAGTGTCGGGTGCGATACGATGAAGTAATGTGTAAGCCAGCTAAACGTAGCTTAGCGGATGAGACTCGGTAGTGGATCGTACGTTGTCGTAACATTGTAGCACGAGACGTTGAGTCGGTTCAGGGGACGGATAGTGTAATGGTGTAAGGCTGGCTGAGATCATGGGATGATCGAAGCGCCGGACGGTTGTTCCGCAAAATCAAAAAGTTGACTGTGACATGCCCAATTCCCAATTGTAGTGCTACACCTCAAACAACTCCAACACCTCAATTAATACATTGTTTTACATTTCAGCTCAAAATCAAAGGGGTTAAAACGTAATTTGTACTTTTTTTTAATTTTATTTTGGTGGAAAAGCACTCTTTCCTTTTGTCCTCAGTGGGTGAAACTGAAACGTCTCATCTCCTTATTGAGTAATGCCCCATGTGGCATCTCCTTATATAAAAGGAAATAGTTAACGTACCCGGGAAATGGATTTAACAATCAAGGCTGACCATGCCCCCTCTTAAATACCAACCAAAAATCCATTTCCTAGGTATCTAATCACTGCTCTTATAAAACTAAGAGTGTATATTACGTTTTCATCCTTTGTCTTTGCTGAAACATGGGTGGGCTGAAACTTGGGCTGTGCGTGCATTAATTGAGGTGTTGGAGTTCTCGTTTGAGGTGTAACACTACCATTGGCATGTGGGCCCTAATACCACGCGGACTAAAATTGGTATTAGGGCCGACTAGAAGATTTGCTCTGTTTTTCAGCTCATACCCTTTGGAGCCGGACCAATGGCGTGTCTTGGAATCTCATTTGCCAAGTCCATCCTCCACCTTGCAATTGCTCCATGGGTTCAAATGGAAGGGTCCCACCATCAATTGACATGAGGCAGGGGCCAGGTCTCTATTCCCCGAGGGCATTCCTTTTTTTCTTTGGTTCATTGGAGGCCACGTGGATCTTGGGGTTACATAATGAGGGATAACCCTCCCCTCCCCTAAACCCTCCTCAACCCTGAAGTAGGTGGGATTCGATCAAGGTCTTTAATACGACATCAATAGACTTTACCAACTAAACTAGCTGTCACCTACCCAAGGACATTCATTTGGAGGCCGGCCGTAGCCATCTTAAGGGTTTCCTCCAAGTTATAATTCAAATGTCTCTTGTCAGCACTCGTAACTAGAATTTCAAGCATTAGCCGATATTATCTCTGTTTTTTTTTCTTTTCTTTTGGTATCGAGGGTGTCCGGGACTCTTAGAGCACCTGACCTCAGGCACGTGCAAGTCCCTTCATCTACATGCACCGGCAATAGGGATAAATCCATGAGAGTAGCCAACAAGGGAAAGGGATCGAACTCAGAACCTCACTTTTGAGGCGTGGTCCTGGCCATCACTACTATCTAGAATGCCATTGTTAGGTGACACCTTGCCTTGCCTACGATGGTTGCCATTGCGCAAATGACCCAGATTGATTCAGTCCACATTGCAATTGCCCGTTTGCTTCATGGGTTCGAGTGGGAGGTCCCACTTCTTTGTCTCATGTGGACACTGACTGAGGGGCCACGTGTCTCTCCCCCTAAAGCCACTCCTTTTGAGGCTCTAGCCATTCCAAGGGTTCCCTCCAGAGATTATATCTCTAAATGTGTACTCATTAATCTTCACTAGATACTAAACCATAATTAAATCAAGACCTATTTCTTAATCTGCAGAAAGACAGCAACTCAAGCTGGAGGAAGATCCAAAATCTGTCAACCAGGAGTGAACTCTTTTATTTATTTATTTAAATCGGTAAGGAGTAAACAAAAATACAGAATATAACATCTATTTTGTTACAACATTTCAGATGAGCAAAAGTTTGCTCCACTGGCAAGGAGCAAACTATTGCTCCTCTCTCACAAAGCCAACTCAAATGGCCATGAACTCTAGTTAATTTTTTTAACTATTCCAGTTAATTTTATTTTTTTTACTTATTTTTCTCAAAACCAAGGGTAGATGGGTGAACCCTTAGGATGAATCTTAACCACAGTTAAATGGAGTTAAAAAGAGGACATGTGGCATTAAAATGGGACCCAAGACACAACTCCTCGCGTCACCAACCGAGAAGGTGATTATTTTCCATTTCAGATAACATAGAAAACAGTCTTTATCTCTGAAATAAGCTTTACCAAGTCCATATATGGTTTAGAAACTAGTGCTGAAAACTTCCTATGGCTACTTGGTAACAAAAACACCAATATCTGATTCATGAAAACTTCCTATGGCTGCTTGATTTTGTTCATGCTTCATTTGATAAAAACATAGTTACTAAAACGAGAAACGATGCTAAAAAATTCTTTAGGTTATAGAATGCGAAAAAAGAGATACATCTTCATCATTCCCATTATAGTAAGATGGCCTGTCATACCTTTGATTTTATTTTGCATGAGATATTTGTGGAGAACTAAGTTGGCGTTTAGAAACACTAATCTAAATAAGTAGAGCTTATTTGAAAACTATGCTTATTTGAACTTTAGATTTTTTTTAAGGTTAATTGGATGTTTACATCTTTTTGAAGTAAAAAGTAGCTATGAGCTACTTTTTAAAGTAAGGTTTTTACCTATAAAATCTCTACTTCAAAAAAAAAGATGTGGACATGTAATAATCCTTAGCAATCTAAAGTCCAACTAAGCACAATTTTCAAATAAGCTCTACTTATTTAGATTAGTGTTACCAAACATCGCCTTATGTTTCAATCCAACAATCCAAACTAAGCACAATTTTCGATTAAGCTCTACTTATTTAGATTAGTGTTACCAAACATACCTTATGTTTCAATCCAACTAAACACAATTTTCAAATAAGCTCTACTTATTTAGATAAGTGTTACCAAACATCACCTTATGTTTCAATCCAACAGTACTTGCTAAAGATCTACACCTTATGCTTTAGACTTAGGTCTATCCAATCACTTTCTACATACATAACCCCATTTGTCAATGAGACATGATAGATGCAAGCTTGGGAGCTTAGAAAATGAACTTCTGGGGAAGCAAGCTTCCCACCCTGAACATAGCCTCCCTGCAACTATATCATTAAAAGAACCAATTGTCATACCTCTTCTAGAGGCCACAAACCTGGCAAAGAACCACGACTTCAAATATTTTGCATACTATACTTCCTAAGAACCCACTCACAGATATAAATAACACGTTACCACTGCACTAAAATCTCTAACTTTCCAGCAGAATTCTCCATCTTGGGAGGAAAATCGTGAATTACATAAATATCCACCAGATACAGGTTTTATATTTAGTGTGGGACTCTCATTGGATGCTCTAATTTGAAAGAAAGTTCACCACAATCCTCCACCCACCACATCAAGATGTATCTGCAACAGAAACTTATAAATATTGTGAAAACATCCATTTTTACAGATAGCTGATGGCATTTCTTAAGGTTCCCTCAAAAGTCAAAACCATTCTTCCTTGAGAATTTCATTGTTTTTACTCTTTCCAGAAACCTAGCAAAATGAAAACAGGAAGGGGAAAAAAAAAGGAATCGAAGGATTTCCCAAAACATTTTGATGCAGCGCACTTATGCCAGCAAGGCTACGATTGTGTTTTAATGTGATGAAGCACATACCCATTCACAACCGATACGGTGCTGGCCGAGCTTTTTAAGCCTAAGGAAAAATATGCAGAAGACAGCAAGAGGGGAGATTGACAAAGAAGAGAGAGAGAGAGAGAGATGGAGGGGGAGAGGTGCAGATAAAGAGGGGGGAGGGGAAGGGAGAGAAGGGGCACACCTGCAGGTTCTGGCTTAAGGAAGTATATTCCACAACCATATTGGTCTACAGGATGGTGCTGCAATGGAAAGTACAGACAGAAATTTCAAAACTACCCTCACACACCATAAATCAAATTTGAAGGTTTATATGAAGGTGATAGCCAGGATTTAAAATTTAGTAGTTACTTATCGACCAGGAAGACACTTATATCCTAGGATTAACTGGCACATCTACACCTCAGCAATGGGAAAGTATCACTCTCTCCTCCTAAAATGGCAATATTTAAGGATAATGTTTTTAAAACATAGTTATGAGAGAGAGAAGCGAAAACGAGAAGCAAAGCAAAAAGAGAGAAGCGAGAAGCAAAGCGAAAAGAGAGAACCGAGACGCAAGGCTCGAAAGTCTTTGGGAAACAAGAAGTGAGAAATGAGATATGGCCTATGGGCGCCTCATTCCCATTATATTAGTATGTGCATACTTTAGATTTTTCCATACATGAGATATGTGTGGGAAAATAGGTGTCTTAGATTCCGATCGGACAATACTTGCTCAGAGTCTACATCTGCACCCTAGGTTACAGGCTTGGTTCTATCTTATCACCTCCTACATGCATAGCCCTCTTTGACCACTAAATGGAACATGATAGAAGCGAGGTTGCTAGGAAGCAAGCGACCTACCATGTAAATAGCTTCCCTGCAACTATGGTTTGTAATCAACGAAGAAGGTGAACAAAATTAATTACTCCGAAACCAAAATGTTAGAGATGAAATAAGCATTCAATTGGTATGTCAAAGCCCAGGCATAAGCAGCCAATTGGTATGCCAAAGCCCAGTCAATCTTTGTAAGAAATCCAGTTTATAACTTCATATAACCAGTAAGGCAGTAATCCATCGTGACCAGTTCACAATATTTGAGCAGTACAACAAACAGCTCACCAATAGTTTTAGCGACAAAACATGGATTCTACTAAGCACTGGACATCACGAATCTTCCCATTATAAAACCAGTTATTGATACCTACTTTCTCAGTTACTTTTCAAAACTGAACTTGGAGAAGGAAGGGGGGGCTAGGGAGAATGCAGCTGCAATTCCAGAATAGAGTTCAAACCACAAAGCCAGACTTGACTATCTTCATGCACAAAGATAATCGTAATAAATTTAAGAATCATGAGAGCTCCCCATTCTATTCCATTAACATTAATTTTCTATGGAGTGCAAACAACTTCCCCTTCCACCAGTTGAACCTGTGAAACCAAACGATGCCCACACTTTCATCATCCCCAAAGTATGTCCTCAAGCAGTTCTGGAGATTCTTATTCCCAAGTGATATGGTAGATTTCCATGATTCTTAGTATTGAACTGCTTTTTAGACGAATCTCATAGTGATCAGTACCTGATATACCATCACCTGTGATCATAGTTTCATCAACATAATGTGGTGGGGGTGATAAGTTTTGCTTTAGATTGTGGACTAAACTAAGATCAAAAGAGCATCATAGAAACCCTGCTTCAGTCAGCAAAGTAATTTTGAATTCATTGAATCCACATGATACCTTCTGCAATTTGTAGATACAGGTGGAGATGGAAATATAGTATTAATAGAACGCTTCACATCCTCAAATGATCCGTGTATTAAAAGGGTGCTCTTTACCATTTTACGTAATGCCCCATTTTTTGAAGCTGCCGCAACAATACTACCACAGTCAATCTCATCCATTTGTTTATAACCTTACACCACCAGACAAAGTACAGAGTTCCAAAATGCCATCAACATTGAGCTTGATGATGTATGCTTCAAATTAAGGATTCCACATGAGCAATGAAAGCAAATCCTCGTTACCAGTTTCCTCTTGTCCTTGATATTTTTCTTGAATAACATGTTTCTAATAGTTGACATCGTGTCCTTGATTAACCATTTAACCTGACATGTAACTAGCAGCTAGTTGATTCCATCGCTGTTAAAAAACTTGCCAACATCAGTTGGTCTTTCGTCTTCAGTGGTTTATTTTGATATAATGAAAACCCATTGTTTATGAGTTTAAACATACACAAGAAAAAACTACATACAACAAAACAGTGATTGATGAGGCACGGATAAATTCTAGTTGATAGTGCATGGCCAGCATGGGAGTACAGCCTATCATCTAGTTGCCAGCTGCCCATCAGATTGGTATATATACATCTATCTTACAACCAAACAAGAGCTCACAATTAAAATAAAAAATCCTAAAAGCACCCTCATGCTCATTTATATTTCTCCTGATGCCACCCATGTATCATCCATAAGGGAGGGGAAGAAGCCCTGAAAACTTTGTCTGGGCCGATTTTGAGAAAGTTGAAAAAGAGAATCAAAGCTCACGCAAAGAAAAGTCTTCTCCTATTACATGGTCGTCTTAGAGCTACCTAAGAGAGTTTGGAGGGTTCTGTCTAAGCCCGTAAAGCATTTTACACGTATCTATGAGAGACAAAATATGATAATTCCCAGCCTGCGCGTTATACGTCTCTGGCTGATGAGAAGGAGAAATGGTGCTCCCTCACCTTAGAAAATCACCTAGGTTAGATACCACTGGCTAGGATAATGACATCATCAAAAAACACAAAATAGGTGTTGCATCACAAGATAAAATCTCCATTACTCATCCGAATTCCCCATCAGTGAAGCAGCCATTTAACAAGAGCTAATTTTCCCATTACCAATTGTTGATTGACGTAAAATCTCCATCCAAAAATTTTCCTATCTTTTGCAGGGCCATCTCCACTTCTTCACAAGCAATCTCCATCATCAGGACAGTCTGCGACTAAAGAACAATCTCCCGCTCCTCAAAATTTGTTCTACATTTGCTTATATCCCCTTGATACACCTAAGAAAAAAGGTATCCCTTTTTTTGTGGACAACATTTCTAGACAAGATCCTATCTCTAGATCATCTTAAAAGTAAAGGTTGGAGTCTACCAAACCATTGTTAGTTGTGCCTGGTATAAGAGGAATTCGTTGATCACTTGCTCTTGCATTGCTCCTTCGTGAGGAGCCTCTGGTATTATTTTCTTTCCGAAATTGGTATCGCTTGGATTTTTCCATATTCCTTTCGGGGCTTCTTATCTTGTTGGCATTCAGTCTCTCTGGATTTTCCTCTAGATATTCTTTGGGCTCTCCTCCTAGGGGCAATATCTTGAACGCTTTGGCAAGAGAGGAACATGCATTTTTTTAAGAATTCTTCACTACCTTTAGAGAAAGTTTGTGCTAGTATGCCATATGCGTTCCATATTTGCTAGAATGAGTATCCATAAGAAATGATGTTAGGGATCTCCAGATCGATGAGTTCATTTCATAGTTTGGGCGATGCCTTGACTATTTGTTTTCCTCTCTTTGGTTTTTTTGTCTTAGTTTCTTTCCTTTTTCTTAGGTTCACTTTTCGTGAATTGTATCCATGGTTTAAAATATCAATACATATCGACCGATACGGGCCAATACGTATCCTGTTTGAAGTTACCCGATACATTGGTACACTGAAAAAAAGTTTCCCCCTATAAGATCGATACAAGCTCGATATGGGGGATTTTTCAATTAATTTTTTTCTCTCCTTCCATTTACACTATGACCCACAGCACAGACTTGATACACACAACTTATTTATATAAAATATTATTTAAAGTAAATGATTTTAAATTAATATTACTTTCATTTACTTAAGATATTAATATGCAAATAAGGTTATCCCCCAATTTGAATTTAATAAAAATTATCTTGATCCAAATTCCTGAAAAATAAAAAGTCAACTTTCTGTTTAAGAACAAAATCTTCTTTTTAGCACCTTTTAGAGACTGGGTCAAAATTTCAACTTTCAAATGATAAAGTATTTCTTAAATATCAAAATTTCATTAACTTTGTTATATAAAAAATTACCAAACCCAAAAGTTTGGCAAAAAAAAATCTCATACTTTAGTCTTTAAAAAAAAATTCATCTACACAGTCAAAAAGTCAACTAACAATGTAACAGTTCAGCATAAAAAAACTTACATTACGCTTAAATTTTTGGTTGTAATTCAATACATTCTTATTTAACTCATTGGATGTAAGGTTTTAATATCTAAATTATTTTTCTTATACTTAGCTAAGTGACTATGATTTGTATTTTCATACCTTCTTATTAGCACCACATGCATACCTTTTTTAACTTATAAAATTCTCAACTCTTATACGTATGGTTATAAATATAATTAGAGACCTTCATTTCGTATGATAATAGCTTATATTTGCATTTTAAAAAAAATT
Source organism: Tetracentron sinense (assembly GCA_015143295.1). Classification (NCBI taxonomy): domain Eukaryota; kingdom Viridiplantae; phylum Streptophyta; class Magnoliopsida; order Trochodendrales; family Trochodendraceae; genus Tetracentron; species Tetracentron sinense. The sequence continues at coordinate 4,124,832 of CM026552.1, forward strand.
AACGTAAGGCATCCAAGTTTTTTATTGTGTATCCAAACATTTCTTAGCGTATCCTGATTTTTTTCGCCGTATCCATCCAATACTGATATGTCGATACGTATCCTGTTTTGGACTTACCGATACCGATATTTTGAACAATGATTGTATCTTATTATTGCTTCTTTTTCTTGATTAATGATATTATAGTTACCAGTCAAAAAAAATTATGATCTACATTTGCCTGTATCCCATTGATCCACCTCAGAGCCTGCTACCAAAGTTGTTAAATCGTAATCGAATCGTAAAATCGTTTTAGGACCGATTCGATTCAAATCGGGATTCAAATCGTAAATCGTAAGATTCAATCCATTTTTTAAAAAATTGTTTAAAAATTACTTAATAAATCAAAAAAAATAGAATAATCTATTATCTAAAAGATTTCATTCATATCTATTGATAAAAGAAAGTAATGAATATTTCACTGCATACACTATAAAAAACGCGAATGATCTCCATAAAATAAAATAAAAACTCAATATAATTAAAAATATTATCAACAAAAGTAAACTCATATAATCATGTTGTATGAGATCAAGTATCAAAAGACTTGTACAATTAAAAAGACTAATAAAATAAACTATCAAGTTTTCCCAAAATCCAACTCTATTAACTTTTTCCTTCTTTCTTCTCCTTTCTCTTTTTTTTCTCATTTCACAGCAACAGAGAGACAACCCTAATAGAGGTTTTGGCATGTCTGTAATAAGACTTTTCCTGTTTCTTCTCTCTTCTTAAAAACCATAAAGTACTTTTAGAAAATCAAAAGAATAAAAAATATTTTTTAAGTATTGGTCCTTAAAAGGGGTTTCGTGCTCGAATCGCATGAATCGTACGATTTGAATCGCAAATCGTAATATGAATCGGAAATCAAATAGGAATTACCCAATTAAGATTTTCACCTCCAATTTCGTAGGATTTGAATCGTAAATCGCAAGGATTTAACAACTATGCCTGCTACTATTTTTTTCTTTAATACTGCATGCAGGGGCGGAGCTGAGGGGCAAGGATCATCCCCCCCGAATTTTTTGAAGTTTAAATGTTTTGTACTTATAATTTTCAAAAACCAAATAATATAAAAATTTTGTATAGAGTGGCCCCTCAAAAAAAATATTGTACATTTTTTATATATATAATATAAAAATATTGATTTGTTATGTGTCCCTTTGAACCCCAGTTAAGATTTATTATCTTAAGAGTTAATTTTTTAAAATAAAAACTAAGGGTAGATGTATAAATCCTAGGGGTGAGTGAATCTTAACCATAGTTAATGAGTGTTAAAAGGGACATGTGTCAAGCAGGGGAGTGGAACGCGCGTGTGAAAAAACAATCCCCATAAGGCCATAATAGAAAAATATAGTTTAGTGTAGTGATTAAGCCACCCCGCTACATAAGCAAATGCCTTCCCATTTCATCTCCTTTAACCGTGGTTAAGCTTAAACAACTTAAAGTTATTATTGTTTTTATTATTTTCTAAAAACCAAGGTTAAATGGATGAATCTTAGGAGTGAGTGAATCTTAACCACAGTTAGTGTATTAAAAAAGTGGGTAGGAACCAAAGAAGACTGGCCCATGTTTTTCACTTTTTCTTGTTATTGGACCCCTTTTGGAATGGAACATTAACAAATTTATGACCACGATGGACCCACTATTCAAAAAACAAATCGAGGGCTACGCCCCCGAATCCCCCAAGGCCCAATACCCCAATCCCATTAATTTTCTTGATATGTAGTTTGCCCCCCCCCCCCCCAAAGGAAAAATTCTTGGCTCCGCCCCGGACTGCATGCGATCTATTCATAAATCATTTCCAAATGCAAAGATATTTTGTGCCCAGCCATGCGTTCTCTATTGTAGTTAGTGCATACCACTTACTTTGTACATAAAGGATGTTTAAGGGTCAAGTCTGCATATCTTAGACACCAATAATTAGGAAGGAAAAGAAAGCTCACTGTATTGAGTAATGAATAGGAAAATCTATCTTTAAAATCCATTTCTATTATCTGATCTGGGCCTACTCTTAGACCTACTTTGGGGAGAGAATTCCATCCACATAAGTAGAAAGATGGAAGCTCCACCTTGATAACCATCAAGTACCATGTGCGTCTAGTTCAAGAGAAACAAGGTGGATAAGAATCCAAATCTTGTTACTAGCTCCACCTTGACAACCATCATTTACGATGAACCTTGACAACCATCAATTACGATGTACGTCCAGTTCAAGAGAAACACTGAAACTGGGGGAATAAGGATCCGAACCTCGTTACAAAGGATTTGGACAATACATGGATCTTGCCTACTGCAACGCAACAAAAAACAATTGCAGCAATGCAGACAAGAGAAGCAGCAGGACAAAAAGAGGAAATGTTAAAGAAATGAAGAAACATACTTAACATAATTCTCATTATGAGCGAATTTGATAGCATATCATTCCAAACAATAACTCCAGCAGAGAAGCCCTGGTTTGTTCATCATCAATCTCAAATCCAAGGTTAATAGTCATATTAAAGCCAGTGCACACTGTCCTTCTAAGAAATGCTACAGAGTCATTTTTCATGTCATCATATGATTGCAATGGATCAAGTTCATGGATTTGCCTTTGAATGCAACTACATGACATTGAACCCACCACCAAGTTGATTTTTTGGTACAATAGAAGATCCGAAAAAACACCGAAAACTATAAACACATTGGAAGAACTCAATTGTAACTTGATTGATGAAATCTCCCCAACCTACGACTTGATGAGCAATGTCACTCACTCCAATTTTAAGACTTCTTCAGATATTTGTTCATGAGTTGGTTTGCTTCATAAACTACAAGATAGATCCACTGTCTACAAGAGGAATGCACTTATCCACAAAATCTACCACTGAAGTGTAGATACAAGTGAGAAAGAAACAACCTAATCATCTAAAGCATGTTAGAAGTACACAAGTATAATGCTACACAGAAGGAATTCCAAATGCTCATTCGCTTCTGAGGAAGAATGACTTACCTAGTGGAAAGCCGTTGCTGTAGATCATCCGCCATTGCCTGCCTCAAGCTTTCTCCGAAATAGTAAAATGACTTCTCACTCTCTAGCACCCTTGGCGGAGGCCCAGTCTCCTCGCGTTCCTTCCAAAGTGCCGGCTCCGGCTCCCTCGCAATTTGACACAAATTATGCAACACACAGCATGCAACAATGGTCTGAGGCGCATGATTAAGCCCTACATTGAGATCCTGGAGAATTCTCCATCTCCCCTTGAGCAACCCAATGGCGTCCACTGCCACGGACCGCCCCTTCATCAAAGCAGCATCAAAGGAATTCTGAGCAGGTGTGCCTGTGGCATTAAATGAGAAAGGGGTGAGCAGGAAAGACAGCAAGGGATAGCACCAATCTCCGACGATATAGGGCCGGACATGATGGCCACGGACTTGGATCACCTTATCCCAAACAATATCACCGGAAGTAAGGCGATTATACAAGAGACTATCCCTAAAGTGAGTAGAATCATCGATGCCACCAGGTGCCTTGACACAGACATCCCAAAAGATCTTCTTATGATCGGCGACGACCTGGAGAAGAACAGCAGGGTAGCCGTGACGGCACCGATAAGCAGAAGGGCTATGGAGGTGCTGATCAGTGGGCAGACTATGGAGCTTGATGGGGCTTCCGTCTATGGCGCCACACATGTTGGGAAGGTTAGTGAGTTCTTCGAAAGCTTGAGTGGTCTCGTGGAGGCGACGGCGGCTGACGGGGATTTTGATAAATTCAGGGTAGAGTTTGGTGGCGAGGAGTCGGGTGACCATGTTGGTGATCTTGGAGACGAGATAGGGGTCGAGGGAGTAACGGGAGGCTAGGGTTTTAGCAGAGTAGCCGTGGGCGAGACGAGAGAGGACCATTGCGACAGCGTAATCGGAGGGAAGAGAGAGATTGGATTGGGCGATGTGGGGTTTGAGTTTGTCGACGACGGTGGTGAAGACTGGGTAGGAGAGGCCGTACGAGGATCGCCACTGGGCGTCGCGGACTGGGGCTTCCATTGCCCAGATGTGTTCGGTGGAGAGGGCGCGGAAGGCGGAGACGCTGAGATCGGATGAGTCGTTGTTGTTGTTGTTGGTGTTGGTGTTGTTGTCGTCGTTGTCGTTGTTGTTAGAGGAGGAGCGGAGGGAGACGGCGTAGGAGAGGACGGAGGCGATGGTGAAGAAGAGGAGAGGGGCGGCGGAGGTGGAGGAGAGGGTGGTTGTCGGGGAGGTGGTGGCTGTGGAGGCGTGGGAGTCGGAGAGGATAGAGGAGGTTGGGTCTAGGTGGTTGTGGAGTTGGAGGAGATTCGACAGCATTAGCAAGAAGGATTGATCCATCACCTCCTATTTCCCTCTAAATCTCACTCTCTCCCTTCTCTACTGCTTCCAAGGAGAGGGTGATTGTGATTCCATTGCGGTTGCAGAGGAAATGAGATAAATGCCTGGTTTTGGCCTTCGTAGGTCACTTCTTGATTTTTTTGTTGAATGGAACTAGTACAAGCAGTCGGTTAACGGGCCGTTAAATAATGAGTTGGGCCAAGTACTTTTGAATCAATACTACACAAAGTCTGCTTTACCTTTCCTAATTTCATGGTCTGAGACTAACACGGGCCGGGACTTGGTCTTGGACCCTCAAGCCCATTATTCTTTTGGGATGCCCCAAGCCTAAATAAAATACTGCATGTATGTATGTTGAATCGGGCTGGTAGACCTTAGATGCGCATGCCTTTATCGGTTTGTCTTCATAGTTTCTAATTGGTAGAAGTCAAAATCATGGCCAATCTTTTGCCTTTCTAATTATACATTCCGCTGCTACGTTTCCTTCTGCTCTTACCGAATGGTCCAAGTTAGGGGTGTCCATGAGCCGAGCCGAGCCAAGCCGAGCCGAAAAAGTGAGCTCGATAAATAAACTAGCCGAGCCTGAACAATATGTGGCTCAGCTTGGCTCGGCTCGATTAATTTTATAATAATACCCTTTAAAAATTAAATTTATATTATATATTTAGTATACCTTTTATTGGTGAAATATAATTAGTATACATTAACATAATACATTTTGTTTAAGTTTAAACTCAGGCTTTCACGTGAGTCACATGACATCCCAAAGAAAAAAATGTCATTTTTAAAATTTTTTAATTGATTTTAGTGTTTTTCAATGTATTTAAAAAAAAAATTATCAAGCCGAACTCAAGCTCAATGATTAGTGGACGAGCCGAGCCGAGCCGAGCCGAGCTCGAGCCTCTGTAAAATTCCAATGAGCCAAGCCAAGCTTGAGCCTCTAAAATTCCAATGAGTCGAGCTCGAGCAATGCCCAGCTCGGCTCGTTGACACCCCTAGTCCAAGTTCAACTTGAACCACTCATATGGTGGCAGACTCCATCCTACTAATATCCATGTGCTTCTGGTTGCATGAATTTCTTTCCATGCCTGCATCATGATAACAATTAGCTTCCTTATATAGTCTAAAATAGTACACACAGGTTTGAGCTCTCTAACTATTTCGTAGTAAGACTTTATATATTACTTTATTTCTATAAAACCATAAGCTCCGTAGAAGGAAGGTTAATTATCCTTTTTCAGCATCCTCAAAGTGCATGTTGTCCGATTCAATGTTACCTGGTTCATCGGTTCATTCGGTTCGAATTCGGGTTCGTAATTCGCAATTCGTTACTCTAGAGTGAACCCGGTTCGCTAGGGGTAGGATGAGATAATTCGTTTTTCAGTTCGCTTAAGTTTTTTGTTTGATTCGTTAACTTAATTCGCTTATATATTATAAATTCGTAAGGACGTCCCTAATTAAGCTTAATTAAATTAAAGTTAAAATTTTGATTATTTAGAAAAAGAATTAAGGTTGAAGTGCTTAACTTTAGGGGTGAGTGAATATTAACCACAGTTGGTGAGTATTTCATAATGGAGCATAAACCAATGAAAACCAAGTATTTTCATTAAAAAAATAGGTATGATGAAGAGTCAAACAAAAAAGTAATTTGTAAGAGGGGATACGTTCTCAGAGTACTTTTGCAGTACTTTCTCATGTTTTGACTTTAATAGTTTACATGAAATGACTTTTTTGTCCTCATATGTCATTCAGCCTTCGAAAACGAAACTGGCTAACTGTGCTTGGTACATATGAAGTCTTTTATAGTTGGATTTGCTCAACACCATCGAACTGGACCGAACCGAGTCTGGTTCGCTTCGAACAAGTTCACAGTTCGTAGTAGTAACCAGCAAACTAGGTAACACTCGTCAGCAAACTAGGTAACACTGGTCCGACATGTTCTTGGTTCTTAATTTTTTTCTAGCAACTTCGCCACTTAGTTCTCCTCCTCATCAAGAAGGCTATGTACATTGTCTACAACTGGTCCACATGTACATTGGGTAGTTGGGCATTTTAGGAAAAGGTGAGTAAATGAATAATTTTCTTCCTCGCATAAGCGACACTCCCCTGTGATGTCTATCTATCTGCCTTTTACTTAGCATGTCTCTTGTAGGCAGCCTGTCCCTGTATAATAATCACAAGAAATGTTGAATGGTTGTCATTTTAATTGCAATGCCCAGTAGATCTCGGAATTAAATCAGTATGTCCACCTTACCAAGCCATGTAGCTTACATTATCGAGAATTTTCCTTTAGTTGAAGGGTTCCTCAGTAGGGTATACGGAATGGGTTATTGACACTACAACAAAGTTATCAGCTAACAACTGAAATTTTTTATTTCTAATACGATTTTTCCATGTCTAATAATATTAGACACGGAAATAATAGTCATCTATACCGTGGCTGATGCTTGCGTCACTGATGCTATTAGACACTGAATAAGGAGTTCGTTTCTAATATTAAATTAGACACAGAAATTTTCCCTTTCTAAAACATTTATGTGTAACAAATCTATACATTTATGACGTCATTAATTTCCGTCTCTAATGACATTATTAGATACTGACATAGTTCCGTCTTTAATATCAGGTTAGCAATAGAACTATTTCTGTCCTGACTAGATATTATAGACGGAACTTCTTCCGTTTGTAACATTTAAGTAGAAATGGAAATATTGTCGTGTCTAGTATCAAAATGATATTAGACACGGAAATATTTCCGTGTCTAATATCAATTTTATTTTTTTACAAAATCAGATACTTGTAACTCAAACCAATAACCTGTGACATGTTTTCAATCATTCCACATATCCACAATCCACATAATTAATTAATATCCACAATCCACACATCCATATTAATAAATACATACATTCATTAACCTTGTCCACACATCCATAGTAACATCCACATACTAAATGCAATAACCCTGTCACAACATCATCATCCACATACTTAGTAAACTAGAAATAGAAGTTCCGATACTAGAAACATGTACAATTACTTGTTAGCCATTAAAATGATCGTAAAGAAAAAATCGGGAAAACGTACAATTTCCCAAAGAATCGCTGAAATGAAAGATTAATGTGTGCATCCAAAGTACCAAAGTCGTGAAAAAATAAGAAATTTGTTTTAACAGTTTCAATTGTTTTACATGCCAACGAAACATGTACTGATAAATATCTAACCTAGGGGGTCATTCGGGGGCTGGGTGGCATCATTATCCTGAGATGGGCGGGACTGGGCTGGTGGTGTGGGGAATGATGGGAATGCCCCACTCTGGAAGAAGTCTGCAACCTCGGCCATGTACTCGCGGTATGAACTCATCTCAGTCTTCAACCTCGCCACAGTCACTCAGTGTGTAGACTCCTATGTCGGTCGCGCAACCTCAACATCCTGTGCCCTCCACCTCCAGTGATCTACATCAAGAGCGTGGAACTGTGAGGGGGTAACACTCAGTCCATAAGTGCAGACACACCCGTGTCCGTCTGGACCCATCACCTAGGTAAAAACCTCATTCCTGGCAATGCTATTCTCGATGCCCTCAGGATGCTGACTTAACCTCTCGGTCATCTAGCCCTGCAGTTATAGATATTTATTCAAGTTAGAAAATCAAGTACGTTCAATCTTCGATGATATAATTAGCATCAATCATAAGAATACTTTATCATGAAATGTTTTAACTTACATGCAACTGCTCTGATGTCTGATCGACGAATGTCTCATCCCAGGGCGTATAGAACACCTCGAACATATGAAGTCAGTCCGGCTCACGCCCGTGCAGATCGTTTGCACGCTTCACGAAAAATGTAATGGCACTTAATAACTTACAACGAATATATTATCAAAAGCAGTAATTGTAATACATAATCCCCCAAATGATGATAAAACATATATCTCAATCGCCCTATACTAGGCAAAAGGCCTCGTCCCAATTGTGTGAGACATAGCAAGATGCACTCGATTCTGCCTATTTCTCTCCCTAGTAGCCTATTATTCATATGATGTCAATCAATTAGTATTGGGCTTATATGGATCATATAAATGAAATAAATTGACTACTAAAAGCTTAAAGCTCAAACCGTGTTCATACCTGAGCCTCCTCTGTCCTCCAGTGGTCCACCAGTACCCTCCATTGATCTGGTTTTACCCTATTATCCACATGATCATATTGCACCTGTAATGGGCGCTCCGAACGATATCACTTATTGTACAAACTCTTCCGCCAAGCTCTCCACAAGGCGTTGCATTTCTGCAACACCCAATGACTAGTTCGTTGGTCGGGGAGCTCTTGAGCTTGTCGTGCAGTATCGTATTCATTAAAATTTTATCTGCATTGATAGACAACAGCAATGTCATGTCGCTATGAAATTGCCAATAGCCAGTATCAATGCCATAACCATTGTTGCATTGATGAAGAGAAGGCAGTGACAGCTGGCTTACCATTAACCTATGCAGTATCGTATATTGTGAAAACACCAACGATTAATCATGATGCTCGTTTATCCAAAAACAAAACAAAAAAACACAAATGATGAGTCCATGAATATGCATTTGGATAGCTCCCAACCACCAACAAGCAAATCCTCTTAACCTCTTCACATCCGTTTGGTTCAGATTATTACAGTTATAAGCTATTATCAAAAATTAAAAGTCATTGTCAATAGGTGTTGACAGTTGTAATCTTGCATGGTTAGCACTTTGTCAATAAATAATTACCACAATTGGTGAGTATTTAAGAAGGGGGCTTGGACTAATGAGGTCCAGTCTTAGGTACGCCTATCACTACTCTTTTAAAATAAATAGCTTTTTTAGTAATTTTGTAAATATAAATGAAAATTTTGGGAATCTCTCACAGGCTTAACAGATCTTGTATGCTTTACTTGTTGCAAATTTGGGTGCTAATAATAATTTCCAGTCTTAAAAGTTCATATGTAATTATGCTCCACAATAATCACCCCTAGCAAGATTATAGAATCACTTGTTATTTTCATAATCCTTTATGATGAGCAAACCGAACGCTATTATCATGACATAATTTGGACATAATCGATTATCAAATAAGCACTTATTATAATCTGAACCAAACGAGCCCACCTCTTGTCTCATTTGGGAGAAGCATTTGAATATAATATGCGCACATGTTAATTTCCAATCTTCTTTCTTGTTTAAAACTCGGATTAGTTACAAGTGACGACTATATCTACAAGTTTATCAATGACCTCTCTCTCTCATTATTGACTTCTCCTTGGCCTAGTCAGAGAAATGGGCTAGGCAAGAGAGTTTAAATACGTTACATTTTGTTAGGTTGAAGAATTTTGACTTGATGTATTGCTCGATATTTCTATGAATAAGGATCTGTTGCAAAAGACATATGTTACAGGCCATTGTAAAAAGTTAAAAACCCTAAGCCTAATATAGTTTTTCAGAGTCATATCAATATTTTCTAAAACCTAAGAAGTGGAGCATTAACCTTAAGGGATTAATGCTAATGTGTCAAGTGTGGAAGCAGTTTTTTAATTAGGGTTAGGGTTTTATTTTTTTAACCCTAACCCTAAAACAACTTTCTCGTTATAACATGTCATCAGTAAAACCCTAATTTGATGCTCTCCTTCTTAAGTTTTAGAGAGACATAAAGAATTGACATGTCGCCTAAAAGAATGTGAGGGTTAGGGTTGAATTCATTTGATGTGTACAACTCTACACATAAATCTTGTGTGCCCTCATTGATTAGAGTGCTACCTACTCAAATTATTTGGTATATTGGTCAAAACAATTGAGATGAATTTATCCTTTTTCTTGAGTATTTTTCAGTAACATGCCCTCCCTATTAGTGGGGGTACGCGAGATTGTGCGGAGTTGCACACACAAAACAGATCGTTAGAGTTCCTTTGACAGCGGAAACTCCTGTGGGAAACAATGGCAAGCATGTGACCTATGGGCATGTTTTGTGGTTTCTTAACTATAGGTTTAATACTTCAAGGATATGGAAGCATATGCCTGGATTTATATATGGATAGAAGATATAATCCTGTATAGTATGAATGAACAATCAGGAAAATGACCTCATCCCCCATTGCCACTTACCATGGCCGGCAAATATCATTTTCCAATCAAATCACTCTCATTCGCTCACTGCTATATATGTAGCAGCAATAAATAAATAAATAAAAACTATCCAACTACGTAATTTTAAAAACTATTATAAATATTTTTTTAAAAAACCTCAGTTTCCACCAATTTCTTCGGTAACCAAACGAGGGTGAAAGAAAAAAAAGGAAAAAACAATCTATTCAACTACTACTATCTCCATGTTCTATGACACACCCAATTCTTGTATTTTTCTCCTTTTCCTTCTTAAAAAAGTACTATATGCAACCAAAGCCGTTGAAGAAATAGAAGAGCTAATTGCATCATGGTTGATAAGGGTCCCTCGGTGATGTGCTCACTCCCTCCGGCGTTATGCGGCAAACCCGAAGCGGCAGACTCGTTACCGATTAATTGAATAATCTAATAATTTTACTTAGATGTTTAGAACTATATTATTCCATAGAGTGCAAAAGTTCTACAAATATAAAACTTTCAAGTTCCATAAAAAAATTTGGACTTTTTAAGTTTCATAGATATGAAACTTTTAATTAAATTGAACTCAATAAATCTGAGATATCATCTAGTAAAAGGGTTAGAAGCCCTCTCCCTTCTCTTCCCAACTCTTTTCTCTTGTTTCAAAACATTAATGTTTGTGACTTTTAGAAATTCCACCAAAAGAACGGAGCCTAAATTATCTAATTTATATTGCATGTAGCAAATAGGTGCCACATGGATTGTAATTCCTTATGACAAAATGGAAAAACTGTCTTCGTTCAAAATTTAACACCCGCACAAAAAAGAAAAAAAAAAATTAGATGTGGGGGGTGGCATGTGCACACACTAGCATTAACTCAAATCATAAATCCAGATTCATAACCTAAGATTTGGAAAAGTTTTTACACGGATAATTGGCCTAATGCAACTATTCTCCCTTATTTGGACTTGAATTTAGTGAATTGGAAAAGATGTGATATGCGCATTTTGAGGACAGTGCGAGTGCCTAACTTAGCATAAAACTCAAATCATAAATCAAGATTCATGTCACAAAATTTAGCTCTGATCTGAAGCAACCCTTCTTTATTCGGACTTGGAATTGAAAATTTGAGAAATGCCTGGTGTGCTTATGGTAGCCTCATCAAACTGCCTCCTATTTTAATTCGCATTGCGATTCAGGATTTACTGTCGAGTTACAATTTACAGATAGATTTATTCCATGCTGGCAAGGACACAAACAAGATCCTCGAACCCAAGATCCATGTTAACCCATATAGGGGTGTATTTAAAGTTTGATAGGGTCACCAATTTACTAACTTCAAAGAAATAATTCTCATTAAAAAAAAAGAAATAATTCTTACAGAAAATAAATAAATAAAGTCGATCACACAAACAAGATCTTTTGAACATCATCACTCATAGTATGCTTCCGATATCCATCGTAAAGGTCATCGTCCATGCAACAACTTTCTTTTTGGGAGAATTATATATAGAACTAATTATGAAAAACTTCACTTTGTTTGGCACCAAGTCACCAACCACATGGTTGTGTCCATTATCTTGGCCACTCATCTTCTCCATTCCTTTCGATTATTAAGGGCTCAAAAAGAAAGAGAACTCGATTTTCAAGGGATCTCATGTCAGTCTCCCAACTTTATTTTTTAATAAACATGGACGGCTCCATCTTTTCTGTAACCATATAATCTATGTTCTTCACAACATTATTGAAGGTCAAGATTTCTCCTAGAGGTGGTAGAGGTGCTTACAACTGTTATATTGGTACAAACCTCTGCCTTCCAACACTCATTACCACATGAAAGACCCGGGAAGAACCCAAACAATTTGGAAGCAAATTGTCTATGCTTCTTGTGAGGCCACAAGAACTAAGGAAGAACACAGACCCATTTGCTTCCGAAAATAATGCCTTACAAAGTTATAAACCCGTAATAATAACCCATTATAATTTTTTTTAATTACTATATTTTATATCCATACAAAAGATTAAAAACAAAACAAAAGACATACATTGGAGGAAGAATCTTTACAACAAAAAACAAACATAAATAACCAAAAAATTAAACAAATATAGCCCCAAAAAAAGAGGGGTAAATCTGGATCATCCACGCGTAAGAAAACTAGAGCCTTTGGCAAACCCATGGACGGTAGGATTGAACCACGTGCATCCCAAAAGACCTTGCTTGTACGGTAAGAAGGTTTTCCTCCTAGACTCCTCCAAGACCGCCCGGTTCGCTGTGTAATGCAACTCGTGAGCAGAAACCTGCCCTCTTCTAATCGAACTGGACACTGAACCGGCGCTGTCGGTCGACCGGAAGCTCGCATTCTTCACGTCATCGTTTTTCTTCGAAAAAGCTGCGTATTTACTCAAAAGGTCCTTGTTCGTTCCTCGTCCTTCTGATGCGCTTCGAAACAGCAGAAAATCCTTCAATCTCCATTTCCTGTAACTCTTGAAATATGACGACGACGACGACGAAGAAGAAGAAGAAGGCGTGGGGGGTTTTGTATTCAACGAAGATGGTTTCGTGTTCTGTTGTGCTTCTTCTTCTTCTTCCAACGCGAATTCAGAAACCCTGAGAGGGGAAAATGATCTAGTCCCTCTACGACCCAAATTCGAAGACGATGAAACATATACCCTTTCTCTCCCTCGTTCTTGTTCTGCTCCTTTACGGGTTTGTTCAATTGCAGCGGCAAATGGGTCGGAATCTTTCTTATGCCGCGGCGAGAACGCGTCCCGGAACATCTTTTTTCCTTGAGAGATTGTTGATCTAGGAGACCTCGGCGACGAAACGGGGCTCTTCCGAGTCACGGACTCGTCGAATCCGCTTCCGATTTGTAACCGAGGTGGGGGCTTCAAAGGTCGGATTTTGCCACCGTCAAAAAGTTCTTCGGCTGAAAGAGAAGCTCTCTCTAACTCCCCACTGAAATCAAACGCGAAATCGTCATCGTCATCGTTGTCGGGGTTCTCGTTGGATTTGGGTTTCCCAGGCTTTTCTTCCCAGTCGAATGGGATCAGCGAAAAAGACGCACTAGAGTTGTTGAAATCACGGTAAATGGCAGAGGCTCGTGTCGGACTGGTCGGAGCGCTGAAGTATAACTCACCGAAAGGTTTGGGGCTAGAAGGAGCGCTTATGTAGGGCGAAGAACATCCGCTGTCGAAGTTGAAATCCGTGGCCGGCACTGGTATCACCACCTCCATCTCCACTATCTTATCGGTTTCTCCGGTTGAGAAGCTTGGAGGGATCGAACTATGAGCTTGAGGCTCATATATAAGTTAACACAAACGGGAGATATAGAGGAAAGAGGAGGGAACGAACACAGGTGGTAGGATTAATTTGGCAGTGAGGAGCCGCCTTTAATATTTTACGTCTCCTTCCTCTTCCTTTCTCTCTTGTTTTTTTGGGTGAAGGGGGACTCTGGGGGGAGTGCTAGCCCACTTATCTGAGACTGCACGCGCGGGGCAAAAGGTCTTGTTGTGAGCCCTACCATAAGATCTTGTAATTTTCTCTTCCCCAAAGAGGGCGCGTGCATTAGGGAGCGTGTCAAAATCCTTCCTAGCTCTTGTCTCTCGTGTTAAATATGGGCTATCAACCACCTCCCCCGTCACTCTCAAGAATTGAACCTGGACGACCCCCCAAGATCGAAGTGTTACTTTTCTTTTAACTCCTCAAATCCAATCTCTAGGGAGAAATATTTTGATAGGAAATACTTTACGTACCCATGAAATCTATTTCCAAACTATGGCACCACCTCAATGGTGGGTTTTCTCTCTTAAATATTCATTAAAGGTATCCATCAATGAGGTGGTGTCTTATGTTTGGAAATGGATTTCATGAATACACCTATCAATATTCTATTTTTATCATTGTTGTTAGAATCGAACCCGTCGTCGAACCGGAAATTGGTCCTCTCACCGGTTTCAAACACCCCTCAAAATCTGACATATTTAAAATTTTGTCGTTTTTGTCAAAACCTGAAGAATTGATTGGTTGAATCGGGGACCAATGGTTAGAATCAGTCAAATGAATAAAAATAAGAAAAAAAATATTGATATAAAACAGGACAAGGTTGGATCTTCGATGACGGATCCGAATTTTGATAGCATTGATTTTTATTTAGATGGGTGCTAGCCCCGGCCACATTTACTGCAAAATTCCATTACGGTGTGTTCGGTTGAGGGGTAAATAGGTGGGAGAAAGTAAAGTGAAGTAAAGTAAAGTGAAAGAATTGTATAAATTCTTTTGTGTGTTTAGTTTGAGAGAAAAGTTTGGGGGAAAATATAAATATTTTCAAAATTATTCTTTACTTTCTTTAGGAATAGGATTCAACAAAAGGGTAGATTTGGAATTGGAAGTTTTTACTTTACTTTTTTTCATAATTCCAACTTTTTGATGGAATAAGGTTTGAGTGAAAGTGATAGAAAGTTAGACACTATTGAAAAAGTTCAAGTTTTACTTTATCCTAAAATCCCTCAAACCGAACAGGCTCCAACTTTCACCAATTTTCCTTTACTTTTCCCTCAACCGTACACCCCCTTATGCTATGTTTGGTTGCCAAGAAAATAGGTGAAAATATGGAAAAGAAAAGAAAATTTTATATTTCTAATACAATTCTTAGCTGTGTTTTGTCTAATTTTCTTTTCTTTTCCATGTTTTCACTAATTTTCTCAGCAACCAAACATAGGGTTAAGGTGTGTTCGGTTGAGGGATAAATGGGTGTGAGAAAGTAAAGTGAAGTAAAGTAAAGTGAAAGATTTGTATAAATTCTCGTGTGTTTGGTTTCAGAGAAAAGTTTAGAGGAAAATATAAATTTTTCTAAAATTACCATTTACTCTCTTTAGGAATAGGGTTCAACAAAATGATAGATTTGGAATTTGAAGCTTTTACTTTACTTTCTTTCACAATTTCAGTTTTTTGGTGGAATAAGATTTGGATGAAAGTGAGGGAAAATTAGACATTATTGAGAAAGTTAAAGTTTTATTTTACCCTAAAATCCTTCAAACCGAATAGAGTGAAAGTAAAAATTTCATCCACTTTCTTTTACATTTCCCTCCACCGAACATACACTTATTGAAAGACGTGACCAACACGTGAACATCTTTCATTATTTTATCAGTTTAAAAAATAAAAATCTGGAAAATGACAAGACATTTGTAAAGCCCCGTTGCGTGGAAGATTTGCGACTGGCCAGCAAAATCGTTTTTTTTTTATAATACCCAAAGCCGCCGGCACAAGCCAGGCGGCCTGTGTGACATCGTGGATTCGTGGTATGTAATGAGATGTGCGCATTGCGCACCTTCTTTTATGTTTTTTGATTTGACATTTTTGAATAAGACTAACCAATGCGCAATTATGACTTAGGATCAACTGTGGGGAGCCGGCAGCATTAACGGGAAATTGATACGTACACGGTTGCATTTGCAACCTATGTCTCATTTGTTTTGGCGGGAAATGCAAAGGGAGCAGTGATTGCTCTAGATTTAATGCAGCGAAATCCCCGCCAGCTATCACTGTAGTTGTTCGTGACTTGCGCTAGGGAGTGATAACTGGCCGATAAGCTGTTAGCAGAGCCGGCCGACACATATTCTATTCATTTCTCTCCAAAATGTTTTTGGAGAGACTCGTATTCTTCTAACCGGTTTTGCCAAACTGGTTACGCCCCTAGGTGGCCACGTATCCATTTTTGACAGTTTTTGCCGTTAAATTTACTCACCCCTAAGCATCGTCCATCTATCTTTGGTTTTTAAAAAAATAATAATAATAAAATTTATTAACCGTAGTTAAAATTTACCAACTCTTACAATTAATTTTCTTTTAAAAAATCTAAAAATCAAAGAATGGTAGGTGAATCCTAAGGATATGTGAATCTTAATCACAGTTAAGAGGTATAAAAAGGAACACGTGGCAACCACAAGGTACAAGTCTTTTGGAGATTAGCATGAGCTTTTGTTTTTTCGGTGAAAAATTACTGTAAGTGATCCATATGTCGGATAGCAGCTGTTTGCATTTGTTTTAGAACAAATTTTCTTATGTCAGGAATATAAATTATGTGAAAATAGTTGGCAATTTACTTTCAAGGAACGATTTTAAAAAGTAATTTTATTTTTACACAATTTTAATAGGAAAAAATATTTTTATAATTAAATTTTAGAAACACACTTAAAACAATGAAAATAAGTGTGAAAACAAGCTAGATAAACGAGACATGATAAATTTTTTAATATTCTATAATAATTATAAATGTGTTAATGCATATAATAATGATAATCAAATTTTATGCTTATAATAATTTATTTATTTTTTTAATTGAAACACTGTTGTTTCTTTTCTTCCTGGTTGATTTTGACTGATAATTGTTAAATATGTAAACACAATTAATTATAAGAATAAAGACTTTAAATTGAGAGAATCACTAGAATTGATGCCTAAGGTCTTAGGTGTTCAACCAAACCCTTTTTTTTTTACCCTCAAGAAATTACTTTTTGGACCAATTACTAATATTTCAAAAATCCTTCTATGGTATATAGTATAACTATTTTATTTTTTTCGTGCCAAAAAAAAAAACCATTATCATTATTACTGAAATAAGTCACCTTTTTTTTCCCTTGAGAGGGTCTCCTTGCTTGTCCTAATCTAAAAGAATTTAATTATTTCTAGAGAAATATTAGTCCTAATTGCAACTTTTCAAGCTCTTATTGTGCTTGTGTTATTATTTTTTTTCACCTTTAAAACCATTTTGAGGCCACGACTTCTTCTTTGGGAAAAAAAATAAATTAACTTATTGAAGAATAGCAATGGCAAGTGCCTCACCTAGGAGAATTTTCAAAATCTGCCATTGGGACTAGCACTCATCTTTCATGTATGACCTAACTTTATCTTTTTTTTAGATGTACCCATACTCAAATATGCCTTTTATTTCACCCGTCAAATATATAAAACCCAAAATACCAACAACAAAACAATAACCTAAATTACCAACAATAACAAAAATGTAAAACCTAAATTCATTTGCTTACCACCTGCAACTTCTGAGTACCCAACTTCTTTTGCCTCACACCTTTTATACTGTACCGCTTCAATCTGATAAAAATATAAGTATCAATTTCTGGACAAGCCCTTTGGGTTTTGTCAATGCAATATGAGATTTATTTTGTTGGTGTTGATAGAATGCAATAGTAGATTATTGAAATCATACTCTTACTTGATGGTAGTTTATTATTATTTCAATTCCAACCCGATCAAAATTCACTCACTCTCTTTATCTCTCCAACGCCTCACACTCATAAACTTACTTGAATTCTGGGCGAGCTATAATAGAGAAGAATAAGTACAAAAAAGTTTAAATTTTGGGCTGTGAAAATGAATTTGAGTGATGACAATTTTTGCAAATTTTAGTCATTAAATTGCAATTTTATTTTTTTTTGGTATCTCAAATGCAGTTTTGGCCACAACCCCAATTTAGAGCACCTGACCAAGGCGGTCAGACTAAGCAGTGAGCATATCAAGTGCAGCACCTTAAGAGAATACATTCCTAATTGACCCATGAGAGATATACATTGTGGCAAACGTCCAAATGCAAATTATTATGGAATAAAGAGAAAATCATCTTCTTTTTATATCGTTTTAGTTAGTAGGGGTTAGTTTTTGTTATGGGTGGAGTCAACAACTATGCACACCCTTCTCACGGGTTCAACCCGGAACCTCCCTCTTAACGAGGGGATACACAATCACTGGGCTGGAGATCATAATTGTGTTGTATTTAATCTACAAAGTTTTTTAAGTTCTTCTGTGCTTAATCTAATTTACTTTCCTTATTGTTCTTTCATGCCGAAAGTTCTATCAGTACTTTAACATTATTTCACCGAGAAAGACGTGCATGTTGTAACCATTTTCCCATTGCCTTCCACCACGTTTTCACATGGTTTCTTGTTCACACATAGGTCCCATCATTTTCTGATTTTTCTTACTTGTTGGTGCGGTCTTTCTTTGTGGATTTAATAATTGGTACACCACAGAAACATTATTTCATTTTCATAAATTGTCTAGCTTGTGAGAGGATATAAAGATATATCACATGGGTTCTACGTGTATATCTCTTATGCGGGGTGTTTAAGTTTTATTACCTCGACAATGTGGTAATTGATAGGCTCATCATGTATAGCCCACTTTTAATTCAGGCACTCAAATCTTTAACCTATTAACCACTGCTAACCAATACTGAGATTGTGACCTAACTGTATTATACTACCAAAAATAATGGTAAGATTGGACATCATTTGGCCACCTTCAAAGTCCACCTTTTTCATTATTATTATTTTTCCAATGCCACTCTCATCTCTTTTGTTTGGGGAGAGTATTTTTTTCTTTCACGCTAGGATTAGTTTTTTTTTTTCCCTCAACTCATCTCTGTTGGGTGTGGAGGAGAGTGTGTTTTTGCCTTCCTCTTATCATGCTTGCCCCATTGCTTGTGTGTGTAATACAATTTTTGATCCAGATCAAGTCTTGAGGGGTGTGATGGTTGAAATATTCACTGGTTTTACTAACCTCGAACAAATACTAACCATACTAACTTAATACTAACCATACTAACTTAGGTCGTATGTCTTGAACAAAAAGAAAAAAGTATCATAATGACAATGCCCATTTACACCCTGGTGTATTGCAACTCCCCTCCCCACCAAATTTGTTTGGTTTCTTTAGCATTTACCTACTATCAGTTAGTTGTTAGTAACGGGAAGTGAAACAAGGACAATGCTCATTTAAACGTCAGCTTTTCAATATGTATTGATTTTTAAAAGGAGAAAAAAATCATCTTTAGTACATGTTTGAGAAAAACTTCATAAGCAATTATAAAGTTGCGGCCACGTGTTCCATTAATCCAATTTTTCCAGCATCAATTTAAGATTGATGCGAATTTTATTAGAATTTAAAAAATAACACTAATAAATTAAAACAAATGTCATCCTTGTATTATTGCTTAAGATGTTCACTCAACCATGTGTGCTTGAGTGGATCTAGTCTCAAAAGAAAAGATTGATCTTTGAGTTGGCACAATATTGTCAGGAGAAAAACCCCTCAACAAACCTGAGGAAAATACAGAGTGTATTGATAATGGATCTCAATGACGCAAGGGGCCGGAATAGTAATTAATTGGAATGTGATTGTCTTATGCAGATGCCAGAGAAACAGTGGTCTCGGACTTCCACTCTTCATCCGACATGTGGGGATAAAAAAGGGAGGAGCCATTTTCATTTTCTCCCATGTTTTTGACTTCTCCCCACTTCTGATATCTCTCCCTTTTTATTTATCACCGATGTGGGATGAAGAGTAGAAGCCCGAGACCATTTTCTAGCATATGCCATAGACAATCTCATGCCTAATTAATTACTTACTAATGAAAAGGATGTTGACCTTTTTGTATTCTACAATCTCTTCCTAATGCATTCATCGTGTTGCTTTGACTAGTTTTACAGTGTAAACTTAAGCGACATAAAATAGAGGGAAAATAAATTAATTCCGTGAAAATATCAATTATGTATGTTTGTTTGTACGTAAAATCTTTTGTGAGTAAAATGTGTTTACAAAAAATGAACCACTTTTACATAAATGACTTACATTTCAAAACCTTATAGTAAGTCATTTTCCCGTAAAATCACAACATCTTTAAAATTATTTTAAAATTTACAAAATTTCCTTTATTCCTATTTTCTAAAAAAAATAATTTTTAAATTTTTTTAAGTTTGCAATTTTTTAATAAAAAAATATTTACCTTATTTTCAAAAATGAAACCAAGCAACAAAAACTAAGTAAAAATTGATCTTTTACTATAAAAGTTTTTCCTTCATAAATGATTTACGTCGTAAAACTATTTACGTGCAAACAAACGGAGGCTTAGGTATGAGTTATGCAAACGCAATTATCCCTAATATCCCCAAATAGATGAACTGCCTGGAAATGTTGTACTATCCATTTACATGGCTTAAAATGGCAGACAATTCAAGGGAACGTATTTAAAAATAATGTTTGACTGTGGCCCATGGTTCTCAAGTGTTTTGAAACACAAAATGTTTGTTTAATGGAATTTATTTAAGTTGCAGTTAATTTCATTTCTGAAAAATGTTTTTCGAATTGAAATTGTTCCTTATCTGCATAAACATGTTCAAAAATATTTGGTTGCAAAGAATAAAAAACATAAGCATTTATTAATTTTTAAAAAATTAAAACTAGACTTGGCTTTTGTGTTTTTGAAAAACATTATCTTTTCATTATTTTTATGGGCTTTGGAGTGGTTGCTTGGACTCAACCTTATGGCACCTTAGCGGTTACTAGGTCTAATTGCACGGTGTGTGTTAAGTGATATATTAACTCCTAAAAAAAAAAAAAAAACAAACAAACAAAGACACCTAAATAAAATAATGTATGTTAGTCTAAATTGTATGTTGGCTACATCTTTTGGGCGGATAATTTTATTCAGTTGATGAGTACCCGAAAAAATAGATAGGATGTTGAAGCCTCGTCCTTTTCCTCTTGTTTTGAGTCTTCTCTATGGTTTATCGCAATTTCTTCCTAAACCAGTTGATGGGTACTAGGGAAGGAACCCTTGTGCCCAATCGATAGTGTGTGCTAGTCACCACTCCATTGATCTGGGTTCATTCCCGAGAGGGTGAGAGTGTTGTCACCTCCACCCGCTCGTGACTTAGAACAAGTACTAACCGGGGTTGCAGCCTAACCGCGTAACTAAAAAAAATGATGGATACTAAACAAAAAGGATGGTGAAGGTGTGTCCCACATGAAAAGATCTTGTGTTCAAACCCCAAAGTGTCAATGGCAATGTCACATATAGACAGAGGCGGAGCCAGGAATTTTTCCTTGGGGGACCAAAGTTTATGTATTTAGAAAATTAATGGGTTTCGAGAATGGGTCTTGGTTTAGATTCAGTCACCCATCCATCTAACCTTGGATCTTAGAAAAAAAATATCAACCTTAAGTTTATTAAGCTTAACCACAGTTGAAGGAGGATCTACTAGTTGCCATGTGTCCCTTTTAACACCCACTAACTGTGATTAAGATTCACTCACCCCTAAAATTAATCTTGGATTTTAGAAAAATAAAAAAATAATAACCTTAGCTTTATTAAGCTTAACCACAATTAAAGGGAAACAAACGAAGTGCGAGTGGAAATTTGGGGGGGGGGCACTCTATATAAAATTTTGATACTATTAACTTTTTTTGAAAAAATCAACCTAACATATAAGGATTTCCCAAAATTTTGGGGGGGCCATGGCCCCTCCCCGCTCCTGGCTCCGCCCTTGCATATAGATAGATAGAGGACACAACATTTGATGCACATCATGGAGTTACAAAAAAAAAGTTTAAAGTGAAAAATTATGCACACCATGTTGATTAACGGTGGATAATTCAAACACATGGACATACTCGTGTGGCCAACCTGCTCATAAGGGCATGTTTGGTTCGTATTATTGAAGTCGTAAGTGATTATGTTTAAATAAGCGTTGTTGTCAATAAGCACTGACATGTGTAATCATATTTAATTGGCACTCTTGCCAATAAACGATTATCTGATCATTTTTAGAAAGGGCATTTTGGTTATTTTGAAAAATCTCTCTCAGGCTTAATAGATCTTGTAGGCCTTATTGTGTGTAAATTTAGATATTTACAATAATTTTCACATGGTCTTCATGGGTAGGGCTGTAAACGGATTCAGATATTATCTGTAACTGAATCCGTTTAGTCGGATAATTATATATATTTTAAATTTATAAAATTAATATAACATTTAAAATATATTTTTTAAATAAAAAATTATATATTTATATATTTTTTAAATATTGATTTATATTTTAAAAACTTTTTTAAAAGTAATCGGATAATTCAGATATTATCGGAATTCGGATATTTTAATCGGAGTTGGATACGGATATCAAATTTCACTATCCTGCAGATATTTATTCGGATTCGGATATTCGAATATATAACCAGATACGACTCCGAATCCACTCCGTTTATAGCCCTATTAGTAAGCATAAGAGGTTATGCTCCACAATAATCACTCATGGCGAGATTATGGAATTACAGATTATATTTATAATTGGACATCACATAATTTGTTATGATGGGTCAAACAAAATGTTATTATCGAAACATAATCCAACACACAAACAATTAAATTCCAAATAAGTGCTTAGGTCTGTTTGGATGGCAGAAACTACAATACCGTAGATATTACAATTATTTGAAATTGCAATATCTATGAATTAGAATGTCTATGCATTGAAATTCTATTGTTTGGCTGAGACAGTGAGAATTGTTGAAAACATCATATGAATTTCAATTTTACTACTTGGATGCTTGTAGAATTGTTTAAGAATTCATTAATTTGTTTGGTCATGTTTTATTAACTCCACGATGTGGTAGTTGATAGACCCACCATGTTTAATCTACTTTGAATTTGGGCGCTCAACTCTTTAACTCACTAACCATGGCTAACAAATACCGAGGTTACGAACTAACCGTATTTTACTACAAAAAATAATGGTAAGATTGGACATCATTTAGCCACATTCAAAGTCTACCTTTTTCACATGAGGATTGTATAATTTTTTTCCAATGCCTCTCATATCTATTTTGTTTGGGGGGTAGAGTTTTTTTTTTTTTTGCTTTCACACGAAGATTAGATTTTTTTTCCCCTCAACTCATCTCAGTTGGGTGTGGAGAAGTGTGTTTTTGCCTTCCTTGTACCATGCTTGTCCCATTCTTTGTGTGTATAATACACTATGATATGGATAAAGTCCTGATGGGGTGCCTAAACAAGCAAGTAGATTAGCTCCCTCATTCTCTTATTGTGTCGGCATGCATGGGTGAAATCATGCTTACCCCATTGGTTGTGTGTATAATACACTTATTTGATCCAGATCAAGTCCTGAGGAGTGTGATGGTTAAAATATTCACTGGTTTCACTAACCTCGAACATATACTAACAATACTTCCTTAGGTCGTATGTCTTGAACAAAAAGAAAAAAGTATCGTAACGACAATGCCCATTTACACCCGGTGTATTGCAAGCCCTCTTCCCACCAAATTTTTTTGGTTCCTTCATTACCTATTGTTAGTAGTAATCATCGGTTAGTGGTTAGTAACGGCAAGTGAAACAGGGACAATGCTCGTTTAAACGTTAGCTTTTCAATATGTATTGGTTTTTAAAAGGAGATAAATAAAAAACATCTTTAGCCCATGTTTGAGAAAATCTTCGTAAGCAATTACAAAGTTGCAACCACGTGTTCTATTAATCCAATTTTTCCAGCATTAATTTTAGATTGATGCGAATTTTACTCAAATTTAATATTAATAATAATAAATTAAAACAAATGTCATCCTTGTATTATTGCTTAAGATGTTCGCTCAACCATGTGTGCTTGAGTGGGTCTAGTCTCAAAAAAAAGATTGATCTTTTGTTCACACAATTAGAGTTGTAAATGGAGCAGATTCAGAGCAGATAGTTGTGTATCCGAATTCGTATATGATTATATATTTGAATATCCGAACCCGAATAAATATCCGATGGATAGTGAAATAAAATATCCATATCCGACTCCAAATAAAATATTCTAATTTGGATACTATCCGAATTAGCTGATTATTTTTTTAAAAATTTTCTAAAAAATGTAAATTAATATTAAAATATATAAATCTTTATTTAGAAAATATATTTTAAAGATTATATTAGATTTATAAATTTAAAATATATTATTTATATATATTATATAATCGGTCGGATATTTATCGGATCGGATTATATACCAGTATCCGAATTCATATCAGATGATAAATGGATAGTAAAATTACTATCTGAATTCAATCCACTGGATACCTATTCGGATAACTATCCGACTAAACGGATTGAGATACAAATTGGATATGGATAATATCCGCATCCGTTTACAACCCTAGGCACAATATTGTCAGGAGAAAAACCCCTCAACAAACCTGAGGAAAATGCATAGTGTATAGATAATGGGTCTCAAATAATAATTAATTGACATGGGATTGTCTCTGGCAGATGTCAAAAATAGTGGTCTTGGGCTTCCACTCTTCATCCGATACGTGGCGATAAAGGGAGAAGTCATTTTCATTTTCTCTCATGTTTTTTACTTCTCCCAACTTCTGATATCTCTCCCTTTTTAACGCCACGTGTGGGGTAAAGAGTGGAAGCACGAGACCATTTTCTGGCATGTGCCAGAGACATTCCCATGCCTAATTAATTACTTACTAATGAAAAGGATGTTGACCTTTTTGTATTCTACAATCTCTTCCTAATGCATTTATCACGTTGTTTTGACTGGTTTCACAGTAACCCTAAGCAATATAAAATAGGGGAAAACAAATTAATTCTGTAGAAAATGTCAATTGTATGTGTTTGTTTGTACATAAAATCTTTCGTAAGTAAAATGTTTTACGGAATTGACTTACATTTCAAAAACTCGTAGTAAGTTATTTTCCCGTATAATCACCACATCTTTATAAATATTATAAAATTTACAAAAATACCCTTCTTTGTAATTTTTTGTATTCTTAATATTTTGATTATTTAAGTTTGTTATTAAAAAAAAATCACCTTGTTTTAAAAAATGCAACCTGTGAGCATGGAATTCCTACCCACTTGGTTTGAGTGAGAATCGCCACCTATTCGTTCTTAGGGATAGGTCTCGGATGGTTGAATAAGGTCTTGTGGTCTAAAAGAGAGTCTAAGTAAGCGGTTCAGTTAAGTCAGGAGAAGGTGTTAGGCACCCCGAGACTTCCATTTTACAATAGTAACGTACTCCATAAAATTAAGCAAATTTAAAATCAATATTAATTAAAATGTCTAAGTGTTTAACCAATTATTAATCCAAGAAAGAGAGAAAACTAGTTAGGCTAGGGTCGAACCCGGGTTGGGTTGCCTACGTACTCATATTTGGGTGAGATCAGACCGAGCGTAGTTCTAGCACATGAGCCCGTGCCAAGGCTAAAGAGAGTGTGTGTGTGCACTAAGAGTGGCTAAGGGTTTAGCCCGGAGGTTAGGGTTTGATTGACCGAATTGGTCAAGTGCATGGTTTAAGCCTAACCGCGGTTAAAAGGGATTTAATCATGGTTAGAAGATCTAACCATAGTTAAGAAGATCTTATAAGTCTCTTTTTAGTTTTTTTATATTTTTTGAGTGTTTTTGGTATTTTGAGATTTTATAATGTTTTTGGTATTTTGAGATTTTATCATGTTTTTTTAAGATTTTCATATAGGTAGGATTTTGGCAAACTTAACTAAAGTCAAATTTAATCCAAAAGAAAAACTAAAGAAAACTGAGGCTAAAATATTATATTTAGGACATAAAGAGGGGTATGCATTATGAATAGTAAATGGTCTATTGTTAACACCTATTTTGTTAGATTGGTGTTCATAATAAATCAAATACCATTGTCTTTAGTATGAGGTATTTTGGATAATGTCCTATTTAAGTCCTTAAATCATCATTTATCCATTCAAAATAGAATATGAAGGAAAAAAAAAGATATGAAAAAAGTGACAAGTGAAGACAATGAAAACTCATCCTATCCTCTCTAATGTAGTCCATTTTACACCATTATGAATGATGTAATGAAACTCTAAATATGAAAATGAGTGAGGATGAGTTTTCTAAAGAATTCTAGAAGAAGAACTAGAATCTAAATGAAGAAACAAAATGAAAATTGAGGTATAGCTTTAGCTTCCACTCTCTATGGGTCTACCCATATTCACACTAGTGGGTACATAGAAAATAAATAAATATTTACATGAAAAAAAAAAAAAAAACATCTTCTTTCTTTTGAGGTGGGGTCCCTCTACACTATTAGATTGGTGTAGAGAGACCTAACTAAACTTGAGAATAGAGAGGTCTTCCCAAATGGTTCTAGAAAAATATTATAAATTAAAAAAATATATGTATCTAAAGTAAAGAATAAGATGAAGAATAAAGGGAGGAGTCTCTACTCCTCCAAGACTTCTTTTTCAATGCTCAAAGAGGTGAGTGGTTTTTAGAGTCCACAAAGGAAGAGAGTTAGTGAAGAACTCTAGACTTTTAGTCCTAGAATTTCTGCATACTCTAAACCTTAGCTTCTTCTAACTTTCTTCAAGGTTAAAAAGAAATATAAGGGGTGAGATGAGAAAGAGCTAGAGTTTCCACTTGAGATTTTGAAGGTAAAAGAAATAGCTTGTGAGAGTCTTGTATTTATAGGGTTTTCAAGGGGTTGTGACAATTTGGTAAGTAATAAAGGATTTGGTGAGAAGAAATGAGGTGATTGGTTGGTCAAAATGGATGTAGTTGGTGATTGGGTAGTCAAAAAGGTATGCACTTGATAAGAGGTGATTGGCTGTGTCAGCACCCTATTTTTACACCCCCTTAACCGTGGTTAATTAATTTAGCTATGGTCCAAACCCTAGATCAACCCTAGTTCCAAATCCTAGGTAAATCTTTAACCATAGGACTAAACCTTAGTTAAGACCCTAGTTAACCCTAAGCTTAACCCTAGGTAGTCCTAAACCCAAACCCTAGGTAGCCCTAGCTTAACCTCAGTAAGCCCTAGGTATACCCAAGGCCCAAGCCCATTTGACCAAACTTATACCTAGACAACTCAATCAAACTCAATTACCTAATTTTATTACTCAACCCAAGTAGTCAAGCCCAATACCCAATCACCCAATTGCCTAAGCCAAAGCCTATTTCCATAGCCCAAGCCCAAATGTCATAGTCAAAGTCCAATAATCATAACCCATGACCCATCTACTAATAACCCATGATCCATAAGACCTAATCCATATATTCATATCCACCTACCCTATATCCTACAACTCATACCCATATAACCCATAGTTCACTCAACCCACCAACTCTCTTATACCTCTCTTACATCAACCCATACCTATATAACTCATAGTTCACTCAACCCACCAACTCTCTTACACCTCTCTTACATTAACTCATACCTATATAACTCATAGTTCACTCAACCCACCAACTCTCTTACACTCCTTACAACACTCATTCTATCAACTCACCTTACAACACTCAAGTCTTTACCCACTAGCTCATTTTATCCCTCATGTAAAAGACACAACCCAACCTCTTAGTTTTCCTATAAATATCAATCCCTTAGCCCCTTAGATCCATCCCTCAAGACCCCTAAAAGGTTCCCACCCACTTGTGTTTCTCTTGAGTTTGAAGAAGGGAGAAGAAACTAAGGTTTAGAGTTTGGAAAGAATTCTAAGACTAAAAGCTTAGAGTTCTTCACTAACTCTATTCCTTTGTGGATTCTAAAACCCTACCCCTTGGAGCATTGAAGGAGAATTCTTGGAGGAGTAGGCAGTCCTTCTTTCATTTTCTCTTCTTTTTTATCTTTTTTTATTTGGTTCTCTCTTCTTGATCTCTCATTTCTCAAGCATAGTTGGGCCTCTCTACACCGATCTAATGGTGTAGAGGGACCTCATATCAAAGGCAAAGAGATGCTCATTTTTTCTTTTCCTTTCCATGTACATATTTTCTTCTTATTTATGTACCCACAAGTGTGGATATGGGTAGGCCTATAGAGAGTGGAAGCTAAAGCTATACCTCTCTTTTTCATTTTGTTTTCTTTTGAGATTCTAGTCCTCTTTCTAGAATTTTTTGTGAAAGCTCATCCCCTCCCTAACATTCTTTAGAGCAACATTACATCATTAATAATGGTGTAAATGAACCACCTTAAAAGGGAGAGGATGAGTTTTCATTTTCTTTTATTTCTTTATTTTTCCTTCATGTTCTATGTTGAATGGGTAGGTGATGGTTTAAGGACTTAAAATAAATGATAGTTTAGGGACTTAAAGAGGACATTCTTAAAAATGTCTCATACCAAAGACAATGGTATTTGATCTATTATCAACACCAATTCAACAAAATAGGTGTTGGCAATAGACCATTTACATTCATAAGACACATCCCTCTTTATATCTTAAAATATAATCTTTTAGCCAAACTCTTGGATTAAATGTGACTTTAGCTAAGTTTTTCAAAACCCTACCTATATGAAAATCCAAAAAAACATGATAAAAGCTCAAAATACCAAAAACATAATAAAATCTCAAAATACCAAAAAAATTCAAATATAATCAAAATACCAAAAACATGCAAATATAACAAAAAAAACCAAAAACATTCAAATATCTCCAAAATCCCAAAAAAATATAAAAATACAAAAAACCAAAAAGAGACTTGTAGGACCTCTTTAGCTTTGATTAGCTCACCTAACCATAGTTAAATCTCCTCTAACCGCGGTTAGACTTACTCCTTGTGCACTTGACCTCCCCGGTCAACTAAACCATAGCCTTCTAGGCTAGACCCTTTGACCACCCTATGCACACACACACTACCCCCTAGCCTCGGCACGGGCTCATGTACCAGAACTACGCTCGGTCTGATCTCACCATGTGAGTACGTAAGCAACTCAACTCGGGTTCGACCCTAGCCATCTAGCTTTCTATTTTTCTTGGATTAGCACTCACTTAAAAACTTTGGACATTTTAATTAAACTTTGAGATTATAATTGGCTTAAGTTTAGGGAGTAGGTAACCGTTATAAAACGGAGGTCTTGGGGTGCCTAATACCTTCCCCATGACTTAATCGAACCGCTTACCCTAACTCTGTAAAGATCATTTGCCTTATCCAAACAAACAAATACCCGGGACCTATCCCTAAGAATGAATAGGTGGCGACTCAAGTCAAAACATATAATTGTGAAAGTGGGTAGGAAGATCCCATGCTCACAAGGTGGTCAAAAAGAGTGTAAGATAATTAATTGTTTTGTAAGAAGTGTAAGAATGAGTTGTAAGAGGTGTAAAAGAGTAAGAGATGTATTGGTTAGTCAAAAAGGTGTGTACTTGGTGAGAGATGATCAGGTGGTCAAAAAGGTGTGTAAACACAAAAATAGGACTATTTGGGGTTTGAATAAAAAATAAAATGTCTTTTGTAAGGAAGTGGAAAGTGAGCTTGAGTTTGTGGGTTTTGAATATGAGTTGAATAGATGTGGGTATGTGGACTAGATCTTATGGATCATGGGTTGTTAGTAGATGAGTCATGGGTCATGGTTATTGGACTTTAGCTATGGTAATTGAGCTTGAGCTATGGTAATTAGGCTTTCACTAAAGCAATTGAGTTGAGTTTTGGCTAAGACAATTGGGTAATTAGGCTTGGCTACTTGGGCTTGGGTAATGGAATTAAGTAATTGGGTTTAATTGAGTTGTTTCGGTACAAGTTTAGCTAAATGGCCTTGGGCCATGAGTAAACCTTGAAGCATTTGAAGAATCGGAAAAAGGGATGGGGGTGCAAAAATAGGGTACTTACACAACCAAACAACAAAAACCGAGTAGAAAATTAATCTTTTACCGTAAAAACTTTTCCTTCGTAACTGATTTACGCTGTAAAATCATTTACGTGCAAGCAAATGGAGCCTTAGGTATGAGTTATGCAAACACAATTACCCATAGTATCCCCAAATTAGATAAACTGCTTGGAAATGTTGTACCATCCATTTACATGGCTTAAAATGGCAACCTAGCAAGAGGACGAATTTGACCTGGCAAGAGGACCCATTCGACCTGGCAGGAGGACGAGTCCAACTTGACGAAAGGATGAATTTGATCTCACAAAAGGATGAGCTCCACCTCAATCTGAGAGAGGATGCGACCTATATTTGAGGGCGTAAAGTATTGCAGAATGACTTTACTGCTAAAGCATTAATGATGCACTCGTGAATATTATCTTTGACCTAACATAAATGTGTATTAAATGTTGGTCACCTCAGATCAATTCGGTAGCAGAACCGACTTGCAAGAAAGAGATGTTCATTCACTGAAGAGATATTTGTCTGACACAAATGCAACGAGTAGCTCAGATGTATGGCCATCTCACCAGCATAGATGAAGATACGATCATTTAGGCCTATAAATACTCCAATAATTTTAGTGAAGAGGGACTGATCATTCTCACAAACCCTATACTGAACTTTCTTCCCTAACCATAAGAGCAGAGGCCCTATTTGAAGCACTCTATACCCTTACCCTTTGTGTTAATCTTTTGTCTTTCTCTCACTGTTACTAACTTGAGTTTCAGAGTGTCTTGACAGGGCGGAAGACCTCTCCTCAACTATTACAGGACAACACAGCTCATCGACCTTCTGCCTTCTACCATTCAAGTAGTGCCACGTGAGCTCTACCAAAAATGTCCACCACAAAATTGGGGCCGTTTATGGGAAACACATTGACTTCCAAACAAATCATCTTCATCTAGATCTTGCCAATGGTAGGTCAGGCTCCACCCGAAGGTGACACGACTCATTTAACTCAGACCATCCAAATGTTGTAGCAGTAACGAGATGACATGCTACAATAGCAAATCACAATGAATCGATTGGCCAACTCTCAACAGATGCTCCAAGATAGATTAGAGACATTTGAATACGATCGCATCAATGACGAGCGTGATGTCTTTACCCCTCGGACTATTGTATCCTACCCCAAGTCACCATCACGACACTTGGAAACTCCTCATACAATCCAGATCATTCGGGCATGAACAAATTCTCACCTCGACAATGTCGAATGCAAAGAACTCACAACGTTAAATACAGTCGGCGAGTCCCCTCGTAAGACCAGACCACGAGGAGATCTCCTCCAGGTTAGACTGCTCGACGACATCACTCCTTCTCCCTAGGTCGAAATGCTTGAAAAGATATCTCCTTGGGATGAAATGCCCGTTGTGACTTCTCCCTTGGACGGAATGCTTGACGTAACTCCTCTCCAGGTCGAAATGGCAGACAAGATACCCCTCCAAGACGAAATGCGTGGGAGAATGTCAGGTATGCATCTCCGTCCCCTAACCGTTTTCAGAATACAAGAGATATGCCACAAATTCCTCGCAGTGTCGAAGTGTAGACATGAGTCGACAATTAGGAATGACCCCAGTTGAAGTCCAAGCTTTGATTCAGGCCAACAAAGAAACATATGCAGGGTGAGCTAGTGGGAGTTAGCTCAATCAATTCACTTATCAAGCGAAAAAAAAGATGTGTAGAACTCACCCTTGTCAGCATAGATACTCCAGACCCTCACCCCATAAAAGTAAGTGGCACCAACCTTCACTCCATAAAAGAGGTGGATATGCTCAGTTCAGCTTTTATTGAACGATACATATCCAACAAAAAGAAAGATGCAGACGTAGACTCCATCTTCTCAATGAAAATGAAAGCATCAGAGCCGCTTAGAGACTTCATCCAAAGATTCCACGAAGAAGCTCAAACTTTGGACAGATGTAATGATCATACAAGTATCTCAACATTCAAGAATGTACTGCTGATCAGATCCAAGCCGTATGAGTCCATCGCTTTGGATCATCCCAAGGGGTTAGATGACTTGATGGTTCACGACGCAAAGTACGCAAGGTTCGAGGACGACATCAAAGCTTTAACCAAATCAAAAGTTTCTCAGTCGAAGCAGTGGAGAGGATGGAGAGACCATCCACCTCGGGAAAGAGACCCATGTATGCTTCCCAGGACAATGAAAGGCCACCATGACGGGTACAACAGGAGAGGTAGACCAACCAAGATTAGGGAATCAGCTAGACTGGTGCGCTGTTCAAAATACCAACCCGAATTACACCAACCAACATCAAAGTCAGCTGGAGAGGTGCCTAATTCAAGACCAAAATTTGCGAGAATAGCGGAATCTAATGTCCGAAATACGTCCTTATCAGAATTTTCCAAGCCAGATCAACTTCACTGTTGGCCTGACCACTATAATGGAGACCATGGTGCATGAGCCATACTTTGTAAGAGGTTACAATAATACTCCTGACGAGATTATGGAATTACTAATTATTTTTATAATTGAATATGACATAATTTCTTATGATGAGTCGAATCAATTGCTATTATCGAAACATAATCCAAACACAAACAATTAAATTTCAAATAAGCGCTTAGGTCTGTTTGGATGGCAAGAACTACAATACTATAGATTTGCAATTATTTGGAATTGTGCAATATCTATGAATTATAATGTCTATGCATTGAAATTCTACTGTTTGGCTGATACAGTGAGAATTGTTGAAAACATCATATGAATTGATACAGTGAGAATTGCTGAAAATATCATATGCATTTCAATTTTACTGTTTGGATGCTTGTAGAATTGCTTGAGAATTCATTAATATGCTTGTTCAACATACATGATAGATATACATCACGTGGACTAGTCTGAGTTGTTGGATATAATGTTTGTTTATTGTGTTAAAAAAAAAGTATAATACAAAATGGAACACTTCCAAATAAGAAAAAGATTATAAAACAAGTCTTTAAAGGGACTCGTTCTAATCATCTTATTGCTCAATTGGGTATACCTTCTAAATGAATTCCAATTCCAATCTATAAAATAAGTAGGTCTCTGTGTTTCTTAATACAAATAATGACAATATTATTATATTATAAGGTTCTAGTTATATAAATAAATTTAGTAGATTAACATATATTTATGTGATAAAATGAAATATATATAAATGAAATAATAATATATTTTATACACATAATTTTTATAACAGATATTTAAATAAAAACTCTTATATATCCAATGTTAAAATTTATTATTTTGATAATTAAATAAAAAAATAAATTATCATAATATAGTACAAAATTTAATTTAAAAATAAACTTAAATTTAAATTCAAATTAAGGCCCATTAGCTTGAAATGTTGAGCTTGGGGCCGAGCCCATGGGTCCCGAGTCAGGCGCATACATTTGCTGGCCCACACGCAAAAACGTACTAGACTTTTGCCATCTCCTTGAAATACATTTCTTCCTCAAACCACCATTTTCTCAAGAAACTCTCTTGAGATCTCTGTTCTTCAAATTATTCTATGCCGATCAGCTGAGCCTCAACCCTGCATATTAATCAAAAGGTAATTTCAGAATTTCCTTGAAACGATTAAAACAATGGCGCATCTGATTTCTATCTCTCTTCATGAATGTATATATTTTTTTCTCCGGTCTGAATTAGGTTTTAAATGCAACCTAAGAAGTTCTTCTGATTTTGTATTCAGATATAGGAAAGATCTTTGCAGGGGAAATCGAGGGTCAAACGATGGAGTGGGCCACGGTTCAGCATCTGGATCTACGGCACGTTGGTCGCGGCCTCAAACCCTTGCAGCCTCACGCGGCCGCATTTCATCCCAATCAGGCGCTCATAGCCGCTGCCATCGGAACCTACATAGTTGGTAAATTGATCTTCTTTTGTACACCATTTCATCGTATCATCTCTGAAAGTTGGTATCACTTCTAAGTCACTGATCTCTTTATGTTTGATACAGATTTATAATAGTTGAATTACTTGTTTGCTTTTACTATGATAGTAATTAAAACGATGAACTTGAATTATGAGAACAGTCTTCATCTTCAACCGGTGGACCACTGTAGAATTATATGGTCTCTCTGTGTAGGCATTCTGATATGCGAAGTCCGAGATCTTCTAAAATTATGGAATCTAGAGCTCCTATTCAAGAGGGAGAGTAATTCACAATTTATAAGAGGGTTTTTATTTTTGAACTTATAGTACACTCCTCATTTTGCAATTTGCTATGATAAAGTGAGAATAAACTTAGCTACCACTGACTGCTATTGTTGTGCGGAAACCTGGTCATAGGGCCAATGGAAATGCCAATAAAATAGAGGAAACAAAGATAAGAGAAGAACATAGCTGCAACACAAAATTTACGACCTGACACCCTTAAGAGAAAGATCACCCTACTAGGTATCTTCCCAGAACTTAATTCTAGTAATCCTACCAATCCAATATGACAAAGTGAACAAAATAAGGAAGGAGATTACTAATCTAGTATTAACGACTAAGACACTCACGTTTAGGTCATTCACATCATATCTCCCAGTTGCTATTGCATGTCATTGTTGATACTTGAAACCATGATTATGTGGCATCTCTTGAGCATAAAGATCGTAAGCTGGTGCTTGTTTGCAAACCTTATACCTTGATTATGTGTCACCCCGCACGGTGTGTGGTGCGGTGTTTCCAAGGCAATGTGATGCTTCCATTGATCTTGAGTTCGAGCCTAGCCCCTAGTCTTTCCTGATGTGCATGGTTTGCGGGACATTGCACGCATTTTGGTGATTAGTCTCAATCCAAATGGGTGGGGGACACCCGAGTTATCATTTTTTTTCCTAGTTAGTGAGAAGTTCCCATTATTGTATTCTCTTTTTGTTTTACTATTTTATTCTCTCTCTTTGTAGCTTTGTTTCTGGAATATAATTTATCTTTGTTACCGACAAAATCCTAAGTTGGTTGTTGAAGACATTGTCACAAATCTCTTGATAAATACCCAATTTCTCCTGAGAAAGACCGAGAAAAACATCTGAAGTTTAGAACTCCATTTTTATCATGATATTTTAAAAATTTTGTGGGAGATATAATTTTCTATTTTTATCCTGTAAATATCATGAGATTTAGCTGATATTTTAAAAATATCGTGAGAAATACACAATGTTGTTGGTTTTATGAACTTATAACTTGATGATTTTTATTACTATTTTCTGTAATTTTAATATATTTTTTTAATCATTGCTGATATTTAGGTGAGAAATACCCGAAAAAAAACCAGATTTGAAAATCTCCTGAGAAAAGCTTCGGCCGATAGAAATCCGAGAACGAGATTTTTAAACTTGTTGAAGATAAGCCAATACACCTGGCCGTGACTGGATTTATTAATCAATTGGCATTCACTATATGTTGAGTGTTGACATATGCCTACTTGAGCTAATGAGCAAGTGAACAATTTGACACAATATGCTATATATAGGGTTTGTATGTCCAGAAAATTTTCAATTTGCCAATAAAAATAAAAAATCTTCCTCACATAAAAATTATCTTTACCCGTAGGGTTCATTTATTGCCTTCTAATTGGTTTGCTGTCCATTTTTATCTTAATAATAGAACAAAAGAATGTTTTTTTGTCTATTTAAATTGCTCTCTAATGTAGCTTCATCTATGCTCCGCAGAATTTGATGCGCTTACCGGAAGCAAGATCTCTTCCATTGACATCGGTGCACCGGTTGTACGTATGATTTACAGTCCCACCAGTGGGCATGCTGTAATTGCTATTCTCGAGGTTGGTGAGGCTTCTGTTTTTAGAATCTTTAGATCATACTAGACATTCCAAGATACGCTTTATGAATATGTTGGTTTGTGAATTTCCATTTTCAAGTGTTCTCAAGTTGAGATATTCGGTTTTTTTTGTTCATAAAGAAAAATCGATAGTTATTTTACAACTTCCATGAACTGCAACTACAAATATTAGCTTTTAGAGTTGTTTTCCATGAACTTTACAATTCAAAATTGATACATCATTTAATGTTGATGTAAAATGAAAATTAAAAATTCTTTTTCGAAAATTTGTTTGTAAAATTTTCAAAAACATGCGGAATCTGTGGAGTTTATGGATAGAAACTCTCTTACTGACTTACAGTTAAATGAAGCAGCTTCCACATGGTCACACTTTTAGAACAATCCCTCCATGAGCAGGTTGGATAGATTTCCTTTTTCAGTCGGATGGGGAAATAATTCTTGTGATGCAATTCAAGAAGCTGTTCCTCGTTCCTCTTCAACCCACGTTCTTATTATGGTTAATCGTGGAGGTATTCATAGAGTTCCAGCCTCTTTTTTGATTTAAAAATGTGTGTTTAGAGGAGTCTACTTTTGGGATCTTGAGGGGATTTTGTATTTGGAAGGTAAGGTGGATGGCCTCTTAACTTGGGATGTTCATTATTATTATTATTATTTCTAAAAAGCTCAAGGCTCTCAAATTTAAAAATTGTCAAATGGAATGACAATGTTTTTGGCATCTGGAGTTGAAGAAGTGTTCCTTTCTTGAAGGGTTTTTGGTATTTGGTTGCTAAGGAGGCTGGCCTCTTAACTTGGGATGATCATTCTAGAAGAGTAACAGCTTTGGAAGACTACCAAAAGCTTATCTAATTGGAGGAAGTAACCAAAAATAAAAAAATCTATTTGGAGGAGGTCAATTGTAGGTTGAAGAATAGAGTCTGATGGCTGAAGAAGGGGGATTAATACAAATACCTTTCTTTGTATTTTGTCCTATGAACAATTCTATTTCCCATCTTAGGGTGGGTGATTCTATCGGAGGAGAATGAAAAGATTCAAGGCGTGGTGATTGATATTTATTGGCCTAGGTTAGCTATAGTTATATCATGAATTAAAAATATTATAACAATGTGCGTCTTGGCAAGTCAATTTTAAGGATCATATTGTGGATACATTAGCAAAAAGAAAAATAATCCCCTCCTTGCCCCTCCTCATGTGAGGAGGGGAGGGACCCGCCTCCGGCCTCACCCCCTTAGAACTTGCCACGTGTCCCCCTTTTAACCGCCTTTAACTGTGGTTAAGATTCACGAAGCCATAGAGTTAAAGCATCTAACTTTGTTTTTTTTTATAAAAACATGAGCTAAAACTTCTTAACTAGGGTTCAAGGGCAGTTAAAGGGGCTTTGTTAGGGATGAGACACATCCCTCCCTCCTCATACGAGGAGGAGATTATTGCTCTAGCAAAAAACATAATATACACATGGAAACCTTAAAAAAATTGTTTTAATGGAAACATGAGCTGAAAGTAAGACCTAAAATCTTGCAACTACGATTACAAGCATTTATATGAGATTTAACAATACAGGACGCCATTAAAATGCGAATACGGGACGCTAGGATGGAAATCATCATTTTTATCAAAAGGAGGCAAATTAACCCTTATAAAAAGCACCCTAGTAGTCTTCCAACATACTTTATGTTAACCTTGACCATTCCGTGGTCGGTAGTCACTTCTCTTGAAAAGTTGCAGAGAGAGTTTCTTTGGAATGGTCAAGGTGATAGATTCAGTTACCATTTAGTAGCTTAGGATAATATTTGTCGTCCAAAGAGTTGTAGGGTTCTGAATCAGAAGCCTTTAGTTCAAGTGAATGTGACTCTGTTAGGCAAATGAGTTTGGAGATTCGAGGAGGAGAAAGAGAGTTTTTGGCGGTATATCATAGTGGCAAAATTATGGGGAGGATTCTTGTTGAGTCCCGCAGGAGGTCAAGAATTCTTATGCGGTCGGTTTGTGGAAGGGTATTATGGCAGTTGCCAGTTGCTAATCTAGTTGTGCCTAAGTTTAGTTTCAAGGTGGGCAAATGGTCCAAGGTTCGATTTTGGAAAGACGTTTAGTGCAGTGCTGAGAAATTAAAGGATGCCTTAGTCGTAGATAAGGATGCTCTAGTGAGGGACTATTTTGAGTCTTGGGAGGAGATGGTGGTGTGGTTTTCAAAGTTGTGGCGGGAGTTGAATGATTGGGAAATCAAGGATTTGGGGCGTCTTTTATCGCGCATTGAGTTTGTCTCTTTAAGCCCTCGGGGCAGAGACTGTGGAATTTGGTTTAGAAACAACAATGATCGTTACTCAGTGAGATCACTATTACTATCACTTGCGTTAGTGCCTTACGCATCCTTGCCTCATAGAATTGTGTGGAATCCAGGTATTCCTTCAAATGTATATTTCTTTCTATGGAATGCATTTTTGAATAAGATTCTTACTTGTGATCACTTAAGAATAGAGGGTGGAGGATGGCTAATCGTTGTTTGTTGTGTCTTCAAGCGGGTGAGATGGTGGATCATTTGCTCTTGCATTTCCCTATTAAGGGTGTGATCTGGGGGTTCTCTCTCTCGAGTAGGTGTGGATAGGTTCCCTTATTCCTTTCGCAATTTCTTATCTTCCTGGTCTTTGATTAGTGCGGATAGTGTGCAAAGAGAAATTTGGTGGGTTCTTCTTGGGGCCATATTGTGGACGGTATGATGAGAAAGAAATATGAGAGCTTTTGAGGACTCTCCCTCTTTTATTTCTCGCATTCGATTATGGATCTATTTACTGGTCTTAGATTGGGTCTCCATTCGGAGTGATGGGGTGGATCTGGAAGCTGTGTTGGGTTGAGTTTCTAGCCATGGTTCAAAATATCGATACGTATCGGCCGATACAGGCCGATACGTATCGGGTTTTTGGATATCCGATACCCAGATACAGGGTAGAAAAAAAAAACTTCAGATCGTTGCCGTATCGAACGTATCGTGCGTATCGAGCCGATACGGCTTGATATGGGCCAATACACCTATTTCAATAGTTTTAAAAAAAAATTGTTTAGGAGAGGATTAGATCTTGAAGAATCCTAACATAGCTTGCCAAAATCCCAGACGAGATTGAGAACTAAATGAAGTAGAAAAAGAAAAAAAAAAATCCAGAATTTTTTAGGAGAGGATTAGGGATTTAGGCCTTTAGGGTACATACCTTAGCCACTGCATTAGCTCTCCATCATCTTCAATCACGTATTCACGTTGCCGTTGTCACCCATCGGCCATCACAAAAACGAGGAGGAGGAGTTCATAACCCTTGCAGCCTTGCTTCGGCCCTTTCCCTCTTTCAGCCAAAGGTAAGAACTCTGTTTCTTTTTTTTCCTTTTGTTTGTGTTCAGTTGTTTGATCAAAGACTTTAAGTGAAACTTGAAAGAAGATTGCTATCCTCACTCAGCCAATAACTTAATGTCCATATTAGAGGAGTGCTATCCTCATTCTGCAAATACTTATTATCTAATTGGAGGTGTGCTATCCTCACTCAGCCACATACTTAATAACCTTATTGGAGGAGTGCTAGCCTCACTCAGCCACACACACACGATCAAACCTAGTGTCCCTTTTAGTGACTATTAATCACACCCTAAGGTAAATAATTTTTAACTCTAGTTAATTTTTTTTATATTTTTTATTTTAAAAAACCAATATTAGAGTTAGACATGTGTCCATTTTAGTGACTATTAATCACACCCTAAGGTTAAGAATTTTTAACTCTAGTTAATTTTTTTTATATTTATTTTTTAGAACCAATGACTGTTAATCACACCCTTAAGGTTAAAATTTTTAACTCTAGTTAATTTTTTTTATATTTATTTTTAAAAACCAATACTAGAGTTAGACATGTCAACATATGTCCCTTTTAGTGACTTTTAATCACACCCTAAGGTTAAGAATTTTTAACTCTAGTTAAATTTTTTTTATATTTATTTTTAAAAACCAATATTAGAGTTAGACATGTGTCCCTTTTAGTGACTATTAATCACACCCTAAGGTTAAGAATTTTTAAATATAGTTAATTTTTTTAATATTTATTTTTCAAAAACCAATATTAGAGTTAGACATGTGTCCCTTTTAGTGACTATTAATCGCACCTTAAGGTTAAGAATTTGTGAATGCAAATGTCTATATATTTTCATACTTTTGATTTATGAATGTAAGTGAACTTCTATCACTTAGTTAAGTAACTATGGTTTGTATTTTTATACATATTTATCAGTGCGCACGCCATTTTTAACTTATAAATGTTTTAACTCTCATATGTATGACTATAAATGTAGTTGGAGGCTTTCATTTAATTTGTTTTTAACTTATATTTGCATTAAAAGAGGTTTTATGCAAGGTATCACAGTTTTTCCTTGTGTATCCAAGCTTTTTTTAGCATATCCTGAATTTTTACGACGTATCCAACCGATACGGTACCGATACGCCGATACGTATCCTATTTTGGACTTATCGATACGGCGACCGATACCGATATTTTGAACCATGTTTCTAGCATAACTTGGGATTCTGACCCTTTCAACATAGAGAGATCTTTTCATTCTTGTATCTGTTTTTTTTCTTGAGTTTATGCTATTGTAAACTCTTTTAGTTAATTTTGTTTTACATAGTGTAGCTTTAAGGCGTCGCCTGGGCATCGCCTGGGCGGTTTTGGATTGCTATCGCCTAGGCACCTCTCTAGGCGGGTTGAAGTCACCTGGACCCTTTAACAGTTATCCTATTTAATAGTTTTACAACTTATTTATATATAAATATCATTTAAATAAATGATTTTACTTAAGATATTTATATGTAATAAGGTTATACTCCCTATTTGAATTCAATAAGAATTATCCTAGATTTATATTTCTAAAGAATAAAAAGTTAACTTTTCAGTTCAAAAACAAAATCCGTTTTTTAGTGTCTTTTTCAAAATTTCAACTTGCAAATGCAAC
This sequence comes from Tetracentron sinense, assembly GCA_015143295.1. Classification (NCBI taxonomy): domain Eukaryota; kingdom Viridiplantae; phylum Streptophyta; class Magnoliopsida; order Trochodendrales; family Trochodendraceae; genus Tetracentron; species Tetracentron sinense. The sequence goes on from CM026552.1 coordinate 4,165,544, forward strand.
GGTATTTCTCAAAATTTAAAATTTCATAAATTCTAGTATAACATAATATTACTAAAACTCAAAAGTCTGGTAAAAATATCTAATATTTTAGTCATAAAAAATATTTTTATTTACATGGTCAAAAAGTCAACTACCAGTGTAGCAAAAAAAGACTTACATTCAAACTTTACAACATTAAATGTTAATTTGCTTACATTATTATCAACCCTAAGAGGTTTGAATTTTTATGTGTATATATTAATGTTATATATATATATATATATGTATATATTTAACATATATTTACATATAATTTAATTATTTTTATTGCCCAGGCATCGCTTGGGCGCATATTGACAAAGTCGGAGTTCGGGAATAATTCGGCAGGGATCAAGTTCGGAAAATTCGGGAAAAAGATAAGTAGTAAATTAATAATTATAAAAATATGCGGAACAATTTGATTAAAATATCAACAAAGTAAGTAATTTTTTTGAATAATTTGGAAAATTCGGGAATAATTTGTAAAAAACCACGAATAATTCGTAAAAATCGCGAATAATTTGTAAAAACAGCGTTTTTTTTAACGCGATTTAAACGCTGAATATTTTGGCAACCAAAAAATTCGCGAATAAAACGTGAATTTTTGAAAAAAACGCCACTTTTTGTTATTTGGCTTGGGTGTCGCCTAGGTAGCGCCTCACCTAGCCAGGCCTAATCGCCTAGACATCGCTTAGACGCCTTGACTACATTGGTTTTATGTTCCTTGTAACTCTCTTTTGATTAATATATCCTCATGATTATTGACAAATTAAAAATATACCAAATAACACTTCTAAAGAATTATGACATAATTCACTAACAATATTGGTTAGGTTTAAGAGAATTGTTATCATCGTTACTCAAGTCCTTAACTTTCTCAACTTTTTGTTGTTTCTCTGTGAGTTTGGGATTAGGATTTTCTATTATTGTGTTGCCAACTTTTTGAGGACACAACTATAACTCTATAAGGTCAACAAAGACAGCTCTTGTTGTTTACAGTTCTTTAGGTCTAGGAGGTGCAATAAAAACCCAACTACATTCATACATATATAACCGTTCTATGGATGGGTGATCTTGGAATAGTCTGTCTTGCTCTAAACCAAGGAGCCTATGACTTCGTTTCCTAAGAAGTAGAAGATCCTGAATTTGAGACTTTCTTCACCAAAAATATTCTCTTAAACGAAGGTATTTGTGCTTGGATGTTGGCTATATATATGTATGTGTAAATGATGCAACACAATAAAATAAAAGAAAAAACAAAAAGAAATAAGGCTTAGAGGGTTAAAAAAACACACGAAGTAACAACCTTGTTGGACTCACCAAGAAGAGATATCTAGTGAGGGCAAAAAGGCCACTATCGGATATCCTTAGAATTAAGGTTCAGAACCACCTACTCTAGACGCGCCAACATGCTAGTAAAAGAACTCACCTCCCAATCCTGTAGAGGTTGCCTAAAGCGAGGGGCCCAAACTTCTGACCCACCCCTGATCTCAAAAGAGAAAGACACCGACCCTAAAGGGTCCAGAGATAGCAAGAATAACGCATGGAAATCCTGTTTGAGGATGGTACGCCTACACCACAGATCGGATCATAATTTTACCTCATCCCCTCAGTTGCAACGAATCTGGTGTGACTTTTGAATGTGGCCTAAGTGTTGAGGATCTCTCTCCACAGCCAGGGTTCTGAATGTCGATATCGCACGACATGTCGAGCTGCGGAAAAAAGATATATCGGAGATATATCGTTTATCGGTGATTTTTAGAAAAAAATGACAAAAAATTGGGCAAAACATGAAATTTTGCTGTGAAACTTCAGGAAATGTTAAAATAGATTTTAATATACTTTTTAGAATAAAAATATTTAAAAAAACAATAATATACATAAGAGATGCAGTGAGAAGAGAGCAAAGATATACGCTTACGAGTGACGAAAATGTATGATTGATTTATGTTTCATACATGTAAATCTAAAATAAATTATATTTTTTAAAAATCAATATTTTTTAAATATTTCTAAACAACGTACAACTCATGATTAAAAATATATTTTTTAACAGATTAATAATTTGTTTTACTTTTAATGTTATTAAATAATATTTAGTAATTTAATATATATTTTTTAGTTAAATAAGTTATATTATTTAGTTGATGTTACTAAGTACATTATTTGGAATTATTAGCTATTAATAATAATAGAACATTATTAAAATTCATAACTAAATAAAATATTTATGAATTTCATGTATAATCCTTAAAATAAAAAAAGGCCTTATATTAAAATTTTAATACTTTTTTTGAATTTGGTGTATAATATAAATTAATATTAGCTTTTGACATATTAATTTTTGTCATTAGGTGTATAATATAAATCAATATTAGGCCTTATATTAAAATTTTAATACTTTTTTACATGACAAATCATATTTAGAAATTTTTTGTACTAGAAATAGTGAGAGTGACCCTAGCATTACCCTTATTAGGTTAAAACTTAAAACAATTAAAGAGTATGTTTAATGATATAGGAGTGACCCTAGCAAACCCTTATAGGGGTTACTTAATAGTTAAAACATAAGAGAGTCCTTCATGTGCATTCGATCAAAACATACCCAAAAAAAAAAAATTCAGAAGCAGAGCTTGGAAAGGAAGAGAAAAGGAGAGAGGGATAACCTCGACTCCTCCTCCTTGGCTGGCTTTTGCAATTGGCGAAGGCTATAACCCACTCAGCCTACGGGCCTACGGCAACGACGACTCAAGTCAATCAACAGTCAACCCACGACAAGGCGACGACGACTCTTCACAGGTATGTACCTCTTCTTTAGTTCTTCCTTCTTCTCTCTCAACTTAAAGTCTCTTTTTCCTTTTTTTCTTCTTCTAAATCAAGGACTAAGGATTGATTTCAGTCCGTAAGTTTTTGTTTTTCAGATGGATGCTGCTGCACCTTGAAAAAAATTTGGGGAAAAAACTGGGTATCACGTATTTCATTCGATATCGGTGAGATATCAACGACATATCGTCGATATCGCTGATATATCTCCGATATCTCCCGATACAGTGTATTTTTTTTTCTACATCGTATAGATACATTGGTCACCATCGATACGGACAAATATCGCGATATTTCACTGATATTGTCAATATTGCGAACCTTGTCCACAGCCTCACCCCATATGGTTTCGTCGACCCTCTTGGAACCCATCGACTACATTCCCCTTAGCGGCCGAAATTACCTTTCTCCAAAATTGTTACCTTCCTCTCCATAACGCTATAACCATTTACCCAACAAAGATTTGTTGACAATCTTGAGAGGCCAAATGTTAAGACATTCGGCTTCCTTTGTGCGGAAAACCAATTTCCAACTAAGTGAAATTTCTTAGTGTAGACCTTCTCATTCCAAAGGAAATCCCTTTGAATCATCTCTAGCCTCGCTGCCATTGACGATGGAATTGAAAATAGGGAAAGGTAGTAAGTTGGGAGGCTGCAAAGGATGCTTTTTAGAATAGTTGACTTGCCCCCTGGTGAGAGAAATTTGGATTTCCAACCCTCAAGCCTATTAATGAATTTTTCGACCACCAGTTCCTAGGCCGAGGGGGCTTTGAAAAGAACCCGGAATGGGAGTCCAAACACACCACTGGATCAGTCACTTAGCGAGTGTGAAACTATTACACCATCCGTTTTTCATGACTAATCATCAAAATCGTGTCTAGCTATGCCGTCCAAAGGAAGAAAGACACTTTGGCTGGAACAAAGGATTTCCGAACAAGCTTTGTTGGGTAAGAACCAAGGCCCATGCATACCAGCCCTCTTAAGAGTCTTAGGGGAAATCTATCGTTTTCCCCATTTCCAAGAACGGAAATCCTGAATGCCATAATCTTCTTTAGTTGACAAACAATTAATTCGGCGATAAACTAGTAACTTTAGGATTAGAATTCTCGAAAATTCAGTTTTCCTGATTTTATATATTAGTTATTATTAATTTCATTTTTTTTTTGTAGAATAAATTAATACAGAGAGTTTCTAAATCATGTGGTTCTTAAAAACATGTTAGTACACCAACCAACTATACTGAGGACGAGTTTAAAAATTGGTGTCTTCTCAAATGACCATTTTCATGTAAAAATCCAATATCTAAGTAATAGAACTTTAATAGATGCATCGTAGATCTGATTTATCTACACATTTAAGACCTAATAGTAACCTAGATCCAAAAAAAGAAAAAGAAGTTCGAAGATGTAATCCGAGAAAAACAGTTTGGATTTGAGAGGAAGGAGAGAGAGATGGTTAATTTGATTTGAATATAGTTTATCTGGTTGACATATTTTCGTATGTTGACCAACAAATGTACATTTTTATTTATGAAAATGAAACATTTGCTGCCATATGTCACGACATGTCACTGAATTGATGAAGTTTCTGAAATGTGTTGTCGATGCTCTACATGTTTCCTATGAAGACTGCGGACTTTGTATTGGGCAGCTTTGACATGACAACACCATCACATCCTTACAAAATTTATGGAAATGTTTTCTAAAACCATGGTTTTAAGCTTTAATTATTGATTTTGTATTTTTCTTTTTTATTATCTGCATAGAGATTGAGATATGCAAAAAGGAAAAAAGATTGATTTTCTGCACATGATTTTGAATCTGAGAACTAGCGGAGCTCTCCTTCCTGCTTGCCTTTCTCGATGTAATAAAAATTTATAAGCTTCCTGTTACATTTTTTTTCTAGAATATTTTGACCACACATGAATATTCTTTCTATTCATTTCGTGGTGGGATTTTTTTATATTAAAATGTTCTTGGTAATGTTTCATTTAATTCTAGGGAATTGATTTTGTTGGGAACTAATGCATATTTTTTTTGATTTTAGATAGTACTTCAGCATATTGGTCGAAGGTTGTGTCTTTTAGCTGATTTTCATACCCTTCTCTCACTATGACTAATATAAACATTTTGAATATATTTTTTTGTTTAGTTTGACTTCTGCCTTTTTTTTTTGGATTTGGCTGTTGCTTTTATCATACATCTTACTTTTTGACTTCAATTGATCTTTACAATAATATATTTTGTTTGTTTTGAAATCCGTTGGCTTGTAATCTTGCGGTAATTCTTTGCCATATTATCAACTCTTTGATAATTCTTGATTTGCATTTTGTATTTCTTTTGCATATGTAATTCTTCTTTCATGTTCATCTGTAATAATTTTATCCTATGTACTAGGATTGTACAATTCGGTGCTGTGATTTTGAAACTGAGCAGACCTGCGTGTTACATTCACCTGAAAAGAGGATGGAACAAATTTCATCTGAAACAGAAGTCCATCTTGCATTGACACCTCTCCAGCCTGTTGTGTTTTTTGGATTCCACAGACGGATGAGTGTAACAGGTTCCTTATATTTATTTATTTGTTTTTTTCTCTATTTGTGGTTAAATAAGAATATATTATAGAAATGATTAATTGTTGTTTTGTTATATCCTTATTTATTAGCTGTAGTATTTGTGACTGATTATGGCTAATAGTTGTTTCTAATCTCTAACTGCTTAAACTTTGTGAAGTTGTTGGAACTATTGAAGGGGGAAGGGCACCAACCAAAATAAAGACAGATCTCAAAAAACCTATTGTCAATCTTGCATGCCATCCTCGCCTTCCAGTCCTGGTAACATGCTCACTGTGACTCAGATCATTTACATTTTCTTCTATTGGCCACTTAATATGTACAGCTGTGGTTTAATGCGTCCAAACCTTTCACTTACAATTCTTGTTATTTATAAAAAAAAGGTAATTAAGTTTAACAGTTTGTTTTGGTTGCAGTATGTAGCTTATGTGGATGGTTTGATTCGAGCTTACAACATTCATACCTATGCTGTTCATTACACACTGCAACGTAAGATGGGTTGACTTTTCTTTAGCTACTGTCACTATCACATCTGTTGACTTTTAAGGATTTTACAGTTGGATACTACTTTTAGGTCCTTCCAAATTAATTGTTCCTTTTCCCTCTATTTTTTCCCTTTTCTCCCTGATTCAGTCGATAACACTATTAAGCTCATTGGTGCTGGTGCATTTGCTTTTCATCCCACTTTGGAATGGATTTTTGTTGGTGATAGACGAGGTACTCTTCTGGCATGGGACGTATCAACTGAGAGACCAAGTATGATTGGAATGTAAGTAGCTTGCGGTTATTCTGTTTTTTGGTGTTTCTTTGGTACTGACATGTTATTAGAAAGAATCTTGTTCTTCAGATGTTCAAGGTACCATCTTTCACTTATTTTAGATGACGTTTTTTTTTTCCTTTCATGGTAGATTTAGTGTACCTTTCATGTACTACCAGATCTTATATTATATCTGGAATTTTCTTTTTTGACATTATGCACTTTGGATATCACCATCACCTTACTGTTCTGTGTTTGATTTTGTTACTGAACTGTAAAGAGAGATAATATGGACCCAAATGTCTAAAGTCGATAACACTAATAATAAGTGTTAACATTGTTGAAGAAGTTTTGGGTTCTCATGCGTTGACTGGGGCTTTGGGTGTTAACTTAATGAGAAAGTTGCATTTATTTGAATGAAAAAGTGACTGCTGATTAAAAATTCAGTTGGCGAGATTGTGGGTATCCAGGTAAAGTGGGGTTCCTTAGGTTCCCACATTGAGGTGAGATTGTATATACACATGCATGTGGTTTTGATAAGACCCAGCTTCCCAGTCATAGCGTGGTTATGCTTAAAGCTAACATATGGCAATTTATACATATTGGTTGTAGTTCAACTGTTCAAGTCAGGGCTGAAGTGTAATTATCGTTTTGATTTCTATTTTTCCCATTCTTACTAATGGACATTCTTACTGAATGTAAACTTTCGAATTTTGTTGGTTGGGTCTGCTAATTGTTGATTTACACAACAATGGTTTCTTTGTGTGCGCTCTACTTGTCTCCATTTCTGAGATGTTTCACATGTATGCTTACCATGACTGTGCTTCATGTTGTTGGTAACTGGATCAGCAAGTTGAGTTGAACATGTCCTTGGTGTTTGGGGTATTTATAATGATCTGTGATATTAAATAAATGAGTTTGCTGTGTTCTGAAGTTGCATTCAGTATGAGCAGTAAATTACCCCTATGAATGAATGTGGGTAATGGAAATCATAGTAACAAAATTTGCGAATTATGAAATGGCGAACTTTTCCCAAGCTGCTGAATTATTCTGAATTGCTGAATTGTTCACGAATAATTCGCGAACTGTCGAATTATTCCCAAACTATTCCTGAATTATTCCCAAACTTATCGGAAATTATTCCAAATTGGTAGTGGATTAGTTGATATCACGTTCTTAATTTTTTTTTTTATAATTATTAATTATTAAATTTTATTTTCCCAATCTTATCCTGAATTTGCCTAATTTTCCGAACTGAAACCCCACTGAATAATTCCCGAACCCGAACTTTGGTTTAATGGAAATGATTTTGCCGATGATTACATGAAGTAGTCCTGCATGGAGGAATAGTGGGAGTTGACTTCATGCAAACTTTAATATTTATAGTTATAAGGCTAGATAACTTTACCGATAAAAAAAAAGGCTTGAGAACTTTACACGTGACTTTTCCATGCAATTTCTTTCAGGGTTTAACCTTTTGTTTCTGTTTTTCTAGTGGTCGTATTCTGACATTTTAATTGCAAATTCAGTACGCAGGTGGGTTCTCAGCCAATCACATCAATGGCTTGGCTTCCGATGTTGCGGCTTCTTGTCACTCTTTCTAAGGATGGAACTCTTCAAGTGTGGAAAACACGAGTCGTGGTTAATCCGAATAGACCTCCTATGCAAGCAAACTTTTTTGAGCCTGCTGGTTAGCCAACTTATTTACACCAAATATTGTCAGACTTCGTCGTTAATTGCTTTTTCTGTATCTTAGGAGTAGTTCAATGATTCTGACGTTATCTTAAGAGATCAATGATTATGACGTGGTGATTTGCTGATTGCCTCGTGGCGTTATGTAATTTATGTGTTATGCTATTTCTTTTTATTTTATTACATGTCATCTGCTGCTGTATGTTTTGCAAGATCTTCAGTTTGGTTAATGTAATGGTGTATCTGTAATTCTCTTATTATTTCCTCCTGTTCTTGCATCGTCATATTGTTGCTATTATTATTATTGTTTTCCCTTCAATAGTAGCATAGTTTAAAACTGGCTAATATATGAAGTCCAAGACTCTGAATTGTAGGGGTACAATATTGCTCGAATATGAAATTATACTTTCTAATATTAGTATATCATTTATAGTACAACTTGTCATAGTTGTGGTTCATTTTGCTTCTTTATCACATATTTTGACTCTTCAAGTGTGATGTCAAAAATTTCACTGACAGATATTTCTTCCATTTTGTTCTGCAGCGATTGAATCAATCGACATCACTCGGATTCTATCTCAGCAAGAAGGAGAGGCTGTTTATCCCTTGCCTCGAATCAAAGCTTTAGTAGTTCACTCTAAATTGAATTTGGCGGCATTGCTGTTTGCAGTTAAGCGTGCAGCCATTTACATCATCTATTCACACCTGACATGGTAGCTTAATGTATAAAGAGAATAAGTATGGTCCCTTTTAACAGATTGTGACAGGTGGAGACAATGTGAAAAATAGGGCTGCGTACACTAGGGAAGGAAGAAAACAACTTTTTGCAGTTCTGCAAAGTGCAAGGGGATCCTCAGGTGACTATTTTTTGACATTTAGATATAAATTTGGACCAGTGTAGTCAAGGCGATAAAAATAATTAAATAATATATATATATATATATATATATATATATATATATATATATAATATTTATATATACAAATAACAATTCAAACCTCCTAAGGTTGACAATAATCTAGGCAAATTAACATTTAATATTGTAAAACTTGAATGTAAGTCTATATATGATATTTATATGTACAAATAGCAATTCAAAACTCCTAGGGTTGACAATAATCTAGCCAAATTAACATTTAATGCTGTAAAGCTGGAATCTAAGTCTTTTTCTGCTGAATTGTTAATTGACGTAGATGAAATTTTTTTTGGATACTTAAATATTACTTTTTTTATTGGACTTTTGGATTTTAGTAATGTTTTGATATAGTAGAATTTATGAAATCTTAATATTTGAGAAATACCTTAGCAGTTGCAAGTTGAAAGTCTAACCTAATCGCTAAAAGGCGTTAAAAATTGGATTTTGTTCTTAATAAAAAAAGTTGACTTTTTATTCTTTAGAAATTTGGATGTAGGATAATTTTTATTGAATCCAAATGGGGGTATAACCTTATTTACATATAAATATCTTACGTAAATGAAAGTAAAATTGATTTAAAATTATTTACTTAAATAATATTTTATATGAATAAGTTCTACGGACTACGTATTGGGTCTGTGCAGTGGATCTTAGTATAAATGGAAGGAGAGAAAAAAAATTTAATTGAAGAATAGGCTTTATGCGTTTTTTCCCCCAGTGAGTTGGGTAGCTCCAAATAGGATACGTATCAGCCAATATGTATCGGAAATTTAAACCTTGGTCTCTACTACCGCGTTCCATATATTTAGGAAGCCTCCAATCCAACAAAAGTCCATTCATTGCTTAAATTTCTATAGATCACCTACATTTAAAACGATCTTTGCATGAAGTTCCTAAGTCCTTAAACATATGCCAGAATGCATCATCTAGAGTTTTGTTACTTCATTTTTCCATAGCCTTCCTTTGCATTTTAATATATCTGGGGTTCCAAATCCAAGTTGAAAACCCAAGATGCAATTTCAAAGTCTTACCTCCTACTCCAAGGTTCTCCCCACTCCCATAGAGTTTAGGGGCACCCTCCTTTAACAAGTCAAAAAGCATCAACCTTTTGACTTGTATTCTTCTCCTGTCTCATTTTAGTTTGTCTTCAAAATTTTCTCCTTAAGCATCACCCCTGAACAAAATTGTCCCTTGTCGGGTTTGCAGTTTGCATCACCTACATTTAGTTCTCTCTCGTCTAATCTTGAAGGTCTTGCATAAGGGATTTAAATTCTTTCCTCTGGAATGCGTTGAGGACACAAACGGGATGCATCATAGATGAAACTTTTACTTTGCTTATGAACAAGTTTATATGTAATATGTGTCACATACTTTGTGTTTGATATTTCATGGAACTTTTTTTGATGTATTATTTCTTTTCACATGGACTCTAAAAAACTACATAAGTTGGATAGTTGTTGAAATTATTATTGATACTTTCTATCAATTCATTCTCTAATGAATATTTTTGCTGGCAATTCTTTCATTGTTATCAAGCTATATTTTTTGGCCAGATGTGCTAATTGCTAGAGGCTGCAAATATTTGAGACAATTGATGATCTTTTCTTCTTCATTGTGCGATTCGTTCATTTGTGAATATTTTTGCTAGCAATTCTTTCATTGCTAGCATACTATATCCTTTGGAAGATATGTTAATTGCTAGCGATGCTTTGCAGCCTCTGTTTTGAAGGAAAAGCTTTCATCCTTGGGTTCATCTGGAATTTTGGCTGACCATCAACTTCAAACACAACTGCAAGAGCATCATTTGAAAGGGTGAGCTGTGATGAATCATTATGATAATTACTGGTTCCAACTAGGGTGCAAGTAGGTTTAATCTTAAAAAACCAAATTATTTTGGTGTCCTTTTATTGCAATGAAATTGTTATTTTGTATAATCCGTTCTCTGGATGAGAATGGCCGAGGGACTGCAGATAATATGATCAATGACCTTATAACTTTTATTTCATGGTTATCTTGCCAATGTTTTAGGATGAAGTCACATATTAGCTTTGCACCTTTAACATGCTTCATGATATCTTGCTTCTGCATACACTGCCTTATGTATCCTGGCAGTTAAGAACAAATTATTTTCTTACTAAGACATTCTTCTTTTGTAATATGTTATTTCTATTCTTTTTTAGGTGTAATGCTATTGTGTCGAAGAAATTTCTAGCTCCTTTTCATTGAGGTTTACTTCAGTAATACAAAGAAACAATGTAAGATTAATATTAATGAAAGAAGTGAAGTTTCTTGTTGTTGGCCCTAGAATTCATCATCTTACCTAAAACCAATTGGTGTTCGGAAGAGCTTCATCTTTGTGTTTAAATAAGTGTCTGTGGCGGTCAGTCCACTGGCGGTTAGTCCAGAGCCCTAATGGGAGTTGCGGTCTCATAGTGGGTAAGACAAATCTCCAAACCCATGTAGTTCCAAGAATGGAAAATATTGAGAAGCTTCACAGCCCTTAGTAAAGAGAAGACAAGTTAGTAATATCCATTCTAAACATGGGCATAGTGGGAACGGACAAAGTGACAAGAATGAATATTATATAGATGATTACCTATTTTAAGAGGAAACATATAGACAATTTGGCAATTATGAGACAAGTGCAGTAAATTAATTTGGATCTTCATTTAGAATTAATGATGTGGATATCGGATCACCTAGTGTATGAGTATACCAGCAGAGGAGGAGGGCCCCTACATAAGTCTCATTATGGATTGATGACTTGTATATGGGCTTAGATCGTGTTCTTGATGGAGATCTACCATTGGATCACGTTTTTGACAGAGATCCATGATTGGATCATGTTTGTGATGGAGATCCACTATTGGATCATGTTCGTGATGGAGATTCACCGTTGGATCATGCTTGTGATGGAGATCCACCATTGGATTGTGAGATGGAGACTTCGAGGGCTATGATTAGCCCTTGAGACTATTAGTATTTTTAGTTGTTATTTCGTTGTATTCTATTTTAGTTATTAGAGATTATTTTCTTAATAATGGTGTTTTGGTAAATAACTATGATTAGGATTTCTTCTTCTTTTCTTTAAATACTCTTTGTAGAGACATTTTTCTCTCATTTGATGAATGAATAAAATTATGATAGCTTTTGCTTTTGGAATTTTCTGGGATTGGATGGTGTGAAGCCAAATCAATCCTTGGTGTGACGGTGCGAAGCCAAGTTATCTTCTTCTTTCTCTCTTCTTCGCCATTGGTCTTTTTTTTTGGAAGGTGTCTTCTTTTATTTTCTGTTTTCCCTTGCGAGATCACTTCAGCCCTAACCCTAGAACAGCTCCCCACAATTGCTGCCAGCCTTTCCTACCCATTCCCATTGCTGCTGCCCACTCCCAGCCACTACACTTCACAATCGCAGCCCCTGCAGCTCCCCACCTGTTGCCACAGCCTTCCTACAACTTCTGCACTTGTCCCATTGCCATTACAGCCCTCCCAACAGCCTTAACCTTGCTTTCCTGCCTGTCCTACAGTCCTTGCAACCTTTCCATTCCCAGCCGCACCCTTCCTGCTGTCAGTGTAATAATAGTGCTGCCGCACCCTTACTGCTGCCATAACAGCTCTGCCACACCATATCTTGGCTTCTTCCTTAATGCTACAACACTTCCTACAACATCCTATTGTAGTTGCAACACCACACAACTCATACATAACTGTCACAACAAGCCTAGACCTAATCCATATTGAAACTCAAGCTTAATACAATTCCAAACCCTAAAAACAGCAATTCCCCAAACCCTAACCCTAATTTTATAACCCCCTTTTGTTATTGCTGCTGGTTTTGTGTTCTACAATTTAATATTGATTGAAAACCTAACATGCATATTACAATTTATAATAATTGTGCCTTGACTTGTTCTTGAAATCCTCAATTGAATAAGGAAATCACATTGGTTATTGGTTGAAATCCTAAGCTAGTGGAAGTTCCCACTTCCATTATGATCACTCAATTCAGTTTGGAGATTCATCACTGCCGGATTGTTAGTTGACCTAGGACATTAATAATTCCGTTTGGATTTCTTTATTATAATTGTGAAATTGAGGTAGTTTTATGATTTTCTTTATTGCTGTAATTAATTTTCCGATCTCGAAATTGCATCATCGTAGGTTAGTTATATGGTCTTGCCTCAATTAAAAACTAAAAGATTTGGAAGCAAAAGTTTTTGTCCTAAAACTAGGAGAGCTTTGATTGTGTAGGGGAGAAGAAGAACCATCAGCCTCAAGATGTTTTTTGTTAGTTTTTGGGTTGACTCCATCTTGAATAGGGGTGGAAATCGGGCCGGGCTGGGGTTAGCCCAAGCTCGCCCCAAAGTTCAAAACCTTTGCCCAAGCTCAGTCTAGCCCAATCTCAGCCCAAGCACCCTTGTCGCACCCCAAAATCCCACCTAGGAGTTAGGAGAGACTTTGTGTGTGACTATCTTATCATATCACACCATCCAGCATAAAATACACAAGGCATGCTATATCGGAAGCTAAAATGTCAAAATCATATAACCAATAATGTATTCCAAGTGTTTGTACAAAATAACAAAAGTAAAGAGTGGACATGCCTACTCATCAAAATGTATATACATTTCACTCGCTCTCGTCTTTCAATAATTTCTCGTAAGGCCACCTATCAAGATCGTTTCCCTCCTCGGGATAGCCGTCTACAGGCTCCTCAACACACTCCTCTTCCACCCACGGTTCCGGAGCACATATATCAAAAGGACCTCCCACATCAAAATGTACGGCTGAGTATTGAAACATTCAACGGGTACCAACCAGTAGCTAACAATGTTATAAAGCAATAACATGCATACATTTTATCGAAATCGTAAAGCGTAAACCAAATGTGTATAGTTTTCCAAATTTTTGCCTTATGAGCGTTCGTATGAAAACAATAATCTTATGAGGTCTTGCGAGAATCAACTTTCTTATGAGTTCTTATGAGTTTTGATCCTTATAAGCATGGAGAACCTTGTCACTTATGAGTTTTGATCCTTATGAGCATTGAGAACCTTGTGAGCATATGAGATCCTTATGAGACTTATGAGATCTTAAACTCCTGAGATCCTTGTGAGCATGTGAAACCGATCTTAGAACACCAACCCTTGGTTTGGCATGATCAATACTTATGAGTCTTATGAGTTTACTCATGAACTTTACTTATGAACCGTACGTATGAGAGATCTAATCATGTGAGACTTGTGTACATGCGAGACTTGTGAGCATCATAGTAGACTTAAAATTCCTTAAACATAGTACATAGCTCTTGTGAGCATCATGGTGAACATAGAAGACTTTAAACATTGAGGTGTATTCATATAGTAGCACTCATCATAGAAACTTAAAAGTTCTTAAGCTTGGAGACTCATAGAAAACATACATTACATCAAGGAAATGTAACAAGGGAAAACTAGTAGAAGGTATCTACCTTTCACAACTGGTTCCCTACAGTTTAGAGCTTGATAAAACGCCGTGGACGCAAGATCCAAGCTTGAGAAGGACTTGAGAAAGTCCTTGGATCGATATCCGGACTTCACCTTCAATCTCAAGCAAACCCTAATCGAAACCCTAGCTTTCTCTCTCTTCTCCCTTAAAAATCTCCCAAAATAAGCCTTAGAGCTTTGTGTACTCTAACCCACGAATGTGGGGCCTTATATAGGCAAAGGGGTTGGTAAAACCCCTTAACACCCCTCAAAATATATCAAGAAGGTCGGCTAAGGCAAAATAGCACAACTTGGTCGACCGGATTTGCTTTTGGTCAATCGGACCTAAAATCCCCTTCTACCAAAAAACTCCATAGAGTTTTAGTGCGATTTTCGGTCTTGGTCGACCGATAGTGGTTTGGTCAACCAACATTAGTGGTCGGTCAACCGAATGCTCTGTACTAGGCCTATTTGGCCTGTCTTTCACCATTTTAACACTTAGTGTATTGCCTATACTCTTGCTTTGCATCCTTAACACACTTAGGGTATTATACCCTTGCTTTGAACAACACTCACACACAATAAACACACTAAACATAATTGCAATCACACATTATCATTTACCATAAACCAAAATGCACGGAATGCCTTCAGCCTTTATAACTCTTTGCAAGACACTATTCACAGTGCCATGCAATTAAGTTCAGGGGTTCTACATCCAACTCAAGCTTGGCTCATAAATAATATCGGGCTTTGGGCCGAGTTCGGGTTAGGCCAAAGTAGACTAAGTTGGGGCTGAGTTTGGGTTGAGTTCGGGCTAGCCCAAAGTAGACTGAGTTTAGGCCCAAAGTATGCTTAAAAAATGGGGTCTTTCCTTTTATGGGGCCTCCTTTGCTATTGCCCCAGCTGCTCTTCTTGTTCGTGAGGGTGATACAACAAATTAAAAGTGTAAAGGTTTGGTTGTTTCCATGCAAGAATTTCTCTCTTTATGCAATGCATGCTATGAAGATTGAAAGGAGAAACGAAAGAAAATGGATTAAAAATTGGAAAAGAGAAGAGAGAAGAGTGAAAGAGATGAACCGTGGACACTCTCTCTCTATATATACTAGATATATTATTTATAAAATATAAAATATTTTAATTTGGGCCGGGCTGAATTCGGGCTGAGCTAAGGGCAACCCAAGCTCAGCCCAATATTAACTTCGGGCCTATATTCTTGTCCAAACTCAGCCCAACCCAAAGTAAGGAAGGCTCAGCCCACTTAAACTTCGGGCCGAAGAATCGGGCTTCGGGCTAGCCTAGCCCAATTGCCACCCCTAGTCTTGAAGTTAGCCTCTTGCACACTCTTCTCCTATTACTAATTTTTTTTGATAGGTAATCAAGAAGATATATTAATCAAAAGAGAGCTACAAAGCGAAGAGAATAAAGTAAAAGAGTTTACAATAGCATAAACACAAAAGCAGGAAAAAGAGCAAGACCGCTGAGTAGATGTGCCAGACCCTACGCAACACCGCTCCTAGATCCACCCTATCAGTTTTAATGGAGACCCATTATATGACCAATAAATGGATCTGAGATTGAATACGAGCAAGAGAAGAAGGAAAGTCCTCAAACACTCTCCTATTCTTTATTTCTTTCTTTCTATACCGACAACAAAATGACCCCAGGAAGAACCGACCAAATTACCTTCTACGCACTATCCTCACTTACCATAGTCCCAAAAAAACCACATTTTTTTTTGAAAAAAACCCGTTTAAAAGGCGCATTAATACCTTGTTGTAGTAAGTGGCATTTAAAACCCGTTTTTTGAAAAAAAATGCGTATTATATTTTAAAATGCGTTTAAAACGAATAATACGGAAAAAAAGAGAGGATAATCTTGGAATTTTTTGGCATTCCCAAATGTATTTGAAGCTGAAGGGAATCATTACCTTGAAGCTGGAGCACCCTCTTCTAGCGAATCTTTAGGGAATCATTACCTTGAAGCTGGAGCACCCTCTTCTAGCGAATCTTTAGGGAATGAAGATTATACAGATATTGATGACTTTGATGATGATGTCGCTTTTGAGCGATTGATGAATAAGAATGAGTGATTTTCTTAATACGCGTATTATAGTCTTGTTTTTAATTTTGATAGTTGATGTTTTAATCAATTTTGATGCCTTGATGAAATGAATTGGATATTAAAATGATATGAATTTATAATTGTTGATTATAATTACTCTTTTTGTATATTATCTCACCAAATTGTTAAATATATTAATTAGCGTCATTTTAATTTTATAATTATTAATTTTTTTCTCCGTTTTTCTCGAAATTTTCCTGTATTTTTCCAAAAATTTTGACCGTACTTGGTCCTTGCCGAATTATTCCCAAACCCCGACTTTATGACTATGCACTTACCAAGGGCCAACAAGATAATAAGTTATAAAAGGAAGAAGGGAAGACCCAATCCACACCTACTCGGGATAAGAAATACCCCCAGATCACACACCCACAATAGGGCAGGCAAGAGCAGGTGATCCACTGTCTCTTCCGCTTGAAGGCACAAGAAATAACCATTAACCATCCTCCATCCTCTATTCTTTAGGTGATCACAAGTGAGAATCTTATTATAAGACGCAGAACATAGGAAGAAAGATATTTTGGATGAAACTTGGATTCCACACAAGTATATGAGGAAATGATGCGTTAGGCGTTAACGCGAATGATAATATAGTAGTGATCTCATTGACAATCATCCATTGTTGCCACTAGACCAGATTCTACAGGCCTTGACCTGCGGATTCAAAGGGGCATACCGAAGACGAGCTAAAAGCCAACAAATCCTCAAATTCCCAACCGTTTAGGCCTTGCCTCAACTTCAGACACCACAACACCCACTCCTCTCGAAACTCAAAATAGTCCCCTTCTAGAACATCCTTGTCTATGGCTAGGAGAAAAATGTTACCCAAGGCATCCTTTAATTTCTAGGCCCCGCACCAGACATCTTTCCAAAAACAAACATCTGATCCCCTACCCACCTTGAAACTAAATTTGGGCACAACTAGATTGACAACTGCCATAATACTCTTCCACAATCCTCCTCCATAGGACCTCTTTACCTCTCGCGGGATCCAACAAGAATCCTCCCCATATTCTGCCACTATGACGGACCGCCATAAACTCTCTCTCCTCTCCGAGTCCCGAAAACCCATTTGCCTAACAGAGCCTTATTCATTTGAACTAAAGGCCTCAGATTCAGACCTCCACTACTCTTTGGATGACAGATAGTATCCCACACAACTAGATGGTACCTGAATCTATCACCTTGTCCATTCCAGAGATATTGCCGATGCAGCTTCGCTAGAGATGCAGCTACCGACCTGGGGATGGTAATGGTCGACATAAAGTATGTTAGAAGATTACCGAGGGTGCTTTTGATAAGGGTTAATTGCCTCCCTTTGATAAGAATGATGATTTTCATCCTGATAGTCGATACACAAATGGAAGAGACCCCACTCGACACCTAGACACGAGGCTAATAGCTCTACTTCCAACACCTCCCCAAGACTCATGATCTCGAACTTTGCCAGGTTAACCCTTAAACCCGAAACGACTTTGAAACATCGTAATAAACATCTAAGAGAGATCAAATTCTGATACGAAGCTCTGCAAAAGATTAGGGTATCGTTTGCAAATTGGAGATGTGAAATACGAAAGTGGTCCCACCCTATCAAGAAACCATCAAACACAGGACCATCTGCTCTGGACAACCAGCTTAACGCCTCAACAGCTATAAAAAATAGAAACAGAGATAGATGATCTCCTTGTCTCAGTCCCCTAGAGCTTTGGAAATATCCCGCTGGGCAGCCGTTAATGAGAATGAAAAATGACACCGATGAAATGCACATCTTCACCCATTGCCGCTACTTTAAGCCGAAGCCCATTCTGCCTAATACATACTCCAAAAACTCCAAGTCCACGTGGTCGTAGGCTTTCTCGAAATCCACTTTACATAAAATGCTGGGCACCTTAGACCTGATACGATCATCTATGCATTCATTGGCGATCAAGATACCGGCTATGCATTCATTGGGTATTTCCTTTTACTAATAATATCTCTACTTAAAGAAAAGGGAATATCATCAGGCTGGAATTCAATTTGCTTTTTGATGCTTGAGCTTACCCATGTGGATCTAGGAGTGGCTCTAGTAGCCCTCCCCATATAGAATCATGGGCCTAAACACCCAAGGCCCAAAGTATGAACATCCTTATAAAAGGAGGGCCACCTAATAACACCCAAGTGGTACGGTCAAGCCGCCGCACCCGGGGGGTGGGGGGGGACCCGGGGTGGGGGGGGACCCACATTATCTATTCAGGCAGCCCTAGTAGGGGATTGCTTTCTTTAAAGTTTTAATAGTTACTAATTTGGTAGAAGATATTTAGAGGAGTTAATTAATTTAGGAAGTCCAATATTTCATTACTTAGAATTTAGTACTTAGTAGTGGTTTCCAATTAGGAGTTGTGTTAGACTAGGAACTTTCCCTATTGGTTTGGGCACCTATATTAAGGTAACAATGTCTTTTCATTAGTTTTTGAAGATTGAATTATTGAATAAGACTTGGATTCTCTTGGTAGAAAAGGCTTTCTTCGATTGCTTTTGCTGTAGAATTTTGACCTTGCATACCTAGTTGTGTGATTGATTCAAAACTAATCAAAGAAGCTCTTCTCTATACTATCGAAATTCATGGGTGAGTTTATATCTAATATTTTCTCTCTGATTAGAATTCTGCATATGCATAGAGGCTGCTACATTATATATTGAATCCATCTTTAAGGTTTTGTGTGGTCAATTTGAAGAGATTAAGTTGGAAAGTTGAAAACCCCAATTTTCTCTTGGAATAATTAGGGATTCAATCAAATCTTCATTTAATTGGATTTTGTCAAATTGATTGACGGATTTTACTCGGGATAACCTGTAATACCTCTGTTAATAGCAGTTTTAAATTCGGGATTTTCTAGCGTCAAATTTCTAGATTATTGGAAAGTTGCAGAGAATTTACAGAATTGCTATTGTCACTTTGAAGTTTGAACTACTATAGAGAAGTCAATTCTTATCGGATTAACTTCAGATTTGGACTGCAGGCATATTGGATCATCTAGAATCTATTCTTAAAATTTCAGAAAATTTGGATGGCTAGAAATTACAAAAATACCCCTGCCAAAATTCTAGTCTGAAAAGGGAGTGTTTGGGTAAAGGTAGATCACACTTATTTTAAGGCTATTGCTTCCTCGTTTGCACCATTTTTACATCTAAGAAAAATCTTTGATTACATGGTATTAGTACCTTTTAGGCATATTATATAATATATTTGTTAGACTTGAGATGAGGCCTGTTTTTATGTACTTGACATATAGATGCGTTTTTGTAATGAAAGTACTCTATAGAATAGAATGCCCAACAGAACTTTCAAGAATAAACTGCATACATATCTATATCCCACTAAAGGGTTTTTACTCTGATAATCTTTCATTGACCATTCAAAGAGTTAACTGGATGTGATGTCTATATCTTGAAAGTTGGAATTTATGTTGCTGTTCTTTTGATTCAATTAGAAAATTTATGAACCTTTGTCATGTTGCTTTATGTCTTTCCTCTACATACTTTCTTTTGTTCTTTTACAGTCAGTGGATGATC
Organism: Tetracentron sinense; assembly: GCA_015143295.1. Lineage (NCBI taxonomy): Eukaryota > Viridiplantae > Streptophyta > Magnoliopsida > Trochodendrales > Trochodendraceae > Tetracentron > Tetracentron sinense. The sequence continues at coordinate 4,185,465 of CM026552.1, forward strand.
ATTTGGAGTTTTCACCATTTAGCATGGTATTATATTATCCTGTATCCTGAGTGACAGTGTATCGTCCTTCTATTCCAGGCAAGCTCAGCTTACGATATCAGATGTTGCACGGAAGGCATTTCTTTACAGTGTATGTTCATATCTTCAGTTTTAGTAATATAAAAAGATAGGATTTTTATTATTACCTTGAATCTAAAGCTATGTGAGAGTTTTAACTCGTTTGTAATAAATAAAATGATATTAGTTCATTTAGTTGATAAGAGCATGGTTCAAAGTATCGGTATCGGTCTCCGTATTGGTAAGTCTAAAATAAGATACGTATCGGCGTATCGGTACCGTATCGGTTGGATACGGCGGAAAAAAAAAGGATACGCTAAAAAAAGCTTGGATACGAAGGAAATACTTCGACACCTTGCATAAAAATTTCTTTAATGCAAATATAAATTAAAAACAAACTAAATGAGAGCCTCCAATTACATTTATAATAATACAAATGAGAGTTAAAATTATATAATTTAAAAAAGGCGTGCGCCCTGATAAATATGTATGAAAATACAAACTATAGTCACTTAACAAAGTATAGGAAATACAATCTAGATATTAAAACCTTACATTTATTAAAATACACAAGAAAATATTGACTTGCATTCATAAGTCAAATTACGTACATAATAAAAGCTCATTACTACATTGAGCTTCGTGCTGACTCATACTCTGTCATTATGGGATCATGAATTAAGTAGAGTGATACATTATAGGTGCTCCAGACAAGATGACACTACTATGGTCAACTCATATACTCATTTTGGGTTGATTACAACCTATTTTCATTAATTTAAAGATGTAAAATGAAAAACTTTAAGGTGGCATTTGGATTGGATTTTATTAGCCAAAAATCAATTATGATAAAGTTGATTGTGTAGAAATTAATTGTCAAATAATCACTTTTTCAAATATTAGTGTTTGGGGAGTATGAAGTTGAGCAATCAACTTTATCACAATTGATTTTTGGCTAATAAAATCCAATCCAAACGTTGCATAAGAGTTTTTACATACCTTCAAAATTTTGGGGAAGACTTTTCAAATCCAAAATCAAATGTTGAGATCTTCGTTTTTCAACAATGGAGGAAGTTATTGTTTTAGGCTTAAAATTTGATTATGAAAGAAATTTGAGAGAGAGAGTAGGGTTTGGAAGTGTTTTGAAACACCTCAAAATGAAAAAGATACAGTTTTGAGGCCCGCATTGGTCTGATACATGAATAGTATCGGTCGGTAGACTCGGTACCCAATTTTTTTTAACATTGTCCAAACTATTCGTATCGGGACCGATACGGCCGATACGCTCATGACACGCTAATTTTGTAAAATTCCTGTGTTCCAATGTGCCGGTTAGTGCCAAAACCGGTACGTATTGGCTGATACAGACCGATATGTACCGATATTTTATACCATGAATAAGAGTTAGTTAGCTTGTACTAAATGAATTTACTTATAGTAGTTATTTTATGTAATTAGTAAATTATTTACTTAAGGTTTCCATTACGTAATAGAATTAAATGTAATATTGAATTAACTTGACTAGGAATGACATTTTTCGCTATTGACAATGAACTAAACTACTCTAGATGAGGGGTGCTGGAACAATAAGAATTTGATTTTACCCACCGACTAAACCCATCCAAGAAGCAGAAATACCTCATGGAATCCGATGAGAGTGAAGGCTTATTTTAAGCTTTCAACCACAAAGGGACCCCACCAAAATTAAAATTTAATTATAAAATTCAATAAAATTAACTGAATTATTATGTCATTCTGGGAATAAATAAGATTTAACTGGTACTAACTAACCATTTCGTAATTAGTGAAGTTATTTGAAATAGTTTCTTATGTGATTACGAAAGGTTTTATACAAATATACTTCATTGGTCTTTGGGTTGGGTCAGGTTGTCCATGGCCAACCTAGCTTTGACTCGTGTTGGAATTTCCAATCTAAGCCCAAACCTAAGTTTGAAAACCCCACCAGCCCACCCAGTTAGGCTGGTCTTGGGCCTGACCCAAGTTCCATCCTTGTAATGCACATCCATCTCATGTATATTAAGAAAAACTATGAATCAAAGATGATGGTTGTCTTTATCAACTCATCATATATGCACACACACACATATCTTTATATACTGTACTCATTTACGTGCTTAAGATGCAAATAAAGAAGGCTATTATCAATTTCCATATCTGTTTCATATATTATCTGTGCAAATACTCTTATATGATAACTGGCGATGGTGGTAGTATCTAGTTATTACAGTCCAGTATTTTTTTTGTGTTGATCAGTTTGTTATATTCCAATTTCAAACTTCCGAAGGTCTTCTTTAGGCTCACGCTATCTATATATCTTGAATACCGCCCAACTTTACATTGTACATGTGGGCATTATCTAAATCCATGCACTTGTTTCTCCAATACGCCCTTACTTTATCTCGATTCAATTTTCTCCATGCTTTTGATGTACTAGTTAGCTCATTGTGTATTTTTGTGCATGCAATCTTTATAGCATTTCATGGAAGGTCATGCCAAAAGTGCTCCAATATCTCGGTTACCTCTCATCACTATTTCGCATGCTAATCATCATCTGAAGGACATTCCTGTTTGTCAGGTACTCTGTTAAAGCATTAAATCTATTTGTCGCTAATATTTATACCTTTTCCTTTTATTTGTTTTAACTGATGCTAATGGGTTTGCAGCCGTTTCATTTAGAGCTGAATATCTTCAATAAAGAGAACAGAGTTATTCATTATCCTGTCAGAGCATTTTATGTAGATGGCATTAACCTAATGGCATACAATCTCTGTTCTGGAGGGGATAGTATATACAAGAAGCTTTATTCCTCGGTACTGGTGAAAATGCTATTTTCTTCTTGATAGTTTTTTTTTGAGATATTTAACCCCTCAATAGATATTACATTAAGCGATAATGGTAGTACAAGCTGTGTGTGTTATTTACTTCAAATATTTACTTTTTATATTTGAGTGAGCTCATCCAGTATCTGGTTTTTAGGTTCCTGGAAATGTTGAATACTACCCTAAGACCATGCTTTACAGTACAAAGCAGCACTTGTTTCTTGTTGTTTTCGAGTTCAGTGGTGCTACAAACGAAGTTGTACTTCATTGGGAAAAAACTGATTTTCAGATAGCTATCGGTAAAGGAAGCACAGTCAAAGGTTTGCGATATTTTTAACATTCTTACTATTTGTAATACATATATGTGTGTGTGTGTGTGTGTGGTTGTGTGTGTGTGTGTGTGTGCGCTAACCATCCCCAACTCTGCATGTTTGTATTGCGTAGGTCGAGATGCAGCATTTATTGGCCCTAACGAAAATCAGTTTGCAATTCTTGATGATGATAAGACTGGTCTGGCTTTGTATATTCTGCCGGGGTTGGCTTCACAAGAAATGGGTGAAAATAATGGAGCACTTGAACAAAACGAATCAGATGATAGTAATGTTGGTTCAGTTCGGGGTCCACTCCAGTTTATGTTTGAAACTGAAATCGATCGCATCTTTTCTACTCCACTAGGTGGCTTGAGATACAACTTCATGCTTAGTAGCACGGTCATTGATAATCAAATCATGCTGATCATAGTCTTCCGTTTTTGTAGAATCAACTGTCATGTATGCTTCTCATGGGAGCCACATTGGTTTGGCAAAGCTGATTCATGGATACCGCATTTCAACTGATGATGGTCAACATATATCAACTAAAACTGAAGGGAAAAAGTCAATAAAGTTGAAAGTGAATGAGATTGCACTCCAGGTAACTAGTTTTCCTTGAGATTGCACTCCAGGTAACTAGTTTTCCATTTTCAAGGACTCTTGTGGAAATTTTTGGATGAGCACAATACAGTATGGCCAATGGAGGGAAACATTCATAGAGAATACCCATCCCACCCCTCCTTAAAAAAATAATAAAATAGAGAGAGAGAGAGAGAGAGGGCAAGGTTCTTCTCTCTTCTACAAAACCCTAATTACTTCTCCATTTTATCCTACATTGTAACTTGGTATCAAAGCCAAAAAGATCATATGGAGGAGTGAAGTATTTTTTTCCCGATTGAAGATCTTGACCACAGGATTTGCTGAAATCACCTGGTCGTACTGCTGACATCAGCAGTTGTATGGTCAAACCTATGGGGGGAAACCAAATCCAATATATTTGACAGGGCACGGTCGTACCTCTGTTTTTTCAACACTAAGCTACATTTCATTTTAAGGTTCATTTAGATTTTGGCATTCATTACTTCACAACTCGGTAATAAAGTATGCTCTTTATTGTTTGCAGTGACATTGTTGTCTTATTTATGATTTCTTTTCACTTTTTTAATCTTTATTTATCAATAATATGAATCATGGTTCAAAAACCCGAAAACTCGACTCAAAAGTTAGCCAGATCAAATAACTTGGAAAACTCGAAAGAAATTTGACTCGGTCCAATTCGGAATATATATATATATATATATGATATATGTGTGTGTGTGTGTGTATCTATTAGGCAATTACTGATTTCTTAGTATTTTATCTAAAATTGAACCACATATAACTTGAAAATTTTGGGTTAAAAGAACCCTAAGTAGGCTGGGTTTGCAGCCTCAAACCTAAAAACCATGTTTAATAGAATCCATAGTAGGTTGGTTTTGCAGCCCTCAAAAAATATGATGCTAGTGTAATGTTTAAGTTTAGGTTTTAGAAAAAAAGGAAAATGATAAAAACACTCTTTCGTGACTTGACCTAGTCTAGCGAGTCGAAAAACTCAATTCGACTTGACCGAGTCACCTGAATAATTCATCAAATTCTGTCTCCTTTGAGTTTTGAGGTGACTCGACTCGGAACTCAGTCAAGTTACTCGGCTGACGTGCCGAGTTTTCGAACTATGATATGAATGTCTTTCTTTTTTTAAATTTTAGTAAATAAAATATATTCTGGTTGTTTGGGCATTGCCTTAGCATTTAGCAACCCATTGCTTACTATCTAAGCTGACTACACACTAAGCTTGAATAATTTTGTAACGTTGAAATTTCAAAATCGTCTGAAACTGAAATAAAACCCCAAACTTTGAAACTCTAGAAGAAATGTAAAACCTTGTTTCTCAGTGTGCATTGGGTATTGAAAGTTTGATTGTTTACTTTTGGAGCACCTATGGCTTCATCACAGATATCCAACTAATTTTAAAAACTTTGCAGTATTTTCCAAGATTCTCAGAAAGAAAGAAGTCTGTTACTGTGAGATTTTTTTTATAATCTTGATCTTCCAAAGTAATACAGTTAGCAGAAAAGTGTTTTCTTTTCTGTTTCTGGTAGTTTGGCTGGGATCAAACTCGTGACCTCAAGATTGTGAATACGCATTGCAGTACAATGTCAAGCTACAAGCTCAAATGCCAACTTAAGCGATATACTCACAGTAACAAATAATTAATACACAAGAAATTTCATGAGTAATGTAAATTATTGCCCTCAAAAGTACAGTAACTAACTCAAGAACTGCATGAACATGAATTATGATAATACAGATGACCTATCTCATATTGAGAAAATGCATTAATAGGGTACAAAATACGAATATTGTACACAAACTGTACCAACTCCATGCTCAAGAAACAATTCTGTCCTTTTCTTTTCATATACCGTTAGTGATACTAATATATATAGAAAACAGCTTTTCAGACATATTGCAGCTTTGATTATAAAGAATGACATTTAGGAACGAACTTTTTTTTGTTGAGAAGCTAGATGTACAATTGCAGATCAACGTATCGGTCCCAACCGAAATCAATACGTATCGGTTTTGGATGATACATTTTTTTTTGAAAAAAATAAAAAATTAAATTAAATTGAAAAAAATTAAATAAGGCACTAGAAAACTAAGACCAAGTAGAATTGTAGAACTGTAGGCGGTAGAGTAGCCAATATTTTTATATCAGTAATCGATGATATATATATATATATGTGTGTGTGTGTGTGTGTGTGTGTGTGTGTGTATAAATCAGAAGAAAAGGTATAACAGTAGACAAAAGACATACAGAGTTTACTGAGCTGTAAACTCGATGAAGGGAAAGGAATATAGAACTGCACTATCCTAATTCCTAAACATAGAGCCCCACGAAAAAGCCTAAAGAGGAGACAGGATCGCTCTACAAAGTTGATATCACCCTAGTAGATCACCCAAGGCCACCTCTGCCCGCCAAATAGAACACTATTCTAGAATTAGGTATCTAATGCACAAGCAAACAACAGGGGAGGATGATGACAAGTTTTCAAACACTCTGACTCTTGAGTAGCCAAAGTTAGTAGACTTAGAAGTTAAAACACCGAAAACAACATTCTACTAGTAATTTAACAACATTCTATAGTACTAGTAGACTAGTAATTAACAAAATAACAATAAAACTACATAACAATTATTTTTTAATAGGAAAAGTAAAACTAAATATTACTTAAAATATCAATATTAAAGTTTCAAACATTAAAACAATCAAGTAATATGAAGATAATCAAATACAGTAACTACAAACAATTTTTTAGGGAAAAAAAATATAGAGAAAACATAAGAAAAGGGAAACCCTAGTAACTTAAATGACCTAATGTTCATGGATTTAAAATGAAATCCATGAAATTCACCACCATTTACCAAATTGTTTTGTAATAAACATGATTTTCATAAAAAGAAAAGAGAACTTGCCCGATTGAGCTATTCAAATGAGGCTTTAGTGGAAATGAAGAATTTTATGCTAAATTCTTCAATTCGTTGATTCAAACCCCAAATCAAGTTTAATAGAAGGAATTTGAGTTTTGTGGTGTAGAATAGGAAGGAAACAAGAGAAATATGTAAGAGGTAAGTATTTAGGGTTATACGGTAACCCATATAAAAGGATAGCATCGAATGAGTCTTACGTTTGAAACTGATTCGTATTGGTGAGACTCGTCCGATACGTATCGGTTTTGAACGGGTCCTACAAATCATGCATTAATAACATATCAGTATAAAAAAGTACAGTACCCCAAAACCAGTACGTATCGCGGCAATTTTTATTACCATGCTGCAGATATCTCACCAGGACGCTCTCTTTGTTGGAGCTTCTCTACACAGTTGATAAGTAGTAGGTTTACATGAAACTGAATTGTCTATTACTCTGACCATCCATGAGGATCTAGCTTGGACAAAGCAGTTGTTGCTCTCATCTAACATGCTAGAATCTTCAAAGTAGTAACATTGTATCAGTTAACTGTCTTTTACAGGTTTACTGGCAAGAAACTCTTAAAGGCCATGTTGCAGGAGTAATGACTAGTCGGAGGGTGTTGATTGTTTCAGCAGATCTAGACATACTGGCTAGCAGTTCCATGAAATTCGATAAAGGAGTCCCTTCAATATCCTCGACAGATAAAATCCTAGTGTGACTAATTTTTTTCTCTCTATTTTTTAGTTTAAGACTGGTTGATCAAGGTATCATATCTTTGTTTAAAATCTTAATTTATGAGTACTTTAGATCCCTTTTATGGGTTGGGCCTGCACTGCTCTTTTCAACCACAACCGCAATCAGCGTGCTTGGATGGGATAGCAAAGTGAGGACCATTCTCTCAATTAGTATGCCCTATTCGGGTACGTATCTTATGTTTGTTGCTTCAATTGCTTGGATCCTTTACTTTTCATGTTTGAGTTTTCTCAGCAGCCTAGTGTCTCGACTTCTGTTGTGAGGCATATGTCATCAATTTTAATGTCCAGTTACCTTTCTTCTAAGTCATTACGATGAAATTCTATGCAGTGCTGGTTGGTGCTTTGAATGATCGATTGTTGCTCGCAAACCCAACTGATATAAATCCCAGACAAAAGAAAGGGGTTGAGATAAAGAGCTGTCTTGTCGGTCTTCTTGAACCTCTTCTTATTGGTTTTGCTACAATGCAACAAAATTTTCATCAAAAGCTTGACTTATCAGAAATTTTGTACCAAATAACATCAAGGTTTTCTTCTCTCTGATTTATATACGTGCTGCCATCGTAGTATATGTATGTGTGTGTGTGTGTGTGTGTGTATACACACATGAGGAATAATCCCTCCTTGTACAAGGAGGGGAATGAGCTGTTTCGCACTCACAAAGCCCCCTTTAACTACCATTAAGCTTTGGTTAAGAAATTTTAACCTTTGGTATTTCTTTCTCTAAAAACTAAGGATAGATGCTTTAACCCTAAGGACTAGTTAATCTTAACCACAGTTAAAGGGAGTTAAAAGGGGACATGTGGGAAGTTTCAAGGGACGAGATGGCTCACTCCCCTCCCCGTATGAGGAGGGGATTATATATATATTACATTTCCACCTTTGAATTGCTAAATAAAACTCAGGACTCTAATTTCTTTTACATCTTTCCTTTTGCTGTATTAGGATTCATCCTTACCTTATAACTGAAATTGTCCACTTTGTATTTTATTTGTCTATGCTTTTCATGACAGCTGACATCTTCCAGTTTACCATCTGAATGTAGGTTTGACAGCTTGCGCATTACTCCAAGGTCTCTTGATATTCTCTCTAGAGGTTCTCCTGTTTGTGGAGATCTTGCTGTATCATTATCTCAGGCAGGTCCACAGTTTACTCAGGTAAGCTATAGCTATCATGCTCTCCTTGCATTTGTTGTCTATTTGGTTTCTGAATGTGTTGTGACTATCTTAGGTGTTGCGATGCATCTATGCAATCAAAGCCCTCCGTTTTTCTACTGCATTATCAGTTTTAAAGGATGAGTTCCTGCGTTCAAGAGATTATCCACAGTGTCCTCCTACTTCTCATTTGTTCCACCGCTTTCGCCAGTTGGGATATGCCTGTATCAAGTACGGAAATTTAAGATATTTTTCATTGCACTTCTGGGTATTGAGAATGCTTGTGTCCTGTAATGTTAATCAGGAAATTTCTCTGTACCTCATCATCCAGACAACAACGTGCATCTTAGTTTAACTTTTAGTCGATTTGGATTTGTTCATACCTTTCTAAATTTATGTGAATGCTCATTTTTCTTATCTACAAACCCAGCTCGAAAATGTGCTTAGCTCAACCTTACTGCATAATATGGGACATAACTATCCAACAATGCAGAATCTTCGCCTTCCCTGGAGCTTGCCGGAAAATATTATTAACCCTGAGTCTATAAATACATAATTCTAGTGCTCTGATGTTGCAGATGTTCTTGGGAGATTTTCTACTTCTGGTTCTATTTGTTTGAATTCCATCTTTTTTCCTCTAAACTGCTGGCTGATCCCTGTCTTATCTACCTGCAACTATTTTATGCCCAATTCTTTGACAACTTTATGAGGCATTGATTAAAAACTTATCTTATTTTTCATCTGCGTCAAGCTTATGACAAGTGGAACTCTCATTGTGTTTGCTGCACGGGAATTCTTAATATGTGTTTGCTGGAGGAGGGATGATCACCTTTATCTCTTTTCAAATCTGTTTTTCTGATTGTCTCCATGTCTAACCTTAGTTACTCACCGTTATATCCCTCCTTACCACAACAATACCGTTACTGTTATCGATTGGGGTAAGGGATATTTTTTCGTCATGAGGAAGGATGATATTAATTTCTCTATGCACAATCCTAACCAATCCAGGTTGTGATCAACAAAAACACACACTAAAGAGATGCAATGGGAATGGGGCAAAGATGTGTGCTGACAACAATGTCTAATTGATTAATATTGATATAACTTACATAAAATGTTTTATTCATCTCTCAATCAATCATAATTCATAAGATTCATAACAATTAAATAAGAGAATCAAAGTTTCATACATAATACATCAATGATGACATGATCCAACCCACCGCAAGAACTACAATCAAAGCCACATAGAGTTACGCAGGGCTCGAAGTCATCTTTGTCTTGACTAGGTTGACGATAATACTGGTTCTCTACATTAAGTATAATATTGTGTCAAACTCATCACATTATGTTCCCATGATCTATATTCACGTACATAACGCTGGTAGTCATTTGGTCTAAGATGTAGCAACACTCATCGGTGGATACTGTGGGTACTGAGGCACAATTGTCATTGGTATTGCCATATGAGACCATACACCTCCATACTCATATCCATACGACTCATACCCAAGAACATATCCATATGGATATTAGCCCTCTGGCCGTGCATAGCTATGTTCCCGAGAGCCTGGTGACTGAGATTGTGTGTCCGAGTCCTAGCTTGAGGATCGTGTACGGTGAGACCTTCTGGAACTAGAGCTTGAATGTCTCATGGCCTCAACCCAAGTTTCTGTCAATCCATACATCTCGGCAATGCTCTGCTTGTGGCCCACATTTATGCGGTGAATGGGCTCAGAAGCCTCTGACCCTCCTCTGGTCCGACATTGTCTCCATCCCCAGAACTGTGGCCACCTACGCTTCCCTTATCATTGGTGTCGTGTCATCACCACAACACCACCCTTTGTACTGCTATCAGAATCTATATATCGGATAATCCACCCAGCACAATGGCCGCAACAAATTAATTCCTAGGACCTCATCATCATCTCATCAAATGAATCTCCACTATAGGTACTGTTGCTAGTGCTCAACCAGACTTTTGTGACTACGAATCTGTCCACATCGATGCTCATCTCAGTGGTCGCCTTAGTTATAACTGCATTTGGATGTCCATCATCCTCATCAAAGGTTGAGACCTCAACTCACCCAGAAAGTGAGCTATCCAGATCATCATTGGGACCGACCATCATCAAGTCTAAGGGATCCTGTTTAGGTTTTCTCTTAGTCTTGTTTTACAATTGCCTGAGTTGCAACCTCATGTTGTAGAGGCAGAAAACCAGCTTTTGCAGCTTTTTGTAGTTGAGTCGGTTTCGCTACTTTGTGGATGAAGACAAATGTACTCCAATTTTGCTTGCATGCCGAAAATGAAGCATTCTGTGCTCATACGAGAGTCGCCACTTATCTGAGGTTCGGAGAGTCGATCTCGTACATCATCCATCATTTATCTAGCAATTAAACATGATTATCCATTAGTTTCATGAATCCATTTGATGCAGACAAATAGGTTCTTTCTTATGTACAATTTACTCATCGACATTATCTTAGCCCTTGATTGTTTAGTGACAGGTCTCCCAAAGCTCCCCCGCACATCTCTGAACTACACTAGTTACAAAGTTTGAAGAAAAACGTTCCAATTATATATAATGTATTAGAATGCAGTCATGCACATAAATGGGCTATAATCAAAGTCATTTTACCTGTTCCTAAAGTCTCCTTTTGCATTGTTATTCGAGTTCAACCTCTCCCACACGTCGTGAACGACCTTCACTATGCTGTCCCGATTTCCCAATTGGTCTTTATAATGGTTTTTTGGATTCAAATAGTTTGCTGAAATGTGGAAGTCATACAAATTGCAATTATTATCAACGGACAACAGCGCAATAACATTCAATACAAACATCTAATAAAAATAAAACTTACCAACAACATGAAGTGGATGCTTTAGTGTCATATCCTATCAAAAATTGATAATCTTGTGAACTCACTTGTGTCCATAGGGGGACACATTCTTTATCGACCCTTCACTACTGGCATCAATTTCAGAGTAGTCAAGGCGTCTAGGCGATTAGGCCTTGCTAGGCGAGGCGGCCTACGCGATAAAAATAATTAAATTCTATTTATATATATTAAATATATTTATATGTAATATTAATATATACACATTATATAAATAATAGATACATAATTTTTTTGAAGTTTTCTAACTTTTAAGGTGATTTTGAGTATTTACTTTGGATGTTGCTTTTAAAGTTTAAATGCACCACCTATATCTAAGATAGTATTTTTAGACTTTAGGGTTTAAGAGTTTAAATGATGGTTTTAAAATAGGGTTTAAAATGAGAAATGTTTAACTTAACACCGCTGCATTCCACTGTAGAGGAATGTACGTTCCTAATTGGTCCATGTCCCCCCTTTTAACACCCATCAGTTACGGTTAAAATTCATTCACCCCTATGGTTAAGCAATCTAACCTTAGTTTTTGAAAACAAAATATATTAACCTTAATTTTCTTAAGCTTAACCATAGTTAAAGGGGTATTAAAAGGGACACGTGGACACATTTGACTACATAGTCAAATGCGTGGTGGGCTAATCACTACCCCATTTAAAATATGGTTTAAAAGAGGTTTTTAAATGAATTTTTAAAAACAGGATTTTAAAGAAGGGTTGAAAAGAGGGGTTTAAAATAGGTTTTTAGAAAAAAAATTGTATGGACCGCCTAGGCGGTTCAGGCCCAAAAACGCCTAGGCGACGCCTTGACTACACTGATCAATTTGTTCATAGAACTCATAGTTTCCTACTTCATGTCTACCATCCTCAGGACACTATAATAGACTCTAGTATGGCAGTCACGTCACACACTATCCCAAAATGCATTGTTGAGGTTGATGTCCTCAACTCTCTTCGGCAAAACAATGCGACTATGTGTATACTCTAGCCAAGCATCCTCAGTGAACAATGTCTTTAGTTCGATTTTACTCTCAATAGACTCTCCAAGGAAATGAAATTGGTTGTGAAGCGTGTCTCCCCTGGCCGTACCATGATTATATATAAAGTTGGTGACTGTCTTTGCCTCTTCAATAATAGACCTAACACTACGCCTTTCTTGTATAGCCTGTAACATCAAGTCTATGCAATGGGATGTGTGCGGGGTCCAATATTGGTGATACCTCTTCGTAAGCATCTTCCTAGCCTTCACAAAGGCGCCCTCATTATTAGTCATTACCCGCACTACATTTTTTTCTCACCCCTTCTATAACATGTCAACACCCTTTATGTACTCATATCATGGAAATAAAATCGCCGAAACTGATACGAAACGGGCAATACGTAAAAGTATCGGTAGTCCCCTATACGATATTTATACTGATACGAAACGGGTGATACGTATCATTTGTTAATTATTCATGTTTTAATCCATTGTGTAATTGTAATTTTGTTTGCTATTTTGTTTTCTAGATGCTTCCCGTGACTTTATATTTGGTTCTTGTAACTCATGTGATTTTTTAAAAATTTAATTTGTTTTTTATATTTTTTTCATAAAAAAGAAAAGTTCATTTGTATCGCTTGAAACCGATACATATAGGTTTCGGTTGGGACCGATACATCCCCTGAAATCGTATTTTTAATCCTTGACTCGTATATATATATATATATATACTTTGCATCCTTTATCTGATCAAATGCGTACACGGATTTTAGAAATATCGTCATTCTCGCACAATACACAATAAAGTTGATAGAAAGTCTAGTGAGCCCTGTCCACCCATCATGCATAGAGGCAATATAATTCCTCATCTCCTCTTCATTTAAGCTTTTACCTATGATCTCATATGGAAGAGGTTCTACCCCTGGACCAACCTGTGCAGTCTCGTCAATCATGTTCCTTAAATTGTGGAGTTGAGGCGCATTAGCAGGCATGTGACTATCTATAAAGAACTTCGATACAATTGTCCCAAGTTCCTCCACCAGATTTCCCCCACTCTACAAATCCTTCAACTATTTCTGCTTTGCGTTTTGGTTTTCGTATGTAGATGAATCATGTGACGACTTTGGGACCCTCATGCTCTAGTGCGTGCGGCCAAACATACTGTGTCCCAACATCGGATGTCAAACTAGAAAACGTGTCACCCCTCGACCCTGATGGTCTAGCTCTTGCTCTTCCCATTGATGACACAGATTCCTGATAGGCCTGTCGATATGTCAGCCTCTCGTCAACTCCAGTATTGTAACTAGGTAAATCATCTTGTCATTCTCATCATCATCGTCCTCATCCACATCTAGGGGTGGATGTACAAGATGCCTTAATTCCTCTCGGATCTCTTGCTGATGGGTGGCATGCTTCTGCCTCTCCTTAGCCCAAGTGGCAAGATTCTCCTTCATAGCTTTTCTAACCTCTCTCAGACAACTTGGACAATTCTTGACATTTCGATCACTCCGGGCAAGATGGTGCTTTAGCGGGGTCACTCCACCACTTTTATTAGTTTGCCACAGTAATTACATATTGCCTCATTCCTGTTCCCCTCAACTGGTTTTCCATGTGACCAACCTTTTCGGCGCCATAATGAAAAAAATGTTGCACAGTGGAAAACCAATAATAATGTAAAACTCATAATATAATTAAGTAGCAAAACTAAATAATACATGCTAGTATGCTTACAAAAAGTGCCAATTTGCAGACACAAACAAACCTGATTTTTTTTTTTAATTTTTTAATAAAAAAATTAATTTTTAATTAAATGTAATAATATAATATATAGTTAAGCATGATATTGACATTAAAAAATAACTAATGATTAAACTAACACATTTATGATTTATCCGGCACCACTAATTTTCTGATCATTTATAATTAATATTAAAAAAATACTACGGCTATTGCCATAATTAACTTATCAGTCAATACATGTTTTTCATTATTAGGTATGGTTTCCTATCTATTACATCTATTTATTTTAATTTATAATTTTCAAAAAATTAAAATAATTATTAATAAACTAATATTGGTCCAAAAAAAGGGCCAATCTATAGATTGGTCTTCGATCTACATCATATAATTAATCTAAGTATTAAGCTTAAAAAGTTAAAAAAACACTTTCGAAATTTGAATTTTTATCTCTTTTCTTTCAAAACATATTTTATTGTCCCAAAAAATAGCCAATCTTGAGGCCAAAACACTAATTTTGAAATACTAAAAAAACTACTTTAATTGAACTACTATTAAGCTAAAAAATTGAAAAATTAGAGTATTCCCCAATTTCCCCCTAAATTAAGAAATTTCATTTTTTTAAATTAAGGAATTTAGTGTAAATGCATGTAATTGATGCATTTGCACTAGTTTTGGACTAATGCCATACTAATTAGCCAAAACTTCATTCTAATTTGAAGAAATTTCTTACCTTTAATAGAAATTTTGCCAAATGTAGTGCACTTTGACTCTGAATGATAAAATAATCTCCCAATTCCTTGAAACTCCTTTGAATCCCTCCTCTTTGGTCCAAATCCATCCTCTATGGTTCCTTCCCCAGTTCCCCTGAATCTAAAATTCCCAGGCTACTTCCTTCCCATGGACCCTTTTAAAGCAAAAAAATAAAGCATTTGCAAAATATCTTATACACGATATATGCGATATATCGTTGGACATTGATATATACGATAATTTGTAAAATAAAATACTACCCTAAACATATATTGCAAGGGTGCGATATCGACATATATCGTTGTCGATACATCACATATGTCGGCAACATTTAAAGCCATGTCTCCATCTTCCTTAGGGACTGGATGGAGTATCCTTTAGGAGGGCGAACCTCTTGACTACTACTACCGTTGGGGCTATGCACAATATTTCTGCCAACAACCTTTGGAGAGCTTTGAAAACTACCGACTGAGCTGGCAATGGTTGGGGGGTAATGAAAAACCGAAGATCATCCTTCACCACTCTCTACCCCCATTTGTTACTCCCTTGGGGAAAGATGAGCCACCGTCTTCGGCCACCCGATTTACCATATACATTGAGAGATGAAAACCCTGATGTTATTTTGCCTTTGTTTTGCTACCAATACTTCCGAACGATATGTGAGTTTGTCGAAATAATAGGCATCCGAAATCACCTAGATGCATTTTACAACAAACCTGAGCAACCACTACAAGGCCTCTACAATCCAAACCTCTGCAACGTACCCCTTTCCTCTCTCTACCAGCTTGAATGAATCAAACCAATTCCTTTTTCACTAGGAAATTACAACCTAGTAGGGGGTCATAAAAGCCTTACCCTTAAGAAAATGCTATGCCTCATGAGAGTCTCAACATGCTAAAAAGAAAACAGATACACCAAGTACTTGTACTTATTGAACCGAATGGGTTTTCTAACCTCCCTCTCAGGGTTTCATTGAGAAGTATCATTTGTTGTGCTGCAATTGACTGCTTTCTCCCTATCTCTTTGAAATCACAAACTGAAAACCATCCCCTTTGAGCTCTTCACTGGGAGTATCATCATTGAGTTGCAATGATTGGCCCGACTTGTTTATTTTTTCGTTTTTTGGCCATATTAGCATTCAATTTCTCTATGAAATCGTTTATTTCTCAATAAAATCCTCTTTTGGAGGCATTTTTTCTTAGATAAAATCTGCTTTTCAGAAGTGTTTTATAAACCGCCCGTTTGGATACAAGTGTAGCAGTCTCTGTTTCTCGGTCTTCATCTTTGGAGTACTCATTAGCGTCAAGCACATTCGTAAGGTTAGCATTTTGGTTTTCATTCTGGCTATCTTTGCTTTCATTGTTAGAAATACCTGACACCCTAACATTTCCAAATCGACATTACGTCGTGCATCTGGATCGCTATTCTCGGTTGGGTCAGTCCTCTCAATTCTCTTTTTCAGCATCAACAGGATTCTGATCAAGATTACCATCTTGATGGGGCCGAGTGATGATCTTCACAGGAGTATCCAAAATACCCTCTATATGGAGAAATCCTTATCAATCATCACATGCGTGCCATGTCTAGCTTCCACATTTGTCCTTTCTGGGTAAGATAGATTTTTGCATACTCCGTATTAAGCTTCCTTTGCCAGTTTAGAAGCTCTTTATTGGTATCCTCTTAACACTAGAGAATCCTCTTAACACTAGAGAAGATTTCGCTGATGCCTGATTGCAGTGTATCACAGGTACATGGTCTCATCTCTTTCTTGAACTCATCAGACCAATTCCCTATTTTGTTTCTATCAAATTATCACTGAATGCTATTGAGATATTCTGGCAAGGCAAAGTATGCGTCCATATTGGCATAGACTAGACATTCTAATTCGATAATCACTTAACAGAAGGTTGGCACTGATCTGGATGATCATTTGGTAACATGATCATAAGACTTCTACCGGCGCAGGTGCATATTGTGTTTGAAGATGCTGTTTTATGTTGTTGCAGTGCATATATATTGCATGTGACTAGAACAAATAGGTCAAATGGTGAATGATATCCAAATCATGACATCATTTCATGTCTAATCTTGACTCACATTCAAGAGAGATGCAGTGATTTTATGATTATACACATGTAGGGAACTCCTGTCTGTTCTCAATGTTTCACAATTTATTGGTAGGGCTAGATCAAATTGGACAGTGAAGGATGTATAGATATGGAAACTGGAAAGATAGCCATCAGATCATATTTTTCATGAATGCATGAATTTTGTTTTTGAACCTTTACTTGTGAGGTTTTATACTTGCTTTTACCTTGTACTTTAAACATTACTATGTTTACAAGATCCGGGAAATCAAAGTTTCTAATTACTTTGGGCAGTGATGATGCATTCAATTAGTTACGAGTGGTAGTTTGTTTAATTGTTCAGTCTTTCATATTTATTAATTACTTAATGAAATTGCAGGTACGGTCAGTTTGACAATGCAAAAGAAACTTTTGAGGTTATTTCAGACTTTGAAAGCATGCTTGACCTATTTATATGCCACCTTAACCCCAGTGCCATGAGGCGCCTTGCTCAGAAATTGGAAGATGCAGGCACTGATTCAGAATTGAGGCGATACTGTGAAAGAATTTTAAGAGTCCGCTCTACTGGATGGACGCAAGGTATTTTTGCCAATTTTGCTGCCGAAAGTATGGTTCCCAAGGGACCGGAATGGGGTGGTGGAAACTGGGAAATCAAGACACCTACCCACTTGAAGGATATACCTCAGTGGGAGCTGGCTGGGGAGGTGATGCCATACATGAAGACCAATGATGGTACCATCCCATCCATCATTGCAGAACATATTGGAGTTTACTTGGGTGCAATTAGAGGAAGGGGCAACGTGATAGAAGTAAGAGAAGATAGTTTGGTTAGAACATTTACAGCAACAGGTGGTGACATTAATGCAAATGGACTTCAGGCATCTGTGATTAAACCCATATCCAATAAGCCCAAAGGAATGTCCTTTGGTGATTCTAAGGGAGATTCTATAATGGGTCTGGAAACCCTTACCAGACAATCAGTTGGTGTCACTGCTGCAGATGAGCAGGCAAAAGCTGAAGAAGAATTCAAGAAATCACTCTACGGTACTGCTGGTGATGGTAGCAGCAGTGATGAGGAGGGAGTATCGAAGGCCAAAAAAATACACATAAGGATACGGGACAAGCCAATTGAATCTGCTACAGTGGATGTCAATAAGATCAAAGAAGCCACCAGGCAGTTTAAACTTGGTGAGGGATTGGGCCCACCCATGAGTAGGACCAAATCATCTTCTGGTGGATCCCAAGATCTTGCAGTGATTTTATCTCAACCAGCTCCTGCAACCAGTGGAACTATGACAGCTTCCGCAGTTTCTGCTCCTGCTGATCTATTTGGAATTGACTCATTGGCACAACCTGCGCCATCTGCACAGTCAACCCCAATGGGTACGGGTGTGGGAGTTACAGCTAGGCCTATTGCTGAGGACTTTTTCCAGAATACAATATCGTCCCTCCAGGTTGCAGCCTCTTTACCTCCTCCTGGTGCATATCTTTCAAAATTAGACCAAAACACTCAAGGGATGGAAGCCAACAAGGTCACGTCTAACCAGGTTAATGCAGCAGCGGATATAGGTCTTCCAGATGGTGGTGTTCCTCCGCAAGTACCTCAACAACCTGCTATTCCACTTGAGTCCATCGGACTTCCAGATGGCGGTGTCCCACCACAATTCATGGGTCAGACTGGTGTCCTGCCACAACCTCAGATTCATGCTGTTCAAGTTCCGATCTCACAGCCCCTTGATCTTAGCACCTTTGGAGTACCAGGTTCTGTAGATGTGGGAAAACCACCCGCCCGTCCTACTCCGCCAGCAGCTGTGCGGCCTGGACAAGTAATTTTTTTCCGTGCTTGTTTTACAATATTTCTGAAACATATCTGAGTTTTCTAATCTTCCTTAGAGTTCCATTTAATTTCCAATGTCTGCATGAATGTGTCTACTCATGAGGGACTGGAACTTGTTAAACCTTGCCTAAGGTTTGAAGTACACTTCAATGACTCTTCCCTTTGTCTTGAAAATGCCTCCAATCTCTAAGGGACCTAGGTCCCAAGTAAGAACCCAGCAAAATCCAGCTTGATATCATCCTCCACCAGAGAGAATTAATTAACAAGAAGGTTATAAGAGGGGGAAAGACTATTCCACCATTTACTCCAAATCCAAGGACGGGTGGGAACAGGCACAACACCATATATTTGTTTTAGAGTGAGCCGACATACAGAACTAATGGAAGTTTTCACTTCTCAGATGAGGGTCTAAATGCCAACCAAAGCTAAACTGGGATGAATATTCTGTATATTTAGCCCATTTTCCCCTCTCTCATGTGTTATGCTCAGTACAACACCTTTTTTTTTTTTTTTTTCTAATCTAGCTCTCCTTTTGTTTTCTGATAACAGGTTCCCCGTGGGGCTGCTGCTTCGGTATGCTTCAAAACTGGACTTGCCCACCTTGAGCAAAATCAACTTCCAGATGCATTATCCTGTTTTGACGAATCTTTTCTGGCATTGGCCAAGGATCAATCTCGTGGAGCTGACATCAAAGCTCAAGCTACCATCTGTGCTCAGTACAAGATTGCGGTTAATCTACTTCAGGTATTATTATCCAAAGTAAATTACTAGGAGGAACGAACTAGTGATTAGTCCTCAAAAATCAAAGTTATGGTTAAGGACAGAGTGGTCCTGATGTCGGTACTTAAAATAGTATATTTCTTTGGATTTTCTTTTCTCCTCTTTTTGGACCTAAGATACATAAGCATGGACATGAGTGTTGGAATGCAACTCGGATGTGAGGTTTCAGATTTGACAAGCCTCAAAAAGGATTTGAGGACACCGCCCAGGGGGGGGGGGGGGGGGGGGGGGGGGGCGCTATGAAAGATTGCAAAGGGAACAAATTAAATATGAAAGGATAAATTATGGTAAAAAAACAGTAAATAAATCAAAAGTCTATACTCGAAAATATTACAGACAATAATCAAATAGAACATATATTAAGTTCTTAAAAAATAACTATGACTTAATATATTACACGATTAGTCTGTGAAAAGTACTGAAGAAGCAATTATTTAATTATCAATTTTCAAATGAATATTTTTTTCAGAGAGTATCATGTATTACAAGTTACAACAGGTGAATCCGTTTCCAAACTCATGTCCACATGCAACTCGCCTACAGATTTGAAAACTCTGCGCAACATAACTTAGGGCAGTTGAAAGATACGTAAATATCCGATTAAAAAAGGGGGGGGGGGGGTAAATGATTGGGGAATAAGTCTAGATTGGATCCTAATATCATACATATAGATCTTTAACTTACTTGCGCTTCAAACATTTGTGGAATAATCATTTGGGTTCCATTGCAGGAAATTGGGAGGCTTCAGAAAGTTCAAGGCCCCAGCGCCCTCAGCGCAAAAGATGAGATGGCGAGACTGTCCCGCCATCTGGGTTCTTTGCCTCTTCTAGCGAAGCACCGAATAAACTGCATCAGGACCGCTATAAAACGGAATATGGAGGTGCAGAACTATGCATATGCCAAGCAGATGCTTGATCTTCTCCTGTCCAAGGCACCCACAAGTAAGCAGGACGAATTGAGGAGCTTGATTGACATGTGTGTTCAGAGGGGGCTGTCCAACAAGTCGATTGACCCATTGGAAGATCCGTCCCAGTTCTGTGCTTTTACTCTCAGCCGCCTGTCAACCATTGGACACGATGTTTGTGATCTCTGTGGGGCCAAATTCTCAGCTGTTACAACACCAGGTTGCATCATCTGTGGCATGGGCAGCATTAAAAGATCAGATGCCCTCGCAGGACCTGTTCCTTCACCATTTGGGTGAGATTGATCTATTTGCTGGGATAGCGAACCATCTCATGATCAATACATACTATTGGGAATCTGTCCTCTTCATGGAGGGTTTTTTGAACAATAACCGTTTCCCCTCCACGAAGCTGCTGCAACAAATAAATTGTCTTGGAAAACCTCAGAAATCAAATCACAGAGTTTTTAGTCCATATTGTACAGTAGACTGATTTGTTTCTCCCCTATTTTCATCATTCCAGTGTTTGTTTTTCCTTTTTTTGTTTTTTTACTCCCTGTTTTGGCTTGGCAAGGAGAGGTTTTCTGTTTTGGTTTAGAGAGAAACTGTGTAAGGTTTGTTTTATAGGTATAAGTAGTTTGGCAAAATCAAAAATACCTTTGGTGGTTTGTCCCCAACTATGATTTGAATGGAAAGAAGAGCTTCAGATGGATGTAATGAAATGGTTTTGTATCTGAAGTAATCCACTGTTCAAACTCCCTGATTACAAACAGAGATAATAATCATCCTCAAAATGGTGAAATTGACAATGGGGATGATCTTGTGCTTCACATCTTTTTGACAGTACTGGTAGTATACGTATGAGTGTGCAAGAGACAGAATCTACCTCTAGTGGGTCCTCTCCTGGATCATCTTCTAGGCAAAGATCAACTTAGATGAACTATAGCAATCTGATTTTTTTTTTTAATAGTTTGTTACTATCATTTGATTGTAGTTCAGTTCAACAGTTCAACCAGGGAAGTCACTTGGGCATGTCGGTTAGCCAGCAGTAGATCCTAAGACTCGGTTGGTTGCAAGGCATAGAGGGCGACTCTGGCCCGAATTGGCTCGAATTGGCTTTGACCTCTGGCCCGAATTCGCATTGTTTCAATTTCCATGTGAACTGAAATTCATATGAATCATGGGTGTCTAAACATCGGAATTGGAATTTGTATCCTCCAATTCCAATTCCATTTCCCAACCCTAAATTCCTGGATGGCCATATCATATGAAGTCAGATTGTGGGAGATATTGGACCACTTAGGTGACGTATGGTAACACTAGTCTAAAAATAAGTACTTATTTGAAAATTATGCTTAGTTGGACTTTCGATTGTTAAGTTAAAGGTTAATTGCATGTCTACATTTTAGAGGTAAAAACCTCTACTTTAAAAAGTAGCTCCATAGCTACTTCTTTTTAGGCTAGTGTTTTTTTTTTGGGTTCAATATATATATATATTTTAGACTAGTGTTACCAAACGCCACCTTAGCCTTTGTCTAATTTTTTGTGAGATATGGGACAAAGTTAGATTCCACGTATCTGATTTAAAACGTTCGTAATCCTTACTTGCACGCGTTAGCTATTATGGATTTTGCAAAGCTGTCTTCTCATTCACTTTCGATTTCTATTTCTTCCCTAATATTGCTCTCTTAAATTTTAGTTTGAAATGACGATGAAACACACTCAAAATAGGAGTGAGTCCATGCATTGATCTCTTGAAGGACTAACAACACTTGCTACATCTGAAGAGAGAGAGAATCTCAGCAGATGGATGGTTGAACTTTTTAATTTTTTTTGGGGGGTTTCTTCAAAGCAATCTCAGGGATATTGTTAGAAGATATGGGCTTTTGCATATAGTGTGTAAGTTGACTCGTTCTTGACAGCTCCATGCATCCACCTACTTGTTGCTCACCATGGACCCAAACCCCTCCTTGTCCTCAGTTCCAGAAATTGATCCAGGCTCATGGTCAGAAAACAAAACAATCCAACTACTAGGTAGTGCATTGATGGGTGTAGTTCATCAACAGGCGAGCCAAACAGTTCATACATATAAGCGTGGCGTAGATCTGTATTCGTTTAACCGAAGTTGGGAAAAGAAAGCTTGGGATGCCTATTTATAAATGATTCACTAGGTTATTCTGAGGCAATGACCTTTTTTTTTAGGCCAAGTCGATGCGGCAGTGCAATATATGATAAACATACAAGAGAAAAATACCCAGGTACCATATGATCCGAAAGCAGTATAGCTTGCCTACACCAGCTATAATTGATTCTTAGTGTTCATGACTTCATGTGCAAATTCCTATTCCACATTATTGTGCAGGACTGTTATTTAAAATGCCTTACACAGTAATGTGCTATCACTGTTTACACCAAAAGTTCTTTAATGAACTCTTGTTTCCTTTACATTTCATTGTCGATGTAGTTGCAAACTTTTGCCACAAAATAACAGAAGAAAAGAAAATCGCATAAAACAACAAGAACAAGAGTGAAAGACTCCACTTCTGCATGCAACTTTACAAACAGCAAAACTGAAAATTTGAGTATGTTGACTTGCCCAAGATGTAAGAAAATGTCATATGTAATTTATATGTTGGCAGTAACTCACCTAATCCACTTGAATTTATATCCTAGACAGAAACAAGTCAGCAGAGTCACACTCAGACTTGGTCGAATCAATTAAATGTCAGTTGACAAACTAGGATGATCTCAATTTCCTCTTCTTTGCTTATGTGATCCTTAATTGATTTTCTATAGGTGTATTAACATAGTGAAAATTTTATTGGATGTTGTTCTTCTGCACCTCAAAGTCCACATTCCACAATGCACATAAGATCTCGTTTGGCATTCACGTTTATTTGCTCAATCAGTTCTATAACTATAGTCTACAATACATAGAACTTCGCAAAGGTTTATGCGAAACATAGCAGGAACTAACTCAATAAGATCGCCTTTTAATATAAAGCTATCCCCAAAATGAACATACAATGAATGAATCACTACACCCAGAGCCCCTTTTGGGAAGAAAACAACATTTCTCTCACAATTACTTACAAGGGATAGATTAGACATATACTTTTAGTTTTAGTATATTTTCTATAGCTGTGTACAGACCCACCATTCCAAAGCCCGTAGAACTGTGTAGATCAAATATCAGATGAGAAAGCCAAAGCTTTTACTGATATAGAAGGTACCTGAAACTGAAGTCATATGGCATAACTTGTACCACCTGCGAAATAGGGCTGTTTCTCCCTCTCTCAAGGCACTTAATCGCTTCTTTCCTGAGTTCACTCGGTAACTGCAGGCATATCCAATCCAGTAAGGACTCCAAGTCCTTTGCAAAGTCAAGTAGATACCAATCCAACAGCTTGGGGATTGCTAACTTGTTTGTTGTTGTGATGCTGACTGCTGCTTGTAAGTATTCTCTTTTTGCTGCCTCCAGCTCATTTTCGATCTGAGATGCTGTGTACACTCTCACCTTCAATTGAAATATGTGTCAGTAGTAGCATAAACATAATTTTAGTTCCATAAAGTGATATAAGGCTTTAATGAAGTATCTATGACCACATAAGTAGTTGCGGGATTAAGCTATAGGAAATTTTTGATAAGGAGAGCAATGTAAGTAGATTTGTCTCTTGATAACTTTCACACAACTTACAGCAGGGGAGGACCAGCTTCCGCAGGAGAGTGCAAATGTAACTAAGGGTTCAGACCACTCCAATCCAAAGATGCTTCGTTCTGTCATCTCATCATTTTTTGCGCCCTTTGAGTAGGTCTGGTGAGAATTCAGGTATAAGGATATTTGGCCAGAAATTCAAAAAAAGCACAGAATAGAACCTTCCTTTCCAATCTAACCCACTTGAACAAAAGAGAAAAATTTGAAAGTTGAAATGGACACCACTTACATATTTCAAGCGATAAGGCAATCTTAGGATGAAATGCTCAATTGTCATTGCATTCAGCAAGTGTCCCCCTACATTTATTGTTGCCTGAAAGAGAGTTGGGAAATGATGAAAATACCTTTCATATAGGAGAAATCTAATGTCCGGAGTGTACTAAACTGTAAGGTGGGTCATAAGCAGTATGGCCATGTACAAAAATAGGAGTGGAATGGAGATGATAGAGATGACAACCATTTGATTCATTCTACCCAGGAGATCTCCTGTTTCAAAAATCATCTTGGAGCTAAATGGATAGAGTAGTGGTATGGTGATAGGGGAAATTACCATTTGATACATTCCACCTAGGAGATCTCTTTTGCCAAAAGTCATTTTGGAGAAAATAATCATAAGCGAATGACTCCTTGCATTCTTTTTGATGGTTAGGAAAGATACATTCAAAGTTCTAGAAGAATGTCTGCATCTTGAATGGTTATGATAATTTTAACCAGGTCAGAGAATTTTCAATTAGCAGATTTATTGGGAAGAACACACCCATGTATTTGTGCCATATGTACAGTTATGTAGCTTGTGAACCATATTATGCTCAGTAAATCTCAGACCATAAATCATCTCTTATGTAGACACTAGTTCTGAGTTTACAGAGTAGAATGCACAATTTAGGGGAATAAGTTGCCTTCAAATTCATTTATGTATCACAATGTTCAGTTCAATGAGTTTAACATAGTGATATAAATGCCGCTTTAGGCCATCACACAATAAATAAATAAAAGTGAAATTGAAACAAATCAAAATACCCATGAATTTCCACAATGTGAACACAATGACTGGTCGGATGGTCTTACCTTCCGCATCAATGCAACAACCATCTCAGGACTCTCTGGTATCCCATGCTCTAGGAATGCCTGAAACAACATAGTATAGTAAATGCATTTTTCCTTTCAATTAATAAGGATAAGGTAAAACACTGCCAATAAATCATAAAATGTAAACATTTACCAAATGATGGAGGATTTATCGTATATGATGATATATATTTGAATCCAGAATAATGAGAATGTAAGGATTATCAGTCTTCCAGTTCGGAATTCTTGAAATTTATGATCATGAAAAATAGAAAAGCATCACTTACATTCATCATGCAGGAATTATAGATGTTGATCCAGAATGCTAGCTTCTCCTGATGGGTAAGGAGGCCCTGTAAGTTGACTGAGGCAAGCTTTCCAAGGAGGAGTCTGAAAATTCAGAAGACATGGTAAGTACCAACGCTAGCAGCTATAAATAATATTTGAGAGAACCAATCTAACTCTAAGAGCAGAGAACTTACTTCAGTCTACGGATCAGAAACAAGCAGTTCTTTGTTCGGTTTGGATTGATTGAACTAGCTTCAATTGCACAGAGATTCTCATATAGACCAATATCTCTCTTTTTATATGGTGAACAGACACCATATGGATCCCGAACATCTGTTTCTTCACAGCTTTCATGAGAAGCTAATGTCAATAAGGAGGAGGGCAATATCCCATATACCATTCCCTTGGTCTTCGACGTGCTCATCCTTGAGAAGATACTTGACAAGCATTTCAGAATATCCTCGGAGATTTTGTTCGGGTTCCCATCTCCTTCCACTACTCTTTGATCGAGAATAACAGGAGAACTCTCTTCTGCTCTTTCTTGGTCTGCTACTCTGCCTTCTAGCTGGACATTAAAAAGCCCATGCTAATTCAAATTTCAGACTATAAGAAAGCTAAGTGTGATTATTGTTGCAATCTAGTAACTTATATATGTACCTGTAGTTTCTGAGGATCCAAGCTCATTTCTACTGATCTATACTCGATTGGAGGTCTCTTCACTGGAGTTCTGTTTATTTGGGATTTCTCATTTGGGGATTGCTTATTGTTCCTTGTAGAATTAGTACAAGATTGATTCTCTTTTCCCCGCCCATCTTCTGGAAAAGGCAAGGAGGAATAGGGCTTCTTCAAGGCTGGTTTCCCATTTGTGAGCCAATTAGAACAATTCCGAGTCCTATCAGAAATGGGATCAGAAGCCAATTGGATCGAACCCGGAGTATTGCCAGGAAGAGAATGTACAGGCCTTGCTGTGGATGTTTCTGAATTGCATTTGGCTTGAGATGAAGATTTTGATTGCTCTTGTTTGGGATTTTTAATCAGGCGTGGGTCGTATAATTGGATGGTATTCTCCATGTTCCTCTTGGAGGATGAGATGTAGACAGCTTCCTGATATAGGCCTTGTCTGAAATTCACAACCTGTTCTTCAAGCCGAACCACCTCCTCTTCCAAAACAGCTACTTCAGCAAGAAGCTTCAATGTCTGCAGTAAAGGAAATCAAAATCCAGCATTAGAGAATCTTCTTATACAGATAACAAAATTCTGAGTTCAAGGATGAGATGAGCTAATGAAGTATTGGGTATTTGCAGTTGTTTTTCATAGAAGAACAGAGAGAGATTAGGAGTAAGGAAAAATTGCAGATTTTACTAACATATGGAGGGAGATAAGGAGGAAGACGAGGTAGAGCTCCCAAAGGTCTGTTAAAAGCCCTCTCCAAGGCTCTGTGAACGTTCTCTTCATGTCTAAGCTTCTTCTTTAGCTTATCAACCTGCAAATTAGAAATCAGAGCACAGTAATCAATAGAAAATGAGAAAAGGATGAAATTTATCTAAACAATTTTGGGTGTATAGAGAAAAAAATCGATACATCTTGTAATAAAGCTATTTTCCTCTCCCTGCTTGAGCGACGTCCACTTGTGGTTGCTTTCTCGGCATCCATTATTCTGCTTCCCTGCATTTCCATCTTCTTTTTCTTCAAATATTACAGAAACAGACATTAGCAATTAGGCTCTCTGAAAAAAAAAAGGAAAAAATATTCGTTTATTCAAAGAAAAACGAGAACCCATTTCGGATTCTGATCAAAGCTGTCTACCTTTTTTTTATTTTATTTTATAGTTCAAATGTAATTTCACAATCTGCAAGAACAGGGAAAAGGAAAAGAAATCTAGGGGTAGTAACTTTTAAGAACTAAATTTTCATGTAATTTTTTTTTAAAAAAATTGAAGCCATATTTTTAAGTGAAATTAAAAACCCATTTCGGAAGTGTTATGTTATCCAGTAGAAAAGAAAACCATTTTCAATAAAAATAACAAAGACCCAGTTCGAATTTACTCCCAAGGTGCCTACTTTTTCATGTTTCATAGTCTGCAGCGTCGTCCGAACTCTGGTATTCATCTTTACTTCCTGGAAAATGAGATAACGATGCACGACCATAACACCTTTAATGAAATAGACAAAATTGAACTCTATAATTAAACATCGAAGATTTCAAGGTTGGCATTAAAGAAAAGAAAGATCTCAGACCTTGAGAAAAATTTCATTCCTCGACAGAGCGGGAAAGTTGAATGCAACTCAAAAACAAACACTAATCCCTGCATTTCTCGATTGGCGTGAAACCAAACAACAAAATCTAGAGAAGAAGGAGTCGAGATTTCGAGCTAAACGTCATTGGAGGAAGCGAAACAGAAGGAGAAGGAGAAGAAGAGATGTAAGAAATCGGAATTTTAAAAGCAACGGAGAATCAAAGAGTGAAGGAGAAAATGAGTGAGAGACAGAAACAGAGTCTCTCTAGATTGTTTCTTCTTCTTCGCAAACCGTTTGTTTAAAAAAGAAAAAGGAAAAAAACAGAGAGAGAGAGAAGCAGGAGTGCGACAGCGGATCTGTCAAACGTATCACGTATGATTTGTAAGAAGACATGCGCATCTGGAGCACTTTAGCGACTTGCGCGACACCCCGCTCTCCATCACGAATGGACGTGCCCTTTCTTTTGATCCCTTCAGCGCCTCCTTTCTTTATATCTTCTCCTCTCCTTATTCCCGTGGTGTGGTGTACCGAAACTACCCCCGATAATGTGAAAATTAATAAAAGGAAAATAGGCACCTACTCGCTCCTTTTTATTGCCATGTGTCAATATTTTAACATTATGGTTAAAATTCCTTCACCTTAAAATTAAAGCATTTATTCTTAGTTTTTAGTCATCAAAGTTTAATTTTATTCAATGACTATAACTAGACAATGATATTTAGCTCAGAGAGGTAGAACAAAAATTTGTTTGATTGCATCCTCTTTTATGAGAACAACTATTAGTAGTGAAACAAAAACCAAAAGAGGAAGGAAAAACTAAATATGGCTCTTTTGATATGGTGTTTCCCTTGGCTTTGCGTGTTGTGATTAGCGTAGGGTGTGCTTGGCGCTTAAGCTTTGGGCTTAATGTGTTTCGCTTGCTTGCTTGCTTGGCTTGGTTGTTTGGAGGCTCAGGCAAAGGCATGTTTACTTATGTTCTCTCATATGAATTTTTTGTCTCTAATCATTGAACTCTATGTATAGTCATAGGGGTTAAAACCTCTAAACCAGTGTTTAAGACAGTTAAAGGGGCTTTGTGAGAGGCGAGAAGCAATAGAACACTCCTCGCACAAGGAGCAGACTATTACTCT
Source organism: Tetracentron sinense (assembly GCA_015143295.1). Taxonomy (NCBI): domain Eukaryota; kingdom Viridiplantae; phylum Streptophyta; class Magnoliopsida; order Trochodendrales; family Trochodendraceae; genus Tetracentron; species Tetracentron sinense. The sequence goes on from CM026552.1 coordinate 4,214,496, forward strand.
TAATAAAAATGCCCTCCATTTCTTAATACAATTACCAATTGATAATTAAAAGTCAATTAGCTTTTCTTTGGACTTAAAATCTTAAATGCTATAATATATATATATATATATATAAAAGCTAGACAAATCATATGGTTACCATAGAGAGTATATATATATTTTTGAGTATTTTAGGCTTTTATTTTTTTGCGGTTGGAAAGGTATCAATTGATACACTAATATGTATAACAATTTTACAAATTAACTCATTGTTTTCCATCAGTTAGACAAAGAACCTCAATCCATAGTTTTTTTAAAGTTTCGCTTGTAATTATTAATCAAATGACTATTATGCCCTTAAAAGATTTCATAGTCTTATAAAGATTATTTAATTGCTCTTGAATTATGGTTAGTAAATTTTAACCCCTATAGTTAATTTTTTAAAAAAATCTTTTCCTAAAACTCAAGGTTAGATGTTTTAATCCTAACGATTAGTAAATCTTAACTACAATTAAAATGAGTTAAAAGGGGACACTTTAATTTTTTTTAAATACCGAAGTTAGATTCTTTATCCTAAGGGTTAGTAAACCATAACCACAATTAAAGGGAGTTAAAAGATAGGTTAAATGTTTTGTTTCGTTTTGTTTTGTTTTGTTTTTTTTTTGTTTTTTTTTTTCTGAAAACCAAGGTTAGATACTTTAACCCTAAGGGTAAGTGAATCTTAACCACAATTAAAGAGAGTTAAATGGGGACACTTTAATTTGTTTTAAATACAAAAGTTAGATTCTTTACCTCAAGGGTTTGTGAACCCTAACCATAGTTAAAGGGAGTTAAAAGATAGGTTAAATGCTTATAATTTTTTTTTTTTTCTAAAAACCCAGGTTAGATACTTTAACCCTAAATGTTAGTTGATCTTAACCAAAATTAAAGAGAGTTAAAAGGGGACACGTTAATTTTTAATTTTTAAACCAAGATTGGATGCTTTAATCCTAAGGGCTAGTAAACCTTAACCATGGTTAAAAGTAGTCAAAAGACATCAAATTTTTTATTATTTTTCTAAAAACCAAGGTTAAATGTTTTAACCCTAAGGGTGAGTGCCATAGTTAAAGGAGTTAAAAAGGGACACATTAATTTTTTCTAAAAAGCAAAGTTAAATGCTTTAACCCTAAGGGTGAATAAATCTTAACCACAGTTAAAGGGAGTTCCAATGTGGACACTTAATTTTTTTCTTTTAAAACCTAGGTTAGATGCTTTACCCTAAGGGTTAATGTATTTTATCTACAGTTAAAGAGAGTTAAAAGGGGACACGTTAATTTCTTTTTAACCCAAATTTAGATGTTTTATCCTTATGAATCTTATTCACAATTAAAGGGAGTTAAAAAGGGACGAATTAATTAATTACAGGGGTTAAAACTTATTTACCATAATTCAAGGGAGTTAAAAGGCTTTGTGAGTTTATGAAATATCTTAAGGGCATAATAGTCATTTTATTAACAATAACAAACGAAAGTCTAACGAAACTAAGGGTTGAGGTTGTTTGTCTAACGATTGCCAAACAATGAATTAATTTGCAAAATTGTTACATATAACAATGTATTTGCAAAGTAAGTAGAATATAGCCGCTGATATGCAAAAACCCCTTTAAGTTAGGAAAATAGTCAAGTCACCTCCTCAGGCTGAGGAGGTGAGTTACCATCTCGTCCCTCCTTTTTGGGGCCACGTGTCTTCTTTTTTACTTTCATTAACGATGGTTAAGATTCAGTCACCCCTAGGGTTCACGCATCTACCATTGGCTTTTAGAAAAAAAATATATTAAAAAAATTAACCATAGGAGGTGGTTAATTTTTTAACCATAGTTCAAAGGGCTTGTGATAGCGAGGAGGAATAGTCCTCTCCTCGGCATGAGGAGATGACTATTGCTCTTTAAGTTAAGAGGTACTCTCGGTCAAACTCTACTCTCAGCCTCCACCAACCACCTATCCATTATCAAATCGGTTATGGTGGTTAAAGGATTATCTCTCAACAAGAATAGATAGGTGGTTGGTGGAGGCTGAGAGTAGAGTTTGATTGAGACTAAGGCTAGTATTCCTCTTAAGTAAGTTAGCACTTGCACTATTTCTCATTAATTACGTAATTGCCAGCCAGTTGGATCGTCTAATGCACGTGGAGGGGCGTGTCTCTTATAGTTGACATCTAAAAAGGATAAAAGATCCGACGACAGTTGGTAATTTGAAACCCGTTACACCACGTGCAGTGTCTGAAAATCATATTAAGCTTCATAACTACCCGATCTAGAAGGTTAATATGATAACTTGTAAACTCTAAATATAATATATTTACTTTGAACTGTATTAGCCTTGCTCTCACTCAAAAACACTCATCCTTACCTTCCACAAAAAATCAACACATTATTAGATTTTGGATCAATTACTTGAATTTTGGTTGCGAGTAGAGAATTGTTAAGCTGTGGCACGTGTCACAGTTGATATGCTTACCATTTTCAAATGTTAGGCTATCTATCACACTAACACATCAATAGACTAATGGCTAATGCAGCTAACCAGGGTTGCAGCGTAAACAGCTAACCAGGGTTGCAGCGTAAATGTATTTGCAATACACAGAAAATCTATTAACTTCCTAAAGTTACATGATGTACGCCTTTAAAAAAAAATCAAATCCAGGTTTTACATAATTAGACATAGAAATCCACTATTACACCTCTAATAGGAATTAAGATTATGAATTGAAATGATAATATTGTTCTTATATTAAGTAATATTTCTTCAAATAGAAGTATGGACAATATCATTATTTTAAATTAAAATTTAACCATGGTAGGTGGCATGTAACAGTAAATTTTTTTTTGTCTAATTTTTTAAAATATGTCTAACAATTTATTTTAAAAAACACTTAATATTGTTTTAGGATAATACACGTTCTGATATGGGAGAGATATCAGAAGTGGGGAGAAGTCAGAATCAGGGGAGAAAATGAAAATGACTTCTCCCCTATTTCTCGCCACAAGTCAGATGCAGAAGGTGCTCCCGAGGCTGGGCCTCGGGTGTCCGCTAGAGGTATTCCGATGGCAAAAAAAAAAAAGAGGAGAGAGAGAGAGAGTGATAGAGAGAGGAGGGGAAGGGTTTTTCTTTTTGGTAATCAACTATATCATTTATTTATCTGTGTCGGGATTAGGGGGGGTTAGAGGGTTAGAACTCAAGGGTGGGCACTCAACGGCCACACTAGGACTCGAACACGAGTCACTCCTTCACAAAGGGAAATACACTTAGCACTCAAACCCACGCGTGTAGAGAAAGGGGAAGGGGGTTAAGAAGGGGAAGTCATGATCGATGACAGGGTATGATGATGTGTATAAAGGGATGGACACGGCAGACACTGCCACACAAACATCGCTTTCGCCACTCTCACTCGCTCACAGCCACGTGACAGTGATCTTTTTAATTAATAGTTAATTATATACTTTAGAATTATTTTAGAGTAATCGAAAAGTCAATGTCCCTACCCAAAGGAGAGCAGATCTGGGGAACAATATAAGTAGTTCATATAGAACACACTCGCACTCAAGACTTTTTCAGACAAGGGACTTATCAATACTGCTGGTACTTACAGTTTTATAATATTGGGTTTTATTACTAGTTGTTGTCACGCTCAATTGAGAGAGAGAGCGAGCGAGCTATATATTTGTTGGAAGGGTAGGTGGGTGAAATTGGTTCCTTGTAGGAATTAATTCAGAATTAAATAAGATAAGAAATTGCATCCCAACTTATGGGGTCTATTCTTCTAAATATATTCATCTCGTGAATGATCTTACGGAAGAGTTTATAGATCTGATGGTTGCAATAGTCCCATCTTGTTGATTTTTTTTTACAAAATCATTTGGATGTGACCCACTAGCAAACTTCATTCCTCTATGTGTGATCCACTAGTTAGGCCTCCGATTCTCTCTCTCGCAGATGCCAGAAAGGTGGTCTCGGGCTACCACAATATGTGCACAAGTGGTTGGAGAAATCATTTGATGGGCCCAAGATTTTGACTATTCAAACATGTGGCGATAAAGTGATGATATAAAGGGGGAGAGAAATCAAATGGGGAGAAGTCAAAATCATGGAGAGAAAATGAAATGACTTCTCCCATTTTTTTCAGCCAAGTGTGACACACATTGTGGTAGCTCGAGACCACCTTTTTGGCATCTGCCAGAGAGAATCCAAGGCCCACTAGTAACTAGACAGGTCATTACTGTTTGTAATAACCCTTTGATTGTGTCGATACTGGACAAAGTAAAAAAAAAATGTTTAGAATGGTAAGTGTTTGTCCCTTGTAAAAGAAGAGGCACTGGATCAGTATATGGATTTGGATCTGTTACATGTCTCTTTAAATCATCGTATTCATTAACATTGACATTAAAAAGCTGAAAATTAAAGTAACCCCAACAAAAAAGAAAAAGAAAATAAAAACTTGTCTAAATTAAAGATTATTTGACAATGCTATAGCCTATAGGTAATTTCACTAATTTGTATTATATGCGCGTTTGTAATATGTATATTCGTTCATATGCATGCAAATATCATGTGCACGAGTATTAAGTATATAGAGCTCATTTTCGTACAATACAGGATTCGTCTGTACTTATATCATCCTAGTTGCCTAGAGAGGGAAGCGAGGACAAGAAGGGTGTGAATGGGAGCTAGTGTGCCAAATTTAAAAATATCCTCTATATATATATAAATAAATTCATTATTTAGTACAATAAATTTTTATGTCAACCAATAGTTTTTTTTATTTTTGGATTAAAGATAATACACAACACACTCACACATAGGTCAACAACACACGGATCAACAAAAGACATAACCCAACACATCTCACCAAAATGACGTGGCGTAACTTATGGTGAGAGGGAGGATCCCTTAAAGTAGTTACAAGACTATAGTTCCGTGTAAAAAACATATAACTTCATTTTTTTTGTTTTTTTTCTATTCTTCCAACTTTACTTATCAAAGTTGGCCTAATGGGTAATCCTTACTTAAGTTTTCTACCTATATAAATTTTCTTTTCTTATCTCATCATCTCTATATTTTAGTAATATCATGCCTATACTAGATACAAAAAATTAATTTTTATTACAATATCTAATGCTTTTTTTTTTTATTCTGTAAATATCATTTACCTATCGTTAGTAGCATTGAGGAGTGGAGTTCTTGCTAGTCATCACCTGGCATGGGAATTAAACCCTAGGCCTTTCCCACTACCATTGGAGCGAGTTGCGGGTGTATCAATATCTAATGTTCACTAGGCTTTGTTTTTAAAATTAATATTTAGCTTCTAGATATGATATGCATCTAACATGTTCAAATTTGTTTAAAGTTTAAACGAGTACTATTTAAGCTTAATGAGTCATATAATTTTGTTTTACAATATAGGAGTATAATTTTTTAAGATACAGGAGGTTTCGGGCATTAAGGTTTATCCTAAAGGCAGCTTTTCCTGGATGTCAATTGGAAAGACAAACACCGTCCATTTTACACCCCACCTCTTGTGCCAATGGTGGGGTGTGGCCTCTCTCATTCGAGAGGATCCATTCCCCAGGGCGATGAGTAGTAAGAACTTCAATCCCTAATACTAACTACTAACCTTGTACTAAGCGTAGGTAAATGATATCCTCTAGCAAAAAAAAATAATTAAGGAACCAAATCTTCTACGGTTAAGCCCCTGAGGTTGCCATGTGTCCCTTTTGACACCCCTTAATTGTAGTTAAGATTCACCGATCCTTAGGGTTTATCCACCCGTCCTTAGTTTTTAGAAACAAATATTAATTATTTTAATATGAGATATTTTTTTTTTTAATGGGAGTATCCTTGAATTATTATTTTTTTAAATTAACGAAGGTGATTAGAAGCTGGGTTTATAAATTTTGCGTTGGACCAAAATGAGAGTTGGGAGGCATTCGGGACATAAGAGACAAGTAATAAGAGACGAGCTACCATCTTCACGACTGTTTCCTACGCATAACTCCAAACCAAGGTTTATAATACAAGACTTGTTCTTGGCTGATGAAACGTCTCTCTCGATGCAATAAATTAAATCTAAATCACCATTTTTAAACATTAATCTGCAGTCTTCATTAGTAAATTAAAATGAAATCTGGTCATTACCTCTACATACCACCAAAATAGGACCAACTGGCAACTAGGAATCAAATAACAAATATCTAAGGTGGCATTTGGATTGGATTTTTTTGGCCAAAAATCGATTCTCATAAAATTGATTGTATAGAAATTCATGATCAAATAATCATTTTTTAAGTATTCTCCGAACATTATTATTTGAAAAAATGATTATTTGACCATTAATTTCTACACAATCAATTTTACTAGAATTGATTTTTGGCCAAAAAAATCCAATCCAAATGCCCCAAAGTATTTGCTCTCACGTACGCAACAAAATGCTTTGTGTCGCATCTTGATATTGGTATTACAAGAAAAAATCGTTGTTTATTGAGTTTAGTTTCTATAAACTTGATAACTAAGAAAGATATAGAGCTATCTATCTTTCATATATACAATACATATGCGTATGACAATGCATCTACAATTCTATATACATCATGGATATTATATGTTAAAACCAGAATACCCTTTTATTATACTACATTACTAACTCAACCTTCCCTTTACTCATTTGGTATATTTTACTTGTACTATGATATGCATCCCACGCACATGAGAGAGGTTGGATTTCACTATTATTTTTCGTGGTTGTGGGGATCGAGGACATGGTCTTCTTTTATGTGTGTGTATATATACACTCGCGAATTGCCAATCAGCTGATCTTAATGTGGGAATTTGAATATTTCATTTTAGACAGTTAACAAGATTGGAGCACGAGGTTTGGAAAGAAGTCCACGGATCAGCTGCTAGGATCTTCCTATTGTTACGACTTCGTTTGCTGGTCGATCGGGGTTGATGGGCATGCACACTACCTACTGAATGTTTGTCCTGTTAACCATGCGCCATGATTTTCTAATATATATCTAGACTAGCGGGTGGCACATGTGATGCACGTGAAAGCGAGGGGAAGGAGTTAACCACATTTAATAGGAGTTAAAAGGGACACATGTTAACCCGTGAGTGGAATTGAACTCTCCCCGAGTTCAAGATTGGCTGTGATTCTAAATAGATAGATGAGCAAGGGGTAGTTTGGAAATGAAATCAAAGGTAAGGGATAGTTTGGGAATTAAAGCAAAACATTAAATTAAAATTTTGTTTTTATATAGGGGTAGTATGGGAATTTCGAGTCGCATTATAATAGTAAAGATATATATAAAAATTGAGGAGAGAGAGAGAAAATTAAAAGAGATTATTGAGAATTCTAATGCTGATGGGCTCTCTGCCAACTAACTAAACACTATGGAGGTGATCCCAGGTCTTATCTTATTGGTATGTTTCTTAGAATAATTTCTTTAGAAGCACATTTTTTCTACTCACAGAAACGTTCTCACTAAAACGCCACTAAAGGAAGTAACCATTTTTTTTTTTTAAGATAACTAATTAAACAGGAGCTCCGGTTGGGACCAACCCAAAATATGCATTGACAGTGGTAGTTGATAGAAATACCTTCCTTTTGTAATTTGACGGCCCTACCCTATCTACTCACAGAAACGTTTCTCCCTAAAACGCAACTAAAGGAAAAGTGATTTTTTTTTAGAGATGACTTAAATAGGAACTCTGGTTGAAGAATCAATCAACTGGATGAACCCAAAATAGAGAATAACTATGAACAAGTGATCTGGTTGACTGTTCAGTCGGAGCAACCCAAAAATTGACTTAGAGAATAACTTTGAACAAGAGATTTGGTTGTCTGTTCAATCGGAGCAACTCAAAAATTATCTTGGAAGTGGTAATATGATAATTATGAACATTCAAATAAGAGAATCCTTCTTAATGCAATTTTTGGGTTGCTCTGATGTTCAATCAATCGGAGTCAATTAGAGCTTGTTGATAGTTATTCTCCCTAAAATATGCATTGACAGTGGTAGTTGATAGAATTTTTTTATTTTTTTTATAATTTCTAAACTAATCATGCTAAAAGCCATATGTTTTTTATTGCTCGAGTTGGCTCTTGAACCGGAGCTCTGTTCATAGTTTATCTTTTCATTTTTTTTATGGTTAACTGTATAAATATTAAAGGGTATTATTATTAAAAGCAGAAGCGTATTATGGGCAATTAGTTTTTAAGTGAAACAAAGGACGGGAGAAGATCATTAGAGATTATAAGAACTGGGTTAGAGTGGGACCCGCTCGCCAGATGAACCCAGAAAGGATCCTCCACTCCCGAGTTCAGATTCCGATTTGAGAACAATCGGAGTTCCACGCACTCATCAACTGGCTAATTAAAATAATTAATTAGTAATTAGTCACGTGATGCATGTCTCATCCATCAATTACTGACTTTCGATATGCTCTCATTATTTGCACTGAGAAATGCTAGCCCTAATCTTAGTCAAACTCTACTTTCAGTCTCCACCAACAACTTGTCCATTCTTGATGAGAGAGAGTGCTTCAACCACCATAACTGATTTGAAAATGGATAGGTGATTGGTGAAAGCTGAGAGTAGAGTTTGACCGAGAGTAGGGAAAGCACGCCTCTATTTGCACCATATTCTGGTGCATGCGTGCTGGACAACCATTTGGTAGTCCAATCTTATTGCATAAAGGGTCTCCAGTCATACGAATGCCCCCACATACACACAAAAGAGAAGGCATTCATCTGGACCATTGAATTTGTGGACCACCCACCAGTTTGATGGTTGGACAATTAATGAGTCATGGTAGAAAAGGTTTCAATGCTAAAACTAAAGCAACCAGAATTGTTTAGAAATGGAAGTCTGACCAATTTGATTTCGTACTACTGCTACACATGCTTGTAGTTATAGTGTAGGACAGTGATCTCTAATTCTAGGGGTACCATTTAATTCTACTACCTTCACGAATGACCAAGGTTGGTTCTCTGTTTTTTTCTTCTACCTACCATTCATTAACCATTCATTACCAGTACCATCATATAATTCATATTAAGCAGATAGGTCTTGTTCTTACTTGAATTGCATTTGATGGATCCTAAAGGGAAATAAGTCTTCAACTGGCACGGTGCACACCTTGGCCCTTGCAGTTGCAAGGAATTGATTGACCCAACAGGCTCCTGGGTCCGCCTAGTCTCACATGCAAAAGTTGACCCCATTAATCAAATTATCCCAGACCCCATTTTGTTTTGGTAGAAAATCCAGAAATTGGATGGCTATGATGTTTGGTGCAGGAGAATCTCCAGTATTGGACCTTTTGAAATGGAGAACGGATTTGGTCTTGCGAAACCGTCTTGCCTAGGTTCAGCTTTGGACATGTAGTGATAAAAGAGAAAAAAATCACATGGAGAGAGAGAAAAAAACAGGCGAGAAAATGGAATGACTTATTGCCACTTGTTGGTTTTCTCCCACAAGCAAGACAGTTTTGGTCTTGCAAGAGCAAGACCAAATCTGATTCCTTTGAAATGTGGGTCACCACCCATCAAATTATGCCACGTGGATGTAGAACCAGTACACGATCTATAAGGTAGGACTTAGGAGGAGAGACCCTTGTCATACATACTAGTGCAGTACGTACACTAGTAGTTATAGATCCTTTTAATTAAAAAATCGTAGTTATAGATTGTGGATAGCTTTATCTATGTGTTGCTGTTACCTATTGAATGTTATTGTTAGGTTAAGAGGGGACGGAAGGGGGTAGAGGAATTATATTTATGAAGCAAGAAAAGCATAATGGCCGTATCAATATGGCTGGCTTGAATAGTATTCTCCTCTTCCCTATCCAAAAACAAATGAAGGACATTATAGATGGGGTAGGGGCAGATATAATATTATTATAGTTATACGGAGCTACTTTGATTTCCTATGCTTGACATACCACTTTGTTATAAATCTGTCGATTGTGATTTAAAATTTGTAAAGGCTTTTAGTTATAAATATTGATTTTTAGTTCATTCCAACTTTATATTTTTATCATTTTTTTTTTATAATGCATCATTTATCTAATGTACGATGTTAGAATTAGTAACTTGTAAGTGAAACTCCTGCTAACCCAACCTCTTGCTTCACTCCTGCTAGCCCCATCTCTTGTGTGAGTGGTAGGGGTGTGGCCTTCCCATGTTAGAGGTCTAGGGATCTAATCCCACCAAGGTGAGTAAGCAAGAGCTCCACTGCCTAAGCTAACCCCTACTAACGGTCTGACTCTACTAAGAATTTCTATCATAAAAAAAAAACAAAAAAGTGTAGAACTCCTTCTAGCCATTTCAACGAGGAAAGGGCCAGGTACTCGTGAGTGAATCCATTCGCGAGTCGGTCTAGCACTCCCCTTTTGAAAATACTTTTCTTTCCTTGATAGGAGAGTTTTACATGACACGTAAAGATAGGAAGAGATGATAAAAGCAAAAGCTCTCTTCACTCTCATCTTTTATATCAAATCAAATACTCCCAACTTCATTACAAGTCCGTACCATTTTATGCAAAGTTACTAGAAAGTGATCCTTAAGACATTCCCGATGCAATCGCACACATTATAATTACAACACCAAATTTTTTTCTTTTTTTTTTGGTATATCACTGCTTTGGGTTAGCTGTGTTAATTAGTATCTTTTCAGGGGTTAGCAAAGGGCTACAATGCACCCTCCACACAGGATTGATCCCAAACCACCCTCCTAGTGAGGGGATACTCATACACTTACCAGTGGGCAGTGGGCTACAATACCTATAATATGGACGAATGCTAGTCCTATTTTCAAGCCTTTGTTCCTCTCAGACTTTACCAACCACTTGTCTATGTGAGAGAGTGCTTTAACGATTGCTTTAAAAAAAAAAAAAAAGGACAGACTTGAGGTCTAAGCCTTTTCACACACATGGCGTGTGTGTGTTAGAGAGAGAAAGCGATAGGTATATATATTCCAAAATCCTAATGAAGCATAAGGAGATTTATGGGACGGCCATGGAAAGACAGAAGGAATCATTTAGTGCGACTCTCCACCAAAAACACCCCATTTAGTTGAAAATGGGGAGAGTGGGTCCGTCCTTCTTTGGATGGTAAGGACCCTTATGGGTTGTAACTTGTAAGCGATGATACTCTGATTCCTTTGAAATGTTACAGGCAAATCCAAATGTCGGGAACACGCATCTAATCTCTCTCACAAAAAAAAAAAAAAAGGGTACGTTTTAATAGCCTTTTTTGAGCTTTTCATTCATTGGTGTGGGATGCTGTTATGATGAGATATGAAGTCAAGCGTCGTGCCACTAAAATGATTGTACCTCTTTTTTTCTTTTTTTTTGTTTGGGGTAATGATTGTACCTCATTCACAAACTTATAGATCACATACCGACAGTTGGTTTTGGATCATACATCGTCTAGGGCTACTGCGTTTAGCCTTTTCAAAGAGGTCGGTCGGTGAGAGTATAGATGGATGGGTGCTAGCACATACATTGGTTGCCTGCATGCACATTTTATTACTATCAATCATCTTTCTTTCGTAAATGAGGGTTGAAGAGATACTGGAAAATGCTAATGTGCATAGTAAGAGTGGTTGCAAATGGTCGGGGTCTGCCTTAACCCCAGCTTACCATCCAACAAAAAAAAAAAAAAAAAGACTGGTTGCAAATGCTTTATGGACAGGTGGTTGGCCTGGGCTGAGAGTAGAAAAGGCCTGAGAATAAGGTTAGCACTTCTCAATGTGTTCATATGATACATGAGGAATGAAACATACACCCCTGGGCCAAAGGTAACATTCTTCTATGATCTAGGCCACCCAGTGGTCCTATACCTAGGGGGACAAAGGACCTTCCACGGATTTCTATAGTGTCACTTTATGTGGGCGTGGGGTCAATATATATATATATATATATATATATATATATATATATTAGAAGATACAATCGTGAAAAGGGCAAAAGCAGCCACATGCATAAAGGTTTCCCCACCTTTCACAAGAAAAAAAAAAGAAAAAGATCTGTGACCTCTTGATCACATCGCTATTATGATTGATTGAAACTTCGTGAAAAATACGAACTAATCTCTATTTCTTGAGTAAGCCCTTATGATGCTGATGAGCAAAAGACATGGTGCACAGAAATACACCCACCCGTGTTACTACTATGCATTTAGGGGAAGACTAACGGGTTGACATCTCCCGTTCTAGCCCGCGATTAGAATGTCTTCACCAACACCGGCAATTGTACAGGTCATGTTGGAAAACCCTCTTCTTGTACATTGATCCAAACCCAAACTCTTACCAGGACCGGAGTAGTCCCCTAAAAAATTCGGGTAAATTTAGCAGGTAACTGCGGCCTGTGCCGGGTTAGTTTCAAACCCAGGTTACTACATTCCAATCCGAATCCATCCCAAAATCCAGAAATTAGACCAATTTATGAGCCTGTGCAGCTGGCTCACTATTTATGTTTAGGAATACCATCCAACTGCTATGAAAAAAGTGAAAACAATCATGGCTGAGTTTCTACGACCGAATTTATACTTTCATGGATCGAATACTATCCCCATTGCGGTTTATGAGAATGGGAGATGCTTGTCCAAAACACAGAAAAAATTGGTTTGGATACTCAAGTTCTTTTGCCCCAGAATCATGTCCCCATTGGGTATATCTGAAGGGCGGCAGGCCAGCAGTCGTTGTATACGTCCAAACAACCGGAAAGTGGTAACTATTTAACAATTCCTCCAAGTCCCACCTCTGCCGGAACAATATATATTGTTACACTCTGTTCTGCAAATTAAGCTGTGCATTATCATTTAACAAAACCATAGATTCCCCATTACAATGCTCATTGAAAAATTGGACAGTATTGGATTAACCAGTTATTTTTTAAAAGAAACGACATTGTAGCGGCTAAAAAAAACCATTACAACAGCAAATGGATGCACGCACATAATCACATCGGATTGATTGATGCAGTTCTTCATTGTGCTATTAATTAACATACGTAGTCAAATGCTTATACAAACCTAAGTACATTACAGGTCATGCTGTCTACTTGAAAGAGAGTCGGATTGGGGTTGGGTTTACAGTGCATGTTGGTGAAGCACGGTGTAGACATATAATGAGACAGAGACCCGGACAGAATAATTAATGAGTTTTGGTTTTGTTTTGCATTGAGGGGCCATTTTCCACTTGTATTTTGGTTCTGCTTTGACAGCTCTCCTGACAAAATGGTCCCCAAAATGCTATTATACCAGCCCCAGAATCATGTACAAATACCCAAATAGTAGGATAAGAATAGAGGCATTCATGAATGCATGTACATATGTTTCCACATATGGGCTTACAATTGGGGTTCTACAGTACAAAGCTAGAGATGTGCATGCACATAACTATGTAATTACACCCGATTTTCAAAGTTTGGCCATCATACTCGTCAAACAGATGATGGCACTCTTAGATTATCATTGTTTTCAACTGTTAAATGAATTTCATGTTTAACATCTTATCTTCTTTAATTATACACCGATTTATTTGTACAATATAGAAATAACAGAAAACAACGGTTTGTCATCCTTCACCTTCTATTCTTTAAATGATTGAAAGTGAAAATCTTGTCCCGCACATGGTAATTCCATATATCGTAAAAATTCGGTACAAGATTTATTCGAGTATAGTTCAGAATAGTCATTCAATGGTTCGTTTAAAAATTCGACAAATAAATGCAGAATGTCAAAAGTGTAGTTCGAAAATAATTCAAGCATAATTTGAGCCAACACTCAATAATTCATTGAAAATTTCGGGTAAACATATACACTTGCATATATAAAATTTCTAAGATAATGCGTTAAATCTTTAACCTCACATTGCCGACATTGAAAAAAAAAAGTGCAGCCAGAAATTGAGAGCAAGAGAGAGCTGTAGTTGAAAGAGAGATTAAGAGGTGGCGATTGTTGGCCTTAACAAAGCTCTACAGTTGGAGACTCGAACATCAACTACTGGTGGTGGCTGACTGTGCCGTTATGAAGATTGTGAAATAGTTAAGTTTAGAGATTTAAGGAGAGAAAGAGATCAAGAAAAAAGGAGAAGATTGAGTGGAGGCCGGTGGGTGCTTCAAGACTGGTGGTTGGCGGCTCAGTGATGTTGTGGTCAATGAGATAGGGACTTAGGTTAAGGATTAAGGGAAAGAAAGAAATCAAGAAGGACGTGCGCATGTCAGAAAAGAAGAAAGATGGCTTATATATATATATATTACATGTATTACTTTGTGAATAAGTCACGAACGATTCGCAAGCAATTCACCTTTCTTAAAAAATTAATGAATGTTCATATCTTTGAATAATATGAACAAATTATATGGATAAAGAATTATATGTATTATTTGCGAATTTACTAACTATGGTCCCACATTGCCATCTAAAGAAAGTATAATACATTAAAAGCAAGATTAAAATTCCGCAGAGACTTATGAGGGAAAGGTAGACTATGCAAAGACTAATAGAAGGATCTTGAGATTTGTTGCCACTTGCCACAATACCACAAACACATATCCCAGACTTGGACTAAACTCAGACTTGCTTACAGACAACAATAATCTTCTACCTCCTAATCATTGAGTTTTTTTCTCAACCTAGAACGCCAGACAATTGACCTGAGCCCATGATTCTACTAATGCATTCCTATCCAACTATTTGAGGTCAGCAACATGAATACAGTTCCGCCATTGCAGTTTAACTTTAGTGCACATATTTACTATTTTTTCTTGCTAACTCTATACAAATTATTTTGGCCTTAGACTCGCTCTTTTATAACCTTCAACTTGCACCAACTCATTAACGCTGTCATGAATGTTCATCTCTCACGTCAATTGACCCTCCTTTGTGCATGTATTATACATTGATATATGTGCATACATGCATAAATGCGTAAATGAATGTGTACGGAAAAATATAATACATGAAGAGTATGCTGTATGTACTAGGGACATATAGGTTCAAAATCTGAGCTAAACATGAATGCAAGTAAGGAAAATGCTCCACTCAGAAACAGATTTTAGAGATCATGAAATCATTAAACCGATGCAAAAAAATGAATATAATGCAGACTAAGAAGAGCACAAGAAGAAATGATATAATTGATAAGACTGGCAGAAGGATCAGACTACAAAATTGAAAAGGGATATTTTATTTCAGTAAAAGAAGAAAAGAACAAGATCTGTTAAAAGTATAAATAAATTAAAAAGACGCAATAAAAAAGGCGCAGTCAAGATGTTGGAAAATTGTTCGAAGAGAGAAAGGAAAAAAAAAGCAACCATCAAATTCACAAAATTTAAGTGGTAATGAGGTGAAAATATGTTTAGAAATCTTTGAAAAAGTGAAAAGGAGAACGATTTTTTTGATCGGTATGAAAAGGAGAATGATTAAAATGAATTAGGCAAAAAATTGGAAAAATGTGATTGAAATAAGATATTCACATTTTATCATATCTTCTAATTCTTATATTTTTCTTTTACGAATGACATGAATACTAATGAATTGAAATTAAAACGGGACTTGGCGCCAGGTGTAAAAGCTAATAATTACTTGGTAATTTATTATTAACCCTTTTGATGGAAACAACTTACAGCACAGTAAGGCAATTCAGGAGTAGGAGAGGCAGATCTTGCTTGAGACCTTTGCATGAGGATCTGTGGGCCCTTCGCAAAGAAACTCTGAGAGTCACCTTCTGAAGCATTGGAGATCATTGCGGAGACTTCCTTCACACCATCCATTAAATGAAGTCCAGAAAGATGGTTACCCCAAATATCATATGTGAATTCGTCCCCAAGCCCTGTCTTTACCCTTGTTTTTACAGTTTTCTGCTGGTAGAGTTCGGATCCTGGAGCCCGAGCATGTGGACCAACTGGGGACGTTGAAACCAAAAATGGGGGAGGACTCACCACACTAGGGGCAAGCCGACCAGTGCGTGGAAAGGTAGCAGAAGGTAACAGAACATGTTTGCTGGTTGTTTTTGTTATTGCAGATGGTTGCTCTAGAGGAGATAAAAAACAATTTTTGCTGCAGTACTTCACAGGAACTTCACGCTCCAATCTCCTTGTATTGGTAGCAGATTCAAAGACTGGTCCCTTTTCACATTGCTGGTTTGTTACCACTTGGGTAAATGGATTCCTAGCGTCAATGGTAGGTTCAACATCTGGAGATAAAGGCCATGATCGTTTAGGCCCGAAAGATGTGAGAGGAGACAAGGGTGAAGAAGGTGTAGAGTTCCCACTCTGACTACTTGAAACTTCAAGCATTCCTGTTAATCCTGCACTGGCACCCTTCGTCTTCCTTCGCCTTCTCCCTCTTTCTTTCCCGACCTTAACAATGAGGTTATCAGCTTGTGGAGCTTCTAGTGAAGCAGAGCTCTCAACGACTGACACAGGCTTCAATATGGAGGAAAATGGGAGTAATGAAGTTTCCTTTTGGGGATCTGACATAACAACAGTTTGTTTTTTATTGTCCTGCATATGTTTAAGATGCTGAGCAGTTATCCCCTGTTCCTGAACCCCACCTGGACCATCAGAACATCTATCAGCAAAACACAGCTTCGAGGTCTCATCTTCCTCGACTGACGACCTGAACAAACTGTCCATGCCAGTACTCACAGAAAATCTACTGTTTCTCTGGTTTCGATGCATACGCGAAGGCTTTCCTGCTCTACTAATGGTGGCACTGGAACTTTTCTCACTCTTGAACAAGTAATCCTGGGTACTGAAGGCCAAAGCTTGGGGAAGGATGCAGCAGAAGACCAGAAGCGTTATAGAAGCAGCAACAATGACCACTAGGGAGAATTTCTTCAGTCGTATCCAGAACAACGACTTCTTACAGAGATTGAGCATGTACATAGGAAGATTTGCCTTCATGGGGATCACAAGAATACCAGTGGCCAAGGCCAGTTCAAGATCTCTGTGAACCACAGCAGCAGAAAAGTCTGTCTGGTATGAGATCAGAAGCATCATTGATTCCCCAGGTTCAAGAGAAAAACCTTTACAAGTGTGTACCATAAACCCACCCAACCCACAATCAGCTCCTGAAATTTCAATTCTTCTCACCTCCAGTGGCAGATCCCCTGTGTTCTTTGCATATAGCTCTTTCGATAATGGCTGAGAACAGGCAGAACTGGTCTCTTCCATGTGAACTAACAAGTCTGGAGTTGACATATTAAGAGGAATCGGCATGTTGAGGTTGAATTCCAAGCTTCGAACAGGCTCAGATCCCTCAAGCAGGACCAGGGAAAGTGACCCTCCAAATCCCCTTAGAGGCAGCCACTCCACACCAGAAAGATTGTTCCTTATAAGAGCTGAACTTCTCCACCCGCATCGATTCGAAGGGTGGAAAACAATTGGCCCAAATAATGCTCTGCCATAAGGATGGACATAGGCCTCGGTTATTGCAGTCTCTGCTATCGAGAACCCATAACTTCTTGGTGTACTTGACTCATTTCGGTCCAAACTACTCGATGAGTGGGGCGGTAAGAACTCGTCCGTGGCCTTGCATTGGTCGATGATTGCTCCTGAGTTCAGAATGAGCTGCATTATGACTGGTTTTTGACTTGGGTTTTTGACGGTGATCCACTTAGAGTAATGAGTTCCAACCTGGACCATTGGGAAAAGTACCTCATGATCATCGAGTACAGACATGCCACTAGTGGTACCTTGAGATATCCAGTTTCTTAACACCAGTTCATCTGGTTCTACTGTCTCTGATGCCTTCCACTGCAAGTTGACAGGAGCATAATGGTTATTGTCTTTTGACAACACAAATATGCGAAAATAAAGATACACATTCACGAAAAAGAAAATAAAACTGAAGTGCAGAGATCATATGTAATTTTACGAACTTTATATATCATCTGTGGGCATCAGTACTGTGGAAGAAAGTGATAGTCATAAAATATGGGAAATATTCATGAATGCTATACAAATAGAGTTAAAATTTCTCATGGGGTCAATTTGTGGAAAGCTGTGAAAGGGAGAGAGGAGTCTCAGAAGTTCATTCACTGTAAAGTAGGCAAAGGAGAGGAGGTAAACTTTCTTTGGTATTGCCAGAGTCTACTAAAATTTGATTCTGGTAACATTCATTCCCTGGCCTTGAATAAGCACTGCTCTGGATCCCCCTACTTCGAGGTTAGGAATGAAGATATGTGTTGATGCCTAAGTCGAGAAAAGGGTTGAATGATTGAGATGGTGTTCTTAAGGATTATGAGGTGCCACTCACTGATGAAGCCAAACAATCTTTTCACTGATAGAAGCATATGCTCTAGGACAATAAGGCTGAAACACTAGGAGATCATTCTATCAGACCTTTGGAGACAACTCTATTTCTCCCTTCATCACATACTGGTGTGACATCCTCGTATTCCATCAAAAATTAATTTCTCCCTCCAAAAAACATTTCGAGATAAATCTTCTTACAAGATAACCTAAAGAGTAGGGTCTAGACAATTGCTCATATGTGTTTTATGTGTATGATCAAAGAAGAATCAATGGATTTGTTGCTAATTCATCACCCCCCTTATAGGAGGATGTGGAGGATCTTTCTATCTCGGCTGAAGGTGCAGTGGGTTTCCCTCTCAACTTTGAAGACCTAATCTCCAGTTGGTTTTTGCACCTCAAGGGATATCTGTTGAGGTGATTGGGAAGAGAGAAATCAGAGGGTGTTTGACAACATTTCCACTCTCTTTGAGAAGATTTGCTTGACAACTCTTTTTGGTTATGGATCTTCTAAATCATTTCGTAGAGGCATGGTTGTTGATTGATGAAATTAGGTTTCCTCTTTCCAGCATGTGTAGCTTCAATGGATTTTACTTGAGTTTCTCCTTTTTTTATGGTTGTATCTCTTTCCAGTTCACCAATTGGTGAACATGCTCTGTTTTTATTTCTCCTACCACTCATTCAGTTGATCCTAGTTCTCTTCGGGATTCATCTAATTTACTCATGGCCATGGCTTAAAAACTCGGCAAAACCGTTACATATCGCCCGATACGTAACGGTTTCCGTAACGGTTTCGGTTGCACCCTAGTCCCAAAACCGTCCATTTACCCAAAGTTTCCAAAAAAAATAAGACTCACCCAAAACTGTTACGTATCGGGTGAGTCCTACAATACGTAACGGTTTCAGCGTAGGACTTGTTCGATGTTTTTTGATTTAAAGGGATTCCGAAAATCCCTAAACACATTCTAAAAGCGCCTCTTTCCGTCATCTCTTCTTCTCTACTCATTCTTACCCCTTTTACCTAAAATCTTTTTGTTTTTTGTTGATTAACAACTTGATTTGGGATTTGAATCATCGCTTTGAAGGAATCCAAGCCAAGTTCTTCATTTCGAGGAGAACTCACTTCGTCAGCTAAATCGGGTAAGTTTTCTCAAATTTTTTACTCAAATCATGTTCATTTCAATTAAAACTAACTAAATGCATGTGAGTTTCACGGATTCCACTTAAAATCCATGACCATCAGTTTATTATTTGATTTAGGTTGTTAGGGTTTCATTTTTTTAATTGATCTCTACTTTTTTAAACTTAATAACACTTTCTATTTATTTTTTTGGGTGATCATATATTGGGTTAAGGATTAAAGATTAATATGTTGATATTATTATTTTTAATAGTATTGCACATTTTTTTAAATAAATTTATTTTTAATATAATTTTATTGTTGTTTAAGCAACTATTTGTATTATAAAATGTTGTTACACAACTATTGGAAATTTAGAATGTTGTTTTATTATTGTTTTGAAACTTTTATCGTATCTTGTTTTTAATTTATATATGCATAATACAATGTAATGATTTATAATTTTAACTTGTGTTTACTTGTTATTGTTATTTGTTACATAAAATTGCTAATCTTGTTATTTGCTTTATTTTGCATATTAGGCTCATTAGAGTACGTATTGAAGATTTGACATAATGCTGAGAAAAGAAACAGACATCAGTTGGGAGTTTAGGCAAAAAATAGGGGATATGCATACGATCAAATGTAACTACTGCAATAAAATTATTTCTGGGGGATTACAAGATTCAAGGAGCATTTGACTCACAAAGCAGGTGATGTGGCAGGGTGTATTGTGGTTCTAAAAGAGGTTCGAATAATGATGAGAGATCATTTGAGGGGTGTCCAAGAAGCTAAAGCTCAGAAAAGAAAAATTGTTGAGAGAATGACTAACATGCAAAGAATTTCAGATGATGAAGAAGAGATTGATTTGGTGGAACAGGAACTTGATGATGAAGTTGGTTTAGAGATGAGTTCGAAGGCCAATATGGATAGCTTACGCTCAGATGAAGATACCCAATGACTTACTGCTTCTACTGGGAGACATTTTGAGTCTGGAGGGTCATCATCACAGCCACCAGCAAGCCATCCATCACATATGTCGCGTGGGATTAAAGGAAGGAGTGGTCGAAGTTCTATTGACCCGTTTTTTATGCAACCTGAGACTGTCACCTAGCCTAGTGTGAAGTCCACTTTTGATCATGGTTCAAAATATCGGTATCGGTTGCCGTATTGGTAAGTCCAAAATAGGACACGTATCGACGTATTGGACCATATCGAATGAGTACGGCGGAAAAAATATGATTCGCTAAGAAATGCTTGGATACGTAATGAAAAACTAGTATACCTTGCATAAAATTTCTTTTAATGCAAATATATGTTA
This sequence comes from Tetracentron sinense, assembly GCA_015143295.1. Lineage (NCBI taxonomy): Eukaryota > Viridiplantae > Streptophyta > Magnoliopsida > Trochodendrales > Trochodendraceae > Tetracentron > Tetracentron sinense. The sequence goes on from CM026552.1 coordinate 4,235,211, forward strand.
TTAACAAACTAAATGAAGTTCTCCAACTATGTTTATAACAACACATATTAGAGTTGAAAATTTTATAAATTAAAAAAGGCGTGCATGCTGTGTTGATAAGAAGGTAGGGAAATACAAACCATAATCACTTAGCTAAGTATAAGAAAGACAATTTCAATATCAATGAGTTAAATAAGAATGTGTTGAATTACAACCATAAATTTTAAGCTTAATGTAAGTCTTTTTATTCTGAACTGTTACACTATTAGTTGACCTTTTAACCCTGTAGATGAAAATATTATTTAAAACTAAAGTATGAGATATTTTTTGCCTAACTTTTGGGTTGAAACTTTAATATTTGAGAAATACCTTATCATTTTAAAGTTGAAATTTTGATCACCATCCTAATAATCATCCAGAACACACTTGAGAAAATAACCGCATCTATCTTCTATCAAGTAAATCCGAACAAGAAAAATGACTTAATGGAACGCCGATTTGCTGTTGAAGCCAAGGCTTTTGATATGTTGGAGGTAAGATCTAATGGGGTTCGTTGGGTGAAAATGTCGGAAGCTGGCAGAAGGGGTCACAGGAGCTCGTTGTGGTTGCCGGAAGGGGCGATTCCATGGATGGTGCAATTGGTTTCAGGATGCCTGGAAATCAAGGGCTACTGCTTCAAGAAATTTGGAGAGAAAGGCCTCTTTCAGGGGGGGGAGTACCTGATGTTTCAAGCCTTTTTGAGCAATGGTAAAGGAGGGTGTTTATGTGTCCTGAGGGGTGGTAAAGATGCGGGTTGGAGAGCTCTTGTTGAGGCGCTATCGTTCTTCAGGGCGCAGACTAATACTAGAAGAACAAATAGGGTTCTACAGCCAGTAGGCCCGAAGCTTACTGGGAGGGGGTGCATCAGGGGGGGCTCTAGCTTCACTCCTCGTTGGGGTCTTCGTAGCCATGTAGAATCGAATCATGGGGTTAGCAAAATTATTGTGGATTTAGATGCGGGGGCGTTCCACCATTGGGCAGATGCTGTGGTCTGTTCTTTGAGCATGGCTGGAACTAAATCAACTTGGGTGGAGGTGGTTCAGCTTCTTCAACACTTGGTTCCATTGGAACCAAAGGTCACGATCTTTTCGTTTGAAGCAGGTCGGGCTGTTTTCCACCCAAAGCATAGGTCTTCTTTCTTTCGGATTTGCAATAATCAAAGCTTTCATCTGGGCAGTGGCACGGAGGTGGGCTTCTGCAGATGGTGGCCGGCGACGAATGCCCTGTCATACACTGGTTTAACTCAAACTCGTTGGCTGGTTTTGAAGGGGCTTCCTTTTCATCTTTGGGTGCCTTCAGTTTTTTCACAAATTGGGCAGATCTGTGGCACCCTGATTGCTGTGCACTCTTCGACTCAGAAGCTAGATGACCTCGCTGCAGCAAAGATTCAAGTTCGGGGAGACCTGAGATGGATTCCTCGGATCATTGCCCTTAACTTCCATTCAATTTCATACCCAATTGAGATTTCTCTTTGGGAGGCTGAAGCTGATGACGGTGGCAAGGCATCGTCGGTATCCCCAGAAAGTTGTTCGGGTCAGGTGAGGGAGGAGAATTGTTCCGTTGTGCCACGTGGCGTTTTTTGGGTGGAGGATGATCCCAATTCGGCTATCCAGAGTCCTCGTCGGCTTAGCGCCCCCAATAGTAGGTTTGTTAAACCTATTCCCTCAGCTGGCAGGCTGGAGAATGCCATTTTTGTGAAAGAAGATAGTGCTGTGGACCTTACTTTTTCTCCTCAATGGCTAAAAGGGCAGGGGGTTCTGAGGACTGGTGAGATTTGCCTTAACAAGGGTGGGAATTCAAATTTGAACCATAAAGTAACCGGTAGACGTACCTGGCGAAATCGAAAGCGTAGCTTACGGAGAAAGGCTTGGAGATTGCAGAGACACCAAGTTGATCTTATTGGTAGGGATAAGGCAGCGTTGGTTGATATCCATCGTACAGGTGTCGAGCATCTGGTGCTTGGCTCAGCTAGGGGCTGTTTGGACCTTTCAAGCCGTAAAGAGGTCTTGTTTGGGGATCTTGGGCCTGATGTTGGGGGGTCTAGTGGTGGGCCTGTAATACAGGGGGTTTTGGGTCCAAGTGCTTCGGGCTTAGCTGGGCAATGTGATAGCCCGCTTCCTTCGGTCCTGTTGGGGTCAGAGGGCCTGGTGGAGTCGGGCCAGATATCTTGATCCTTTAGTATTGAGGTCTGGGTCTGCTGCCCCTTTCGTCCCCATTTCAGGTGAGGTGTGCCTATTTTCTCCAGGGTTCCCAGTGTGGCCGGAGCTTGGGAAGGGGTTCCTTTCCGACAACAAGCCCAATACCAGACAGCTGATGGTTACGAAGGTGGCTCATCATTCGGGGGGTGGATCAGAGGTTTTTAGCCTTGATGTTGAGCTCGAGAGGATTCCGCAAAGCCTGAGTCACGTAGAAGCAGAGCAGCAATGCATGGCCTTTGGGAAGTTTGGTGTGAATCGAAATTGTCAGGTGCAGGAGGACGAGAATGGTGGGGGTATGGCTCGCGCAGGAAGATCAGGGACGAAGAAGGTTAGGTTGGGACTCCCTAAAGCGAGATTCAGGCATGTCTACAGCCGAAGGGAAAGGAGTCAAGGTCGGGGTGCTAGTGTTGGGGGTGTACAGAGGGATAGGTGTGCCCCTTGTTTGAAATCTATTGTGATTAATTCTTCTCCTCCTCCTTTCTCGGACGCAGCCGATGTCCCAATTGAGTCGTTCAGTTCTAGGAGGGAGTTTCGTTTGCTTAGGAGACATGGGAGCGAGGTCTCAGTGGGTTCCAGTCCAGATTCCCTGGCGAAGGTTCTGCAGAACTCAGCTGACTTGGTCAAGCAAGGAAGTGTTTGTCGCACGCAGGTAACTGGGATGAGTTGTCAGAGCAGGATGGAGTTAGTGTTCAGGCAGCATCGCTCATAGAGTCAGATGGTTCATCCCAGTTGGTTTCAAGGGTTAACAATTTGGTGGAGGAAGAGTCGGTATCGTCCTTGGCGGAAGGAGACTCTTGTGGCGATGCAATATTTCAGTGTTCTCAGTCGGAGAATTCCCTTGAGGGTTCTAGTGATGAGGAAGGTCTTTGGAGGATGCAAGGTGCTGAGTCGGATGTGGAGTTAGAGAGTTCCGCCGAAGAGGAATCGGGGGCAGCTGTTTCTACTGCTAAGGAGGCCGAGGAAGGAGTTTGGACGAGGAGGGAGGTCCTGGCAAACATGGCTAAATCAGTGGAGGTTAATAAGGTTTTGGGATTACGGTTTTCTGGAGGCGAGGAACAGGCAAGAGATTTCTTTACAGATCTTGAAGATAGGGAGGAGAGAGGGTTGGGAGGCCTAGGCGAAAGGGGGGCGGAGGTTTGATGGTAGTAAGAGGCGGTGGAGGATGTTGTCTGGGGTTTGTGATTTTTTATGAAGATTATTTCGTGGAATGTTAGGGGGTTGGGGAGGGGGGAGAGGCTGTTGGATGTGAGGGGTTTATTGCAGAAGCTTAAGCCAGACCTTATAGCCATTCAGGAAACCAAATTGGAGGTGTTGAATGATGCTGTAATTTTAGAGTTGTGGGATTATAGGCAAGTGGACTGGGTGGCTGTAGATTCGGTGGGGGCCTCAGGGGGACAGCTGGTGATGTGGGATCGCTTAGTTTTTGAGAAGATTGAGGTTGTCTCGGGGGAGTTTTTGATTTCTATTCGTTTCAAGGGGGTGGGGGATGTGTTTGAGTGGATTTTTACCTCGGTGTATGGTACAAACCTGAGAATTTTACGATCAAATTTTTGGTCTGAATTAGAAGGGATTTCGGCAAGATGGCAGCTTCTTTAGTGTGGGGTGGGGGATTTCAATGTGATTAGATTCCCTGGGGAAAAGAAGGGAGGGACCTCCAAGAGAATTTCTCGTGGTATGAGAGATTTTTCAGCTTTTATTAATGGGCAGGAGTTGCTGGACCCCTCGTTGAAAGGAGCAAAGTATACGTGGACTAATATAAGGAGGCCACCGATAATGTGCAAATTAGATAGGGCACTTTCTTCAGTGGGGTGGGCAGAGAGGTTTCCTAATATTTTTCAGGAAGCGTTAGAGTATGGTAGTTCGGATCATAGGCCGATTCTCTTGATGGAGAGATTGGTTCAAGGGACAAAGAGACCTTTTAAATTTGAGAACATGTGGCTTCAAGAGGAAGGTTTCAAGGAGTTGGTGAAGGAGTGGTGGGAGATGGCTTTTGAGGGGCATGTGGGTTATGTGTTCATGAAAAAACTAAAGGCGCTAAAGGGTAAAATCAAATAGTGGAATTCCAAGTGCTTCGGCAGGGTGGATAAAAGGTTGAGGGAGATAGAGTTGTGGCTTAAGGCCTTGGTTAAAAAGGAGGAAGGCGAGGGTCTAGGAAGGGAGGAAGAGGTGGAACGGCGGGAGTTAGCAGGGCATCTTATTTCTTTGAGAAGGCTTGAGAAGATATCCTAGAAACAAAAGGCTAGAGTGCAGTGGCTACAGGTCGGTGATAGAAATACAAAATTTTTTCACGCGTGTGTCAAAGCTAGAAAGCAGGTGAATTCTATTGTCAATTTCCAGGTGAGACACGAGGTCATAGAGGGTGATGAGGAGATCGGAATTGCGGTGAAAAATTATTTTCAGAATCGCTTATTGATTGTTAGCAGGGAGCGGCCCAGCCTCAGATTCAGGGTTTATGAGTTGGTCAAGTTTCTAGGGAAGAGGTGGGTGAATTGGAGAGACAGTTTGAGGAAGGGGTGTGCAGGGTAATAAATAAGATGGGGAAGGATAAAGCACCCGGGCCAGATGGTTTCACTATGGGTTTTTTCAGGGGTTGTTGGGAAGTGGTGAAAGCAGATCTGATGAGGGTGTTTGTTGAATTCCATGAGAAGGGTAGATGGAATAAGGAGGTAGGAGAGATGTTATCTCTCTAATTCCGAAGACTCATGGAGCAGAAGAGTTGAAAGATTTCCGGCCGATCAGTTTGGTGACTAGTTTGTACAAAATAGTGGCCAAGGTTTTTGCGGAGAGATTGAAGATAGTGGTGGGGAAGGTGGTGGGGGCGTATCAAGGGGCCTTTGTTAAGGGGCGGCATCTGGTTGATGGAGTCTTGATTGCTAGTGAGTGTATTGACTCATGGAGTTGAGAAGGGCTAGGTGGTATTATTTGCCAGGTAGACATAGAAAAGGCTTATGATCATATGAGTTGGGGGTTTTTGGAGGAGATGCTTAGATTGATGGGGTTTGGGGAGTGATGGATTCGGTGGATGAAGGGATGTGTTTCATCGCCATTTTTTTCTATCCTAGTGAATGGGTGCCCGCATGGTTTTTTTCCTAGTTCTACGGGATTGTGTCAGGGCTGCCCTTTATCTCCTTTTCTTTTCATCATGGTGGCCTTAGCTTTTAGCAAACTCCTCTCAAAGGCAGAAGGGATGGGTATGATTAAGGAGTTTCAGGTGGGGCCGGAGGGGCCTTTTATATCGCATCTTCAATACGCAGATGATACCATCCTTTTTTGGGAGGCGGATAATGTTCAGGTGGCCAATATGCGAGGAATTCTTAGATGCTTTGAAGCCTTATTTGGTCTAAAGATCAATATTGCCAAGAGTAAGTTGTCTGGGGTGGGGGAGGTGGAGGGGGGTTTTCTTTATCTCCTTACATGGCATTCTTTATGCTATTGATGCTATCCATATTCCTAAATTTGTTATCTATGAACCAGAACAACCTGAATAGAAGAGGGCTATGGAAAATGCATTCTTTGCAAAAGAACAATACTTGAGAAATGAAAACTTAGTACTCCACCAATCGACAAGCGAACAAATGGCTAGTGGAAGAGAAGGGCCCTAATTTTCCACTTGTAAAACAGTACCATCCCAAGTATCACAAAAATGTTAAATATTCCTTCTTTGAGGTACTTGCAAAATCTATCCATCAGAAAACTGATCTGATCAGAAAGATGTTCACAGTGCTGAGTCTATTATATCAAGGCGAAGCCTCTAAACCTTGAGGCAACTAGAGTAGTTTTTGCCTATGGCAAAGGATGATGAGCATAAATATTCCTTGCACATGTGATCCAAACAAGATATACCCAGGGTCAATATCACCACCAGTAATCTAAATCTTGATCCATGCCTTACTAGCATAGTGCTGAATTTGATGATCAGCCCTAAATAAATACATTTGAAAATCAAACCCAGCCCTCATTCAAGGAACATGTTCAATCCAGATATAAGTTTGTGTTGCACACCGCCTCACGTTTATTACATATACCCAATTACTCGAACCACCTTCTTGTGAGGACAAAGGAAAACTCGAACTTAAATCTAAGATTGGATGATACACCTTCATAAAAAGTCCTCGATAATTTGATTTGTTGTTTGAATTGTTGTGGAAAGCATAATTACAGGAGCAAGAAGCAAAGCGAAAGCGAGGCTCAAAATAACCCTTAGGAAAGGAAAAGCGAAGAAATGAGATATAGGCTCCTCGTTTTCATTATGTTTTTATGTGTAGTTATACCTTTGATTTTATCTTACATTAGATTTTTGTAGAAAAGTAGGTGCATTAGGTTCCAAACCGACAATACTTGCTTAGAGTCTACACCCTAGGCTATAAATTGTGGTCTATCCCATCACTCCACACATACAACTCCATTTGACTACTAAATAAGACGTGGTGGAAGTGAACTTCCTAGGAAGCGAGTTTGTCCAAAGAAGTGAGTCTGGGAAACGAGCTTCCCAACTTGTACATAGCTTCCCTGCAACTATGGTTGAAAGTCTCATTCAAGATCCGTTGAAGATTCCTACAACCTTGCACCTCACATGGAGCATCTTGAAACTTGTTCTAGGGTCTGAAAATGTTCCAGCAATTCCGCTACTTATTGTTCTAACACCTTGCATGTAAAAATGCACATCATAAAACTCGTCTTTCTGCATCATAGTGAACCACTAGTTTGCTTTGAAACTAAATTGATATAGTAAGATTGTTTCAATTGACTTGCAATTTGTGAAATCGTATGACGATTTGACAAATAGCTTGTGTAATGTTGTAAAGCGTCATCAATTTCATGGATCCTGCATTAAGCTTCAATTTGCTTAATTCCAATAATCCACTTTTTTGGTTTCAAAGGAGAAGGGTTGATCCGATCGCGATCCGGGAAATCGACCTTCGGAGACTCGACAAGTCACTTATAGAATGCCGACTACTAAGTGAAGTTCAGTAAGGGTCACGAAACCTAGGAAACATGGATGTTGGTTGTGTAGAAGGCCAACAAAGAAACATGATGCAGTTAAAGAGAAAACAGCAACCAATATATAATAAGAAACTTCATCTAAAAAACTCTACCAATTCAACTCAGCACCCCCTCAATTACTAACCACCTAACCTACGCCACTCGCTTAACTTCCTAGTTTCTACTAACATAATTCTAATCAAATCTTGATCTATATCCAACTTCCTTGTCGATGATGGTGGTTAGCATTCATGTGGGTGCCCCTAGAGTTTTGGTATGGGGGTCTGTACATGTGGGGGATATGTTGAATAGTGCTGTCTTCCTTCTTTTCTTGTACATGTTTTTGTGAGCTTTTGTCTGTATGTCTTCTTTCACTTTTTCACTTCTTTAGAGGTTTTTTAAAAAAAATCACTTCCTGCATATTTTTCTTATCAGTCAATCCCTTTCTGCTCATACTAATCAGGATAGAAACCTGGGGGCTCACATTGCTCCATATTACATGCTCTGATGCTCAAAGTGTAAGAATAATAGGATGTTGAATGTAACCATCAGAAAGGAAAAGCTTAGATGCAAAGAATTTCAAGAGATACTATTCCAGTTCAGCACAAAAGAATTCATTTAAGTAGTGTTAAGTGGTAACACTTCAAGAGATATTTGATGAAGACAGGCCCGTGGACCTCAAAGTGTACAACCGTAGGCCCAAGAAAACTCATGACAATCCATAATGCCCATAAAATGGGCTCACAAATCTGAAAATCCAGCCATGCATTAATGGGGTCTTCTAGAAAGACCAAGACTCTTTATGGAAGTTGATAGAATACTCTAGAAAGCCAAAAAAGTTATTAAAGAATTTCTAGAATGTTAAGAACTTTCTAGAAAGTCAAGTCTAAAGAGTTTTCTAGAAAGTTAAAAGTTTTTAATATTCTCTAGATAGTCAAGAGTCATTTAGAATATTCTAGAAAACCTAAGGGTCTAGAAAGTCCAAGAGTTCTTAGTTGGTTCTAGAATCTTAATGTCTTAGCTTTTATGTAGAATGTTCTATTAATGCCTATAAATAGAAGACTCTATGACAATGTAAGCATGGTAGAATTGAAGTGAATGAAAGTTCTTCTTTAAGTAAGGTGTGACTCCTTGCATTGGTGGTGTGACTCTATCTTCGAACGCCTAAATTGGTGAGACTCCAATCCTAGGTATTCCATAGAAGTAGTGAGACTCTACTTCTTTCTTTCTTCTTATTTCATTTCTCTTTAAACTTCGTATTCCCTTTATTATAATCTAGCATCATTCTTCCTTCGTCCTACATCAATATTATTCCAGTTCAGCACAAAAGAATGCATTTAAGTAGCGGAAGTGGTAACACTTCCACTACTTTCATCTAATTCTTCACTTCTTCCTCGTTATTTTTTTTCTTGTTTGTAGCCCTTCCCAAGAGTTCCTTGTTTCATTACCACTATCCTATTTCCACACGACTGGTGCATCAGTTTTGAAAAGGCCATGCTAACTTGGGAATCTAAAGTTTTAAAAACTACATGACATAGCTTAGAAGAAAAGAATATCATCACGAGATATTTTTCAAGTTCAGCACAAAAAGAACTCGTTTTAAGTAGTGGAAAACAAAAAGAACTCGTTTTAAGTAGTGGAACATTTTCCACTACTTTCATCTATTTCTTCACTTCTTCCAAGCCTTTTTTTCTTGTTGTTCATACTCCTTCACAAGAGTTTCTTGTTTTATTACCATTTTCCAAATTCCACTGGACTGGTGCATCAATTTTCAACAACATGGCCATGTCAAACTTGGGAATCTGAAGAAGTTTTAACACACTACATGACATATATATTAGCACGACATGACCCTGACATAAATTACAAAGTACCAAGTTACTCTTTAGTTATCCCATCTGTGTAAACAAGCAATACAAATCATATGACATGGTATTTCCCAACCATAGTTTATAATGGTTATAATGAAAATATATTATGTTCCATACTTTATTAGATAAATATAGGATTTGCTTGGAAAATCAACACATATTCGACACAGGAACGAGACTACCAATTATCTAGACGTCCATCTACACATGTTATGGACATGCTTTGTAGAGTCGAATGTAACAAAGTTTGGATTTAGGAATTATTCAGTAGGGGTTAAGTTCGGGAAAAAAAATCGTCAAAATTCAGTACTTCGATATAAGTGCGGAATAAGTTCGAAAAAATAAAAAATAATTATAAAAAATAGGAACGTTATACCAACTAATCCATCTACCAATCCGGATGGATTGGCATATCTCACTATGTTAAACACTTATCCTAATTCCTAAAAAACAAGCACTATGTAAACAAGCAAACTCAAGGAAAAATTACAAAAGGCTTAAGCAAGCCTTAGGTAACTTAAGAAAGAAAAATAATCTAGATTACATGTTTGTAGAATTAGTCTAGGGGTACTCCCAGATTCACTCCCAAATCCTAACCGTTTAACTCAATTATTAAACGGTTAGGATTTAGAGCCTTAGGTAACTTAAGAAAGAAAAATAATTTAGATTACATGTGTGTAGAATTAGTCTAGAGGTACTCCCAAATACACTCCCAAATCCTAACCGTTTAACTCAATTATTAAACGGTTAGGATTTAGAGTTGATGTGGCATTAGAAAAGACAAAATAAGCCAAGCTAGATCCTAGCCCTTCGTGGTTAGTTATAGACCATTAGGAATAGGGAGTATATTTGGGAGTACCCATAGACTGACTTATGTTTGTATATGCAATCTAGATTACATAAGCAATTCAGAGATTTATAAAATTGAGAAAAAATAACAATCCGGATAGATAAAATCATAGAAGAAATATCCCAGTGTATTTATTTGCCATAACATTGGTATTTAGCACAGTATAGAAATAGTTCAAAATAAATAGCACAAATCATCTCTTTCTCAGTTTGGTCAAAGTTCAACAGACTAATCATGCGAAATCATTTTTGCTCATAGTTCAATCAAATGACTATCAAAACCATAAAAAAGACGGCTCGAATGGAGGTTTCTCCTTCTCTCAGTTGGTGACTTCAATCAAATGGAAATTTCTCAGTGCGAAATAAGTCTCGGGTTATTGGTACTAACCATATTGATGATAGAAAGTCTATTTTACCATTACTCTTATTTTAAAATTTTGAATAAGCCTGAACGATTGTGAGAAATCCTCATTCGGGATAATTTCGTAATAAGTTGTCAGTTCGGGAATTATTTGCGAACAATTCGCAAACAGATGAATTATTCATTAATTCGTTTTTTAAAAAAATGTTGTTTAAAATTTACCCCTTAAAAATGAATAGTTTGCGAATAATTCACAAAATTATTCAAGAATTTTGATATTATGGAACTGGTGTAGCACAGGATGTACGTGTGTTACGACTTCACTTCAGTCACTAGCCCTACCTTCATTGATAATTGCTTTCACTTTTGCCGGATCTGCCTCAATTCCTCTCTCACTACAGCCCATTAGTAGGAGAGAGTTCAGGGAGGTAGTCTGTTTACACTTCAAAGCATGGTTCAAAAACTCGAAAACTTGACTCGACTCAAAAGTTAGTCGGGTTGGGTAATTCGGAAAACTCGAAAAAAAATCGACTCGGTCCAACTCGGAATATATATGCAATAACTTGAAAAACCTGGGTTAAAAGAACTCAAAGTACGCTGGTTTTACTGCCTCAAACCTAAAAATTAGATTTAACAGAACCCATAGTATGTTGTCTATGTAGACCAAACAAAAATTTGATGCAAAAATAGTGTGGCTTTCGAGTTTAGGTTTTAAAAATGATAAAAATACTCTTCAGTGACTCGACCTAGTCTAGCAAGTTGAAAAACTCGGCTCAACTCGACCGAGTAACTCGGCAAATAGTGTCTCATTCAAGTTTTGAGGCGATTCGACTCGAAATTCAGTCGAGTCGGGTAACTCGGCCGAGTTACTCGGGTGACTCGCTGAGTTTTTGAACTATGCTTCTAAGCACTAATAAATGTTTGGTTTCAAATTTTCCAAAAAATGAGTCCTCAAGAATTCATATCACAAAACTTCTTAAGTAGATAATTAATTAATAGTCAGGCAATTTTCCTCCACAGGGCGGTTTGGAATCCTGGAGTGTCGTCAAAGGTTTCCTTCTTTTTGTGGTCGATTGTTTTAGATAAGATTATGACGTTGAACAATTTGAAAAAGAGAGGTTAGAGTCTCCTTAATCGTTGCTATTTGTGTTTGATGGAGGAAGAATCGATTGATCATCTGTTGATGCATTGCTCTTTTGCGAGGAAACTTTGGTGGCACTTTCTTCTTCAACTTGGGGTTGATTGGGTTTTCCCCTCCTCTTTCCAGGGGCTGTTATCCTGTTGGCTTTCGGTTTCATTAGAGAGTCATCTCGGTCTCCTTTGGGTTTTTCTCCCCGGAGTAGTTTCGTGGTCCTTGTGGAAGGAGAGGAATAGGAGGGTATTTGATAATTCTTCTCTTTCTATTGAGAGACTGTGCTCCCGTTCGATGTCGTTGTTGCAGGATTGGATCTCTTCGAAAGTTGATGTGGAGGAGATAGGGTTCGATGAGTTGATTTCTTAGTCTGTGAAGGGGTTTGTTGAGCGGGGTTTGTTTTTGTTGTTGAGTTGGTTGTTTTGGTTTGTTCGTTCTCTTTTCGCGCTTGTTCTTGGTAATTCACCATTTGTGAATCTATTTTTCGTTCTTATTTTTAATGAATTGCTTTTACCGATCAAAAAAAGTCAGGCGCAATTACACAGCTGTAACCATAACATACGCCAAGAAGGTTAAGCAGACAAGTTGTAGTTCTCTTTATATTGTATGGTTTCAAAACTAAGACTGCATTCAATAAAGGGCTCTCAGGTGGAGGTAATCCTGGTGAAGTAGGTGGAGGTGGCATCATCAGATACCATGAAGGTAACTTTATTGCAGGATTCTATTCTTATAAAGGATTTTTGAGTAACTACATTGTCGAGTCGAGCGCTCTTCTCAATGGTCTCAAGATATGTCAGACCCTTGGGTTGTCTCAAGTAAGCATTGAATCTGACTCAAAAATGCTAGTTGATGCTTGGAATGGTACAACTAACCATCATTGGTCAAATTGGTATTGGAAGAAGCAAATTAGCAGATTGATGCGTATTTACTCTTCTATTCGTCACATTTACAGAGAAGCTAACAGTTGTGCTGATTTTTTAGCCAATCTTGGGTGTAATGTTCAAAGTTCTGAAACTCTTTATTCAGCTCTTGATTGCCCTGTTAAGCTTAAATCTCTTATTTTTCTGGATAAATTAGGGTTGGGCTTTGTTAGAGTTGCTACTGATTTACCATCTTTGTAAGGGTATGGTTTATTTCCCCCTTATTTTCTATTTATTAATAAACTAGTAGGGGTCTGCCAAATCCCACACTCCCACTGGGTGTTTCTTTAAAAGAAAGTTAAATTAAAAAAATAAAAGGCTCTCAGAAAATAAACAAGAAAGAGAAGGGACATTAATTATGAGTAGAAACTAAATAGAATTATTTTTGTCCAGTTGATTTTGGAATCAGAATTAGAAAAGGATAATCATGTCATGGTGTTAATCAGAGAATTGAGAACTATTGCTTAATGAACCACATGATGCACATTCATCCTCTTTTTCACAAAGATGACATGCAGCGGACCCATGAAATATAAGAAACAGTCCTTTATGTCATCTATTATGTAGCATTTACTGTGAAATAAACTAGAACGGAACTAAAAAAAAGAATAGCCAATTCAGTAAGAAGCAAATCCTTGCACTCAAAGACTAGACAACCATCATGGAATTGTATTAACACTTAAAAAATGGATTAGAAGCAGCAGACCTTAATTTGCGATGATGACTGCACGCCAGAAAATAGAATAGCTAAGTCAATAAAAACCAAATCCTAGCCACTCAAGACTATACAACCATCATGAATTGTATTAACTATTAGAAAGCAGGGATTAAAAGCAGCAGACCTTGATCTGCAATGGTGACCGCATACCACTGCCTAAAGACCCTGTTCTTGTATTGCCAGACTTTTCCTTCTCTGGTTGAAATTCATGTCCAATATAAGAATCCGATTGATGCCTTGAACATTTATGGACTATATCTTGGCAAGGAATCTCAATCTGAGGACTGCCCGAATCATTTGTCAATATAAGTAATTTACAATTTGAACTTATATTGGGAGTTTCAAGAGGAGGATCTTCTGAATCAACAGGTAGAGGTGAATAAGTAACAACAGCGATTCGTGTAACAGTACCAGGGAATAGTATTAAGCTTTCCATGTATTTGATCTGGAAAATCTTTGTGGTTTCTTCGATCTCACTAATCTTGACAACATTTAACAGATATGGAGCCCCATTTCTTAAAGAGAGAGCAACAACTACTGTTTCACTTCCATCACATGGAACAAGAGCCTCAAGAGATACTGAAACCCGATCTTCATATGCTGCTTTCCCATGCAACTCTACTTCAAGAGGAACTATAACTGTATCAAGCCTATCTTGTGAAGAAATCTGCAACTGCATACAAAAAGCACCAAAAACTTTTCCCTCAATATTAGATGAGAAGTCTATCTCCAAGATTGTTTCAGAACTATGAGGATCAACCTCCCAGCTTCTATGGGGCATTATCCCCACAAATGGCACACCAACTTGACCACTCCTGATATCTAACCACTCATTCACATTTAGCAAAGACCTAAAATCATCAGAACCCTGAAAAGTGTCCGTTCTACAAATAGCTTCTGCCGAGTAGGATGCGTTCTCTGAGCACACCGATATCCATGCAGTTACTTCATCCACATAGATGGTATCATCGAAAGGATTGAACAAAGTCAATTTCTTACTCCACCTTCCATTGGAAGAAACATCCAGCCCTACAAGAGGCTGTATTCCATAAGGGGACTCGATAGCCAAGCCTTTAACATGAACTAAGAAACCCCCAGAGCTTGTCTGCACGACCAGGTGAGCTGAGGACAAGCCCAGCCATCTCGGTAGGAAAACGAAACAAATTGAAGCGACTTCGCCAGGTCCCAGCAACACCTCATCAGATTCACATGGATAGAACTGTGCATCAGTACTGAATGGTTCATAGACATGTAAAATGCTGTCATTGCAAGTATTCACTACTGTCAAGAAAGCCAATGAAGGATAATATAAATACTTTTGTCCCCAATCCAGGAGAGGAGGGCTTATTTCCACATGGGGCGACGAAGACCCATCAAGAAGTCCCGATTTAATGATCTCAGAGTTCGTATTCGAGCTAGAACCCAGACTCTGCTTTTTAACTGAAGGTCCTTTACATGAAGTAAGATCATTCCAAGCAACACAATTGTTTTGACTGGGTGACATGTCATGGGATCCCTTTCCGGATTTCAACGAACAGGAAACACTTCCTCCATTCAATAACTTATACATGCCATAGTTCGATGACCCGCTTGAGTTTCTCTCCTGCATGCTATCTATTACCGATTCTTGATGTGATGTAGAATCATCCTGGCTACCAGGAACTTCTAGAAGAGCTGCTTTAAGTTCATCTTCTTCAGACAAAAAACCTGGCAATGTTGATGGAAAGCAGAAAAACTCAGATCCACTACAGACATTCTCAAGACCCAAGCGGGTTGGTGAGTTCCCCTGAACGTAGTCTGAGCTACTATCGCCAAAAAAGATACTTTGAAGGCCGGCACCATAATTATCTCCATAAGACCCACATGCATCATATTCTAAGGGGTCTTGAATTCCATTCACTTGTGACACTAACTGGTTCTTTGTGCCACACGGCCCACATGTAGCCAGGCAAAGAAGGGTACATGACAGAACCAGAATGAGATGGAATCCTTTGGATGGGTGAAAAAATCTCCTGAACAATATATAATAAGAAGAATGCCATTAGTTGCGAAAGAGTTGTGTATAAGATAAATAAATTTGCAGGGACTCATTCCTCCACCAAAAAGAGGGGGGAAACAAAAAACTAAAATATAGAGGCTACTCAATACGGAATCCTCCTGGAGTGTGAGGACCTGATATAGAAGTGGGATGTGGGCAACTCCATGAGGTCCGATAATGTGAACACAACTATACGGATACATTGAAGGCATATAAAAAAAATTACCAATAGATAAGAAACATAAGCAAAGCATACTCAATAGATATATTAATGAAAAATGAAAAAAATATTTCAAAAGAAAAAAGGTATTGGCAGAGGATAATTGAAGCCTTCTAGCACTGGTTTCCTTTGCTTACTTCCACTAAACTCTATCTGTCTCATATTTCAAGTAAAATTTCTAAAATGCAAGGAAAAGTGCAGGTGCATTTAATTTACACATATCCTGCTTTCCTGAAATGGGGATTCGCTTCTGATATACATCATTAACACATATACTAAGTTTTAACTGACAGCGTATACTAAGCATTAAAGCTCCAAAAGCAATTACTACAAACAACCGCATAATCATATCTCTTGGTGAAACGTTTCCATCAACTTAGAAATCTCCATTAATACCACAAAAAAAAGTAAGTTCAGAAGAAGCAAACAATCAAAAGCAACAAAGAATCAAAACCTAAAAGGAAAACAGATAAAACATCCTCAAAATAGCACATAAAATTAATTTTAAAAAATCAAAATAAGAAAAGGGAAACATATCACCGATCGAAAAGTAAAGCAAAAGAGGCCAACAAGATATGGCAATACGCAGCTAAAATAGACGCCAATCGGAGCTGGAAAGAGAAAAAATATTGCGAAGGAGGAGAACAAAAGGATAGTTGAGCGTTACCGATAGAACATCGATAGCTGTTCTTCAGCTCTGGTCGTTAGGGTTTCATTCTCCATCTCTGCAGACCAAAATCAACCATCTGGTTTTTGGTAGATTAGGGTTTTCTTCGTTTTCGACACAAAACCTGATAAAAATTAGCAAAAATTAAAACACTAGCTCCTGAGAAAACGGAAGGCTGTGGAGAACGACCGAACCGGGAGATACAGATGCTTTTTCTGTGTCCAATACCTTATAAAACATCTCAAATGACCAGATTACCCCCCCAAACATTTCATTATACAAAATAACAAACTCTTACGGCATGGCACGTGATAGAATCGACACCCGCTCAGACCCAGACCTGTGGACCCTAATGAAGCACCCTTTGATCCCTAATTTTTTTGGGATTCCAGTTCCACCAACCAATTGACCTGCTACCGGTTTACCAGGTCATCTGTGGCACTCTCCCCGCTCCTCTCTCACTGTCTCCCATAGCTTCCAACTTTTTCCTCTTTCTCTCCTTCCGGTATTCGGTTAATGGGTATGAATAAAAATAAATCTAAAAATTTTCAAATAGAGCCACCATACTAGTCCAATATTCGACTTAGGATCATCTAAGCCAGAGATGATGACTCTGGCTTTAATGCCACCATGCCACTTGTCTCATAATTGTCCGAACTCACTCCTTGGAATTCATATAGAGCAATCTTTTAATGTCATCATGTCATGCGTCTCATGATTGTCCCCTAACTGCTCTCCCTTAGAATTCAGAAAAGGAGTGATCCTTGCTCTCACAAAGCCACCCATTCAACTGTTATTAGTTGGGGTTAAATTTGTTTTATTTTATTTTTTTAAAA
Organism: Tetracentron sinense; assembly: GCA_015143295.1. Lineage (NCBI taxonomy): Eukaryota > Viridiplantae > Streptophyta > Magnoliopsida > Trochodendrales > Trochodendraceae > Tetracentron > Tetracentron sinense. The sequence goes on from CM026552.1 coordinate 4,252,022, forward strand.
GTCAAAGATAGATGGGGGAATCTTAAGAGTGAGTGAATCTTAACTATAGTTAAATAGAGTTAAAATAGGACACATGACAATAAAAGTAGAGCCGTGAAGCACCTCCTCATGTCACTGTCACTGACCGAGGTGATTATTTTCCATTCAGAAATAACCAGTCCAAAGAAAGAAAATGATTATGGCAAGGCATGATGGTATTACATCTAGAGAGGATGTCTCTGGCTATAGCCAGAGACGTTCCTAAGTGCCATTTTTCGGGCATTTTTACACAGCTAAAATCTAACACGGTTCTTGCTTTCACTAAAAAAAATTAAAGTAGTGATTAGCATACCTGAAAAATGGATTTTAAAATCCAAGACCCAACACAATTGGTAGGTATTTAAGAAGGAAGAAATGGACCAATGATGTCTAACCTTAGATTTTACAATCCATATCCCAGGTACATTAACTATTTCCCAAAAAATTAACACTTGTAAATGTTTTATCCTGGATTGATTTTTGCGTGAGAAGGAGGGTTACCGCATCTCTTCCAAACAAGGTCCACGTCCTACACTATCATAAACGGAATGTGGCAACGTAGGGATAAATTGGTAAGTTAGTGAGGTAGTCCGGTTCCGGTTATCGATGACGGGTTTATTAGGTTCTTATGCGTGTTATATTGTCTCATTATAAGCTTTCAATTCATTTATTAGTTAAACAAAAAAAAATATTCATCTATTAGTTGATTTGTTTACTTATAGTGCGTGGAAGTCCCTATGTGTATTTAATAATGTAATGTTAAAAATACCAGTTTATCCTCCCTTCCAAACTTCTTTAATATCTCTAATGTATTGACTTTGGCCGTAGGGCCACGTGGTTCGATGTACGGAGCTAAGGGCGCATCGCTCTTCCTATTATTGTCAAATAATAAGGGTAGATTGGGAATAGAAATTTCAAAAAGTGAACCCTAAGTTCCAGAGTTGGAAAAAGGAAAATATCTGGTGTAAAAATCACACACGCAATTAAGGTGTTATCACCATCAACTGATTGTGGATAACACTCTGACTTGGCTCAATATCAGAAGGTGAATTGTACCTGATCTTTCCTCAGGAGCAATACTATATTTATAGCAGTAAGAGCTCAGTTGCGCATTCGACGGTGTTGGGACGGGCTAGACAATGTAATATGATGGCTCGGAGGATACGGAATACATTTTCGGGTGCATATTAAAGCGTAACAGGCTAAGGGAAGTCCTGTTTATCCGTCACCGTGAGGTCCCACCTGTGTGAGTTCAAATGCATCAGGATTCACGACTGCTGCAAGAGCGAAAAAAGACACGAATGTGGGCCACATTTGCCGTAACGGAGAATCTATCGTACATACCCGAATTTTAACGTCAACTAACAGACGAAGATTGGCGGCAGTAGCACAATCTGCAGATTCCCCTAATTTGTGATTATGTAATATGTTATTGTCAATCTCAAATCTTTTTCCACTAAGAACCGTCACCAACCCACCAACCCATAGTTTCTGAGTTCGAATCACAGCCAATTACGATTGAATTCAGGGAGAGTTCAATCGCTCCCACATGTTAACAAGTGTCCCCTTTAATCCTATTTACCGTGGTTAAAATTTTCTAACCCTTAATATTTAATAATCTAACCTTAGTTTTCTGAAAAGCATATTAAAAAAATATTAACCTTATGAGTTAAAAATTCATAACCAGAGTTAAAAAAAAAATTTATATTTTTTTAAAAAACTAAGATTAGATTGGAGAATACTAAAGATTATAGAATCTTAACCATGGTCAATAAAGGTTAAAGGGAACACTTATTCACCTATGGGAGCGATTGAACTCTCCCTGAATTCTATCGCGATTGGCTGTGATTAGATCGCATAGTTTCTAAGCGGAGATGAGAGATTTAGGTCTGCCACAAAACCATCGTTCATTTGCTATGCCGGACCCCATAATCATGACAATTGGCATTGTCCATATGACTTGGTGACCGAGAACAAGCCGGCCATTGAAAACCGTACACAACTTCTATTTTGATTTGAGAAATGCTTAATATATAGGCTGTTTTAATGAAATTGTGGATCCTCATTGATCCGTGCCCTACGTTTTTAACACTCATTAACTTTCACTCACCCCTGATATTAAGTGGTCAACTGATTTAAAACTCCAAGCATGAAAAGTAGGACTTAAACAATGCGTGAATCAACTGTCACACCATAATTTATAATTTATAGAGGAGTGCTAGTCTTACTCTCGGTCCAAGTTCTACTTTCACTTTCCACCGATCATATGTCCACTTTATTGTGATTAAAGTACTTTTTACCAAAAACAAAAAATAGACATGTTACTTGTAGAGAATGAGAGTATGAGTTGATTGAGAATAGAGCCAACATTCCTCCAATTTATCTGAGTAAGATATTCCTAATCAATCAAAGTGGTCAGGTACACACTCCATTGCTACATGTAGCATGTGTTCTACCATTCACGCCATATATGCATCATTGTGTGTTTAGAAAATTTTCTTTTTCTTTTTTATCTTATCTTTACTATTATAATGCAAGAGGGATGTGTAAGATGATTTTTCTTAAATTTCCAAACTATTTTTATATAAAAACAAAACACTGATTTAATGTTTTACTTTAATTCTCAAACTACCCATTACCCTTGATTTAATGTTTTATTTTAATTCCCAAACTAACTCTTGCTCGTCTATCTATTTAAAATCACAACCAATCACGATTGAACTCGAGGAGAGTTCAATCGCACCCGTGGGTTAACACGTGTCCCTTTTAACTCTTATTAATTGTGGTTAACTCTTTCCCCTCGCTCTCATGTGCATCGCACGTGTCACTAGCGAGTTCAATCGTACCCACAGGTTAACACGTGTCCTTTTTAACTCTTATTAACTATGGTTAACTCCTTCCCTTCGCTCTCACGTGCATCGCACGTGCCTCCTCTTAGTTCAAAATAACTATCAAAAGATTGGGGGGGGGGGGTTTGGGAGAAAGTTTGTCATTTTTGAGAAATTGCAGGATAATGAACGTATGTTTCTTGCACACCAAACACAAGAAAATACAATAAAGCTCACTTTTCTTTTATTTTCTCGTCAAATGAACACATCCTACAATTGTGTTCGTTTAGAGGATAAGTAGGGAGAAGTGGGGAAATCTGTTCGATTTGCAAGAAATTAAGGGTTTTTCGAGAAAACATATTTTCCCGCAATATTTAAGTTTCTCTTGCTTTTACATATTCATAATTTCATTTAAAAAATAGAATAGTAAAAGAAAGTGAAAGGAAGTAAAAAAAAAAAAATGTCAGAAATTTCAATTCTGCAAATTCACCAAAAATATTCTTCAAAGTAATAAGGGGCAATTTTGGGAAAACTAAAGTTTTCTCGTATTACTTTTCTTTCAAACCAAACATATAAGAGAAACCCTACATTTCCTTTATTTTCTTTGTTTTTTACTTTATTTTCTCTCACCCATTTACTCTTCAAATGAACACACGCCCTATGGTATGTTTGGTTGCTGATAAATTAAGTGAAAACACGGAAAATAAAAGAAAATTTTAAATATCTAATACAATTCTTAATTGTATTTTGTTCAATTTTCTTTTATTTTCTATATTTTCACTTGATTTCTCGACAACCAAGCATAGGATAAGGTTTTGTTTGGTTGATAAGAAAGTGACAAAAAATAAAAGAAAAATTAGTTTTCTCACACATGCGCTCATTTGGCGACAAAGTGAGGGAAGTAAAAGAAAAGTGAGGTTTCTTGCACTTTCTTGTGTTTAGTGTGCAAGTAACAAACATTCATTTTTTTGCACTTTCTCAACAGTGACAATCTTTCTCCCAAAAACCACCTTCATGTTTTGATGGTTAGTTTGAGATAAAATTTAAGTTTCTTTCTTTGTTTCTTTTCATTTCTTTTCTTTCACCGTTTTCGCGCACAAACGAACACACCCAAAAAATTAATGTTGTATAAGTATTTCATAAAAGATGAGACGTGTCCCATTTATGTAGGTAGAAGAGTGCTAAGCATACTCCTATTTTCTTACTCCTATAATTTTTAGACAACAAAATATAAATAAATACATGAATTAGTCTAGGGGTACTCCCAAAGTGTACTCCCATATATACTCCCAAATCCTCACAATTGATCTCAATTATTAAACGGTTATGATTAGAGTTGAGGTGACATTAGAAAAGACAAAATAAGTCAACTCAAATCTTGGCCCTTAGTGGTTAGTTTTAAACGGTTAGGATTAAGGAGTATATTTGAGAGTATAATTGCGAGTATCCATAGACCAACTCTAAATACATATCCAAAATGCATACATTCAAATTCTCACGTTTTCTTTTTTTCTTTTAAAATTAGTGGAAACCATACATTTAAGAAATTAAATTATTTTCTTACCTTTATTGGAAGGGTAGCAAATAGCCTCTTGGGTGAGTGGTAGGGGTTTGGCCTTCAATGGAGGGAGGTCGGGGATCTAATCCCCCCAAGGGTTATGAGTTGCAAGAGCTCCAATGCCCAAGCTAACTTCAGATGTACTAACGTAGCTAAATGACGTCTCACAAAATAAAAAATAAAAAGCAAATATAAGAAGGGTTGGGTGGGCACGAGTTGTCTCGATCTCAACTCGGTTGACTTAGCAAATAAGTTTGAACACCATTTTAAATCCCGTCTAGTAAACAAATCGAGCTTGAAAACCTTGTACTCGACTAGTTAAAAGCTCAGCTCATTTATATATATATATTAAAAAATATAAAATTATAATAATAATATATGTATATATAAAGTTTAAATATAAACATAAATGAAAATATACAGCCTAAATACTTCAATTAAATATTATTTTTCAAAATTAATCATATATTATAAGGATTTTTTAAAAAAAAAGATTTTTTTGATAGTCGATATCATTTACCTACATCAGTAGAGTCGGCCAGTCAAAAGTTAGTTTAGGCAGTGGAGCTCTTGCTTCTCATACCCGGGGGGGGATTAGATCTCTTGACCTTCCCTTGGAAGACCACACTCCTACCACTCATGCAAGAGGCAGGGGGTAATCATATTTAATTGAGCTCGTTTAAAGCTTGAGCTCCAGTCAAACTCAATTTGATTCATTTATAAACAAGTTGAGCCAATTGCTTCATCACCTTAAAAAAAAAAATTTGAATGCTCCATAAAAGCTCGGCTTGACACAATACTAGGGCTGTAAACAGAGCGGATTCGGAGCGGATATTGGTATATCCGAATTTGTATCCGATTATATATATGGTGGATAATGAAATATGATATCCGTATCGGACTCCGATTGAAATATCCGGATTCAGATAGTATCCGAATTATCCGATTAATTTGAAAAGAAATTAAAAAATATAAATTAATACTTAAAAATTATAAAAATATATAATTTTTTAAAATATATTTTAAAGGTTTTATTAATTTTATAAATTCAAAATATATTATTTATATATATTATATAATCGGATGGATATTTATCGGATCGGATATAACAATATCCGTATCTGATTATAAACGGATAGTATTTTAATATCCGAATCCGCTCAGTCGGATATCTATCCGGATAATTATCCGATTAAACGGATTTGGATACAAATCAGATATGGATAATATCCGCATCCGTTTACAACCCTACACAATACCCACCCCTAATCACAAGTCTCACTATCACAAGAGAGTTTAGAAATTTGCATATCGGCAAGCATATCTCTAAAACTAAGAAAATAATCATCTCATCAACTTAAGGAGGTGATTTATCATCTCATCCCCCTTTTTTTGGCTACATGTCTCATGTTTTTACTTACTTTAACTATGATTAAGACTACTAACCCTTAAGGCTGAAGCATTTAACTCTACGTTTCTAGAAGAAAAAATAAATAACCATAGAAATTAAAACTTGTTAATCATAGAAATTCAAAGGGACTTTGTGAGGCTAGAAGGAATAGTCTCCTCCTCCCTCCTCGCGAGGAGGAGAATATTGCTCCTAGAACAAATTACTTTGTCTAAGAGATCAAAAGAGGAGAGAAACTGTTTTTTATATTGTGAGATTCCTATATATTGGAATGTTTGGGTCGGATGGCAAAACTGCGTATACGGTTCTGCCTCTACTAAGGGATTTGTGCTCAGCCATTGGACAACTTTCGTTAGAGTGGGTCCTAACTAAGGGTTTGTCTCTAGCTTGCCGTGGGTAATCGGTAGTCATCTCTGTCTGGGCAGTAATGGAACAGCTTTTTCATCATCGATTTTTTTTTACACTAGATCATCTCTGGCAGAAGCCAGAGAGAATGTATCAAACTTTTCTACACAACTAACACGTGTCCTTTTAACTTCAGAATCTTTAACTCCTATGGTTATACTTCTAACCCTGGTTTTTATCGGATTGTCACTGGTTATAACTGATTGGAACGAGTCTAGTTATATAGAGAAGGACACTTGTGGTAAATACAGTAAGACTTGCAGGCTTTTATTATTACTATATCATTTCTTAAAAACAAGTAGAGTTAGCATTAATCTCAGGGGATTATGCTGAAAACCTAAAGTTAAGGGGCTGATGTCGCTTCTATGCTACATCCTGACACTGTAGAAAATCCCCTTTTTTTTTCTTTTTTTTTGAGATTCACTGTAGCCGGAGCTCCGGTTCACAATCAATGGGAGCAACCCAAATTTTGCCTTAGGAAGTAGTAATTTGGTAATTATAAACTCAAAAGAATGGTATTTATTAACGGATCATTTTTTTCATAAATACCCCTTCTCAAGGCAAATCCAAAGCTCTTGTTAATAGTTAGTCTCTTTTTTCTAATAGAAATGTTTAACTTAGGGTTGCATTTGACTATGTAGTCAAATGTGTCATCCTCATTGGTCCATGCCCCCCTTTTTTAACACCCATTATCATTGATTAAAATTCACTAACTCTTAGAGTTAAGCAATTTAACCTTACTTTTTAAAAAGAAAAAAAATATTAACCAAATTTTTTTAAAGTTTAACTATAATTAAAGGGGTATTAAAAGGGACACGTGGACACGGCTTTTTACTATATAGTCGAATGCATGGTGGGCTAATCACTACCCTTTTTTTTGTATTGCTTTTGTACATTCTCAATAATCTCTAATGTGTAGCAGGTAGTAGGGTTGTCAATGGATTAGATCTAGATCCAATTAGCCAGATCTTGGACCCTATTAATGATCCACCGAATCATATACGGATCACAAAGGTAGAATCCAGTTATAATCAGATCGAATCCGGATAAGGGTGATTCGATTGAAATCTGATCCAATTATTATAACTTTGTATTATTATTTGAGATATATTACATAGATTTTTTAATGCATAAAGTATTACTTTTTTAAAAATTAACATTAATTGGAGTTAAATAAGGTTTTATTAGATTTTTATATTATTAAAATAGAAGTTTTTTTTTAAAAAAATTAACATTAATCGGATTAGATTCAGATCTTAAAAATGTAATCAGATTCAAACTCAGATTGGGTAGTTCAGAATCTGACGAATATCAAATCAGATTCGGATCAATCAAATTTGTAATTAGATCGAATTCAAATATAGGCAAATTTGGTCCAAATCCAATTTGTTTAGAGTCCTAGCAAAGTCAATAGGAATGCTAATGCTTAGCAATGAGTTTATTGTGCAACGCCATCTATGCAACCATAAAGAACCATTAATGTACTTAATTTGTACAAGGCCTCCGAACATTATAAACTGATGATCTTTCATTTATCCTATCAATTCTTGTTTTCTAGGACACCAAAGTGAATAGTTTGCAAATATGTTTAACCCACGACTTCACAAGACCTAAGTAACCAGAGCATAGAGGGGGAGCACAAGAGCGTCATTTTAATTTAGGACAAGGTCGAGAGCACCTCCGGAGCACCAATATATATATGTAATAATAATTTGATTGAACCCAATCAATTAATAAAAAACGTAGAATGAATTTCACTTTTAAAAAATTATATTAAAATAATATATGTAAAAAGTTATAAATTTTACAAAAGAGAAAGAGAATTCTTTTATTTATTTTTAATATATTAATAAAGAAAGAGAAATATAGGATCACTTATAATTACCAACAACCCACACAATTAAACAGTCAAATCACCAAATAATACGTTTCATATATCTTCACTTTTTTTTCTTCTTATGTTTTCATTCTTGCGGTAATATGTATATAGAAAGGTAATAGCTCCACAATTGTAATTACCAACGACTCACACAATCATAAGAGTAAGACCAAAAACTACTCATCTTTACTTAATTTATTTTCTTATATTTCTTTTTTATGGTAATATGTAAAAAGGTAAAAGAGTAAATGAAAAATAAATAAAAAGGACAAGGAAAATTGAAAAGACAAGTCGGAACATATTCTATCATGATCACACATGATTATTAATAAAAAAACCAAGGCAGAAAAAAGAAGGAAAAGACTAAAGACTAGTAGTCCTTAATTTCCTTTATCCGTCAACAGCCATTAATGTCATTCCTTATGCGTCAACCGCCATTACCGAATGCAAAATCACACTCACTGAATAAAAAATTGTGATGCTATAACGAATCCACTCTCAAACCATGAGAGCGGGAGCGGATATGTAAATGGATGATGTGGGTTACTAAGTGTAGGACAAGAAATAAAGAATGCAAGCCCTACTCTCCCCCTATCGCACTCTCCCCTTCTTGATGGACAAAGATTGTGTCATGTCTTTGTTGGGGCCACGGATCACTACATTGCCTTTATTGTATATGTTATAGAGGAGAGTACAATATAGACGTGGATTGGCTAGCAAAATCCTAAAAAATAAAATAACTAGTAATTTCCGAAAAAAAAATGTGGAGGTTAGAAAGCCACTTGCCCCTCGAGTTCATTATCCAAGTTCATTTGTCCTATATAGTCTCCTAGATCACGACAAAGCCAAAATTAGCATTATCCTAGATCACGAAACAATCTATAAGAAGTCACTATTGTATTGATTCATAAAAAAGCAAAATATAAGCAGCTCAGCTGCAATAGAAAATTCCCCGTGTGATGAAAAATTACAATTACCCGCCTCGTTACGAAGCTATTGGCTCGAATTCTAAAGTGATTTGGAATTGTCTTGTTTTATAGGGGTGCTAGTGGTCCCTCGTCTTTGCTAACGAGAAGTCATTTCCACGCAGCTGGAACTGCATGGAAATGACTTACGACCACGCAGTTGTAATCAAGTCATTTCCAAACTTAATTTGAGGCCGCGTGTGGGATCGCCCGCCAATTTTGTAAGTCACATATGGAGTCATATAGGTTTGATTCGAGCCAGGGTAAGCATGGCAAGAGGCATTACTCATGCTGATTAGTCATATAGCAACTTTAGTAATTTGGATAAAGATGGAATCTTGCCGAACTGGTGCGACCACTACTCCTTTAGTATCGATGTTACAAAAGCATCCACCCGAAGGGTTTCTTCACTAGCTCCCAAATTCCTGTTAACCTTTTTCGTAACTTTCACATGTGATCGATTCGACATTGTTATTGACCGATCCGTAATTAGATACCCAAAAAGGATGGATGGAGCATCCTGGATGAACCAGATAATGGGTTCCACCCTCGAAGACAAACCTTCAAATCTTTCATTGCTTTCAAAATCTCGAGCCCCTAGGGATATCAGGACTCAGGACCAACGAAAAGACTTGAGATTCTCTCATGGGGTTATAACAGGTAGACATAACATCTTGTTAGCCTTTAGGTTTCAACCTAAGGTAACATCATTAATTTTAATTATAACACGATAATGTAATGTCATTTGTGTTACTAATGTCTCTATTGAGTTTAAATGTAATTCAGTTTATGAATAGTATTAACAAAATCATTTAATGGAAAAACATGAAAATGATACCATACATGAAGGAAATTCAATATCAAGTCAAATAAGCTATTGAAGCAAATTAAAGATTATACAAAGCCAAGTCATGAAAATGATACCATCCATGAATGGAATTCAACATCAAGTAAAACAAACTATTGAAGCAAATTAAAGATCATATCAAGCCAAGTCATGAAGATTGAAGAAGTTATCTTGGTTAAAGAAGCTTAAAGATGAAATCTAAGAAGATAACCCAAGATCGAGATAGAAGACTCTCTAGAAGGTTTAAATGTTTTATATTTTAGTGAGAGTGTTTTAGGACTCATGTTAAAAGTCCTCAAAGGTTGGTTGATTGAAAGTTCAAAGTTTAGATTGATCTTAGGAGCCTAAGACCAAAATTTAATATATTTCTAAGACCCTAGGATATCATAAAAAATGACCAAAATCGTAATAAAGATGAACCGAAAGACTAAGAAATTCATTCCTATCATTTAGGTCTGATTAAGATAAGATTATAAAGAAAATCTATTAATCACATCGACGAATTCTCTGAGGCGCTTTGAAATCTCGTCGATGAAATCAGCTGTAAAACTACTGTTTTCTATTTTGGCTCCATCTTGTCGACAAATTCTCAGAGTTATCCCAATCTCGTCGACGAATTCTCAGAGTCACTACAATCTCGTCAACGAAATCATGCGGAACCTAGAAAAATCCTGTAACAACTATTTTTCAATGGTTATATCTTTCTCAATGCATCTTTAATAGCTATAATTTTACAAGTGCTATAAAATAGAATGATTTATGAATTAAACTGAAATGATTTACAATTCCAATCATTTACTCCAAAGTTTAAATTCCAAATCTATTGAGTTATATCTAAGAATCCCCAAGTCTATTTTAAAAAACTATTCAACTCCAATATTTGAGAGATTTTCAGTGAACTTTAGAGAGATCATTCAGCTCATGTAAGAGTATTTTCTGGTTGTAAACACTTCTCAACAAGAGTATTGAAATCAAGAATCGTGGATTCTTGTCTTTGAAGCGGGGAGCTTTGTGAAGTTAAGAAATAATTGTTTTCTTGCAAATAGGCTTGATCTTCATCTGTAAGAAGATTGTAAAGGTTTGATCTTCACCTATAAGGGGATTGCAAATGTTTGATCTTCACCGGGAAGAAGATTGACGATTGAGTAAAATCGTAATAAATCCTCTAACGGGTATAACTTGAAGCAGGGACGTAGGCGAGATTGTTGAAACTCGTGAACAATATCTTTGTGTTTACATTCTCTCTCCATACTCTTCACTTTATTGTTTTATATTGTTTTTATAGAATTGCATAATTCATTTCCCTTTTAATTAGTATAATTGAAATTCTGCTTAAGAGATTAGGAAGAAATTTTAAATTGTCATATATAGACCTTATTCCCCTCCCCCCGGGTCGAATCATTGGACAATGGAAAATGGACCTATGCTATGTTATCTCACTCTTATCTATTATCTATTACTATACATAATGAGAATTCTCTACTTAAAAACGTAGGCTGACTTTTTCTATATTCCCAAATTGCCCTTAACATAATCATATATATGAAAAAAAATATTTTGCTTAATTCTCATACTACCCCTAACTCATTTTATCTAATTTTCATATTACATCTTAATTAAAATTCTCTACCGTTATAATCAGACTCCTTGGAGTCCGGTTATGCCCATGTGTCCCTTTTAACACACCTTAACTATGGTTAAAATTCACTCACTCTTAGGGTTCACCCACCTATCCTTGGTTTCTATAAAAATAGTAGACTTAAAATTCTCTACGGCTATAACTAGACTCGTTGGAGTTCAATTACGCCACTGAGGTCGTCATGTGTCACATTTAACACTTCTTAGCCATGGTTAAGATTCGCCCACCCCTAAGGTTCACCCACATATCCTTGGTTTTTAGAAAAAAATATGAAAAGAAAATTTAACCTTAGGAGTTAGTGAATTTTAACTGGGGTTTAAAAAAATTAATATTTTTTTTTCTAAAAACCAAGAATAGGTGGGTGAACTCTAGGAGTATGTGAATTTTAACCACAATACACTTCTTAATTGTGGTTAAGATTCACCCACCCCTAGGGGTTATCCACTTATCCTTGAATTTTAGAAAAAACATGTAAAAAAATTAACCATAGGAGTTAGTGAATTTTAACCAAGGTTTAAAACAATTAATGTTTTTTTCTAAAAACTAAGAATAAGTGGGTGAACTCTAGGGGCCGGTAAGATGAATCTTAACCACAGTTAAAGGGTATCAAAAGAGACACATGGCAACCTTGGTTAAGATTCATCTACCCCTAGAGTTCACCCATATATCCTTAGTTTTTAGAAAAAAAATATACTTTTTTTCCAACCCCCTAAAATTCACCAACTCTTAGGGTTAAATTTTTTTTTTCATATATTTTTTTTTAATTCTAAAAACCAAGAATAGGTGGGTTAGCTCTCGAGGTGGGTGAATCTTAACCATATATAGTTAGGGGGTGTCAGAAGAGACACATGACTATCTCAAGGGCGTAACCGGACTCCAACTGTGGTTAAGATTCACCCATCCCTAAGTTTCACCCAATTATCCTTGGTTGTTAGAAAAAAATATTAATCTTTTTTAAACCCTAATTAAAATTCAAAAACTCCTAGAGTTAATTTTTTTTCATTTTTTTTTCTAAAAACAAAATGATAAATTGGTGAACTTTAGGGTTGGGTGAATCTTAACCACAGTTAAGGAGTGTTAAAAGGGACACATGACGACCTCAGTGGCGTAATCAGACTCTTCGCTCTCTTGGCAAAACGCTTTGAAAGAAGAACGTCTCACCAAGGCCCCGCACGCCCCATTCTTTGCTATACCTAAAATATGCCCCTAAAGGTTTTTAATTCACAAAATGTCTTTATGTCATATTTCTATAACCAACGTGTCCCTCACAATTTTTTTAATCTAAAATGTCCCTCAAGTTTTTATATCTGAAATATTTCTTATTTATTTTCAAAAGACCCTCAATAGGGTCCTCTAATTTCCAGTCTCTCTCACGTGCATCACACAAGCAGCCCACTAGTAACCTTATAACTTTTTTTTTTTGAAGAGGTAATATAAACACACACACATCAGACCTAAGTTAACCTTATAATATGGGAGAATCTCAGTCTCGGTTTCAAATGAAATGACCAAAACACCCATTTCTTAAAACAAAAACAAATAAAAAAGGTTATAATGGTATAACCATAAAAGTAACAATATATAAACAGAAATGGGCTGAAAAAGGAAAGTAATATGTAAAGAGGAGAAATGGGCTGAAAAGGGAAACTATAATATGTAAAGTGTAAACACAAATCTTTCATTGCGAATCAATCCATGTGTGCTAAGAGCAACTCTCTGATGGGGTTTTAGACCCGTTCTCGAAGAACTCGAGATGATCTAAGTCCAGTTTGTATAAAGCACTCCCTCAAGTGGAGGTGTTGATGTTGGGCATGGGAAGAAAGAAGAAGAAAGAAAGAAGAAGAAATGGAACAGTAAGGGGGCATTTGGCAACTCTTATCTTTACTATTATAATGGGAGAGGCCGGCGTAGCCTGAATTTTCTGAAATTCCTAAACTACTCTTATATAAAACAAAACCTTAATTTAATGTTTTACTTTAATTCCCAAACTACCCTCATCTATCTATTTAAATAATATAATCACATTCAATCGCGATTGAACTCGGGGAGAGTTCAATCGCACCCACGAGTTAACACGTGTCCCTTTTAACTCCTATTAACTGTGGTTAACTCCTTCCCCTCGCTCTCATGTGCATCGCACGTGCAACCGCTAGTATGATATAATAAGAGTTATTTGATTAGGTATAGAAATGAAGAGTTGTTTATCTTAGGTCTTGTTTTACAATTGTTTTCTTTATAAGGAAAATCAACTTTATTTAAAAGAAAAAAAATACTAACTTCTTGTTTTACAATTGTCTCTTTAAGAAAATCAATTTTTTAAAAAACAGAAAATGTACTAATTTTTATATTTTGTTTGGTAAAACTTATGAATAAGTATTTATTATATTTGAGAGGCATTGCAATGGTGGGGATAAAATAGGTAATTAGAAAAAGTATTAGGGACATAAAAGACATTTGCAAAAAATATTAAGGAGATATAAGTTTGTGTTGTTTTAAGTGAATCAAATGCCCATGTGTACAAATAAATCTATACCTACTACTTTAGCAAAATATGCTCTGAAAGAAAAAATAAGAAAAAACCTTTTATGCTAAAATATTAAGACATTGGATTAAACATTTACCGAAACAACTTTTTTTAAAAATAAATTCTTGTTTTTGGAAAAGGGGCAAATAAGCTCTAATTGTTAGTCACCAAATGCCCCCTAAGTAATGGGTGTTAATGCCTGTAGCCTTTCCTGTGACCTTGAGTGTTAAAGACTGGGATCGATCTCTTTAGGGTGCAAATCCTCTCCAGTTATAACCGGATGTGGCACATCCGGTTATAACCCCTAGAGGTCGCCACGTGTCTCCTTTGACACCCCTTAACCGTGGGTAAGGTTCACCCACCCCTAGGGTTCACCCAGCTATTTTTGGTTTTTTTTTTAAATATTAATTCTATTTTTAAAATTAAAAAATTGTTTTTAATATTAAAAAAACTTTAAAAACATATTTTTAATTTTAAAAATAGAATTAATATTTAAAAAAAAAAACCAAAAATAGGTGGGTGAACCCTAGGGGTGGGTGAACCTTACCCACGGTTAAGAGGTGTCAAAGGAGACATGTGGCGACCTCTAGGGGTTATAACCGGATGTGCCACATCCGGTTATAACTGGAGAGGATTTGCCACCATCTCTTTAACAACCATTTACAACAGTTAAATCCGTACACTATGTACAAGAAAGCCTGGCCTTTTTATACTAAGGCCACAAGGAAGGGCATAGCAGCATATATAGGGAATAAGTAACACAGACGATTTGATTCCCTAAGTAATGGACTTTTCTCCATAAAGGGTAGCTTTATATCTTTTTTGGTAAACTCAATAACAACACAAAGGTGATTACTGAAGGCAAGACAAGGAAACACGTGTAATTTTGACACTAAAGAATTGAAAGTATTGGACTAAATTTTGCCGGATTGCCTCTAAACATGGTGCGAGCCACATATATCTTGTGTTGTGGTGTGATTAATTTTCCTTGCATATCTCATCGTTATGGAATTTTAATCTTTCGTAGGGCTAAACAAAATAACAGCGCACTTTGCCATGGCATGCATGGTAACTCAAAGCGAAGATGGATGTTACCATGCATCAAGTTTCAGTCTCCCTGAACCAATCTAAACCAAGCCATGATTATAAGAAAGAAGCACAACTATTAATAACGTTGAATGAACATGAACAATAAAATTAAATGTCATTTTAAAATCTATAGGTGGACCACTTTCAAGTCTTCTGATGAACTACCTACAAGAAGATCTTGTAATTTTTCGAAATTATTCAGCTTTCCATTCGAATTATACTTCCGTCTTCATCTTATTTGCTCAATCTCCAACTTGGATTTTAATCTGATCTAATTTGGAGGTAGTATATAGCTTCTCTTACAAGAAGTGAAGGGCTAGAGGGAGAGAGTAAAACTAATGCATACCAAGGGCATGTTTGAAGAGGAACAGGCCAGGGAGCGTAGATCTCATAGATAAAAATGTCGCTGAGAATCATATGCTTGGTCGATCTACTCTTCGCATTCTCCCCACACAGTTACTGTTGAAGAAAAACTGCAATTCAAGCTAATATATTCCCCTCACAGTCTAGGGCTGTCAATCTAGCCCTTTGATGAAGAGCAGCCCGGTTTTTTCCTTGATAAGGCCCAGGGCGGAGCTGGGCCTACTTTTGAAAGGTCCTCTTACCTGAGGTTGGGCTTGGTAAGCACTTAGCCCGGTCTAGTCCTATATATATATATATAATATAATTACTTAAGAGACCAAGTCTTACCGTGTGTGTGTAAATAGTATCTTTCTAGAACCTTTCTAATATAGTATCTTGTAATTTTTTTTTATAAAAAAAATCTAATTGAGGCTAAGATTTATTGTGTGTACGTGTAACAGACTATAATTGAGGGATGTACGAATACTAACAATTTAACAGTATTAAAACTTCGTCGTGTTGCTTTTTGATTTGCATTGTTGGTCCCATAATATATAAGGAGGAGAGTTGTATTTTAGGTTGCAATCAATATAGAAAAAATTGTTAAAACATGATATAATTTGTTTTTGTTCTTTTGACTCTGGCCCGACCCTTGCCCTTAAGGGTAAGCTTGTACCTAGCCAATTTAGGCCCTCTATGGGCTAGGGTCTCACCCCAATGAATGAGGGTCAAGCTCGATAAGACCTATGCTTTGGCTCAACCATTTGACAGCCCTGCTTTACACCCATTTCAAGTCGATCATTGCATTACCTATCTAGAATATCATAACTCCTTTATGTTGTGGGGGCACCTGCCCCGTGCTATGCACTTGTAAGAAAAATTATACTATTTTTTAAAATTTCAGGGGGCCACGTGACACCCCTTCCCCCTGCTTCGCCTCTGTGTATTTGTTGGGCCAGTTTTGGGTTTTGGAATTGGTGGAGAAGAGGTCATTACTCATCAGTGAATCTACCATTGCCTTAGCTCTGCTCAACTTCTCAAGGGATTGTGTTTATGTATAGTTTTCAGTCGAGTAGTGATAGGCGTAGCCATGAATCCCGTGAGTATTTAAGAGAAGGGGGGCTGGACCAATAAAGTCCAACCTTAGGTTTCTAAATGGGTTTTATGGGTACGTTAACTATTTCCCTTTTCAGTAATATTGAGTCTTTTCAAATAGAATTGAGAGACTTTAGCGGTATCAAATTGGTTTGAAACGAGAGCTGAATGTGGTTAAATGCTTAAGTTGATATTGAAGTCTGGTGTGTTGCTAATAATTCACAAAAAAAAAAAAAAAAATTGGGTCAGAACCAAAAAAATTTAAAAGTAAAATAAATGCATAATATATACTTATAAAATCAAATTACAGTATCTCTACTATTATAATGAGATGAGGGGTAGGTGTCATCTACTACTATAATATAAAGAAATAAGATTTTTCTCTTTGCTCTCCAAACTTCAATCTCTCAAATCTCATAAGTTCTATTTTAGAGATGACATGTAGTTTTTTTCTTTAATCTCCACGGTTCAAATTTGGTACCCACTATTAGAGCCCTCTTTATCTCCACTATTGTAGAGTTCTCTCTTATCTCCAACTCTTGGGTGTATTAATTTAAGTTTCATACTAAGAAACTTATGATTTTCCTATAAATGTTATTAAAATAATAAAAAATTATTATTATAAAATTAATTAATTAATACAAATAATAATGTATATAAAATAATAAAAAACTTATATTATTAAAAATAAAATTTATGAAATATTCTTAAAATATATTTACTTAATATTTAAATAAATAAATAATATTATTTGATTTTAGATATTCCTAATTATTATCGTGCATCGCATGGGGTCTCTACTAGTTTTTTTTATAAACATGGATACCTAAGCCTTAAAGATCGAGACTAGTCCCACGTGCTGCATAGAGAATACCGCCACCCCATACAACCGATATTGAGGGGTAGGTGTCATTGATTGACTTTTATTTACTATGATTAAAATACCAAATATTATATTATCTTATTACTATCTAATAAAAAGATATTTAAGGGTGATAAAATCATTTCAAATCTATTAACATCAATTCCCACAAATAGGGTTGATTCCCTCAACTATATACTATTTTTTTTTTCTCCACTCTTTGTGTTTTCAATCGCCGCACTACTTACATTTCTAACACGTTTTTTCTCTCTCACATTTCCCATCAGCTAATATACGTGCATCAGTGGGTCTCATTAGGGTCTCTCTTTCTAGACTCTCTCCCCCTCACCTCTCTCACGTGCATCACACGTGTGAAGTCCCATTAGTTGAAAATAATAATAAATATGGAGTCCATTGGGAGGTAGAACAATCCCCCATAGGTTAATGACAATTTGGTTAGAACTCTTTATTATATTCCTAGGATTTAACTGAGAGTTGAGATACGCATGCAGAGCCGGCATAGCTCTCCCCTGTAGAAAGGTAATCCTAGTCTTGTATTCGGGAATCCACCCCAACCAGTTAAACAAGAAGGTATACAAATCTTAACAGTTCTCTTATCTTCACTTAAGTTATCCAATGTTTTCAGGACCAACCGTCGAACCAGTTGGATGCTGGTTCCTGGTTTGACTGGTTCAACCGTGTCCTTTTATTAGTATTATTATTTTCTTTTTCCTGATCGATTATGTCGGTTCTTGCTGGTTTTTACCACCGGTTCAACCGGCGTCCGGTCTAATTTTCAAAACATTGTTATAGTCAGATGTTGCAATAAGAAAATACCACACTGCCAAAGATTCGAGGAAGAAAATATTATCGTTGTGTCATGAAAAAGAAAAAAAAATTGTAGTATATGTAACTTGTTCTCTTTTAGTTATCTAGCTATGTCGCATAAAAAATAAAAGAACTCACAGTTGCTCCACGTGTGTGTGTATATATATGGTAAGGGAGGGTGTCCCAAAGCCTTCGAGTCAAGGACTAGTCCCTATGAAAATTTGGTAAGTGATCGATCGGCCACTAAGTGGCTGATCGATTGGTGGTGTGATGATTTTCAGAAAAAGTCCGTGTTTTGTTTTTGGAAAACCCTATTTCGAGTGAGTGGCTTTCTAATTGTCTAGGTCTCTTGTTTAGGCCTATAAATATGTAGTTATGGGTCTAGGGTTTAATATGGGATGCTTATGCATTGAGAAAGAGATAATAAAAATGGTTAAAGCATACTAGGGCTTGAGAAAGGTTTAAGGGAGGATAGATAGAGATTCTCCTTTGGGTTTTTATTGAAAAGGTGAGTTGAGTGCTTTTGTACTGGTTCTTCACGGTTTCTTTGAATAAAAGAGTAACCGGATCTTGATCCGTGGACGTAAGTAGGTTATTGCCGAACCACGTATATCTCTTATATTGTCTTTTGGTGTGTGCTAGTTTATTCTTTTCCGTTGGTATTTTATTGTTATTTCCCCAACAGTCCCTTCAGGTATATGCAACCGACCCACTCGGGAAATACCACATGGCACGGTTCTTATTACTATTACTTCACTCAAGAGTTGCGGCGCTCCTTTGCTCGATATCGAAATGAAGAGCAACCAGGTCCTCTAGATGATGAAGATAATGACAATGATAGCGATTACATGTAGTTGATAATATAGAAAATAAGAATAGTTCATGATGACAATAAGGAACGCTGGACTTAGGCACCGATGACAATGATGGTAATGATGGCGATAATTGTGATCATACAATGATAGCAACAATAGAACTTTGCTACTGAGACCCCCCTTAGGGTCGGGAACAATAGGACTTTGCTATTGAGACCCCTTAGGGCCGAGTCCTTTAAGAGGTACGCGCTCGGCGTTAAGCAATGACCACGAACTTAATCATGATGAACAAGACAGCCACAATTGATAAAGCTAATTAATAAAACCATAGATAATGATAGAAATGGAAATATTTGGATTAGATAATTCTTATGATCTCTTTGGTTCCATGGGATTTTGTTTTATGTCACCTGTCTTTTTTTTTTTTTTTTTTTCTTGTAAGCTCCATTTTCTCTATCAAATAAACAGGTAGTCCGGGTCCGCCGGCCAATCCCCTACCCAGGCGGCATTGCTAAAAAGAAAAGAAAAATACAATTGGAGTACTGTTTTATTCCATGCATACGCCAAATTTTAGTATCGTTGCAGGTCGATCCATGCATGGGAGTATTAATTTGTTAGTTTTCTGTTTATGATTGTTGGATATGCTCCTTTGTATATATAAGCTTCTGAACCATTCAAATATTCTACTCCTTTGCGCATCTCTTTAGTAGTTAAGATTGATTTTATCAGAGCTAACAAACAGCTAATACAAATGGGAAATATTGGACATGGATGTAATAAAAAGTGGCCGGCCGCTTGGGGCCGGATTTCTCGAAATGTTACCTGTCTGTGGCTGTTATATATATGGTTTCAAGAGGTGTTGTGGTCCAAAAATCCAAACCAACTACCTTAAAATTATCGTCCCCCCTAACTCCTGATCATCTATATATGCTTATTAATTTAGAAGCCCTTGGGCACACCATGCTATTCTGCCAATCATCGATCAATTAGATCAGGATGAAGGTTTCATTAATCTTCTCATGGCTAATCCTCTCTTGCTGCCTCATGGCCTTCAATGATGCCAACCAGATTGGCAGCCTTGACAGGTTGATCAAGTCAAGGACGTCAGAAAAACCTCCGCTTGACGAGTCTTGGGGAAAATTAGATGCCATTGATCAGGAGTATTCTCCTGTTTATATTGAACCACAAGATGGGTTGATGGAAGATGACAAGATCGACGTGTTGCCGGGGCAACCTCAAGGAGTGGATTTTGATCAGTATGCAGGATATATCACTGTGGACCCAACGGCTGGAAGAGCACTCTTCTATTATTTTGTGGAGTCTCCTCAAAATTCTTCAACAAATCCTTTGGTCTTATGGCTCAATGGAGGTAAAGAAATGTTTTATTGTCAGTCATGATTTAAGACTAAGTGTTTGTGCTTAAGAACATATATATCAGTAACATTGCCATTGCACAATGACCAATGATGCTATCATTAACCGAAAATCTGAAACAAAAATAACAAAGATTCACACACAGATTACATGGTTCAGTGAGGTGTTATGTTAACAATCGCGAAGAGATCTTTTCACTAATTTCTTGTAAAAAAGTGGTTACAATTCTCTCAGCTCTCCTTTCTCTCATTTTTTGCGTAATTAAGAAAATCAAATCGTAATGCATTATATATCGTGTACAATTACATAAAATTATGTCATTGCCATTGTGTAACCCTCTAAAACATTTATTTCGACTCGAGGATGACAGTCTTGAGTGATAACGGTCCAAACTGACAATCAACCAAAATACAAGGCACAACCATAACAGTGAGTATAATATCATCATCGAAAAAATCATTGTCTCATATCCTCAAATTGGCCTAGGCATTCATGGTTGTTCGCACTGTTATGATCAAATCAACAACACCATAATCTTCATCTAGTATATAGCTGTTACACATGGGATTGAAATTAAGGATGAATGTGCAGGGCCAGGATGCTCCTCCCTCGGGTATGGAGCAATGGAGGAACTAGGACCCTTCAGAGTGAACAGCGATGGGAAAACACTTTTCCGAAATGACTATGCCTGGAACAATGGTGAGTTTGAGTAAATTCAGCCGACCATGATCTTCTTCTTCTATCCATTGGATGGTAAAAATTACTTAAGAACTGTTGTTTATACAATGGCAGTGGCAAATGTAATATTCTTGGAGTCTCCAGCCGGGGTCGGGTTTTCATATTCAAATACATCTTCAGACTACGACAACACAGGAGACAAGAGCACCGCCGCGGATTCTTACACTTTTCTTGTCAAATGGCTTGAGAGGTTCCCCCAATATAAGACCCGCGATTTCTTTATAACTGGAGAGAGCTATGCTGGCCATTATGTGCCTCAACTTGCATATACGATCCTCCTCAATAACATGAACACCAATCAGACCATCATCAACCTCAAAGGCATCGCAGTAAGGCCAAACTGATATTTCCTTTTTTGTTCACACTCATCATTAATCCTCAATCTTGTTATAGAACAGGTAGCCAAGTAGTTTCTACAACGTCGAGATAGGAGGAAATTAAGTCAAAAAATGTAGTAGCAACTTCAAAAGTCATAACTTTTGATCCCGATATTCATAACCTACGAGCACTCAAAACAACCGTATCGACCTACAATGTGACAACTGATGGGAGTTGGTTTCCCATTTCCAAGACGACTTAAAGTCATTTTGGAAGTCAAAATCGCACTTTTACGAAATCTTATTATTTTTAATAACTTTTCATTTTAGCGTATTTTTAGGATTTAGAGTCCATTTTGTTTTAGAAAACCTTAATTTATCTAGTTAAGGTTAAATTAAGAGAATTGTAATTTTTAAGTTTTTTACTATGTTTAATAATATTTGCTATTTCGAGTAAATTAGGGTTTAGATGTATTTAAGCTACTAAGTAGAGAAGTTTCTCAGTTTTTGATCAATAAAAATTTTGTTTCTTTAGAGATTATTCTATGTTTACTGTGGATTCAAGGTTGGTTCTTGTAGAGACGGTGATCTCTTCTTCTCTTCAGTTTGGCATTTGCATCAAGTCTTCTAACATCTTTGGGTGGTGTGATGGATTGTTTCCAGATAGGGAATGCATGGATCGACGACAATACCAATACAGATGGGATGTATGATTATTTTTGGACCCATGCCTTGAACTCAGATGAAACCAATACAGGCATCAATACATACTGTAACTTCGTGAACGGAAATTTGTCTAGCACATGTTTTCGTTTCCTAGACAACGGTGACAGCGAGGTCGGAAATATAGATATCTATAACATCTACGCTCCACTTTGTCACAACCCCATGGAAACAAACGGCTCAACTGGTTCTGTAAGTCTTTATTAGTGTATCCTGCCAACATTGGTCTTGATTTTATTAGTGAAGTCAAATAATTAACTGTAATACTGGGAACCTCATTAGTGCTATATTGATCCATTAATTTAATTGCCCCATCCCTTTAATTTCATAAAAAAAACTAAAATGATCTTGGTTGTTATACCCAGATCATCCATTTCGATCCCTGCTCTGACTATTACGTCTACTCTTATCTGAATCTGGCTGAGGTTCAAAGAGCTCTTCATGCAAATGCTACAACATGGAGCAGTTGCAGGTATGGAAGACTGCATTTTTCTTGCTTATCCATTAAGAACTGTATTCAATTTGTCTAAGCTGAGCATCTGGAACATGTCCGATCATGCTGCTCAACCCGACTGAATTGTCTCTATTTGTTTTGATAATCTCCTTATTCTAAACTACGTGCGTGCAGTGGTTATGGCTGGACCGACAGCCCAACTACCATCCTGCCCACCATCGAGCAACTAATAGCGAGTGGCATTAGTGTCTGGATATACAGGTAAGTCCACCTACAAACACCCAAAGCATTAATCCTATAGGTTACTGTTAGCATGCATCACTATACTATTTACTTGTGTAGATTCGAACTTAGTTAAGCATGCATAACAACAAGACCTCGACTGAACGGTGACAGTTTCACCGATCAAAGTGTGTTAAACTGTGTCTGAACCCACATGATCATGCAGAAAACCATATGGATTCATGACTAATGTAACTAACTGAAAAAGAAATCACCCTTAATTAATTGCAGCGGTGACACGGATGGGCGTGTTCCAGTTACATCCTCCAGGTACTCAATAAACGCTCTCAAACTTCCCATCGAGACCGGTTGGCAGCCATGGTATACCAGCAACGAGGTAATATATGATTTTTCGCTCCATTCCTTTTAGCTAGGTGCATCTTTACATTTCATGATACATTAAACTGGAATGGCTAATAAAAACTAAGGATATAAGTTATTATATATATAGGCCACATGTGCCATGATTATGATCATGGTCGTCATTCATCATCATCATTATATATGTTGACTAAGAATGCAAATGCATATGATGGCGCAGGTAGGAGGGTACGTGGTTGGATACAAAGGAGTGATATTTGCTACAGTAAGAGGAGCCGGACATCTAGTCCCCAGCTACCAACCCCAGAGAGCACTGACCATGTTTTCATCCTTCCTTCAAGGGAAGCTTCCACCTTCCTCATGATAACCTTCCATCTCCTCCAAATCACTAGTTATCTTTCCTGGGTTTTGACATTCCAAATTGTCCCAAGTACAAATAAATTCCTCCATCTATATATCATATGTTGTCTACTTAATTTTTAACATTCTCAAAGAGTATCTCTTCTATTCTCCTCCCATTGAAAGAACAGATTTGAAAATAAAAAAATTGAAAGAGAGAGAGAGAGATTTGCCAGCTTGGATGAACTCATGTTTATTCTCCATTTGACACAATGACAAGACGAGGTAGCTAGCCCTGCACCCATAGACTTCTGGATATAATATAATGCAAGGGAAGTTTTATCAACTTGATGGGCTTCGCAGCATTGGTCCTAGTTTGAGAACAAGCACATTTCATAGTTCGGTTATTCATAGATTTTCGCAGTTTGCTTTAATTCTTCATCATGGTTCTAGGTACACCCTAGGGTCTGGTCCAGAAGAATTTCTTGAATGGTTGCACGAGTAAAGCCAGTATCAGGTCATACATGGGGTCAGAGAAACTACTAGTGGTTGCTTACTCACTCTCATTAGTAGGAGACCACATTATGGTCTGCATGCAAAACACATTGACATAAATCAAGACCCAGTTACATACAGTGAAGACAGGTAAATAGGTTCAATAAATTACACCAGAGCAAGGCAGAATCACAAAGTGCTTTCTAATGTTACCACATATAACATAGAAAGCATTTGCCGAAGCAAACCGGAAAACTAACCCTACTCCAAGTGCCAAAACATAATTTTAAAAAAAAAAACTGGACATCTTCGTTCTATGAGGCACAATTTCAACAAATTGTACCACTATAGTTTATGCCAATGAAGCACTCTCAAATAGTTGAACGACCTTTACTGGTCTGAATAAATGTTTAATAGAATCTAAAACAAAACTGCTCTGTCAAAATTCAATTCTGCTCCATCAAGAGAGAGACCCACGAAGATTCTGCACAATTTATCAAGCTACAGATAATTAATGGAGCAGATACGTGTGCCTGATCCTGCAATTCAGCTTACTTGCTGTTGATTGCTGCCATACCCAGGATAAGCCCCATATGCCGCAGCTGCAGCATACATGCTTGGGTCCTGAGGCTGTGGTGCAGCATATCCATATCCATCATAAGGTTGCCCTCCGTAGTTTTCCCCATTCCACTGGTTACCAGGATCTGCTCTCAACTGTCAAACCCACATATAAACATTGAGTGAGAAAGACAGACAAGTGATCAAAACATGATGATACGGCAATTTTGAATTTGGTGAACTGTTTCTGCATGGAATGGATAGTTTAAATTGGAGGGGGCAATAAGCGGCAAACTTAATCCACCTATTTGCATGTCTGAATTGGTTTCTGGCACATGGGTGGTTAGATGTGGAATGGGCTATAAGCAGCAAACTTAAACCATCTCTGTGTGTGTGTGTTGGGGGGGGGGGGGGGACCAATGTACCTGCTTGTTTGCTGGATTGCGGCCCCAAGAAAGACGAACTGTCTGATTTCCGATGACCGTCCCATTCAACTTCTGTAGTGCTTCCTCGGCGTTGGTTCTGCCAAGAGATGTTAGAGGGAGGCTCATTCAATGGCTGAAGACATAACACTGTCAAATGATTTAATAAGCCGAAACTACAGTCAGGAGTTGTACCGGTTAGCAAACTGTACGAAACCACATCCTTTACCAACTGGTATTTTTACAGAGGCAATCTCGCCATACTGAGAAAAGGATTGCCTGAGATCGTCATCAGTGGCATTGGGGTCAAGCCCTCCAATAAATATCTACAGTGACACAGGAATTAGTGAAGGGAAAAAGATAAGGCCTCTGACAGTCAACACCATGGGGGAGAGCCAGACTAACCGTTGTGTTATTAGAATCACCATCGAACTGGAAGCCTTGGGCTGATGCACCATTTGATGCATATCCACCTGCCAATACCACAGCTAATTAGAGAAAACAAGTTTGTGTAAGAACCCGTTTGAATCATTGGTACACAGAAATTATTGCCTTCTAACT
This sequence comes from Tetracentron sinense, assembly GCA_015143295.1. Taxonomy (NCBI): domain Eukaryota; kingdom Viridiplantae; phylum Streptophyta; class Magnoliopsida; order Trochodendrales; family Trochodendraceae; genus Tetracentron; species Tetracentron sinense. Next base: position 4,277,708 of record CM026552.1, read on the forward strand.
ATAACTTTAAACAGTAGTGGAAAAAATCTGGGGTGAAGTACCAGACTTTTGTGTACGAATCCACCTTCCAATAGCAGAGCTAATAAAACATTACAATATATTATTCTATGGCAGATCCAGGAGTCATCTTTATTAAGAAAACCTTAAGAGCTCTGCAGAGTGAATAATTTATAAACAGATACAGTTCTCATATGGGGATGGAAGAAACAGCAGCTGCTAGAATAAATCAAATAAAAAGATAATAAGAAAATCAGTTAAGTATAGAACCAGCCTTTTTGTACAAGATAGAGTGACAATTGACAAACATATGGACTTCTCCATGCAACTTCATAAAGAGGAAACCATACTAAAATTTAAAAGGATGTGGCCTAAGAACCTTGATTTCAAAATAAGTTGGCTAACGGTGATTATTCTGCGGGATTGGTCATGTGATTTTCATATATCTCAAAATTAAGGATTCTAGATTTAAGGTATGATGGAAGAGACGGAAATATGGAACTATTTTCTTAAAGAAGAGAAGTCCCAGAAACGTGCTCCTTAATTACTTCTACATCGTATAGGATATGAGGTAGAAATGAAGCAAGAGTGACAATGATACGAATGAAAAACCCTTACCACATTTTTATTCACGAGATTATCACCTTCCATTGAGTGTTCTGAAAGAAAATGTGCTATTTCAAGAGAACAATATTGCTGAAGCATTTTGCACTCTAGTTATTTCTTTTCGCATGACAACAAATCCAACTCCGATTAACACAAGTTTCCTTTATGGAGTCAGTCCGTCATGCAAGGAACCAATGCCCCGCCAAGAGAACTTTTATGATTCCAGTGTTGATTGTCCCTGTGCAAGGCATGTACCATTGCATCTCTACTATTTTTATATCTCTTAAGGGCCTATAATTTTCTCCAAAAGTAGTAAATTTATTTTCTACAGAAGTAGTAATTTTTTTTCCTCCAGGACTAAAAATAATGATTTGCTTTCCTTTTTCTTTTAATATATCAGATAAGATAGTTTAAGCAGAGTATCCGATGATTTTGAGGGTAACAAACGGACAATATCTTCTTTTTTTATCATTAAAAGCAAATGTATCATAAAAAGAGATATCTATGTACAGAAAGCAGTTCAGGAATGGGTCAACCAGAGAGAACCCAGCAAAAACCCCATAAACAACAAGTCCCTAAAAAGTGGAAAAGAGACCAGACAATTCAAAACACTCAGCATCCTCCCTAATGGAACACCAAGCAAGGAGCTCAATGATAAACAACCAGACCCTCTCTAGTCTCTCCTGGATTGGCAAGATTGTCAAAAACCCTCGCATTCCTCTCAAGCCAAACACTCTATCAAATAGCTCCAGTTTGCATATGCCATACTTACTACTTGGTTCCATCCAAATCACGAATAACCCAACTGGAGATGAAGTCCAAGAATCTCTCAAGGAAGACCCAGGAAACCCTTACAAAGGTTGGAACTGGTCCCAAATCCCCTCTAGCAAGAGGTCAATGCAACAAATTGTAAATCGATTCTTCCGTTACCAAACACATAGCCCCAGTTTTTCATTCACCACCCTATATTATTCAAGTGGTTCGAAGTGAGGATCTTGTCTAGAGCTATACCCCAAGTTCGAGCTCAACTCGGCTTGTTAATATTAATTGTTTATATAACATATTTATATTTATATTATTTAACGAGCAGAGAGCACGTGTGTACTCGAGCTCCGCTTGTTAACCAATCAAGCTCAAAAATCAAGCTTATGTTCGACTCATTTAGTATATGAACAATCTTGAACGAGCCAAGCTCGAGCAGTTCGCAAGCAGCTCTATTCGTTAATCAGGCCTAATATCATTCCTAGCATAAGAAATAGGCTTAGTCAAATACAGACGGGTCAATATGCCCACAAAACCCTCCATCTCTCAGACATTAGACCCCGACACAAAACTCAAGGCTGCACCCTTGCTATATAATAACTATATAAGGGTTACCCGGAGACCAAATCATACAATTGCACAAAATCTCAAACAAAAAGCCTACAAGACACTTTTTATCCAACGACGTATATAAAGATTCACAAATCCAATTTAACGAGGACTGCCTACAGCATTCATCCTCCCAAACCTAACCTCGTCACTCATACCTACCTTGAAATTAATGAGCTTACTAAAATCCTCCTCCTTAGCATTCAAGATAGCTTTCACATCCCCACCCAATGGCAGCCCCTAACTCCCAGACTGCCCACGCCATTCGAATTTGAGATCTTGGAGAACCGACATAAAAAAGTACATGTGACTAATTAATAGGATCGCAAGGAAAGAGACATGTCCAAAGAGAAATAGGACAGTACAATATATGCCAAATTAAGATGTGTTGGGTTGGCTGTTGGCATATGCAAAAAACACAGACAACACAAGTGAAAAGGTATTAGTAGAAAGTAGGAAATTAGAAATAGTAAACTAGGGTTTATGGAAAAGAGAAAGAGTAGAAGAGGAAGAAGAAAGGGGAATAGGGTATGGAATTAATGTCTCCATCCCTTTAGTTATTCTTTTATATTACTAATAGAATGAAAGGACATAAATGTCCTTAGTTACATAAAAGACACGGTGGCTCAAATTATAGAAAGGCATCAGAGGGAATTCCTTTGGAATGATAGAGAGGATGGAGCGAAATATCACCTTGTAGCTTGGGCCCAAATGTGTCGTCCTAAGGAAGGAGGGTTGAATTTCAAATCTCTCATTCGAATGAACAAAGCTTTGCTAGGAAAGTGGGTGTGGAGATTTGGGAAGGAGGGGGAAAGTTTGTGGAGAGCAGTAATAGCAGCCAAGTACGGGGAGACTTCTTGTTGGATTCCTCGGGAGGTTAGGGGAACCCATGGGATGGAGTTGTGGAAGGAAATCATGGCTAATGCAGGTCTGGTAGCGCCTTTCTTCAGATTTAGGGTGGGGAGAGGGTCGGAGATCATGTTTTGGTAGGATATATGGATAGGCTCCACTCAACTCATGGATGATTTCAGCAAACTTTTTGAGATTTCTTCCAATAGGGAAGCCCTTGTGGAGGAATTATACGAGAGTAGTTCAGACGGAGCTATTTGGTGCCCAAGGATGAGGAGAGATCTCAATGATTGGGAAATCAGCGATTTCTCAAGTCTTCTGGAGCGGATATCCTCGGTTCCTATATGTCCAGAGCTTAGGGATTGCAGAATGCGGGCTTAAGGCAACCAAGGGCGATTCTCGGTTAGCAATTTGTACAAGTTTATGGCCTCTTCCTCGGGGAATTCGTTCCCCTATAGAGTAGTGTAGAATCCCGGGATACCCTCTAAGGTTTCTTTTTTTCTTTGGACTACGGCGTTGGACAAACTCTTAACTGGAGATCACTTGCAGCACAGAGAGTGGAGCTTGGCGAACCATTGCTACATGTGCCACAAAGCAGAGGAGACAGTGAATCATCTTCTTTTGCACTGCCCGGTAGCATCGGAGGTGTGACACTACTTTTTATCTCGCATGGGGGAGGCTTGGGTTACCCCATCATCGTTTCATCATCTCCTAGATTCTTGGAATCAAGATCAAAGGCCAGGGGTTTGTGAGAAGATTTGGGGAGTGCTTCTGCAGGGTGTTTGAAGACAAATCAGTCTCAACACCCGGATTTGTAGTCGAGTCCGTTGGGCAATATTGGAGTGGGTAGGCTTACATCATTCTAGGGAGGAAATCCAGGACATACCATATTAGTTCCTTGAGGTAAGAAAGGGTAGGATCTTGGTATAGGAGAATGGGCGGGGTTATGTTTACTTGCTTGTAAGCCAAACGGGCTTCCGCCTTGTTATTGTTTCTTTCTTCCTTCTTAATAAGATAAGTATTGATAAAAAAAACAATAAAACATAACATAATAACTAGATAATAAAGCTTTAATGGGCTTATTTAGATGGCCCATTACAACACTCCCCCTCAAGCGAGGCATAAATGTCCAGCATGCCAAGCGTGCCAATAAGCCCATGATGACGTGATGAAGCAACCGCCTTCGTAAGAACATCTGCTAACTGATCTTCTGTTCTTACAAAGACAAAACTAATTATCTTCGAAGCTATCTTCTCTCTGATGAAATGCCTATCAACTTCAATATGTTTGGTCCTGTCATGTTGTACTGGGTTATGTGCAATGCTAATAGCAGCTCTATTATCACAATAGAATGTCATCTCTGATGGGTTTGAGAAACCCAGTTTTGTCATCATGGTCTTAATCCACAATAACTCACAGGCTCCATAAGCCATGGCTCTGTACTTTACTTCGACGCTAAACCATGCAACCACAGACTGCTTCTTACTTCTTCAGGTAACCAAATTTCCATCAACCATGGTGCAATAGCATGACGTAGATCGATGATCTGTGATTGACCCAGCCCAATCAGCATCTGTATACGCCTCTACCTTCAAGACCTTCAAGTGTTCATTCCGTCTAAATAATAACCCTAAACCTGTTGAAGACTATAAGTATCTCAAAATTCGTTCCGCAACCTCAAGGTGTATAGTCCTAGGATTGTGCATGAACTGATTGATTACACTCACTGCATAAGCAATATCAGGATGAGTCAAGCATAAGTAAATCAATCTACCAACAAGTCTATGGTACATAACATCGTCAAGTAATTCGTCACTTTCATAGTCAAGCTTAACATTAGCTTCCATAGGAGTTGCTACAGGTTTCGAGCCAAGCTTTCCAGTGTCTTTCAACAGATCAAGGATATATTTTCTCTGAGATATGAAGACGTTATTCCTTGAGTGGGCAACTTCAATCCCAAGGAAATACTTGAGTAAACCCAAACCTTTAATCGCAAACTCTTTGGCCAGAAGATCCTTAAGATTCTGTATCTCCCCTGGGTTATCTCCAGTTACAACGATATCATCTACATACACTAGAAGTGCAGTAGTTGTGTTTCCCAAATGATTCACAAACAATGTATGATCTGAGTAACATTGAGTATACCCAAACTTCTTCACAACTCTACTAAACCTTTCAAACCAAGCCCTAGGGGACTGTTTAAAGTCATAAATTGTCTTCTTCAAAAGACAAATTTTACCCTTCTAATTTTGAACATTCAACCCAGGAGGTAAAGCCATATAAACTTCTTCTTGGAGATCTCCATGAAGAAAAACGTTCTTCACATCTAGCTGAAAGAGAGACCATGACTAATTTGCTGCTACCGAAAGAAGAATTCTAATTGTACTCATCTTGGCTACAAGAGCAAATGTTTCCTAATAATCGATCTCATAGGTTTGTGTGAATCCCTTAGTGACCAACCTTGCTTTATATCTGTCAAAAGTACCATCAGTCTTATATTTTACAGTATAAACCCACTTGCATCCAACTATCTTCTTGCCCTAAGAGCATCAACAATTTCTCATGTATTATTTTTTATGAGTGCCTTCATTTCCTCCCACATTGCTTCCTTCCACTTGGGGTACTGCAATGCATCTGTGACTCTAGATGAAATAGATATTGAAGACAAAGATGAGACAAAACCACGAATAGTTGGAGAACAAGATTCATAAGAAACCAAGTTACAGATAGGATGAGATGTCCAAGTGTGTTTCCCTTTACGTAAAGCAATAGGAGCATCAAGATCAATAGTGTTAGGTAAAGATGAAGAATTACTTGGACTGAGAGCAACCAGAGAAGTTGGAGATGGATCTAGGTCCATAACGATATATTGAGAGTGTTGTTCAATTGATTGAAGCTCCATCTTAGAACGTCTAGAGTATGTCTTCAGCTCATTTTCCTTCTCTCTAGTGTCATCAAAAGAGGACAACAACGAGATAAAAAGTTTTTCTTCGAGAACAGGAACTAGAAAGAGTATCTCTTCACTAACACTCTCCCCCTGAAGAGGAACCCCGGTAAAAAATAGAACCGACTCAAAGAAAGAAACATCCTTAGAAATGAACCTCGTACCTGTCAGGAAATCAAACACCTTATACCCCTTCTATGTAGAGGAATTGATGGGCTTAGGATCCAACTTAGAACGGTTTTGACCCAGGATATGAAGGAAACAAGTACAACCAAAGACATGAAGTGGAAGACTAAAAAGAAGACTCTCAGGACGCAATAACTGATGAGGAGACTTGAAATCCAAAACCCAGGAAGACATCCAATTAATCAAATACGCCGCTGTAAGTACTGCCTCAGACCAAAACTTTTTTTCAACTTTCATCTGTAGTAACAAATTTCAAACAACCTCAAGCAAATGACGACTCTTTCTTTCCGCCACTTCATTCTGTTGTAGAATGTATACACAACTATTTTGATGAATAATTCTGTGTTCAGCAAAGTAAGCTCTAAGTGATCCCTCAAGGTATTCGTGACCATGATCAGAGCGAAATATCTTAACATTCTTGTCAAATTGAGTTCTGATCATGTTATGAAATGTGCGAATAGTATTGGGCACCTCATCTCGAGTTTTCAACGTGTACAACCAAGTGTAGCGGAAATAATCATCAATAAACGAAATAAAATATCGAAATCCAAACATGGATAGAGTGGGAGAGGGTCCCCATACATCTGAATGTACAATTTTGAACGAAATGAACTTCTTTTAGTAGTGGGAGGAAAGGAAACACGACAATGTTTTGCCAGTTCACAAGTTTCACAATGCAAACTTTGTAAATTGACAGACTCAAACAAATGAGGAAACAAAATTTTCAATGACTGAAACGACAAGTGACCTAACCGACGATGTTAGAGAAAAATCTGGTCTTTATTAATAGACCTATGAGACTGAAAAGCACTAGAGATAGGAGCAGGAGCCTGATCCAAGATGTAAAGCCCATCCATTTTACGTCCACTCGCAATCTGCCATTGTGTCACCAAATCCTAAAATACACAATGAGATAGAAAAAATGTTACAATACAATGCAGATGCTTAGTTAAACTACTAACAAAAATGAGATTATCAGAAAATCCATGAACATGTAATACAGATGACAATGAGAGATTAAAGGTGAGATTGATGCATCTTGTCCCAGATACAGAGGAAAAGGAACAATTAGCTATTTTCACTCTCAAAGGACTAGAGCAAGAGTTGTAAGATGAGAAAAGTGTAGATGTACCAGACATGATCGGAGGCTCCTGAATCGATGATCCAAGGAATCCCGTCTGAGATTAATGAAGATACTTGATGTGCAGATGCATGAGTACCTGTTTGAGCAACGAAAGTGGAGGATCCAGAAGATAACTCTATCTATGAAAGTAACTGATTGAAGTGCTCAAGTTCTCCTTTAGATACTGGAAGAGTGTCTTTAGAGGACCGTTGGAAATGGGGTTGTATAACAGAGGATTCCCCAAAAGAGGCAATACCAATGAAGGAGGTACTATGCGTATTGATCTGCATGCTTGGATGTTCCTCCATATCACCAATATCAAATATACGTCTTCCTTAAGGATCAAAAAAGTCAATAAGTTGAATCTCTCAAACATGAACAACACCTCAACCAGAGGTCTAAATCAATTCTGATTTATACAAATCAGGAATTCACACACTTCACAACCTTCCACCAAGGTTTCCAACTTCATACAATCACACACCAATAGCGCCTCAACTAGAGGTTTAAATCAATTCTGATTTATACAAATCAGCAGCCCACACACTTCACAACCTTCCACCAAGGTTTTCAACTTCATTTAATCATATAACATAGCCCAATCATAGCAAAAATAGAAGATTCAACATGTGAACTTGAGAAAAACAATGTAGGGACTCTAAAACTCACCCAAACTTCACGATTTGTGTTTCATTAAGTTCTAATCACCAAATAACATCAACTTTTATCAACCAATAGCAACATACAACCCCTAATAATTTGTTCCAATTGTTTGATCCAAACTGATTTTTTTAAATCAAACAACTGAATAAATCTTCATCTAGAACTTGTCAAAAAAATTTATAAAGATTATCACAAATCCCCCCCCCCCCCAAAATACAGATCTTTTAAGATTTTTTTTCTTCAAAAAACACCATTCATGGCATTGTTCACATCACTGTTCATCGTACCATTTAGGACACTATTCATGGATTGTTCACGGCACTGTTTATGAACACTATTCATGAAAACGCCATTAAAAAAAGCACAAGTTTTTCTTCCCGCTTTGATACCAAGTAGGAAATTAGGAATAGTAAACTACAATTATGGAAGAGAGGAAAATGAGAAGAGGAAGAAAAAAGGGGAATAGAGTAGAGAATTAATGTCTCCATCCCTTTAGTTATTCTTTTATATTACTAATAGAATGAAAGGACATAAATGCCCTTAGTTACATAAAGACAATAGACAATAAAACATAACATGGTAACTAGATAATAAAGCCGTAATGGGTTTATTTAGCTGGCCCATAACGACACAGAACAAACAATGAAAATTACATATAAGTTCGTGGAAAAAAATGCCAAGCTATGTCAGGAAATATATTTGAAGAAATGTACATACAAAATAAGGGAACAGAGATGGTGAAAACAGATGTTTTGTAATTCCCTAGTCTAATAAAATCTACAATTCTACACAGTGCAGCCAAAGGCTTGTCCTCTGGAATCTGGATGCATTGCAAAAGCAGCAGGCAGCATTACTGTAATCCACCACCACATACAGATCTTCTTTAAGTGCAAAGATTGGGAACCAGAGCAGAGAAAACCAAAAGCAGGACCAGCAATAAAGGTGGGGTGATGGCTCCCTAAAAGTACCTACGAGAGAGCTACTACACAGCCAGTCTAGATAATGCAAGAAGCAGCATGTCTATGGTTGGAATCAATAAAAGCTATAAAAATTAAAACTTATTGGCGGAGTTTGAAAAACTAACAGCTTGGCCAAAATCATATCTATGAAGTGAAAAAAACACACTATACAATCTTATATCCAAAATAAAACATGATGCATGTCCAGGCTAGTTTGGTAAGTTATTAATGACTTGAACCTTCTTAAGTTTAAGCATGGAAAATATATTGAAGTTCTCACAAATCAAGTCAAACTCATCAAGTATTACAAAAGAATCATTACAACTAGTATCATCTCCTAACCTTGACTTGGAAGTTAGAAGATTCAAACTACCAAATTTTAGATGCATTTGAAAAATAGGATAACTATTATCGTGTACCTTGGGTAGAATATTGTTGTTGATATCCAGAGGACTTTCTGGGGGTTGCTACACCTATGCGCATGGGCCTACTCAAACAGTATTCGCCGTTCATTTCAGTCATGGCCTGTGACCTCTCATTATCATCACCAAAACTCACAAATCCATATCCCTTTGAACGGCCAGTATTTGAATCAAAGACAACTTTTGCACCTTTAACAGATGGATATCTACTAGCAAACGTTTCCTGCAATAAGGTATCAGTAACATCTGGTGCTAAATCTCCTACAAATATTGCATTATCAGAACCAGCATCTGAACGCCTATCACCCAGACTTAATGTTGCCCAGTTCAGACGAAAGGGATGCGCTGTGTTAGGCATTATGGTGCCATTATAGTTATGCAGAACATTCTCAGCTGCTGCACGTGAAAAAAATTCCACAAATCCATAGCCCTCCGACTGACCACTCTGCTTACTGCGAATGACCTTTATGGAGATGACCTGCATATTTTTATGACAAAAGGTCAACAACAAAGGTCAATAATGGAAAAGTGACACAGATAAAGGCACCAAGTAGTTCTTTTCTTTGTATAATGCAGATTTGAATATTTTGTTCTTTTGGCAAAAGTAAATAAGAGAACATTAAATTACCATGATCACACATAGCTTTTTCCCCTTCTTCCTTCTATATATTGGCATGGGACAGAACATAATTGAAGATTTAAGTGGTAAGATCATAATACAATTTTTGAAGTATCGTTTAGATCCCTTTGTTATTTTTCCTTTTAGCAAAACTATCATAAATAAATTTAAATACTGAAAAAATGCCAGTTGCAAACTGAATGACAAAACAAGCACCAGCTAAATGAAAAAATTCATGTGGTTTCTTTGGCGTCTGTTCCCAAGAGCTGTTTGTTGGTGCATTTGGGAAAAGAGGAAAACAAGGTTTTGAAAATTCCTCCTCCTCACAGGAAGCTATCTGACTGGTATTGCAAATCTCCTTCTAACTTGGTGCTCTTTAGGGAATGACCTCGAGGATCTTGACTTGGTCTCTATTTTTATTTTGAGTAGGATTTGTCTATCATTGTGGGGAATTGGTAGGTAGGAGGTAATTGTATCTTTTATCTTTGTCATTTTCCCAGTTCACCATCAGTGAATTCTTGCCATTGTGTTTTTTTCCTCATTTGATGCATGATCTTGTTTATCGATCCCCAAAAAAAAACCAAAGCCACACTAATAATTAGGGCCCAACAGATTACAGATTTTTGGTTGAGCTGTGCCTTTCAGGGGAGTGAAAGTCAATTGAAACAAAAACTTTGATAGACATTTAGCTTATAAGTCAAAATACCCTTCCGAATAGGAAATGGTTTTTTATCAAAATTGATCTTTTGGCCATTACAATCAGCTTCTTGTTTCCAGAACACAGGGAGGAGGAGATAGTCATGTGATTATAATATTCCACGGCTGTTTATATTGATTTATCGCACTATTCTTCTCTTTCAACACAGTTAGCCACTAAAGTACCCCCACTCACCCTTCAGCCACACATACGAAGTTAACAAATCTATTCATAGGCAAGGTTTTAAATTTCAACGAAAATTGTGAAATTTGGACAGCAATACTTCAATTTCTCAGGTCAACAAAAAAATGCAACCTGAATTGCAGTTCTTTGCAGAATTAACTTAACAATTTTTATAAAAAATATAGTTCCTTTATATATATATATATATATTTCTTCAACAAATCACTTTGGGTAAAATATTTCTTCATTATGGCAATATGATCAATGTCGTATTAGCAACTGTAAGATTTTTGTTATGGAAATGTTTAACTTACCACCGCATAACACTATGTTGTGGAATGTGCGGTCCTCATTGGTCCATGCCCTCCTTTTCAACACCTATCAACTATGGTTAAGATTCACTTACCCCTAGGGTTAAGCAATCTAACCTTGGTTTTTAGGAAGAAAAAAAAATATTAACCTTAATTTTCTTAAGCTTAACCATAGTTAAAGGGGTGTTAAAAGGGACACGTGGACATGGCATTTGACTACATAGTCAAATGCGTGGTGGGCTAATCACTGCCCTTTTTTTATAATTTTTATTGTAAGAACTAAAAAAAATTGTATTGAAATATTTCAAAAAAATTAAATGAAAACTATAACTTTAGTAGTAGACCTCATAGTTAAACAGCGCATACACTATCACTTAAGTAACTGTTATTAAAAATTGTGAGGCACAACCGAATTACCATCTGTCTTGACTCTTGTCAGGACTCAGGATAGGGATGACGAAGTTGAAATGCTCAAAACTCAATGTGAATATGTCATATGAGTGACCCCTCATGTAGTTGTTAATTTTATTATGAAGTATTAATATTTATTGTATGAGTATTAAATTTTTTTATTTTTTTTTCACTATCAAAAAAAAAAGTACTAAATTTTTTCAACAATGTATAAATATTATTCAGACACTGGCAATGTGTAGCTTTGTCCCCTAAACCTTGTTTACATGCTGTAAATGGTTGATTTTTTTTGTTTTGTTTTAGGAATCACATTTATCTTTTCTTTAGTTTCACTAAAATCTCTACATTTATCTTACTACCACACCATCTTTAGGTTGTTTTAATCCTAAAGAAAAGCGAAGAGTAATTACATAGACATCTCAACCGATTGTATTGTTTTGAGTCATAGAGGCCTTATCCCAAATAGGCACGCAATGTGCACAAGAAATAAGAAAGTAAGAGTAATTTACCTACTTGGTATTAATTGTTATTTTCCTTCAAGAAGGAGTCGATCGAAGGATGGAGATTTAATCCTACTGGTAAAGACTAAAGAAAGAATCCTTTTAAGAACCTTATGTCCTTTATTAGTGTGTGAGAAGAAAATTAATAATCATTGTTCGACGAGAGAAGCAGATCTCAAAGACTAGTACAGGATATCAAGAATGTGGAGTGGGTAATAGTATGAAAAATCTTGGCATATAAAAATGACGGTTGAGGAGAGATTGGAAGATTTAGATTTCTAACTACTACAGCCAAATCAAGAGCATTTGGGTATAGCACACCTAAAGATGGGTGCATCAAGCTAAACTTTTGTTTGGTTTTCCATGGAGTATCCATGCACGGAGGCATAAGGGTGTTTTCGGTGATAAAAGAGAATCGTTGAAGGTTTTATCTAAGCTAACTGAAGAGGTAGAGTGCATTAAGGTAAAAAATAAAATAAAAATTATTATTATATATATATATATTTTAAAGGCTTTAAATAACGATCTCAGTGTTCGTAACCATAGTCACAAAAAACTGCGTTTTTTTGAAAAAAACTCGTTTAAAACGCGCATTAATACCCTGCCGTAGAAAACGACGTTTAAAACCCGTTTTTTTTAATAAAACACGTATTATAGTTTTAAACTCGTTTAAAACGAATAATACGAATAAAACACGTTTAAAATGAATAATACGAAAAAAAAACAGATAATCTTGAAATTTTTTGGGAATGAAGAATATGTAGATATTGACGACTTTGATGCTCTTTTGAGGGATTGATGAATATAAATGAGTGGTTTTATTAATATACATATTTTAGTCTTGTTTTTAATCTTTATAATTGATGTTTTAATGAAATTTAATGCCTTGATGGAATGAATTTGATGTCAAAATAATGTTATGAACTTATTATTGTTGATTATAGTTACTTTTTTTTATATATTATCTCATGAAATTCTTAGATATATTAATTAGTATCGTTACTAACTTTTATAATTATAAATTTTTTCTCCGTTTTTTCCCCGAAGTTTTCCCGTATTTTTCCGATTTTTTCGAATTTTTCCGTACTTGACCCTTGCCGAATTATTCCCGAACCCCAACTTTGTGACTATGTTCGTAACTAGTTTGACCAAACCTTTACATAATGTCGTTACTTAACAATTTCGGTTGTTAAATGTGCACATTATGCATGAAGATAATAATTTATCAAGTTTAGTTAACACATAATGAGATAAAAAGAAAATACATAACTGAAATCATCATAGATTCATGAATGACTTGAAATCTATGAATCTATGGTTTTTTTATTGGTAAACAGAATTTCATTAAAGAATACTATTTTTCAGTTAACTGTGGATAGGAAGGCGACAGTTGAGGATTATATTGATAGAAGCAGCGGGGGGCCGCGTGGTGTCCCAAGTTGAGAACAAGGTTAAATGACTCGGAAATAGTTGAGTTTGGCATGCTGGTAGAGCGTTTGGGGTCTCTCCTTGCGGTTTCTTAGGGCCGAGATTGTAGAGTTTGGTCTAGAGACAACAAGAGTCATTTTTCAGTGAGATCACTAGTTCAGCTACTTAGAGCTGGTCTTTTTGTCCCCTTTCCACATAGGGTTGTATGGAATTCAGGTATTCCATCTCAAGTATCCTTTTTTCTATGGAATGCAGTTTTGAATAAAATTCTCACATTTGATGTAGAACCCCAGAACTCTATTTCATAGGAGGTGAATAGTGGGTGAATAATGTCGGTAAATAGTGTTTGAAATGCCTAATGGCCTTCTATGTACTTTGGTGTGGTGAAATGATACGAGGGAGTTTGGATTTTTGTATGTGATATTTGTGTGTGCAAAAACCAAAGGAAAGAGAGTGAGAACACTCTAAGTATGAAGAACAAGAGTGGAAACACTCTTGTTGTGGAAAAATGAAGAAAAAAAGCAAAATAGACAAAAAATCAGGGCAACCGGTCGACCGAGCATCAAATCCGGTTGATCGCACTTCATTCGGTCTACCGAGTCCAAATCCGGTTGACCGAAGGTCGCAAAATTTGTATGGACTTTTAGTCCAGAGGGGTGATTTTCAACCAGTCGACCAAGTGCAATATCTGGTAGACCAAATGTGTCCTTTGTGCTGTAGCCAACTCTTTGGGATATTTTAAGGGTATATGAATCTTTGGCTCATTCTCAAACATCTATAAAACCCTCATTTTTGTGGCTAAGGGTTACAAGAACCCTTAGAGAGTTGAAAGAGAGATTTTAGAGAAAGAGAAGAGAGAGAAGCTAGGGTTTTGAACCTAGATCAAAGGTGAAGCTTTGCTTGAGCTGCAGAAGTTCGATCTTCACTTCCACAAGCTTCTTCAAGCTTGAACCTCGCTTCCAAGGCATAACTCTCACGCTCTAGGCGATTTTGAAAGGTAGATACACTCCACTATGTGATTTTATTGTACTTCTTATTGAAAAACCAATATGTGAAGCATGAAATTTATGTGAAGCTAGTAGGGAATCCTACTAGTTAACTTGTAATGATAAATGATGAAAATGGAATGTTTTGATGAAACTAAGTGTATTGCCCTGTGTGTATACTTATGTGTTAATTGGAATGAAATTGAAAAGTATGTGCCATGTGTTAAATGTTTCCATCGTTCTCATGTTCACCCACAATTGTATATGTGAACGTGTATTGCATGATCGGATTTCTCATGTGTATGTGTATCGGAAAAGAACAAAGTAAAATGATGTTAAGCAAGATAATAGTATTGGGAGTATGCAAATGGACTTCTACCAACCTAGGTAGAGCATTGGGCATATGATCTCAAGTGAAGCCATGTGTATGAGAAGAATACAAATGGACTTCTACCACTCTAGGTAGAGCATTGGACATTTGTTCCGGGTAAACTATGTGCAAAGATATCCACGGGGAGGTGGATGAAGATGCTAATGGACTTCTATCACCCTAGGTAGAGCATTAGGCATGTTTCATGTGTATGTGAATACTAATGGACTTCTACCACTCTAAGTAGAGCATTAGTCAAAGTCATGTGTACACTCCCATAAAAGCCATGTGTAAAACAAGTGAATGTTCCATGTGTAAAGTAAAAGAGATAAAAGAAAAGAAAAGAAGAATGATTTCGAAAGATAAGTGATGTTTTTGTATCGTATTACACATGTGTATTTGAAAAGAGGTTTCCTTATGTGTTTCAGTACATGTGTATCTTATGAACTGCCTATGTGAAGCATGTGATATTATGACATATTATCTAGTGGTTTCTATACGCCGAGTATTCCATGCTCAACCGATTTGTTATTATCGGCAAGTCCATTTAATATTGCTCCCGAGCCTTGGGTTAAAGAGGAGTACTACGAGCCTAAGCCTACGATGGATCATTCGCTCGAGGATAGGACACCGGAAAGGTGGCCCTATCTAGACTACTGTTGAGAGACGCGAGGGAGTGATATTTTGTATTTTGAAGTGAGGAATGTCCACTTTACATTTATTATATTTTTGTAAACTTTGTTGGTTCAGACTTGGATACATATACCGGTTTAATATATTAAAAATTTTTAGTTTCCGCTAAAAGTTGCCTTGTGTACTTCACAGGATGATATGATATGATTTAGGTTACGAGCCAAAAGTATCCTAAACTTCTAAGGGGTATTTGGGTTGCGACATGTAATCACTTGAAAAGTCGAAGGTGGAGGATGGCTAATCGTTGTTTTATGTGCCTCCAAGCGGACGAGTCGGTAGATCACCTTCTCTTGCACTGCCCTCTTGCTAGTGAGATTTGAAGTTTCTTTCTTTCCCGCATGGGCGTGGCCTGAGTTTTTCCCTCATCCTTTCACAACTTCTTATCCTGCTGGGATTTGGTAAGTGGGGAAGGATCAAGTAAGCGGTGTGGAAGATTCTATCAGGTGCCATAACCTGGTCTATCTGGAAAGAGAGGAATAGGCGAGTTTTCGAGAACTCTCCATCCTCTCTTCCCTGTATTTGTATTAGAATCAGGTCTTTGGTGGTGGAGTGGGTTTCAGCAAGCAGGAAGGGGTGAGCTTAGGCTCGATGTTCGCCTAATTTGCATTGTAGATGTGGGCATCTATTTGGGGGTTAGCAGGGTGTCTTATGTTTTTTCTCCTTAGCACCTCGTTTTGGTTCACGATCTCATGAACTATGCACTATTTGCTCATTTGTACATGCGATGCTTTCCTTTTAATATATTGGCTTGGTTTATTGATCAAAAAAAAAATTGTACAAAAGCAAGAATGTTCACAGAGAGTGAATAAAGAGCAAGAAATGAGCAACAATCAATATAGTAATAGGCCTAACAAAAATCCCAACTAACTTATATCACACCTCACACTATGAAAATATGTCCACAAATCCCATTCTCCGCCAACTCATCCTTGATGGATGCCCAATTTTTCAACATGGAGCTCCTCTGGGTGCAAACTCTTTTAAGAGGCGGCGGGGAGTCCTTGAAAATACACATGTTCCACTCCTTCCAAATCGACCAACATAAAGCACCTGGGAGGAGGGGCCACAGGGGATCGAACTGAGCTCCCAGAGAGGCTGACTGTCGACAAGATAAGAAGCTCTGGAAGGAATAGGAAAATACCTAAGCGACGCCAAGTTGAGCCAGAAAATAGGTCTAAAGTCGCCTATGCAAGACGCGGCCTAGGCGACACTCAGGCGATAAAAATAATTAAACTATACATATATAAATATAATTTATTAGTATATAAATAGCAATTCAAATCCCCTAGGGTTGACAATAATCTAGGCAAATTAATATTTGATAGCCCACTTCATTTCTTGTTTATCTTAGCAGCAAGCTTATTTTCATGTCACAATAGTGGCTTTAGTATGTAAGTTTTTTCTGCTGAACTATTAATTGACTTTTTGATCATATAGATGAAAACATTTTTGAAGACTAAATATGAGACTTTTCTTACCATACTTTTGATTTTAGTAATTTTTTGATATAGTAGACTTTATGAAATTTTAAATTTTGAGAAATACCTTAACATTTGCAAGTTGAAATTTTGACCTAATCCCTAAAAAACGCATTTTGTTCTTGAACTGGAAAGTTGATGTTTTATTTTCCAGGAATTTAGATCTAGCATAATTTCTATTGAATTCAAATTGGGATATAACCTTATTTACATACAAATATCTTAAGTAAATAAAAGTAAATTTAAAATCATTTACTTGTCAATAGACTTACAGTTAAGAGGGTCAAGTGACTTCCGCCCACCTAGAGAGGCGCCCAGGCAATGATGGTCCAAAAATGCCTAGGCGATGCCTTAACTACACTGCCCAATCCCACTTCACCAGATGGTATTTTTTGTCACCATCTTTTCATTCCATAGAAATTGACGTTGGATCCATTCCAAATGGGAAGATATTGATGCCGAAATGCATAAAAGGGATATATAGTATGTTGGGAGACTACATAGGGTACTCTTCAGGAAAGTGAGCGCCCACCTTTTGAAAAATAGGGGGACTTCCAGCCCTCTAATCTCCTATTGAATCACTCTATTACCGGCTCCCATGCTGACTTCGGTTTGAATCATCCCATGAATCTATGTTCTAAAGTTGCTAATATGAATTAATTGTCAAACATTAATTGAATTTTTAAAAAAAAATCTAACCCAATCGAAAGAAAGCCCTTTCTCGAAAGTGGGTCCTAAAGCTTCGATTTGTTGATTCATAGTATAGATCTATTTTTTTATTCAAAAAACAACTCGGTGTCGTCTTTTTGGCTCTAAAGTGGGAAGAAAGTGAAAAATGCAAAATCGATGGAATAAAATGTGTTTTAAAAACTAGAAGTATGTAATATAACGTCAAAAGTTACATAATGGTCATTATGTAACATCACGTGGCTTGTAATAGTTCGGGTACTACCGTTATGTTATAGTTCGGGTACTACAGTTGTGTAATAGTTCGGGTACTACCGTTATGTAACAATTCGGTGAGATTAAATACCATGATATATTTGGTTTTTTAAAAGGGCCTTTCCTTCAACATAAAATCAACATTTTGCACGAAATCTACTTTATGTTCTCTCATACTTAGTGTACGCCAATAATATGGCTGATTTGCTCAAGCTTAAATATACATATGGAAATCTCTTCCCTAAAGGGTGGTGTGGTGTCCAACTTTGCGAAGGGATTTGAATGACTGGGAATTTGAGGAGCTGGGTCTCTTATTGGAGAGCCTTGGTTCTACTAATGTGAGTCCTGAGGATCGAGATTGTAGACTCTGAGCTGAAAGCAGCAATGGTCGATTTTCAGTGAAATCACTACTATTATCAGTTGAGTCAGCTAACCATGCAACCTTTCTCCATTGACAAGTGTGGAATCCAGGGATTCCATCCAAGGTCTCCTTCTTCCTATGGAATGCATCTTTAGACAAAATCCTTACAAGTGATCACTTAAAGCATAGAGGATGGAGTCTAGCTAATCGTTCCTTCTTATGCCTCCAAACGGAAGAGATGGTGGACCACCTGTTATTGCACTGTCCTATTGTGGATGTCATTTGGGGGGTTTTTTCTCTCCAGATTAGGAGTGGATTAGGTCTTTCCTTCTTCCTTTAAGAACTTCGTATCTTGCTGGACTTTGGCTAGTGTGGATGGTGCCAAGAGGGCAATTTGGTTGGTGCTACCGGAAGTCATCTCATGGAGCATTTGGAAAGAAAGAAATAGAAGAGTTTTTGATAAATCCTCATCCTCCATATCTCATGTCCAAGAGGGTATCCGATTACTAATCTTAGAGTGGGTTTCCATTCGGGATGGAGGGGTGGATCTGGGTCAAGTGCTGGGTTGATAGCTACTATCATTCAGGAGCTGTCAGGATATCATACGGGGTTTATTCGTTAACCTACTTCATTAATATATATGCTTGCATCATCGATCAAAAAAAAATTATATGTTCTTTTCCTTCACTAATTTTTTATCGTTCATCCAAAAACAAGGAAAAGAAAAAATAACACATCCCAAAGCAGGTCCTGTTGGATTCATGATCCACAAGCAGGTGTTTGAGCCCCTGTTTAGCCACCTTGAGCATTGTGATTGCAGACTTAGAGACAATATGTACTTCTCTAAAATCAACGTTCCTTGTGATTTTGCACCGGCATGCTCTTATCCAACTACTCAAGGTGACCAATGACCAAAAGACGTGGGCTATCTATCTATCTTGGAGGTCTATGCATTAAAACTCAAGCATATCTAAGTCAAACCACCAACCCAAGGAAAAAATTCGTAGTCAAATATATTTGAGAATAACCTCTAATTTCAAGCACAACCAATCAAAGGTGCAAGACATTCTATTATGGCAATAATTTATGTGATTTCTTGCTCCCAATCTAAAGAAAGAAGAAAACAATCTAATGCCCGTTTCTTGAATAAAAGATGTGGAGGATCTGAAAAAAGAAAAAAGAAAGTAGAAGGTATGGAGGAGCATTTTATCTACTAATGCTGCATATTATACTTCCTTTTTTTTTTTGGTTACTAGCCTACAAATTATACTTCCTAACTTCTTTTATTTTATTTTTTTTGGTATTCGGTCTTTGAATACATAAATAGAAAGGATAATACAGTGTGGAGTTCACCAAAAGTGAACCAAGGGAATCATAAGTAAGGGCAGCAAAATATATATAAGACCCCGGCTATCGCACATGACTACATAGAAAAGACATCCCCCCAAGGGCCCCACTATTACCGCCTAGTAGAACACCATGCTGAAACTAGGTGACGTGCTCGCAATTGAATCATGTAACCAACAAGGACGTGTCCTCAAATACTCTCATGTTCCTCTTCTTCCAAATGGTTCATGCTATTGCCCCTAGAAGGAAAGGCCAAACCACACGCAAAGGAAATGCTTGCTAAAATTATTCTTACAACCATTCTTGCTTTTTCTTGAACCATTCCTCTTCTCATTTTCCAAATTTCTCAAGGGACTCCACTGCAGGGGAAGACTTCGTCAAACTTTCCTTACAATGATTCCACAAAAGCTACAAAGTTCTTGTCTATAATTCAGTTTTTACCGATTCGATTCTGTTTCAGCAGAAATTCCAGTTTGCAAATCAACCAAAACTTATACAAGTTTTAATAGTGCCAAACAAATCAAATCAAATCCAAGAGACCATTTAGGAAAAAGCTGAAGAGAAAAATGCATCAATTTCATTCCTCGAAATAATCAATTGTCAAATGACAAAACTGCTCATGATTAGATATGCGAATCCTTTCTTTCTAATAACGATGAACAGACTTCTCATACAATACAAGCAACATAAAAGCATTACATTGTCCAATAAAAAGAGATTTTTCAATAATTTGGGGAAAATTAAAAAAACAGAATGTAAATAAGGAAACCCTGACCTCTCCGGTGTGAGCGAAGCAGTTATGGAGGTAATTCTCGTCCATCCAATAATGGAGGTCTCCTATCCAAATCGTCTTATTCTCGTCCGTCGATCCCTGGGGCTGCGGCTGCGGCTGCGGCTGCGGCTGCTGTTGATGGTGGTACTGCATGTAGTATTGCGGGTAGTGCTGCGGCATCATCTGGTGATGCATCCCCATCGTCGCCGCCGGATATTGCATCGCCATCCATTGCTGCTGTTGCTGTTGCTGTTGCGGATCAGCACCATTGGTTGACTGCATCATCGTTTCTTCTTCTATCTGCTTGAGATTCCAGAGACCGAATCCAATATTTAGGGCCAATAAAACAAAAGTGATAGATATACAGAGAACCAGAGATGGGAGATCCTGGTCTGGGGGCAGAACCAGGGTTCGAAAAAGAGTCCTGATGCTCGCTTACGAGAAAGATTAGAAAGAGATCGCAAATGCTAGGACGACCGAAGATCCGAGGAGTTCGGATGGGCGAGGGAGGCATCGGGTAAACCCGTGCCCGACTATAGAGGTTTTTGTATATCAGCTGCTAGCTTTATTCTAATTTGCAAATACAGTCTTATGAATAACAGCTTTGCAAATTAACTCATCATTATACTACAGTATCGGTAAATGATTCAGGAACATCTGTATGGGTTGTGTGTGTAAGTTGTGAAAACAAGTAAAGCTTCTGTAAGCCCATTTATCCCATATCGACTAACGATAGTAGAGTCCTTCTCCTCAAGTACTCCCACCTCACCCTTCTTTTTTGCTGGTTGTGTGTGGTTAAAGGCTTTAGTAGAAATTGAGGGTTGTGTGTGTTATGTACGGAACTCTATGTGTGATTTAAATAAAAAATGATATAAGAACCAAAAACCATTACTAGCCATTATCTGATGACTACTAGTTTACCGCTAACATTATAGATAAATGATACAGGAACCAAAGTCCATTACTAACCACTAACTGATGACTACTAGTTTATTACTACTAACAATATAGGTAAATGATACAATGATAGAGGACCAAAAAGAAGGTTGAGAAATGCTAACCCCATACATATACTTTCAAATTCTAGTGGCAACATATGTTGCTTTCCTTGTTACCTTTTGGAATTAGTTGAAATCATAGCTGACTACTTCGGGAAAAAAAAATCTTAACCTATTAAAGGGTACGTAGTAGCTATGACAAGTGTTATCACCATAGTGAGAGTTTGGAAGTGTGCATCTGGGTTAGAACTCCGCTTTTAGGGCTTCCTACAATCTTCTATCGGATGCTTGTCGATGAGTCTCAAACCTCCATCTTTATAATATTTGATTTCGTTTCTTTTACTGTAACTTATGAGGTATCTAAAGAAAATATTGAAGAAAATTGTACAAGCGTGAATTTATCCATCCCTGTAATGTCTTATTTTCTTCTCTTAATTCACTCTCATTACATTAGTATAAGCAATCATACTTTTGGTTCAAATCCAACGATAATTGCTCAGGTTTTACACCCATTGTTATGGACTTGAGTCTATCCCATCAAATGAAAAATATTAGAAGCATGCATCTATTGACACAAATTTTAAGTATGAAAATTAATAACAAGAAAAATATAACATAGATTGTCAATTTTTGTAAGAGTACAAAATCTCTGAGATTTAATCCCTTTATAAAGAGAAACCTTTGATTATTTTCTTCACGAATCTTTAATACGAGGAGTGAAAACAACATATTCTCGTATCCAAGCTTCAAGATCAGAGTCAGTAATATTGTCTGGGTTACCAGGCTTTAGTGCTTAATTTATCAAGAACTCTGGATTGTGGCTTCAATGAGGATTAAGATCTTTTGGCTTCAAAGCCTTTAATGGAAATATTCTTAAAAGCTTTACTTGAGATCTTTTGTCTTAAAATCTTCAAAGATTATATTTTTCTTCTTCTTTTTTCAAGAAAAACTACTCATTTTCTAGAATTGCAGTAGTAGAGTCCTCATTTAAAAGTAAAACAATATTTTATTGAGAGACTTATCATGATTTAAGGTAGAGCTACGCGCACCCCAAGAATTTATGACTACACCCCAACTTAAAAAGACCACGCAACATAATAGAAAAAATACAATAATCACCCTCTTCTTCTTTCTATCATTTGCAAGGAAAGACCTACAACAGTTTTTAACTTCAATATCTCGTCGTTTATCTTCATCACCTGCACCGTCATTTTTCTAAGTTGTTCTCCATTTGGGTATCCCTTTTTTTTTTATTCCACTAAGATCGGCCAAGGCTATCGTTTGATTTCCATTGAAGAATTCTCGGATGGAGGCCTTGTGGCCACTTGCAAGTGAAGCAGAAGAACTACATATACGATCCTGATATTTTACATTGACAGCTCTTTGTAAAAAATTTCCCATATTTTCAATGATCTCATGTTGTTTATCTTCATGGGTTTTTGATAAATCTCACTCACAAAGCTTTTGATTTTGATTTTGATTTTGATTTTGATTTTGATTTTGATCTAGGCATGAAACCCAAGATGATTAAGGGTTCGTGTCTGATGATGCAGAGAGACAAAGATGGAAACTACCATATGAGTTACTACCAAAAGAATAACCTCCACAACTGAAGAAAAAAAATGAAAATCAAGAAAAATCCCATTAACAACTTCTCAATTCTTAGGAACGGAGCTTATCTTCAGTTACACTTTAGACCAATTTGGATTTGCGTAAGAAGGAAATCCAAAGGAAATTTAACATTTTTAATTGATACTTTGAGCAATAAGGCCCATATGGGAATTTGGTTAAAGTTCAGTATCTTGAGATATCAACTAGATTGCCTAAAATGCTTCACTGTATGGGCTTAAAGAGAATAAATAACCACATGAAAGATGAGGAAGAAATAAGAAGATGAGGAAGATGGGGACATTATAATCATTTTTTTTTTTTTGATGTTTTTTCAAGTTCGGGGTATGGTCATTAAAAGTCGGGGTGCGTGTAATACCATGTTTAAATTATTAATAAGTCAATTAAGATATTTGTGGGTCCCGTGATTTTTTTTTTAGTATTTACCTTCCTACATCAACCTACACACAATATGAGATAGGATCACAACCAATTGCAATTGAATTCTCTTCGCACAAGTGAATTGGAGTAGTGAATTTTTTTTTTTAAATTTGAATTTTCTTCCTTTTTTTTCCTTCATCTAATCCACTTGTGCCACATATGCAATTGAATTCTCTTGAATTCAATTGCAATTGGTTGTGATCCTATCTCACCCCATGCTTCTCCGTAACTATGGTTTATTTGCCCGTTGAAGGTCAAAGCTATATTCTTGTTTGGATAGTAAAGTTTTTTGAATGCCTTGTAACTTAGCAAAAAATTTTGTTTTATCCTTAGGGAGGTAAGGCTTTGATAACCGATTTGAGGTAGTCACTTTTACCCATTCTTAAATCTTATATAGATGCAAATAGGGCAACCAATCTTTTGGCAAATTTTTTATGAAACTATAAATGAGATCATTTTTTGTCCTTCGAGTTTCCCTAGTAGAATTTCATGTATTGTGCAAGACGATTCAATTGCTAGTAGAGTTTTCCTGATCGGGTTCCGCCTAACCTCAGCTTTTCCCTCTAATAAAAAAAGTCTCCCTCTGTGTTCCTATTATGAAAAGTTTAAAGATTAATTTTTGATTCTGCATACAAATATTTGGTGATCTTTCAACCAAAGAAATAGGCAAAAAAAATGAAGTTTTATAATATTTCATTACCCTAATAAGTTGTAGGTATCTATTTACTATTATTGGGAGATCTTCCTTCGGTTAAAATTCATGGTTAGGAAGACAAGCCTAGGAACTCCTGTACCAAAAGACATTATTATTATTATTGAATAATAAACACAGTTATATACAATATTAACTTTCGCTGGCTCATGATAGCAGTGAGCTGCTAGCTGATTAAGTGAAGTAAGTTCCTAATTCAAGTGGTCTTGCTCTTAATTTTTGTCGCGCTCCAAAATCCCACCTAGGTTAAATTGAGACATTGACGTGTGACTTAACCATCAAACTGTCATAACATCCTGTCATAAAGCATTTAAGGCAATCTAAAACACGAACTTGAAATTTTTTCTTCAATTAATCATGATCCATTCTAATATCTCAATTTAAAAACTAAAACAAAATCAATAATTTGAATCATTCATCCTAATTTCCAACTATTAATTCAATCTAATCATAAATCCAACATTAAGTCTATTACAATGTCTTGAACTCTAAATTTAAATACTAATAATTTAATCTCCAGAAAATAGTCAACGATCCAAATTCCATTCACTATCGAGATAATTATCTACTGAATCTTCTTCTTCCTCCTCGTACTCTTCCTCCTCCCAAGGTCCTGGGGCACAAATATCAAACCTAGCACCTGCCGACAACAAAGTCATCGGCTAAATAACAAGTTACCCGCGTATATAAACTCCTAATTAACAATATAACAACATTTAATATAAAGCATAAATTAGAATTTAACATTACATGTAAGCATATAAACAACTCAAAGTGCGGAATCATAATTTCAATTCAATTCTTATACGTGCTCACTTATATTTATTTTTCTTGCTTATCTTACTTGTCTTTCTTATTCGTGAATGTATCCAACAACATGCATGGTGCAATAATTTAAAATAACTCTACCTCATATACTGGGTAGAGACTAACATATACCCTACTTACCGAGGTAACACACGATTTACACATTATCCGGTGCATACGGCTTGTCTATACATTATCCAGTGCATACGGTTTGTCTACACATTATCCAGTACATACGACTTGTCTTGCCTTGATCTTAGGCTTGTTGGTACTTAGGCAGTGCAAAACTCAATCATACAGTCATGCTCATTTTCTTGTATACTTGCATAATACTTATTATCTTGCTTTTTATCATGTTTGTACATATTTATTTCCATGAATGAGTGTGAGTGAAACAATGATAACTATCAATTAAATTGCACCGGAATTATTGGATTAAGGCTCTCGAAAGCTCATCATAATGACTAACGCCATCTTGATAACCTCTAAGTCACACAACCATAATTCACGGTTCAATTTAATCAACATATATCATCATGTCATTTGTCAATCATACACCAGTTTAAACATACAAAATTTCTCATAGTTGATCAATATAAAAATATGCTCTATCAGATTTTCAACAATAAAATTATAAAACAATTCTATTTGTCATGCATCAATTTTCAGTATATAGCTTTTGATAAAATCAATCTCATAAAACTCTAGTTTTATAACACATCACAATTTCAAATCAAATTCATAATCATTCCATCAAATCCAACCATCATCCCTTCCTCCATTCTCCATCATACATACACCACAAAATCATTCTTTTTCCCTTTGTTGATATGTATAATAAAAATCATAAGAAACATCTCTAAACATCATAACTATCTTTCATAAGGGATTGATATATCATAAACATGCTCGATCTTATTTTTCTTATTTTAAATCTAACTATTTTTTATTGTTTATATTAAAATCACTATATTGGTAGGAAAAAATTTATATTTACCTCTCTCGATCGCTTTCCTACGATAAAGCGCTTGCGACTGGGATCGATCTAATCTTTTACGTCATTTCCCTTATAAAAATTTTGATCTCTCCTCTTAGATCTCTCAAAATAATCTTCTCTCTCTCTTTTGGGTTTAGAAAGGCTTAGAAACCCTAACTCACGAGTTGGAGGGTTATTTATAGAGTTTGGGGACCAAAGAGAACTTAAAAAGTCAAAAATTGACGTTTTCGCGCATATTTCAACGCCCACCGATCGATCCTAGCCACCATAGATCGATCGGCGCTAGTTAGCCGATCGGTCGGATCCCTTTATTTTTTTCTGAACCTTGTTCCAGTATTTTGCCCGTGACTTTTGACTCGGTTATCGGAATTTGACGATTCAACTTGCGTTTGAACCGTTATTCGAAGGGGAACAATTTCTTGTCTAATAGATAAGTCTCAATTTCAAGTTTATGGAGGTTAAATATCTTATCAAGTTGGATGAAGGTGAAAGCGAATTTCGAAATATTTGGGTTAATATTGAGAATCTAAGATTTTTAACCCCTAGACTCCTAGAAGTTAGAAAATAGATACCTTAGCCCAATTTTAAGCAATGAGGTAACCCCTTAAACCCAAAAATTTTAATTTAATAATAATAATAAATTAATCACTATTATTGTTATTATATAAGAGTTTACTAATCTAGGCATCTCACATTAGTTCTCATAAGAACACATGCATTTAAAATCGAACACATATTGCAAAAAATTCATGTACATGGCACGAATGCCGAGAAACTAAATTTTGGGTCTCTACAATTTTAATGATTTAGCTGCGTAGAGGACTATGAAAGTCAATTTATTCCCAAGTCCAATTTAAAAGGCCTATTGAGATCTTCTTACATTAATAATAGTTTAAGTACTTTAAGCTTCAAACGATCACATGCCGTACGCATGCTTCGAATAGTTAATTTTGTAATCAAACCCACGAGGGTCTGTCATTGTGCGCGACAAACCCTAATACGGAAAAGTGAGCATTATAAGAAACCTACAAAACTTGTGGACAGTCTTTGACCATTAACTTAATAACATAATTATCTTTTGTTCTTAATTAACATGCATGCTTGAGGTGTGACTGAGTGGGGTTGAATTTACTCAAATTGCTGGGCCCCAAAATCTTTGGAGCATCTTAGTTTCAATTCTTAATTTTCTCCATGCATCACAGCTTTAGATTCCATTTATGGGTATAACTCCTAAAGAAGGGATGATTAATATAGAAGTAAACTTGTGGGCATAATTCATTTTTTAAGTCACTTTTTTTTACCAAAATGTCTATGTTTTTCTTAATTTTGTGTGTGAGTTTCTGCTATGTTTGCCTTCCACATATGCTAAAAACTACCAAACTAATAATTTCATGTTTTTATGTTAAATCAATAAATCCATATGGAAATTAAACATTACTAATTAGTATTTATCATAGTTATTCTTAGAAAGAGTTCAGATATAGAGTTTCAGTGAGTCTTGCTAATAGTAAAACCTATTAAGATCTAATAATAGAAGTTATTTCATTAGCCACGAACTGATTATAATAATTTTTCTAGTTATGTGATATAAGGTTAATAAGTATTATCTAATAAAATATTATAAAAATGGTTTTATTTTTAAAAAATTGTAATGTGCTTTTAATAGCAAAAATAATATATAGAGAGAGAGAGAGAGATCCAAGAGATAACTAGGCCCCCCTCCCCAAAATATGCCTTATTAAAGGAGTATTTTGGGAAGTACAAATGTAAAAGAAGGGCGTTTATATAAGATTCAAGATCCTCCACTCCGGTCTTTCCACAAAAAAAAAGAAAAAAAAGATCCTCCACTCCAGGGGTATGGATCATCGTTAAGTCGGTTGTTATTATAATATATAGTGCGGGTCTTATCATCCATATAAATTGAACAACTTTTGATTTTTTTAATTTAATATTTTTTTTCTAAAATCCTGATCATAGTGTAGCATTAACCTTTGAATTAAAACTTGTTAACTTCAATTAATGGGAAGCATGTTAGCCTAGCAAACAATCGGACACAATTGGATGATACATAACCCTGGAGGATCCAAACTGGAGCTCTCCCTCTTCTCCTGTATTTTAGGTGCATGCTAAGAGAGTGGCATTTGGGGGTCCTATCCAGACGGTAAATGTTTAAGCCTTTAAGCTCCGCCTTAGCTCTATATTCTGAATGGTACGTACGTACCATTTCAATTTTCAAATATTCGATCCTTCATCTAAGACCCCACAACAGAAAATGGCCTGAGATGTTTCCAAAGTCATTAGATCTTTAATCAGAGATTTCATGACCTCTGAGATTCACTTTACCCTATCCAAGAACTCAAGGGTTGCATTATAATTAGACAGTATTATCTGTAATATTCTTTGTTCTAAACAAATGGGTTAGAACTTAGAACAGCAACTTGATCTGTGGAGTACTTCCGGCACTATCCCATGCATGCACCTCCCCACTAACCATATCAATACTGTTAATTTGGACGGTTCCAGTGACATTAGTATTATTCTTGGGGTAGACAAAACCTTACTTTACAACCCAGAAGC
Organism: Tetracentron sinense; assembly: GCA_015143295.1. NCBI lineage: Eukaryota > Viridiplantae > Streptophyta > Magnoliopsida > Trochodendrales > Trochodendraceae > Tetracentron > Tetracentron sinense. The sequence continues at coordinate 4,306,066 of CM026552.1, forward strand.
CTAGATAGGCGCCCTTTTCACCTTTTGCACTTCCAAGCTTTTAAACTATGATCATTAGCCGCCAAAAGCATAAGATTCCTTGCAGTTAGTGGCAGAAATGAAGAGAGAAATCAAAAATAAAATAGACTCCACATCTTAGGGAAGGGAATGTAATGGGTATTTTATTATTTTATTTACAAATGATATTAGTATCCCAGTTCTCAGGGAAAATTTTGAATGGGTTAGTGTGGACATCCGAAGGACTAGTCCTTCCCTCAAAGGGTTTGAGAGTTGGGACACCCTCTGTATCAATTAAATTTTTTGTTTTTGTTTTTTAAAGTCACTCAATGAGAGAGGGGGGTTTGGCAAATCCCTACCTGTTTATTAAGAAAAATCAATGGGGGGATACAAAACTTACCCCTACAAACACACAAGAACACAATCATATACCCTCTGTTTCCCAAACAGAAGTTGAAGAACCCTAACCTCCCCAGACCCCTGCCCCTGCAATCCAATTGATCAATGTTGTAGTCTTCTTCTTTTATTTGGAGTTGGGGTTGGTAAAGATTTTGTAGGGATTTTTTTTTGTCAAAGTAGAAGTAATGATTACTAGTGGAAGTCCTTGTTGGATTGATAAAATGAAAGCAAATTGTTTGTGTTCTTCCCGTAGTCTTGAGTGTTTAAAGGGCAGTTCTCTTATGTCTTGAACGGATTTAACAGTCGTACAAGAAATCCTGTCCTTCAAATAACTCTCAGGTTATATGAAAGAATACAGACAATTTGGTTCTTGATAAAATGATGTCATATGTTTCTTCTTCTGATTGACAACATAATAGTAAAACAAAACTTAGGTGAGAGTGCTAGCCCCACACGCACACTTCCAAACTTTCATTGTGGTGACGATACTTGTCATTGCTACTTTTTCTATAGGTTATAAGAAAATATTTTTTTTCAAAGAAGTTAAGTATGATTTCAACTAGTTCTAAATGTAACATGCAAAAGTAGCAATACATGTTGCCATGCACCATGGTGAGAGTTCGGAAGTGTGCGTCTTGGGCTAGCAATCCTCTTCTCAAATTGAGGAATGTTAGCAAAATGACTTAGAATTCTCTACGGTTATAACCGGAATCCAAGGAGTCTGGTTACATCCCACAGGTCAACACATGTCTCTTTTAAAAACCCTTTAACTGTGATTAAGAAACCATTAGGGTTCAACCATCTAACATTGTTTTTTAGGAAAAAAATATTAACTCTAAAAGTTAAAGTTGTTAAGTAGAGTTAAAAGAACACTTAAAAAGGCTAGGAGTCCAGTCAGATCTAGTATGGATCGTACATGGATGGTAGTTGCGAATTTGAAAAAGAATCAAAAGAAAGGGTTCGTTCCTCTTATTTCTCGAACCCAGAGATCCATGAATCGGGATCCTGATGCATATAGATACAAGTGGTCCAATGGGAGCAAGAATTTTCAGGAACAATTGAAACATTTCGTTTCTGAGCAGAAGAGCCATTTTCAAGTAGTGTTCAATATTTTGGCATTATCATCACAAAGAAGAGCTTCTGGATTTTTTATTTTTTTTCCTATTACAATTGCATTCCATTTCCCCATTGAACCTGGGTTTTTGATTCATACAAACATTTTTGTTGGAACGTTCATATATAACCAATGGAATGTTTCGAGTTTTTTTAATCGGAATATGAATCAAACTGAAGAACCCCTTAACTATTTAAGTTGTAAATAGAACGAATCACACTTTTACCACTAAACTATACCAAGCAATGCATTTATCAAATTCAAAGTGGATTCGACCGCGAAAATGCTCTGATGTGATCAATTTTTCATAAGTCTTCCAATAGTAGAACAAGTGTTAGAAGTGCATTCAGTAATCCATATCACTCTCACTAAAGTGCATATCCATGTAACTTCACTTCATTCACAAATGAAACTCTCTTTGAATCACTATGGATTTGTGCGTCGGTAAAAAAAACATGTTTTCTTTGGTGTCAAGGTAATAGCTATGAATAGTCATCAACTCCCGGGAAAGGGTAGAAGAATGGGACCTATTATGGGACATACAATGCATTACAGACGTATGATCATTACGCTTCAACTTCTGTTTCCGCCGTGCAATTAAGGATGTTCTATAGAACAAAGAAAAATTCCCTGTTCATTTGATTTCATTTTCAACTCCCCGAAGCATTTCGTCGCTTATTACACCCTTCCTCGTCTCTGGGTGCCTAGGTATCCACTGTAAGCCTTTCCTCATTTGAACCTCATCGTTCACTTTAAGGCGAGAGTCCAGTAGCCAAAAGCATCACTAGCTTACGCTCTAACCCAAGTAGCATGGGGCACGTGGAATCCCGTGTGAATCAGTTAGCCTCTACCACAAGTCAAAATGTGTCTCTTTCAAAACCCTTTAACTGTGATTAAGAAACCCGGCCCTTAGGGTTCAACCATCTCACATTATTTTTTAGAAAAAAATATTAAAGTTGTTAACTAGAGTTAAAAGAACACTTAAAAAGGCTTTTGTGTTGTAACCGTAGAGAATTCCAAGTCTAGAGAATTATATAATCCATTTCATTTTTTCTTTCCAAATACTCTCATCAAGTACTTATTACGTCCAACGGATTAACACATGTTTCTTTTAATACCCATTAGCCATGGTTAAGATTTATTAAACTTGAGGGTTCAACCATCTAATCTTACTTTTTAGAAAAAAAAATATTAATAAAATATTTATTCTAGAGGTTAAAGTTGTTAACCAGAATTAAAAAGATCAGTTAAAGAGGCTTTTATGTTGTAACCGAACTTCTTGAGTCCGGTTACAACTTGAGAGAATCATAAGTTTTTTTTTTCTTCCATTTTTTTTTTCCCTTTTAGTTATCTGGAAAGTGAAACTGACACGATGAGCCGACACAGACCGGCACCCAAAACAAATATATCTTCTATAGTTTCAAAAAAGCCATTATGCATCTAAGGGTGGCTGTCGTATTACATTTTTAATTAACAAACTCCTTGCGATATTGTAGAAAAATAGAGCGGTAAACAAAAAGTCGTATTACATTCTTAATTAACAAACTCCTTGTGATATTGTATTAAAATAGAGCGGTAAAAATAAAATTAAAAAATCCTGCATGCCCTTTTATCATATCATAACAGCTCTGCGCGCACACATACACACATTACACATTGATTCAGGGCCTTAGATTCTCCAATTTTGGCAATAGGCAAACACTCGGAGGTGGGGGTGTTTTGTCAAGAATTGAACATTTAAGACTACCAGATTTCGTGTGTGTGTATATATATATATATATTTATATACACACACACACAAAGAGAGAGAGAGAGGCTATGTCCATAAGCACTGAATATATATGCACGTAAGCAGAAAGAAGAATATCACACAGGAAAAGAAATGTACTCATACATATATTTGTGGGGGAGTGCTAGCCCCACTCTCCCGTAGTTGCACTCTTCCAATCCAGGGAAGAAGACAAGCATATTTTGTGACGGGTAGAATAGCATCACAAAATACTTGTCTTCTTGCTTTTAAAGGAAAAGGAAAGAGTGCAATATCGGAGGGAGGTTATTAAAATCCTATGTCTATGCATAATCATACTCAAATTCATACATATCTATGTCTATACATACAACTACACACGATCGCACACGTACTTGAGCAACAGCACTGTAGCTGTTGTTGTCCCAAAAGCCCAATTACACGGCGCCATGTCAGAAAAAATCTGCCCAAACTAGTGTTTTTCTGTCACGTCAAGACACTTTGCTGCATGGCACTACGTTCGTGGCTTTTCGAGAACAAACAGAAACAGACCAACGCTGTTGCTCATCCTTCTTCGAACTCAAGCTTTGTTTTGAACAGTATGTCCAACACCAGGGCTGTGACCTGGTGTCGTGGGTCGGAAATCATCTTCATTCCGTGCTGCAGCGTAATGGCCAACACCAGGACTATGACCTGGTGTTGTGGGTCGAAAATCATCTTCAATATTTCGTCCAGCAGAATGGACAACAGTACCCACACTGTGACCAGCTGATGTGGGCCGCAAATCTTCTTTGTATGCTGCAGCGTAATGGCCAACACCTGGACTATGACCTGGTGTCGTGGGTCGAAAATCATCTTCATTCCGTGCAGCAGAATGGACAATACCCGGACTGTGACCAGGTGCTGTGGGTCGAAAATCTTCTTTGTTTGCTGCAGCGTAATGGCCAACACCAGGACTATGACCTGGTGTTGTGGGTCGAAAATCATCTTCGTTTCCTCCAGCAGAATGGACTTCACCCGGACTGTGACCTGGGGTCCTGCTGGGTCGAAAATCTTCTTTGTGTCCTTCAGTAGAACGGTCGACACCACCTGGTGGTGTCGATCCAAAATCATCTTCGGCCCGATGACCAATACCCGGACTATTACCCGGTGGCGTGGGTCGAAAAGCATCACCATTTCGTCCAGCAGAATGGACGACACCCGGACTGTGACCAGGTGCTGTGGCTATGGGTCGAAAATCTAATTCGGCCCGATGACCAATGCCCGGGCTATGACCGGGTGGGGTGGATCGAAAATCTTGTGCGTTTCCTGCAAGGTCGCCGTGCAACTTTCTAGTGTGGCTGCCATCTATCCTTAGGCATTTCTTACAGTACTCTTTCTTCTTTGACTTCAATTGCCTTCCCTCAGTAGACAGAATTTCATAAGAGAACATTAGTACAAGAAGAAAAGCACAAGTGTTTATGAACTTGACCTTGGCCATAACTAGAGGGAGGGAAAGAAACTGAATGACCCTTGTCACTTGATTGAACTAGAAGGCTCAAAGAATATTCAATAGAGAGAGAAGCACCATAATGCTCAGAACCTTTCGTCTCCATTGGTATTTATGGTGTTGAGGTGAGGATCATAACCACTAATTATTCAACACAAATTAAAGGTGTGATACAAATAAAAAAATGAATTTGGACGGCTCTCATGATTAAGCATTTCAAGGTTCTGACTTTAAAGAAATGTATGCGTATCTGAGCATGCTTGATGATCTCTCTTTATATTCTGCATGTCCCATGCAACTATTCCTTCTCTCTTCTTCTCTTCTTCTCTTCTGTTTTTCCTTTTTCTCTCCCGATTCTTCATTAATATAAGAATAATACAGTGTGAGGCATCCACACTCAATTCCTGAGTGATACGTTTTCAACACACATTGAATCTTCGATCCTTGACTGCCAGATGACCTCTATGTACTCAAGGTAGGTTTATTGTTTGAATGTTGTGATGGTGATGTTGTATTTAATACATTTTTTCTAGTAAAGATGTTTGACAATCTAATTTAGTTTAGAATTAGCTAAATTGGTCTTACCACCATTCAAATGCACCGAAAGATAGGAATTCATCTATAATTCCCACTCGCAGAAAATTGTATTTTATATGGATGGTTGGGGTGAGAGCTTAGTACAATTTTGGTCGACAATGTCAAAACTCTTATTTTTGTAGGTTGAACCTTCTTTTCTTTATGGTAAGTTCAAGCTTGTGTATATGAGGTGCATGATTACTTTGGTGCTAAAAGATTATATATGCTTCCTTTTTGAGTGAGAACCATTATTTATAAAAAAAAAAAAAATCTCCTACCTTAAGGGATGGAACTTTTCAATGTTTTTATCCTCTCTCTCTCTCTCTCTCTCACACACACACACACACACACACACACACACACATATTACAACAACCTGTTTGAGCAATATCAGAAGTCCCTCTTATTACTAATTGGCTATTTGTGCAAGAAAATCTGCAAATACAAAATTCATTAGAACCTGACCTTATTCGATGCACCTCTTCTTAAATCTTGAAGTTAATTTCCTTAAGAGTGGGGATTATTCAAAGAAGAATAATGAGACTCAGAATACTGAGATGCAAAGTTGATCTTTGAAACAGCGAATGAAGCAGTGTGTAGTTGATTTCTGGATTATCCTATGCTAGTAATGGTGTGGTTAATTTGCCACTAAAGTTTATGCAATAATTTAAAAATTAGTCAACCAATGTTATGGTTATCATTTAAGTGGGCTTTTACCCAATTTTTCTGTGATTGTCAATCAGATTTTTTCTATATTGTTTCAGTTTTCATTTTTCTTCATGTGATTACTTGATTAAAATGTACCCCGTTTACCTTTCCTCACAGCATGTGGAGAGATCACATTCTAAGAATTCATGGGTGTTGATATCATGAGCAATGAGCAGATGCATAGAATATGAAAATATATGCATGATATTTTACATAACATAAGCCATGATCACATCCTAGGTGATAGAGAATGAAGTATGACAATAAAGTGTGATGAGATACACTGCGGTAGTGTGATTTGAATTTGAATGAATTAAATTAGGTAAATAGATCGATTTTCTTTGGTAAGTCGAACTAGTGACCTCATGGTTATGGTGCAGCCATAGGCTAAAGCCCAGTGTCTAATTTTAAGCTTGTTGGTGGACTCTCAGATGAGATGGTATTGGTACCTCCCACTTCAGGGTTCAAATTAAATAAACCATATAAAAAGGGAAGCCAATTCAAATGAACCAACTAGGTCAAGGGTCTTGGTCAAGATTAAGAAGCAAAAGCCAAGCCAAATATGCACCAAGTTATGAGGGGCCCATCCACTCAGGAAGTCATTAATATTGGTTTATTAGAGAAAAAGTAAGTCAAATGAAGCACATGATCATGAGCTTAATGTGCCTCAGCCTCCGCCTCCCTCTTGCTTTCTGACTGAAAGACAGATACGGAGATTCTTGGGAAAAATCAGTGCTTGGTTAGCTCCTCGAGTCGAGGAAGTTCGCTCTCTCTTTCTGTTTCTCTTTCTCTTTCTCTTTCTCTCTCTCTCCACTAACAGAAGCGACATAAAAGATAAAATAATAGAGTATATAGCATTTCATTGTGTGGCCTAGGCTTTAGTGCACGGGGCTCTGTTAGTCGGTAATCGTTATTATATTCGACTAACGTGCGATGAGCGTTGGTCGTTGAGCGATAGTTATTTTGTCGGAAAGAAAATAAGGGTCCTCCATGGCCTCTGAATCACAAATATCCGAGGGGAAAATGATGGGTGCTAGCCCCCCGTCCCACAATTCAATTTTTTTCCAAACTCGAGAATGGTGCAATACGTGGTGTTGTTAACCTTTCAACATGTTTAAAAGAGGAGTCCTAACCCAATCTCATTTACTTCAAATTTTTCCATAGACATAAGATGATTAGCCTGACACTTGGAAATGTTTTATTATTTTAGTGGTTTAAAAAGTAAAAATCAAAGATTGTTTGACATTGTATGTCTCCAATTGCGTCTTTGGAAGATTTGCGACTGGGCTAGCCAAATCCTATTTTAAAAATCAAAATTTTCAAAGGAAGAATGATAGTTTACTCTAGTTCTCTAGGTAACGGGTAAAAATAGCAACACTCATGTGGTCTGGCGCAATCCTTAGTTTTCAAAACTCGGATTGTATTGCTGTCAATAGAGAATGTTAAGGATAATGGGTCCCACTAAAGAGATGTGATCAAAGAGGGACTTTTTAAGTGTTATTAAAGCTAACAGCATGGTTAGGGTTGGCGACCGTTAGATCTTTGGTGTGATCCCTCTTAACCCTTGGATCTTATGATGGGTAAGGTTCCAAGGGTATATAAAGCAAAGAGGGGGTCCCTCTTTTCTCTTACGTCAATTGGAAGCCTCATTGAATCAGACCTAAGGAGAAAAGAGAAGATTCCTCTCATCCCTCTCAAGCGCCGAGAAACCCAGTGTCACACCGTGAAGGGAATAGGGAAATTCCAGCGAAAGGTATGAGATTATCTTTTTTAATCTGTGTCCCCTTTTGATTATGAATTCTAGAAAAATTTTATCGCATGGTCTAGATCCAGTATTTGAATAATCTTGTTTTGTTTTAACATTATTATTCTTGAATCCCAACAATTGGTATCAGAGCCCAGGGTTGACCTTGTGATTAATTTTTCTTAATAATCAAATCTAAGTGGGGTTTTATTTTCGGATCTAATAATCAATTTTTATTGATCTAGTGATTCGGATGTAAGGAAATCAACAAATAAAATTGATTAATTGGTTACGGATTTGATAATCGATTTTATTGTTTTAGAAATAATTTTTGAGTTGAATAATTATTTTTTAAGATCCAAGTGAATCGGATTAAAAAAAAAAAAAAAGAGAAGAGGTTTTTCAGCGTTTTCGGTTGGACGGCGATTCCGCAGCCGTCCATCACCGGAGGACGCTTCCGGCAGTTGGGTTTTGCTCGCCAGAGGGTGGCCGTCGGTTTGTCACCGGCGGCAGCCGCACAGGTGGCCGGTAGGGTCCCCAAGAAGGAGAAACCAGTATACGGGTTTAGGATTTTTTTTTTTTAAAAAAAAAAAAAAAAAAAAAACTGTGTGGGCTAGGAAGATGAGTCACGAGGGTCAACCCGACCCGGTGACCCGAGTCGAACCCAAAACCGAAATCCAGGTGGATCTTGGTTCGACTCGCATAACCCGGCCCAATTTTTGACATGACGACCCGAATAGTTTTGACCCGAACTGATTAATATGGGTATTACCCGAACCGAATGAAATCCGATCCGGTCAATGTGGACCGAACCGGTTCGACCGGACCGGGACCTAAGCCAAACCGGATCGTTGACTGAACCGAACTGAGTGGAACCTGGACCGGACCGCGTAAGCGCATCAGACCGCTCGCGCGTGACGCGCAGAACGCGCGTGAGCCAATTCCGTGCGCGTGCGGCACACCACCCGCGCGTGAAGCGCATTCCCCGCGCGTGAGGCGCACTTCCAGCGCGCGAGACGCGCGTGCGCTGCGTGTGACACGTCCCCAGGACACGTCCAGGACGAGTGTCCGACCTTCCCTAAGGTTTTTGGGTGTTCTGATTCCTTTTTTGGGGTCCATTTTTGACTTCTGAGCACTGTAAAAAGTTGTTTTAGTGCATGAATATTATTTTCATATGGTTTTGACATTAAATAAAGGAAAAACTTGATGCTTTTACCCAAAATTAATATAGGAACTAAAGTTAGATCATCCTATGGGGTTTAGGTTTGATCTGTAAGGCAGTGATTCGAATGGGCATAACTGAAGTAGGTTAGATTGTCTTGCCCAAAGGTGACCGTCCTATAGGAGGTTATGGTCCTTCGAATTTGAGATTTTGATCTCATTTAGACTGCGAGTTTGCACTCACCTACATTGAATAACTAGTCTTGCCCAAAGGTGTCTAGGGACTTCTTGTAGACTGAGTGGGGCAGAATGATTTGTGCGTGGCGGTGAGAGAAGGATAACCCTCTTGCTCAAAGGTATGGAAGTGTCCTAATCAATCCAAAACGTGATAGATCAGTTCTGTGCGCGACTGTTGTCGCCAATTGAGGGGTGAATTGCATGTCGAAATCTCTTGCCCAAAGGTGTGATTAGATGATGCGCCCACCTGTCCCGTAAAGTGGAAGTAAGCAATTTTAAAGTAAACCACTTTAGCTATCCGGCTTATCCCCAAGACCGGATTAGAATCATAAAGCTTAAATAAAGTCATGTAATGACAAGTATAAAGTAAATTATTATAATTTGTGCAATAATTTGTTAGATATACCATAACATAGTAAAACATTGACATTTTCAGATATGGATGGGTCTGTTGTTCAGAAACATTTGACTGAGATTGAGCCTCTGAATGGTTCAAACTATAGTTATTGGAAGATGCAGCTAGATATAGTTCTGGGTTGCCTTGATTACGACTTTGTCCTACTGGAGGAAAAGCCGGTTACTCCCACTGCTGAGTCCTCAAATTCAGATAAGTCTTTGTATTCGAAGTGGGAGAAGGCCAATAGGATGACTATGATGATCATTAGGACTTCTGTTCAAGAAGCTATCAGAGGTGGTATTCCTGCTGCTGATACTGCTAAGGTTCTTCTTGAGACTATCAAGAAACAATTTATGGGATCTGTTAGGTCTCGTCAGTACAGTTGTTTGACTCAGCTGATTTCATTGAAGTATGATGGTGCTGGAAATGTTCGGGAGCACATCTTGAAGATATCTAAGTTAATTATCTCTCTTAGAGAGCTTGGGTTAACCATTGAGAATGACCTCATGGTGCATTTGGCTGTAGCCTCACTTCCTGAATCATTTGATGCTTTTAAGGTTAATTATAGTGCACAAGATAGGAAGTGAGACCTGCATGAACTGATAGCTGTATGTGTTAGTGAGGAAGAGCGCTTGAAGTGTGGGAAAGCCGAGTATGCAAACTTGGTTGTGAATTCTGGTAGTAAGAAGAATTTTAAGAATAAAGGGTTCAAGAAATCTAATTCACAGAATTTCTGGTAAGGACAAAATTCAGGACAGAGTTCAGGTCATAATTTAGGATAGAGTTCAGGATATCAATTTCAGGGAAATGATAATACTAAGGAACTAGAGGAGATTGAGTGTTTCTTCTGCAAGGGGAAAGACCACATGAAAAGAGACTGTTTCAAATATAAGGATTGGTGCAGGAAGAACAAATGAGTTCATTCATCGGCGAAGCGCCAAGACTGATGAGCTGCTGATTTTTGAAGAACTCTACACCAACATTATTAGAGGCTGTTGGAACTTGCTGATTAGTATTAGACTTTGTTTATGGTTTTTACTATTAGATGTTATTTTCATTGTGCCGTTGTTTAGGCGAGATATTATTGAATTGGATACAGTTTAATTTTATCCTTGAGGGGAGTACACTCTCAATCAGACATATTTTTTAGACAGTTGGTAGTAATATATTAGTAGATGATCTTTATTAGCTGACCTTAGACTTATATTTTATATCATTCTTGTTGTGTATGTTTATTAATTTTATTAGATTTTCTCTAGGTAATTGTGACTCTTGTGACAATTTGGATGATAAACTTAAAGTAGTAATCTACTTGGATTGATGGATATATGTTAAGGTCAGTGAGAGCAGGTTTGTAAGTTATGTATTTGAATGCACGTGCAAAAGGTAAAGACATCAAGTGATGGACTTCACATGACGGATGTCATTGATGTCAGGTTTGCCCGAGAGCCTCGCACAAAGCTCTCAAGTTGCTTGGGCTGAACATAGTTGGGCACCATGTTTGAGGCCTTCATTCTGGATACAAGGTGATGGACTTCACATGGCGGTTGCCGTAAAGTATCGGAATGACATGCATATGCTTAAATGCATGTAGAGTGGACAATTTTTGAACGTATACATTTTGATCACATAAGGTTGTGTATAGTCCATATCACACCATACCTTGCCACCATAAAGAACCGCTCTGAAACATTAGTATTACTAGCTGTTTGACCATGGAGTGGCTTGTATCATAGTAAATGAACACTAGTAGATGCTAAATGCTTCCATGATCACCGTTAGTGGTGCTTTTGAATCAAAGTGACAGTTAAAGAACACTTAATTCTCGACAGTAATGTTTTTCAAAATTAAAAGAGTGGCCACTCATGTTTTTAAGGTTGTTCAATCCGAAAAGTCATTTTATTTTATTTAAGGATTGCTTGGACCAAGTGGGAGATTGTTAGGGTTTTTCTTATTAAATAAAAACTCATGTGGTCTAGCACAATCCTTAGTTTTCAAAACTCGGATTGTATTGCTGTCAATAGAGAATGTTAAGGATAATGGGTCCCACTAAAGAGATGTGATCAAACAGGGACTCTTTAAGTGTTATTAAAGCTAACAGCATGGTCAGGGTTGGCGACCGTTAGATCTTTGGTGTGATCCCTCTTAACCCTTGGATCTTATGATGGGTAAGGTTCCAAGGGTATATAAAGCAAAGAGGGGGTCCCTCTTTTCTCTTAAGTCAATTGGAAGCCCCATTGAATCAGACCTAAGGAGAAAAGAGAAGACTCCTCTCATCCCTCTCAAGCGCCGAGAAACCCAGTGTCACACCGTGAAGGGAATAGGGAAATTCCAGCGAAAGGTATGAGATTATCTTTTTTAATCTGTGTCCCCTTTTGATTATGAATTCTAGAAAAATTTTATCGCATGGTCTAGATCCAGTATTTGAATAATCTTGTTTTGTTTTAACATTATTATTCTTGAATCCCAACAGCTACCACCGCTCAGAAATCTACAATTGGAGCTAGCATTTCTCCTTCCTTTTGACTTCCATCAACAAGTCCCCCAAAATTTAAAAAAATATAGAACGCCAAAATTTTAAAAAATATAGAATGTTTTAGGTATAATTTTTAAAAATATTTATATAATACTTAAATTTCGTATATAGTGTTCCTCCCAAATTAGGATGTAAATATTGATTATGTGGGAAGTTTGGCCCAATAAAATTTTGTAAATTTTTTTATATGCATATCATGAATAATAAAAAATATAATTAATTTTATTAGATAATGGCTCTTCCTAAAGGGAGGACCATTGTTATTCTTGTTACTAGAACTTTATAATTAGAATGCAACATTAATGAATTTTATAATCACGATGCACCTACCTTTTTATGTGGTAAGAGCACAAGTTGTGTCTTCCATGTTAAATGCACATAACGTTGACATTCCTATCACTACATCTCGCTTTTATCAAAGTTAAGGGTTTTTCCTATGTTCACATCTGCCCACCCCAAAAAACAAAATAACGTTGACATTCCTATCAATACATCTCGCTTTTATTAAAGTTAAGAGTTTTTCCTATGTTCACATCTGGCCCCCCCCCCGCCCGCGCGGCCATCACAAAAAAAATCTGCCCCACCCCAAAAAACAAACAAGGTTAGAGTGGTTTCGTGTGACGCTCATGTATGTGGAAATAATATAATTAAGAGATTAATTATGAACAATGAATCGGAGCAACCCAAAATGATGCCTTGGGAAAAGATATTTATGAAAAAAATTTAATGTTGAATTTTATTTTATTTTTGTTCCTAATTACTGAACTACCACAGTCTAAGGCAGTTTTTGGGTTTCTCCATGTTCGATCATATCAGCTGCTCATCTCAACTGATTTTGAGTTCGATACAATCATATCATTGGAAACCAAGGGAAATGTGCATATGAATGGTTTATGAGAGGAAATGTGAAGGAAGGCGTATCATCCCCCTTTTTCTCGCTATGTGTCCTTTTTTTAACTCTCTTTTAACAGTGGTTAAGATTTACTAGCCCTTAAAGTTAAAGCATCTAATCTTGAATTTTAGGGGGAAAAAAAATTAATTACAAAAGTTAAAAGTTGTGACCATAGTTTAAGAGCAGATAAAACTTAAAAGGGCGAGAAATGATAGTCCACCCTGCCCGTGGAGAGCATTATTGCTCTTTATGGGATATGATCTTCCAATTCGCATCATTCATGTAGGGAAAATGTTTAAGTACTTCCTGCCCCATTTGACAATCTAGTCAAATGTGCGCTCCTCTTTTTAAGTTCTTACACTCATCAACTGTAGTTAAAATTCACTCACTCTTATGGTTAAGTAATCTAACCTTAGTTCTTAGAATGAAAAAAAAAAAAAACATTAATCTTAATTTTCTTAAGCTTAATCACAATTAAAGAAGTGTTGAAAAGGACACGACATTTGATTACATAGTCAAATGCATGATGGCCTAATCACTGCCCCTAAAGGAGTTTCACGTTTAGCCTCAATTCTCAAAGGCTTTCGCTCTTCATTTATTTTACCGTAGGAAATCGTTGGCTTGCTTTGAATTCCAGGTTTTGCTGGTCTGTCAAATGGCCATGATCAGCATATGCATAACTTGGCATGTTAGACCCTAGGCACAACCCCAGTCCAATAAGGAAAATAGTCACCTCCTTGGTCGGTGATGCGTGGAGGGCATCTCGGGCCCCTTTTCTGCCATGTGTCCCTTATTAAGTCTCTTTTAACTGTAATAAAGATTCACCCACTCCTAGGGTTCATCCATTTGCCCTTGGTTTTAGAAAAAAAATTAACTACAAGAGTTAAAAAAAATTAACTAGGGTTCGCAGGCCATTGAAGGGGCTTTTTGAGAATGAGGAGCAATACTTCACTCCTCGCCCTTGGAGCAAACAATTGCTCATCCAGTAATTGCTTAATCCAATAATTGCTTGATTAAAATTGGGATTGGTTGGAATTGAACAAGGCCACAGTCTTAATTCGCTTAATATAAGGCCTACCCAGGCCCAATACTTGAATGAGCCTAAAACTAGGCTCAGTCATGATGTGTGGGTCACATTTTGATGTGCTGATTAGATATATAGAAAATTTTCGGCCCCAGCAACAACAAAAAGATGTTGGCCCGGGAGGTTTGGAGCATAAAAGGGCTACTTACACAAGCAGCACAGCTACAAATGCGGCCCCTTAAAAAAACAAGGAAAATAATCACCTCCTCCGTCGGTGATGCGAGGAGGTGCGTCTCGAATCCCATTTTAATGCCACTTGTTCCTTTTTTGGCTCCATATTATTGTGGTTAAGATTAAGTGAAACATAGGGTTCACCCATCTACCTTTGGTTTTTTTAAAAATAAAATAAAAAATTAAACTATAGGGTTAAAAGTTAAAACAACTTAACCCGAGTTCATGGCAAGTGGAATGGGTGGCTTTGTGAGAGCGAGGGGCAATGGTTCGCTCCTCACTAGTGGAGCAAACTATTGCTCAAAAAACAATTAAGGCTGCTTTTTTTTGCTGGAACATCAAAGGCCCTAGACTGTACAAGTCTTGGGACATCTAACTATCCAAGGTTCGGGACTTCCATAGACGGCATTTGATGTTCTATATTCTTTTGTACTCGAGACTATGAGTAAATTTCAAGGATTTTGAATTTCGTTATTCTTTTATACTGGGTAAATTTGTTTGGGGTTGAAGGGCTACTTAAATGACATGGAATGGCCAGATGATCACCTATTAGAATTTTTTTTTTTTTTTGGGGGGGGAGGTTGAAGATCGTCTATCATGTTGGTGTCTGATGCGAAGAGCATTCGTCCTACTGAGATAAGGGCTATAGCTATTTAACCCCTTGTCAAAGAAGATTCTGACATGAGATAACTATGGGGTTGATGTGCAGTGAAGGAAAACTGATTTATTGAATTTTCAAGATAATTACAAAGATACTCCATTAGGGTTTAAATAGATAATAATTTAAATATATATACCATTATATATATATATATAGAGAGAGAGAGAGAGAGAGAGAGAGAGAGAGAAGCAAGAAGAAACAGTTGAGAACATTCTGGGTTTAAATCTTATGGTGGCCGCAACTTTTAAGATTTTGATTTGATTCAGTTGAGGTACCTGTGGTACAGAAGAAACTATTTTAAGGATATAAACAATCACATAACCAAGATTGGCAAACATGGAACTGCATTGCATTTATCATTTTCGTCCCTACAAACCATAAAAATTTAAATAAACAATCTTGGATTCATCTGAACATATCCTGATCCGATTCATGTCACCATTCTCGTTCATGATAGTTACTATCATTCTTCATGTCACCATATTATAAAGACTACAGATTCGTATTGCCATTATTTCCGATCGTTGGAAATACCTATATTCCAGCAAGCAAACATGAAATTATCAAGAAAAAAAAGAAAGAATGATTCACATGTATCAAACGAAGCAAGATCTTGAAGAACCGCTGCTAAAATTTGTTACTGTTAATGATGTTTCTTTCCTCAAATAGAAGAAGAGATAGGAAGAAAGTGTTCTTGTGGAGAGGGGAGTGCTCTACGTGAGAATCTTGAAGAACCGCTGAACCTCAAGAACACAGGCACGAAAACAGGAAGAAGAGATAGGGAGGAAGTGTTCTTGTAGAGAGAGGAGTGCTCTACGTTTTCTCCTTTCTGATAGCTCATAGCTCAGTTGGATGTAAAGATACGGGCCTGAGAATTAATAACCCATGAATTCTAAAGAGACCATACTTCTTTATTAAAGATTTTAATTTTAATTCTTGATAATTCAAAGGTAAGTAGGCTCACATAAAGTTTGTATACTTAAGTTATTTTTTAAATAAAATAAGTTAAAAGGGTAATTTGGTCAACATAAAGTTTAGTATACTCCTTGTACTTTTATTAGTAGAATGATATATTATATAAGATCGCTACTATACCTATGATAGTTATACATACTTCACATGGTAACACTTTAGTACCACACTTATCATTTACCTACGTTAGTATAGTTAGTACGGTCAAAAGTTAGCAGAGGACATTGGAGCTCTTGCAACTCATACCCCAAGGACATTGGAGCTCTTGCAACTCATGCCCCAAGGGGATTAGATCCCAGACCTACCCCATGGAAGGTCACACCCCTACCACTCACGCAATAGGCGGGGGTGTTATGCCTTATGTCAATATTGTTTCAAAATGCCTTGTTATATCTATGTCAAATTAGTACTATGACTTATGTTAACACTTTAATAAAATCTACACTATACATATAACATCTATACAAGTCTTATGTTTGTACTGACTTAAAATTGAATATATAAAAAGAAAAAAAAAACATATAGCTAAAAATATAAGTAGGGCTGTTAATTAGGCCCCCATGTGAGGGTACCCAGCCCAGCCCAGCCTGACCATCAAAAGCTTGCAAAAGTGAGGGCTTTTTCCCATTTATGAAGTCCGAAAGTCCAAGTAGGCCAAAAAACTAAGCCCACATACATGAGGATCGGGCTTGGACAACACCCCCTAAAGCCCGGCCCAAACCTTAATTTTATATATATATATATATATATATATAATTTTATATTTATTTTAAATTTTAACTTAAAATAACCTATATCACATTATTTAACAGAATAAATATTGGGGTATAGTAGTATTTTCTACTACCATATCTACATACTTAAAGATCACTCACCATAGGGAGACCTATAATTCAAATTATCTAATCTACCTCCATTTCATGCAAACTATCTAATCTGCCTCAATTTCATACTCTATTGTCTTTGTCATCATTCATTCGGCAGTGGTTATTTAGGAAATATTTTGTGATAAATATCATAAGATTTTTTTTCTTTATATTATTTTAAGCATAGAGTTGGCCTAGGCCTAGCCTTGACCATGAGGGTAGGACTTGGGACTAGCTAGTTCAAAACTCGCAAGGGCCTGGGCTGGGCTAGGCTTGAGCCAAACCCTTGCGAGTGAGGGCTGGGCTTGGACAGCCCCGGGTCTGGCCCAGTGTCACGGCCTTAGTTATTTCCCCAACCTTGACCGTGTGGCACTCGTGCTAGAGTCCGTCCTAGACGAGTCAGCCTAACCATCAAGCAACTAGGAGAGAAGTAAGAACACTCTTTGGAAGAATACTCACTCTTATTACTCAAGAAGGATTAAACTTGCTTGGATGGATTGGATTAGATGATTACAAATGAAGGGGGTCTTCCCCTTTTATAGGACTCAAGGGATGATTCTAGCCTCTAACTCTAGAACCTTCTCCCACCTCCTCTTGAGGAGTTTTCTAGAACTTCTACCACCTCCTTTATAGGATTATTCTAGAATCCTCTACTCCTACCACCTTCTCTCTAGGAACCTTCTAGAGAAGCTTCTACATATTTCTCCCTAAGAATATACTAGAAATCCTACTATTATACATACAAGTCTTGCTATCAAAATTTTGGGGTGTGACACCAGGCTCGACCCACTACACATAACAAATATAAAATATATTTTATATAATCTTATTATAAAACAATAGTTACAACATTATATTATTTTTGACTCAAAAAAACATTATAGTCCGATATCGAAAAAAAATAATTGCATCGTCCATCTCAAGGTTGGATAAAGGATGAGGGTTGAATTCAAGTCGGAATCCGATGGTGATGTATGAATTTTACTTTTACTCTTCTTTTAGGTCTTAACCCTTCCCTGATCCCTAAAATAGGGCTTTGCTCATCTACGTTTTCCGATGAACAAAGCGTCTGCAATGTTACCGATACATAAGGATTTCTCTCATGGCAGCAACTTGCGGCAATAGGAAATCCCTCATGGCTGATACATAAAGAGGGCCGCCATTCATGGCAGCAACATGGGTAAACTCCTCTCGCGCTAGGGTTTGAAATGGGAAGGAGAGAAGAGAGGAGGTTTCCATGAGAGACAAATGGAGAGAGTAATCCAAACATTTTTTAGTTAGGAAGACAGGGTGAATGAAATAAATATGGGGAGAAAGAGAGAGAGAGAGGTTTTTTAGTTGGAGAGGGGGATCAATTTTATGAGGGGAAGATGAAAAGGGTTGAAATGAGAAAGAAGTGGAGATGAAGAGAGAACAAACGTGGAAAGAACAAAAGAAACTAATTAAATAATACGTAGGGGATACATGTAGCAGATTCACTTAGCTTAGTATTGGTGGGAGATGAAGTATCAGATTCACTTAGCTTAGTATAGGTAGGAGATGAAGTATCATATTCACTTAGCTTAGTACAAGAAAATACCCTGTGCGATGCACGGATCAAAAAATAGATGAATTTGAAAAAAATATATAAGATGACTGTAGAGGAAATTTTAAAACACAGATCTTCTCTCCACTCACACTACTTAACATCCATGATTGCCAGATATTTCTACATAACTCAGGATTAAAAAAATAATTGATGAGGCTAGATTAATGTTCACATATACTATCTAATGTAATGTATGTTACAATTACTATGCACATGTTTAACTCGTAGGCTAAGCGTATAAAGCATCTAACCAAGGTGCCATTAGCATGGTAGATGCCATATCAAAAACATAAAAGAGAGTGGTACTTAAAAGAAAGTGGTGCAAGCATTATCCAGGATTAAAATCAAAACGAATAGAAGAGACTTAATAAAATATTTTAAAAATAACAGAGCTCATTTCTAAACTGAACCGAGTCCTCCGTCAAAGAAAATATTTAAAAAATAACTGAGCTCAATCTGATGTATATAGGGGGCAGCACTCATTAATCTTGCTTTTGATATAGAAACAACAACATAAACAAATCTTTATGAAAATATGTTTTACCTCAATATGCAGGTCTGCGCCCAATCTGAAAGTCTCAAAGATTGTAGAGAGAAAAAAAGACACTAATGGTGTCTCTAGGCATAATATCTATGTTGTTTAAAGGAGAGAGAAGAGAGTCAGAACACAAAAGAACTAGTAAGAAGGTTTCTCTGAGGTATATTTGTTGATTTAAGCAAGACAGAGGGGAGTCATTATTGTTTCATTATGTAACGGGTGTGGTCGGGTAGGTTATGAGAGAGAAAAAGGTAAGGAGATGATAACTTGAGGGAGGACGTTACACTGAGGAGCAATTACACACCTTAGAAATGTAAGGAGCTGAAATGTGAGAACAAGGTGTGTCTCAACTTATTATTTTAGTTTGCTTACGTGGCTTCACAATTGAAGAGTAGTCCTATGTGGCATGAGGAGGAACACTTTCCCTCTAGCATATAGTAGAAGTATAGATTAAATAGGGATGAATTGAGTGAGAGAGAGAGTTAATGAGGGGGTTATTTGGGGAGAGGAAATAGAGGGTTTCTTGGTAAGACAAAGAAGAGGGAGAATAAGGTGACACATGGAGTGGAGCTATTGGTTGGAGGGTGTGCCATGTGGCACCAATTTGAAGAGAATGGAGAGCAGTGGAGTGTGCCACGTGGATTCCAATTGGTATATAGGAGTAGTATATATATATATATATATAGAGAGAGAGAGAGAGAGAGAGAGAAGAAACAATTGAGAGCATACTGGGTTTAAATCTTATGGTGGCCGCAACTTTTAAGATTTTGATCTGATTCAGTTGAGGTTACCTGCGACAAAGAAGAAACTATTTTAAGAATATAAACAATCACATAACCAAGATTGACAAAAATTGAACTGCATTGCATTTATCATTTTTGTCCTTACAAACC
The DNA here is from genome assembly GCA_015143295.1 of Tetracentron sinense. Classification (NCBI taxonomy): domain Eukaryota; kingdom Viridiplantae; phylum Streptophyta; class Magnoliopsida; order Trochodendrales; family Trochodendraceae; genus Tetracentron; species Tetracentron sinense. The sequence continues at coordinate 4,325,836 of CM026552.1, forward strand.
ATAAATATTTAAATAAAAACAATCTTGGATTCATCTATACGTGGCTTGATCCGATTCATGTCACCATTCTCGTTCGTGATTGTTACTATCATTCTTTCTTCAGGCCTTGCACTGTCATCTAATCTTATCTACCAATAGAGTCCATATTATAAAGACTATAGATTGTTATTGTCATTATTTCTGATTGTTGGAAATACCTTTATTCCGGCAGACAAACAGAATTATCAAGAAAAAAAAGAAGAATGATTCACATATATCAAACGAAGCAAGATCTGGAAGAACCGCTGCTAAAAACTTGTTACTGTTAATGATGGTTCTTTCTTCAAATAGAAGAAGAGATAAGAAGAAAGTGTTCTTGTTGAGAGGGGAGTGCTCTGCGTGAGAATCTTGAAGAACCGCTAGTTGAACCTCAAGAACACAGGCACGAAAATAGGAAGAAGAGATAGGGAGGAAGTGTTCTTGTGGAGAGAGGAGTGTTGTACATGAGAATGAATAACCCATGAAATCTAAAGAGACAATACTTCTCTATTAAAGTTTTTAATTTTAATTCTTGACGTAATTAAAAGGTAAGTAGGCTCACATAAAGTTTGTGTACTCTAAGTTATTTTTTTAAATAAAAAGTTAAAAGGGTAATTTGGTCAACATAAAGCTTAATATACTCCTTATACTTTTATTAGTAGAATGATATATTATATAAGAATATAAGATCGCTAATATACCTATAATAGTTATACATACTTCACATGGTAACACTTTAGTACCACACTTATCATTTACCTATGTTAGTACAATCAGTACGGTCAGATGTTGGGGGCATTTGAGCTCTTGCAACTCATACCCCAAGGGGATTAGATCCCTAGACCTCCCCCATGGAAGGCCACACCCCTACCACTCACGTAAGAGGCGGGGGTGTTATGCCTTATGTCAATATTGTTTCAAAATGCCTTGTTATATCTATGTCAAATTAATACTATAACTTATGTTAACACTTTAATAAAATCTACACTATACATATAAGATCTATACATGTCTTATGTTTGTACTGTCTTAAAATTGAATATATAAAAAGAAAAAAAAAACATATAGCTAAAAACATAACTAGGGCTGTTAATTAGGCCCCCATGTGAGTGTACTCGGCCCAATCTGACCATCAAAAGCCCGCAAAGGCGAGGGCTTTTTCCCATTTATGAAGTCCAAATGTCCAAGTAGGCTAAAAAAACTAAGCCCACTGACATGAGGATCGGGCTTGGACAACACCTCCTAAAGCCTGGCCCAGACCCTAATTATATATATATATATATATATATTTTTTTTAAATTTTTAATTTTAACTTAAAATGACCTATATAACATTATTTAACAGAAAAAATATTAGGGTATAGTAGTATTTTCCACTATCATATCCACATAATTAAAGATCACTCACCATAGGGAGACCTATAATTCAAATTATCTAATGTACCTCCATTTCATTCTTTTTATTACTCTTCCGTCTTTGTCGTCATTCATTTGGCGTGACTATTTAGAATTTTTTTTGTTGATAAATATCATAACATTTTTTTTCCTTTATATTCTTTTTAAGCACAAAGTTGGCGTTGGCTTGGACAGCCTCGGGCCTAGCCCATGCTCGACCCACTACACATAACAAATATAAAATAGAGTTGATATAATCTTATTATAAAACAATAATTACAAAATTATATTATTTTTGATCCAAAAAAATATTATACTCTGATATCGAATAAAAAATAATTGCATCGTCCATCTCAAGGTTAGATAAAGGATGAAATTTGAATTCAAGTCGGAATCCGATGGTGATCATGTATGAATTTTACTTTTACTCTTCTTTTAGGCCTTAACCATTCTCGGATCCCTAACATAGGGCTTGGGCCTTTGCTAGTTTAGGCCTTTCAGGGGTTAGGGCCTGGTTGTTTATAGGTGAGGGGCGATCTGGTAAGGCCTAGGCCCACCATAACTTTTTTTTTTTGGTAAACATGGGGTGTTTGGAGCTCAAGACTATGACTAATCCCCGCCAGGAGATACCCTCCCCTTAGCAACTGATAACGTGGGTGCTCCCAGACTCGATCTCGAGGCCTCCAGGTCTAGTGTTCGTCTTCTCTTCCGACCACTAGGTCACCCTTACCCCTTTTGACAACCCTATTTGTGAGAGCATATTTTTTTAGTTACGTACGTGTTGAGGTTTGGTTAAGAACTAGGAAAATTCCTCATTTGCGGTCCACCACGAAATAGCTCTCATTTGAACAAGATAAGACTGTTCGCATTAGATCATTTCTCCTTGATAATCAAACGGTGAACAACTCCCCAGTTTTGGTGTGTTTCAACTAATCCATGGTCGGACGCTTAAAGATCCGTGGGCCTACCTCTTGGGTAGACTCAAGCTCCGTAGGATGCAGTTACACAGGAAAAGGAAGTTAAAAGGCGAAGTCAAGGAAGTTTGTAAATTGCAAGCAATCTTTTGTGTTTTTTTTTCTTCTTTGGAGAGAGAATATGCGATTTCTCGGTTCCTTCCTTAGATTATCAGATGCCATGTCGGTCTGAGAAATCCTTATTCCCTTTAAAACCATAAGCTCTCCCTCCCTTTCGTTCTTCCTCCTCTTCATGTCTCTGCCCCAATTCAGGTAATTCTCTCCCTTTCTCTGATTAAAAGCTCTTCTCTATTTTCGAATTTTGCATTTTCTGTTTGTTTATTTTCGTTTCAGTATTCACTTGCATGTTGTTTGATTGGAGTAGAAATTTTGTTACTTAGATTTTGAATGTTCTTGTTAACCCAATCTTTTCATCTGGGCTCTTGTCCAAACAATTCACCTTGAAACCAAAACCCTTTTATTTATTTTTTTAATGAATTCTTAGTCTGGTTCTTTCATTTTCTTAGCCTGTTTCCCAATCTGAAACCCTAGGTTGAACTGTTAGATGTAGCTCGGAACACTTCAATCAGATAATAAGAATTGAAATAAAAATGAAAGAAACAGGAATCCATACTTCTTATATGAAATTGGTAAAACAATTTTATTGCTCAGTATTGGTGGTAGTATCTGTAGTGGTTGTATTCATACCGGTAAAGTTTCCATGGTCACTAGACTCACTACAAACTAAACCTTCTGCTGGACTGACATTATTTCGTAAAAATTAGGTTTGGTGGTATTGATTTATAGAAACAATCGTCTCCATACTCTTACTTGAAATGTCTAAGAAATGGATGATTGGGACAGTGACCAAGTGAAGAGAGCTCTCTATATCTGTTTATAGTTGCCTTTCCTTTATTGAATATGGTTAAATGGGGACACCCATTTCCTCGTTGGAGTTTGATGGGCAGCAGTGGGGCATAGTCACAAAGTTGGGGTTCGGGAATAATTCGGCAAGGGTCAAGTACGGAGAATTTTGAAAAATTCGGGAAAATACGGGAAAACTTTGGGAAAAGAACGGAGAAAAAATTTATAATTATAAAAATTAGAAACGATGCTAATTAATATATTTAACAATTTTGGTGAGATAATATATAAAAAGAGTAACTATAAGCAACAATAATAAATTCATAACATTATTTTAACATCAAATTCATTCTATCAAGACATTAAATTTCATTAAAACATCAATTATCAAGATTAAAAACAAGACTAAAATACGTATATTAATAAAACTACTCATTTATATTCATCAATTGCTCAAAAGCGCATCAAAGTCATCAATATCTACATAATCTTCATTCCTAAAAAATTTCAAGATTATCCGGTTTTTTTTGTTTTTTTTTTTTTTTCGTATTATTCGTTTTAAACGAGTTTAAAATTATAATTCGTGTTTTATTCAAAAAACGGGTTTTAAATGCCGTTTTCTACGGCATGGTATTAATGCGCGTTTTAAACGGGTTTTTTTTTTTAAAAACGTAATTTTTTGTGACTATGCAGTGGGGGAGCCTGGATTTTTTTGTCGGATGGGGGGGGGGGGCAACGATGGTTGATTGAAAATGTTAGTAATTGTTGATGAATTTGTGGAGAATGATTAGGCGGATGCAAAATATCCTGTGCTTAGGGGGTCAAGTTCGTGGGCTATCTTGTCCATAGGTTTCGTACATATCCTACAGGTATTGTTTCTCCTTGTTTACGAGGGCAGCTGTCCACTTGTCATATGACTATGCCCTATTAAATAATTAAATAAGCTAGTATAAAATATATATTTTGTAATTCAAAAGTTCAGGGGCCAGTTGTCCCCATTGCTCTATAGCTATGCCTTATTTATTTCAAAAGTTCAAGGGGCAGCTGCCCCCTTTTCCCCATGGCTACGCCATGTTAAATAATTAAACAACATATATATATATTCAAAATTTTGGTGGGGGGTAGCTGCCCCCATGCCCACAGCTATGCCTTAGTAGACTATATATATATTTTTAAGTTTTTCAAAAGTTCAGGGGGCAGCTTCCCCCTTTCCCCCCATGGCTCGTATCAAATTCAGTTTAGGTCTAAATGGTATCTCACGTTTTATATCATACTCATTAAAGGCTAAACAATTATACAACTGTGTAATATTAATAATTTGACACTCGTCTTCTGTTTCTTTACAGATTATCTGTTTGGGCTCAAATTCAGGGTTTGCAAGCCTGTTTCTATACGGGATATATTGCTTACAAAGTGCAATTTGTTTGCAAGTATTTGAAGCTGAGTGAAGTAACGTGAATTGATGCAAAGTTGTTCGACGGGCTCTGATAAGCAGTCTATCAGTTTACTGGATACCCTCAAAATGGAGAGGGTCAGGACGATACTGACTCACAAATATCCATACCCACATGAGCATTCACGTCATGCAATAATTGCAGTAGTTGTGGGGTGTCTATTCTTTATCTCGTCAGATAACATGCATACTCTCATACAAAAGTTAGACAACAATATCAAGTGGTGGTCAATGTATGCATGCTTGCTCGGTTTTTTCTATTTCTTTTCATCTCCATTTATAGGGAAGAAAATTAAACCAAGCTATTCAAACTTCAGCCGATGGTAAACACTTTACTCAAAATCTTCATATGTGATTGGGTATATATATATATCAGGGCATTATTTATATTCGTGACTGATATTGCTGACTTTGGGAGTTTGATGTTTGCAGGTATATTACCTGGATCTTAATAGCGTCTGTGTATCATCTTCCCAGTTTTCAGTCAATGGGAGTGGATATGAGGATGAATCTCTCTCTATTTTTGACAATATTTATCTCATCCATTGTATTCCTTATTGTTTTCCATTTTATATTTCTTGGCCTTTGGTATATTGGACTTGTTGCACGTGTGGCCGGAAAGAAGCCGGAGATCCTCACCATCCTCCAAAATTGTGCAGTAAGTACTGAAGACAGTGGATATGTACCCTAGATTGCAGGTGTTTTATTTGTACATGTCAACCCTAACCCTGTTTCGATGCCCTTAATTCTTTATGCAGGTCATAAGTATAGCCTGCTGTGTATTTTATAGTCATTGTGGTAACCAGGCTATATTGAGAGAAAAACCTTTTGGAAGGAGAAATTCTGGTTGGTTTTCGTTTTGGAAGAAAGAAGAGAGAAACCCATGGCTTGCAAAATTTATCCGTATGAATGAGATGAAAGACCAGGTCTGCTCTTCTTGGTTTGCTCCAGTTGGGTCTGCCAGTGATTACCCTCTCTTGTCCAAGTGGGTTATTTATGGTGAGGTATGGATGTATGCCTTTTTAAGTTTTATTTCACAGGTTATTTTCTGTTAGACATTTCCAAGGGTCATCACTTCTTTTTTGTGTTGTTTCAATATTTGTATTTCAGTTAACTTGCAGTGGATCATGTGCTGGTCCCTCAGATGAAATCTCTCCCATATATTCGTTATGGGCCACGTTTATAGGTCTCTACATTGCCCATTATGTGGTGGAACGATCTACAGGGTGAGTGGGGACTTGTAACTTGAATTTTGGAACGGGTCAAATATTGTGGATACTGGATAGTTATGTTTCTATTCGTCTTAACTATGCTCCTTATTTCCAGAATGCATGCTCAAATTTATTTTTAAATCTATGGCGTGTATCCTTGATATTTCTTTCCATTGCTGCGAATGAAGTTTGGTCCTTGATCTATCTTTTCATTGCTGCGAATGAAGTTTGGCCATTCCACTATGATTTGTTATTTTGACTGGAGACAGTATATAATGAGTGCTGCTTGAAGGTTCATACTTTCACCGTCATTAGCGTCAACACGTTGGATCAACCAGTGTTTAAGCCTCACCTAAGAATTTCATAGCCAATCTTCACCTTGATTGGATGATCATGACCATCCAGTGGATTGAGTTCTCTTCCTTTTGACAATACAGTTGATAGTTGAGAAAGCAGAAGGTCAGTGTCTTGGATGGTTTTGATCATGCTTTCAAGCTGATTTCTGGTCTAGTAGATGTATACCTTTGTAAGGCCTTTCCATTGGATTCCTACCTGCCCCTTCATAGGCAGCTGGGATGGAAGCATGAATCTTGTGCCATGATGTTTGTTCTCAGGAAAGTAGTAATTAAAATCCCATTGTTCTTCTCGGCTTTAGTTTCATTTTCTACTTTGTTGATTTTTGACTATCAACAGATGGGCTCTTACTCACCCTTCGTCAGTTATGGAATATGAGAATTTGAAGAATCAGCAAATGAAACCTGATTTCTTGGATATGGTTCCTTGGTATTCAGGGTACGTGCTCCTTATTCCTGGTCATGTTTTGGCATCAAGGAAATAGCTCCATTGTCTGTCCTTAGATGTTGATGCATGCATGTTGCAGGACATCCGCCGATTTATTCAAGACAGCTTTTGACCTCCTGGTATCAGTAACTGTATTCGTTGGTCGTTTTGATATGCGCATGATGCAGGTTTACTTCCTCCATATTACGTTCATTAACATATGATGCTTCCATTATTAATTTTTTATTCTTTTAATAACATTAGAAATCGTAATCTAATGTCAGAATATTCCTTGAAAACTTTGTCAAGATACGGTGAGATATTCCTAAACTAAGTACAACTTTACCTCTTCATAAGAAATTAGATTTCTCAAGTAATTGGATTTATTTTATCCTCACAAAAATCTATGAAAGATGTTGGGAGATTTGATGAAAGTTTTATGCTGTTAATAAGTTAAAATTTTAAGTTCTTAACTTATAAAATAAATTCGCTTACAATATATTTTCTTTGTCTTTCTGGTTTTTAGCTTTTTAGAATTCACATGTAAACAATCCAACCAAAAATAAATTTGAAAAGTAAAAGAAATGTAAACATCTCATGAATATTTTTCCTTGTGTGCCCTAAAACAATAGATTTCAATTTCTAAGCCAAGGTATTGGTTAACCCTAGGACCATGCGGTCCGACAAGCCTTATTCATAATCATTTCATTGACTTAAATTAATGTAAAGGAAAAAACCCATTGTAGCTTATCAGACACGTGCCTGTTAACTATTTGTTTATTTTCTTTTATTCAACCTCTTATTATAAACACAAACTTATTATATTATTATAATAAACATATTTTATAACTTTCCTCCATCGTCTTCATTGTCAAATGTCAATACTTGAATATACATGGTGGATGGAAAATAAATCTCCCATTTTCTCTTTTAGTTGCAAAACTAGTTCTTTTATTTTTATCTTTCTATACAAGTCCTTTCTAGCTTTATTATCTGAGTTCAACTCATATTTTAAAAATCACATTTCCCCTTTTCCTTTATTCTATGACCAGGCTGCAATGAGTAAGGTTCAAGATGGAGATAAAAAAGAAGATCTACTTTATGACAATTTTAGTGAAAAGGAAGATTTTTGGTTTGACTTCATGGCTGATACTGGAGATGGTGGAAATTCCTCCTATGCTGTGACTCGATTACTTGCTCAGCGTTCCATTCAGCTCAACAATGGTGAATCTGTGCGTGTCCTACCACGTGGAAATTTACTTCTTATTGGAGGAGATCTTGCGTAAGCGAAACGTTATTTCGAATATGCGATCTGTATGATTAACGCATATCAAATCAGATACTGAGAGCAGGGAATCTGACTGGCTATCTAGCATTAGATATCGATAGCATCTAATATGATCCTTCAAAGTATTACTTTTTATGTGCAATTTTGCACTTAAAACTATTTAAGTTCTACGCCAGACGAAAACAAAATTACAATTTCTAAGAATAGGGTAACCATTCTAAGTCAACATTTCATAATGAATGTATGTAGTTTTAATATATAGAGAGGATGGATTTGAAAAGCTTTTGGGAATTCTATCTGTCACACTATGTTTTGTTTGTTCTTCAACAGGGGGAGGTTTTGATGTTATCCTATATCATTGAATTATTGTTTGTGATTATCACAATATATCTAATTTACTATAGGGTTGTTCTAGATTACCATAATTAGCTTTTCCCTACTGGGCCTATAGAATGATACTTCAAATTTTTTTTACTAAGGAAAAATTTCTAACGTTTTTAAAATCTTGGACTTACCTGTCCCACCTTCTGAGAGTGTTCATAGCATATGTTTGTGAGTTTAGGAAATAAATCTATTTTTTTTTTATCATATTCAAATCATACATGATAACTGTTGCATACATTTTGACATGTTCTTGCAATTACATGCATGATTTTAAATGCCCAGTCATTGATATTTGTGGAAGAAAACCTCTATTCAGAAAGAGAGTCTTGAATGGAGATTTTCTCAAAGTCTTTGTTGAATTTTCTTTGAGAGTTATAGTGAGTTCTCTTTAGTTTTTCTTGGTGTTCTTCGAGAATCCCCTAGAGACTTCTCAGAGGACTTCTTAGAGGGTAAAGAAAATTGTTTGAAGGTAGCTTGTTTATTCTTTAATTTGTTCATTCTTATGTCAGATACACAATAGTTTTATATCCTTTTCTTTCATTTATTATAACAATAAATCAGAGGTATAAGTTATAACTATGAAATCATGACCTCATATCTCCTTTTATTAATAAATTTCATCTTTGAGTTAGTTTGTTTATTCTTTAATTTGTTCATTCTTATGTCAGATATGCAATGGTTTTGCAGCCTCTTCATTCGTTTATCAATAACAAATCAAAGTTTCAACTATGAAATCATGATCCCATAGATGCTTTTATTGATAAATTCCATCATCTTCATAGAAGGCTGTAATGTTTATCTCTGGCCAACCTTGGCATTCTTCTTTGAGGTTTGGCTATGGTGGAAATGTCAAAACCCGGATAACATGATTTTGATGGTTGGTGTTAACTGTCTTTAGTCCTGTAACGACCCCAAATGCTATCTTGACCAAAATAGACCTTGGGTCGCCACATTTCTTAAACCTACTTAAATCCCATGACATACCAGACATACAACACAAGTCTCCAAAAATGAGAGTAATAAAATTTCGATATATAAAACCAAAACATCCTGCTCAAGTCTATGGTCAACATAAACATAACCCACCATAAACAAAATAGTCTGATACCCAACTATAAAATAATCTGATAAGCAATATTATCTAAGAGTCTATTACAAAACTCCTCACAACTCAAAAGTAAAAGCCTAATGATAAGGCCACCTATCCAAATCTCGCTTTCCCTCAACCAGAGGATCGCCTTCCTCCTCTATACCGTAAGCCTCCTCCACCCAAGGCTAACCTACAAACTCGGACTCCACACCTGTCAAGTCAAAAGTCTGGCTGAGTACAAAAGCAATCGGTGTGTATAAAATCCAACCAACAACATAGTATCCCTGCACTTAGTTAGAACCATAACAATAACATAATAACATAATCAGAGTGCGAAACATGTGCTTATATACATCATATCATCACCTTGACTCGTGTACTTGTGAGAATCTTAGACTTATCAGACAACATGCTTATGAGATGCTTATGCTTATGAGACCACGTGCTTGTAAGATGCTTATGCACGGATTCAGATCATACACTTATTCAGATCCACCATTGGGCTTATTCAGTCTATCAAGCATATGCAATGCTTATGCTTATGAGTCTTTGAGCAGCTTATTCAGAACACACACTTATTCTCTCATTGGGCTTATTCAGTCTATCAGGCGTATGCAATGCTTATGCTTGTGGTCCACATGTGTGACTTGTGAGACTCTTACCTTAATATACACGTGAATTTGTGCATAATTTTCGCAATTAACATTCGAATTTGTCATCGCTTAAATTCCGATCTCCCACCATAGAAACTCCACTATACTGTCCCATACCATATAGTTAGAGAATTCTCGGTTTGAAAAATTTTCCTCTAAGTAATGACTTACCCGAATATCAATTACCATGCAAAATAATTAGACATAATTTAACAAACAATTACATATATATACCTTATCATGATCCTTAGCATAATTCATAATCAATTTCACAAATATTCATTTTATAAGTTATTCATTTTCCATCACATTGGCCCATCCTCCATTTCTCATCATCTACAAGTCATATAAACCATACAATTCATCCACATACATTCCCATCCTTTATTTCACATCAATCCACAACCAAACAATCTATGCACATACATTCTCATCCTCCATTTCATTTATCCATAGTATTAATCATCACATAGTAGTTCATAGAATCCCAATCCATATTTACAAATCCATTCCCATACAAAATAAACCATAATCCATATTCCATAGTCTACAATCTTACCATAAACATGATAATACTCCATTATTTCTACCTTAAAGAATCTTAAAACACATAAATTCATAATAGAGTTGAGTTGGATAGTATATCAACCTTTGGGATCCTTCCCTTGGATCCAAAATGCTCCCAAGAAGATTTGAGGTTGATTTTCAAGCTTTCCTTGCAATCTCCAAGTAATCTCTTTCCTCTCCAAACAATTTATTCCTTAGAACCTTAGGTTTCTCTCCCCTCTTTGCCAAATTAGGTTTAGAAAGGTTAGAGCTCTAAAACCCTCGAAATAGAACCTCTATTTATAGCATAGGGGTTTAAAACCTTGATTTCTGTAACTCTCTTAAAAACTTGAATTGCGACTTGCGATCAATTGTCATATTGGGTGATCGATCGTTTCTTGACTGACGATCGATCGTCGAAAAAACAAAAGCTTCCCAAATTTCCTGGTTCAGGACGATCGATGCGATCAATCGTCACACAAAACAGGGGTTTGCCCAAATTTCAGGTTCTGGGCGATCGATCGTCGGTTCTCCTACGATCGATCGTCGGTTCACCTTATTAACACTTAAACATTTAAATCACACTATACCACTTAGATAAAATTAATTATGCATTAAAAGCATAACAAGAGACTATTATACCCATATTAATTGTATTAAAGGCATGAAAGAAGGTTCGGGTCTCTACAAGTCCTGACAAACAAAATTATTCCAATAGAAGGACTTAAAGCAAGTGTAATTTAGATTTTCTAGATGTCAGTATATTTCCTACATGAAACCTTCACATACATGTTACATCTCTCCCAGATAACTTGATTACTAAGGCGGACCCATGTTTTTATCTTGTAGTGCAATGTATCAGATAAAGAGTCGAAGGTTCCACTGAAGTTTTATGACATATATGCTCTAAATGTTTTTGTTTGGATGCTTGCACCATTATGTGATCATTTAAGCTTATTTTTCATTCAAAAGCAGTCTAAACTATAATGTTAGTTGATACATTTATAGTTGAGAACATGCCACACATTGTCCAATTATAAAACTAAATTTTCATTTCATATTAGTTGTTACATTTATAGTTGAGAACATGCCACACATTGTCCAATTATAAAACTAAATTTTCATTTCTTTTTATAGGTATCCTAATCCTTCAGCATTTACATACGAAAGGCGCCTTTTTCGCCCTTTTGAATATGCTCTCCAGCCTCCACCATGGTATAAACAAGAGCACATAGCTGTAAACAAGCCAGAGGTACCTTGTGGGGTGTCTGAACTGAAGCAATATGACGGACCTCAGTGTTTTATTATTCCTGGAAACCATGGTTGGTGCTAGTTCACGGACCAAACTTCATCAATTTTTTTTTTTGAGTTTTCCTTTTTTTGGCTCTTTATTTGCAACTCATTAGATCTCTTTGTACCTTTGTATTATCTTATATTTTGTTAGCCAGGCTCTCCTAATTAATAACTAGTTCTCTAATTCCGATGTTGTAAAGGATGTTGATATGGTGTTATTACTTATTACAGTTTCCCCCCCTTTTCCCCGCTCTTTGTTACAGATTGGTTTGATGGACTTCACACTTTTATGAGGTACATATGCCATAAGAGCTGGTTGGGCGGGTGGTTTCTGCCCCAGAAGAAGAGTTATTTTGCTTTGCAACTTCCTAAAGGATGGTGGGTATTTGGTCTTGATCAAGCTCTTCATGGTGACATTGATGTGTACCAATTCAAATTCTTCTCAGAATTAACAAAAGACAAGGTATTATTTGTGAGTTTTTCTTTGGTATGTATCATTTGATGTAGGAGGTCTGCTGTGCTAGAAATAGTAGGTATATTGAACTACTTGTTCTGCAAACCTAACATGAATTGATGAATTGGTGGTGCACTTGTGTATTATATTATATAGGCTGCGACTTAACTACCTGAGTGACTTAACTACCTGTGTTTTTCCTGCCTATCAATTTCTGAAAGGGTAGCAAACCATCCATATTATGTAATGTCCAAGAGGAAACATTGTTGGACTGAGGTTATCATTATAAAGTCTTACCAACTGAGGAAAATTCATTGACAGCTTTGAGTGGTCTTTACTGCTTATAGTACTTTGTCAGATAGGTTGCGGTGCGAAGCAGTTAAAGTCTATTCATTTCGTATTCTGCATTTAGGCTACAAATTGTGATGAATGAACCTCTTCCTTCCTTTTCACTCTACAGGCCCTGTGACATGATGGATCCTTGCCATCATATTCAACTTGATGGCCTATACAACTTGATCGCTGAAGAAACTACCTTTTATTTCAGCCCCAACATGTGGGCTTCTGAATAGCAAGTTTTAAATTTCAATTTTGTGGAAAAACTTATTTTAAAAGAGGAATTTTGAGGGATATTTTTGCTTTGGCTTAGTATTTTTTTTTTTATAAAGGAAAACAGTTGGACTTTTTTTTTGAAGCTTCAAATTTTTTTAAGGAAACATGCTTACACGCTCAAAACTCATACCAGAAAAAGAACCATGTGCAATATATGACAAGTTTAGGCAAAAGACACAAAACTACTTGCTGATGGGATATTTGATACATTGTCACCCAAATAACATTCATGCATTATTTGTGACATTCGATAGTCATATAATACAAGTAAACAAACTCAAACAATACACTTAATTGTGGTAGATAGCCAGTGTGAGCAAGAGAATTTACCGCATTTCCTTCCGGACCGGGCTCTATGGAGGAACGACGCTAAACGCCTAAAATAAGAGTCCCCACCTATTTAATTAAGGAAAAATAGGATCCCAAATATACAATAGATAAGGCCTAAGGTCCAAAATGAGATTCTAGGTAAGTGATTCTTTTAAGCCCCGAGAAAGGTGTTAGGCACCCTAGGGCCCCCATCTGGAGATGGTAACCTACTCCCTATATCTAAGTCAATTAAAGAAGAAATTCAAATGGAACTTGAGTGTTGTTTAATTATACTAATTAAGCAAATAAAGCAAGATTAAGGGGAAAAGGGAAACTAATCCTAGGTGAGCTGAACCCGTTAGGGCTGCCTACTTACCCGACTTGGCGGGATCAAGTCATAGTAGTTCTTACACGCATGCTAAGTTGGTTGGTTGATTGAATATTTTTGATATTTCGATCATATTTGAATGTTTTTGGTATTTTGAGATTTTATCTTTTTTTTTGGATTTTCATATATGTAGGATTTTGGTAAACTTAACTAAAGTCAAATTTAATCCGAGAGAGAGATTAAGGAAAAGTTAGACTAAAAGATTATATTTAGGACATAAAGAGTGGTGTGCATTATGAATAGTAAATAGTCTATTACCAACACCTATTTTGTTGGATTGATGTTGATAATAGATCAAATACCATTGTCTTTGGTATGAGGCATTTTGGACAACATCCTCCTTTAAGTCCTTAAACCATCTTTTACCCATCCAAAATAAAATATGAAGGAATAAGAAGAAAAGAAAAGAATAAACGAGTAGAGAAATTGAAAACTCATCATCTCCCTTTTTATGTGGTCCATTTACACCATTATAAATGATGTAACCTTAAGGTTAAAGAGGGGATGAGCTTTCACAAAAAATTATAGAAGAAAGACTAGAATCCCAATAAAGAAATAAAATGAAAAGAGAGGTATATCTTTAACTTTCACTTTCTATGGGCTTACCCATATCCACACTTGTGGGTACATAAAAAGAAAAAAATATGTACATAAAAAAGATAATGTATATCTCGCCTTGCTCTTGAGATGGGGTCTCTTTACACCATTAGATTGGTGTAGAGAGACCCAATTATGCTTGAGAAGTGAGGCTCTCTAAATGATTCTAGAATCGGATTAAAAATCAAGAAGAGGGAAAAAGATAAACATTAAACAAAGAAGAAAAGAAAATGATAAAAGGAGTGCCTACTCCTCCAAGGCTTCTTCTCCAATGCTCCAAGAGGTGTAGATTTTTTAGATTCTACAAAGGAAGAGAGTAAGTGAAGAACTCTAGACTTTTAGTCTTAGAATTCTTTGCACACTCTAAAGTTTAGCTTCTTCTAATTTTTCTTTTAAAACTCAAAAGAAAGATTAAGGGTGAGAGTCCTCTAAGGGGTTATGAAGCCTAAGGGTTTTTGAATAGAGATGAGGAAGAGTTAGGGTTTCCACTTGAGATTTTGGAGATGGGAGAGATGGCTTGTGAGGGTCTTGTATTTATATAGTTTTCAAGGGGTTATGGCAATTTGGTAATTAATAGAGGGTTTGGTGAGAAGAAGGGAGGTGATTGGTTGGTCAAAATGGGTATGGTTGGTGATTGGGTAGTCAAAAAGGTGTGTACTTGGTGAGAGGTGATTGAATGATAAAAAAAGATGCAAGATAATTAATTGTTTTGTAAGAGGTGTAAAAATGAGTTGTAAGAGAGTAAAGAAGGTTATTGAGTGGTAAAAAAGGTGTGTACTTAGTGAGAGGTGATTGGGTGGTCAAAAAGATGTGTAGACACAAATATGGGGCTATTTGGAGTTTGAGGAAAAAATAAGAGGTCTTTTGTAGGAAAGTGAAAAATGGGCTTGAGTTTGTGGGTTTTGGGATGTGGGTTGAATGAATATTGATATATGGACTAGATCTTATGGATCATTGGTTATTAGTAGATGGGTCATGATTATTGGACTTTAACTATGACAATTGGGCTTGGGTTATGGTAATTAGGCTTTGGGTAAAGCAATTGAGCTTTGGCTAAGGCAATTGTGTAAATGGGCTTGGCTACTTGGGCTTAGGTAATGGAACTAGGTAATTGAACTTGATTGAGTTGTTTGGGTATAAGTTTGGCCAAATGGGCTTGGGTCGAGTGAATTTTGGAGCCTTTGAAGAAGTGGGAAGAGGGGTAGGAGGTGCAAAAATGGGGTGCTTACAGTCAGAATACTACATGGGTGTCAGAGTGTCACTCATCCGAATAGAGCGGGCTGGCTCAAAGTTGTCATCTCTATCTTGATTAGAAGGTGATAATACTGTTGCTGTATATAGTTACAATAACGTGCCCACCTCATGAGGTTAATTATGAAATTCTGCGCAATTAATATAGTCCAATAAATGATAAGTGCCTACATTTATGTAACTATTAGGTCTATTGGTTTAGTTATGACATTCATTTTAGTTTTTTTTAAAATAAATTATGACTTACAAATAATTATTAATTAAAATTAAAAAATACATATTTACTACTATGCCTACAACTCATATCAAAATGCATAAATATTCCCACCTTAAAGGGTATCCTAAATAATCTCATGTTTTTTTTCAACTAACTAAAACATTTGCTATATCATTTTATTTTACCAAATTTATCATATAAAAAATAACTAATGGTTTACCCATTACTTATCCCATGTTTTATCTATTTATTTTTTTAATTCATTTATTTATTATTTAAATTTTAGGTAAAATTATATATATATACACACACACACATTTGATTATATATTATATTTTTTTTCTATTTTATTCAAACATATTTTTACAAAAAAATTTCCAATCGATCTATTAATCCTTAAAAAAAATAAAAAATAAGGCCACTTAGTGGGAGTAGGGGGGTTTGGCAATAATAAGAAACGGGGGGACATAAACCTTACCTTACAAGGAAAGACAAATCATTCAAAATTCTAACATTGCCTAAACCTAATTTATCCTAGAAAATTTGAGATATGAGCTTAATAGAGTAATCTTGAGCGAATAAAGAACTCCAGAGCTTTGAACATCACACCCATGGTTAGCCATACAGTCTGTACTAGCATTAGCTTCTCTATATATATGACGAATTGAATAGCAAATACCCTTCTTTCTACTAATTTACTTATTCTAGTACCAACTAATCCAAGGGTGATGAGATGTGCCATTCCAAGCATCAACTAGAATTTTAGAGTCTGATTCAATATCCACCTGATTCAACCCGATATTATGACAGATCTTGAGACCATCGAGAAGAGCTCTCGTCTCAGTTATGTTGTTACTTAAGGAGCCATAATAAGAATAGAAAGCTGCAATAAGATTACCAGCATGGTCTTTGATGATACCACCTCCACTTGCTTCACTTGGGTTACCTCTAGAGGCTCCGTTAATGTTTAAGTTAAGTCTGCCTTGAGTTAATAATCTACCAAAAATGGGAAGGCAGGGGAGACAAGAAAAGATTCCACTTGGTAAAGTGGGAACCGGTTTGAAAATCCAAAGTGTTGGGGGATTAGGTTTAAGAAGATCATGATTCATGAATAAAGTTCTTATGACACATCAACATCGAAAATAGAGCTCTATGGAGATCTATAGGTGGAGCGAAATTTGGGACATGTTGATTTGATTGGAACTCGAATCAGGTTTCATTGTTGTAACTTGTATGGAGTGGGTTTGTGGAAAGGGATTAAAGGTGAACGCATAATTCTTAGAGCAAACCAGATTCTCAGATAGCAATGACAAAATGATTTCAATTTTGGAAAGATTATTGGAGTAGGTCTGGTCAATTATGCAAGGTATGGGATAACTCCCAGAAAAGTGTCCTGATTTGAGATATATTCTAGAGGAACAATGGAGTAGTGTGGTGCTCGATTTTCCATCGAAAACTCAGGGAATAGGGAGATCCAAGAAGGTCTATAGCTTCTCGAGAAGCTCAATGAGGTTTACATATTTTTAGACAGAGAGGATTGTCAAATCTGGACGGGAAATTCGAAGGGGATACTCACGTTGGAGATTTCTATAGCTTTCTTCTTTTGAAAGAGGAAATGATATTGGTGCGGATGTCAAAATTTAGTAAGATTTGGAAGTGTCATAGATTCCTCTCAAGGTCCAAGCCTTTGCCTGGTCAACACTTGGGAAAAAATTATGACTTGGATCACCTAAAGAGTTGGGGGTTCCTACTTCTTAATAGGTGTAACATGTCTCAAAAGCTAGAAGAAGACGTGCACCATCATCTCGTCTACTGTTCGGTTGTATGAATGATATAGAGCTCTTTATTTCTCTATTCCGATTTTTGAATCTCCGTGATTACACAAAAGCATAGTAACAAAGTCGGGGTTCGGGAATAATTTGGCAAGGGTCTAATTCAAAAAAAAATCGGTAAAATTCGGCAAAGTCTGGAAGACTTCCAAAAAAAATGAAAACAATAAAAAAATTAATAATTATAAAGAGAAAGTAACATGATACCAACCATAGTTACCAAGTTAGAGTTCAAAAGATAAATGACAAAATTGGAAAAATTTAATAATACATCGATAAAAAATAGGCAAGATATGAAAATATATAAAATAAGATTACTAATTTCAAAAACTATAAACACACATATTTCATATATTAGATATTTATATGGGACTTTTCCAAAAAGTTGTGAATAATTCGTGAAATTCACGACTTTTTGAAAAAGTAGAGATTTTATCAAAAAGTCGCGACTAGTTCGGGAATTAATCGATCGACGAAAAAGTCGAGTATTATTTGGGACTTTTTGAAAAAATCGAAGAGCTTTGTTACTATGCACAGAAGGAGGTTAACAATGTCTTTTCTCTATTGGCCCAAGGTAGTTTTTAGTACTAGAATAAATTCCCTTTAGGACATGCTGCCCTTTGTTATTTCTTGGGGTATTTGGACTTTGGAGAGTAGGTGAAGGGTCAGAGGTTAGGTTTTGGAAGGATGTGTGGTGTGGTGCCACGAAACTTTATAATGATTTTTTTTTTGATAGATGACAAAAATTGTATATAAAGGATCAAGAATATACAAACGACGAAAAACTTCGCCCAAAGAATCATCTTCCGTTTAGCCGCTGATAGGAACACATTTGTTGGGGATTACGTCGATAGGGGAAGTGTTCGGGTGATGTGGGTGTAGGAATGTTATGACCATTCTTCCATATCAATGCTTCTTCGTGTAACTGTTCTCACATTGATGAAGGGATGTTTCTCCGGAATGAGAAGGGAGATCTGACCATCTATATATTGACCAGATCTATACTGATCTTGGTATGGGTAAGCACTAACCCTAATGCATGGTCGTGGAGAAAACCTTCATTCCGGCGATCACCAGCCTCACGACATTCCCCTCCATCTTCTTCCTTGTTTTTTTCGTTTCAAACATTGGTATTAGAGTTTGGTTTAGGAGGAGAAGAATATTTTTTATGCTGTGATACACAGCCCTCTACGGTGCTGCCTGCCATGTTTATCCCTTTTCTCGAGTGAAAGTAATGAAGCCAATGGCAACATGCTAAAATCCGAGGCCGTTCGTCTACTATTTGAGGTTGGACGAAACTGGATGCGTTGAGCTTTGAACTCTACGACCGTGGTCCCTGCCAAGGGGTGTCCATCGAAAATCCTTTTTTTGAAGACTACACTTACAAAGATTTTCAATGGAAGGAAAGGGGATTTATAAGTTTAAAAGAAAAGACAACGTGGGAATTGAACATAGAGATGAACACGCCTTCAAAGAAATTTCATATTAGTTGCGAATGTCCGGCATTTGAGGGAGGTATTGCTCGACGGCACAACCACCATTGAGACTGACACGTCGTCAACCATGGTTGAGTCAGGGACGAGGATTATCCTTCGGCCGGGAGATTCAAAGAAGTGAAATCTCTCTGTTGGATTGGTCGGCGAAGCTATGGGGCTCCACGATCGTGCGATTGTGTATAGAATACTGTGTAGAGGAGTATACCTCCGATTGGGGTTCCATGATCGCGAGTTGATACGGATCCAAGAGAGCTTTGATGATGAAAGGTTGAAGGAAGATTGAAAACAAAGGACGTTTTGTTTTCTTCCTCTCTCTTTAAAATGAAGGCTTGATAAATTTCTCACACATGAAAAAAAGGAAAGTATTCAAAGAGGGAGAAGGGACAAGAAGTTTTGCTTGAGTGCTGAGCATTTTCACAAAAATACTTTTCACTTGATATGACCTTGTACAAGTCAAACCAAGCAATCAATCCCTAGTGCTAGCCGTGCATCTATTGGCTCAAATAAGACCGAGCTGAGCCAAGTGGTACAAGTCAAAACAAGCAATCAATCCCTAGTGCTAGTCGTGCACCTATTGGCTCAAATAAGACTGAGCTGAGCCAAGTGAAGCCTAGCCAAACAACTCAACCTGCCGTATACCGTAATAGCGTGGGATATGGTGCAAAGCAAATACCGTTTTTTCTATAATATTGGAGTCAATTTAACTCCAATTTCAGATCCGTCTGAATCATTGTACCCCTAATGATGTGGGGAATAGAATAAAGATTGGGCTGCAGTTCAAAAATCCTGGGTGCACATTTGCTTTGGTAACACTACAATTTAATGGTCGGATTTTTGAAACTCAAACTCTTTACGTTATCTGTTAATTAATTGTGCTATATAT
Organism: Tetracentron sinense; assembly: GCA_015143295.1. Lineage (NCBI taxonomy): Eukaryota > Viridiplantae > Streptophyta > Magnoliopsida > Trochodendrales > Trochodendraceae > Tetracentron > Tetracentron sinense. The sequence continues at coordinate 4,345,799 of CM026552.1, forward strand.
TGCATGCTATTTTAGTTTGTTAGTCATATGTGATTTTGTTGACTATAAAAAGTACACTAGAAATAAAGTGTTGGGACACGAACACAAAATTTAGTGTATGAATAACATAGTTAAACATTGGTTAAAATGGCTACAAAATATTAGCTTTGATCCATGTTAAATGATGATTAACAAATAAGATTAACATGTAAGCTAATGAACTGTCAGTGTAGACATGCATAAAATAGTTATAGAGTTTAGTACTCCCAGATTAAATTATTGTGGCTATTGAATTCAAGTATGATAAACATGATGGAAGTATATATATATGATAATAACCTCATGTTGAAAATATAGGTCGGAACCTATAATATAAAATAATAATAGTCATATATTTGGAAAGTAAGCATGATAGCCAAAATTATGAAAGCATGATGTATGTGATGCCTTATTAGCAAGTGGTACAAAGAATCCTGTATTGCTATTAATAGGAATTAAGCATATTAAACTGTATTTCAAGCTACTTAACTTAAAGTTTATGAATATACGGGTGCTAATTTTGTTGGGGATAAGGATGATGAAAATCCACCTCAGGTTTTGTTTTCCTCTTTGGAGGAGTTGTTATTTCTTGGTAAAGTAAGAAGTAAATATGTAATGCCTATGTACTTATATAAAACTTGGTTTATAGATTTAGTAATGTCTCATCTTAATACCGTTCGGATAAAACACTTCATAGAGAATATGACGATTGGTATAATGGGCGGGCTAGTTCACTTGTTTTGTGATAACCATCAAATTGCTATGAGACTGGATTTTAATTGGAGTTAATGGCTCCAAAGGCATATATGTAGATTACATTCAAGATATTGTTGAAAAATGTGATGTAATTGTAAATTATTAACCTCTTAAGCTAGTATAATTGCAAATCTCTTAGTAAGGGTAGAAGTGCAAAATTATTTTAAAAACTTGTTGGCTTTAAATGACTTAGGGGTGCGTAAGTCGGTGAATTTTAAGGCACTTATCATGAGAGACATAAACACAGAGACGTGTATAACCTCATGTGTTAGTATATACATGTTTATTTGACACATCATTATTTTGTCATGTGTGGATAACTATAGAAAGTCTGTAAAATCTCATGATGGTGAATATGTGCACAATGGTAAATCCATTGATTAGTGAGAGTAAAACTTATGAGATACATAAGTACATTTGACTATTATCTGAACTTGAGACTTTGTCATGAAGGGTATATCCGTGTACATTGAGAAAACCTCATGATTATAGCATGAAGGGTATATCCGTGTATATTGGAAAAACCTCGTGATTGTAGCATGAAGGGCATATCTGTGTACATTAGGAAAAAACCTTATGATTGGAGCATGACGAGTATATCCGTGTACATTGAGAAAATCTCATAATTGTAACATGAAGGGCATATCCGTGTAAATTGGGAAAATCTCATGATTGGAGCATGATGAGTATATCTGTGTACATTGAGAAAACCTCATGATTGTAACATGAAAGGCATATCCGTGTAAATCGGGAAAACCTCGTGATTGTAGCATGAAGGACATATCTGTGTACATTGGACAAACCTCATGATTGGAGCATGACGGATATATCCGTGTACATTGGGAAAACTTCATGATTGTAACATGAAGGGCATATCCGTGTATCGGGAAAACCTCATGATTGTAGCATGAAGTGCATATGAAACGATGTTGTGAGAACCTCATGGTTTTGACATACTCATAGTGGATAACTTATCTAGATGAGAAAATTTTATGATATGTAATGCCCCATATGGTCAAGTTGGAGATATTTGGCTCTTATGGCCAAGTGGGAGATGTAGGAACGTTATGGCCATAAAGCTAAACGGTTTGTTCCATATCAATGCTCCTCAATGCTTCTTCGTGTAATTGTTCTCACATTGATGGAGGGGCGTTTCTCCGGAATGAGAAGGGACTATTGACTAGATCTATACTGATCTTGGTATGGGTAAGCAATAACCCTAATGCATGGTCGTGGAGAAAACCTTCATTCCAGTGATCAACAGCCTCACGCATTCCCCTCCATCTTCTTCCTTGTTTTTCGTTTCCAACAGTGGGGTCTTAAGTTGAGGCGGGGTTTAAACGATTGGGAAATCGACGGACGATGAGTTCGGTATGCTTTTGTCTAGGGTCTTCTCTTTTGGTATCTCTGGGTAGAGACTAAAATTTGGTTTAGAGGCAACAAGGGTCGATTTTTAGTGAGATCTCTAGCACAATCGCTTAGGTCAGTCTCTTCTGATTCTTTTCCTTATAGGACTTTGAAATACAGACATTCTGTCTAAAGTATCTTTCTTTTTATGAACTCCGTTTTGAATAAAATTCTCACTTGTGACCACTTGAAAAATAGAGGGTGGAGGATCACCAATTGTTGCTTTATGTGCCTCTAAGCGGAAGAGTCGATAGATCATCTACTCTTGCATTGTTTTATTTCATGTGAGATTTGGAGTTTTCTTCTTTCCCGAGTGGGCGTGGATTGAGTCTTTCCCTCTTCTTTTCACAACTTCTTATCTTGTTGGTCTTGGGTTAGTGAGGATAGTTCAAGGATGACTATCTGGTCAATTCTACCTGGTGCTATATCGTGGTCGATATGGAAAGAAAAGAGGAATAATAGTCTTAGAGGACTCCCAAAATATTTCCTTTTACACATTTGCTCTAAAATCCGTCTGCTTGTTTTGGAATGGTGTTCCATCAATTATGTTGGAGTGGATCTAGGGATTTTGTTAGCCTCAGTGTAGTCAAGGCGACCGCCTAGGCGTTTTGGAGGGTTGGCCGCCTGGTCAGGTGCTTAGTTGGTGAATCAGTAGGCGGTCGCTTGGGCGTCGCATTGACGCCTAGAAACATTGGTAGTGGGCGTCGCCTGGGCGTGAACTTACCGACTTAATATTTTTTTGGGCTTCTACAGCGTATAGTAACGCATCTAACCCGACCCATACTATTATCTTAATAGTTAAGATAAAAGCCCTAAAAAGGGCATTCTTCAAAACAGTAATTTGAGGAGATTAGGAGAACCCTAACTGCAAGCTGAAGCCGGAGAAGAAGAAGAATAAAGGGAAGAAGAAGAAGAAGAAGAAGAAGAAGAAGAAGAAGAAGAAGAAGAAGAAGAAAGGAGGAAGAAGGTACCGATTTGGCTGCTGCTCCCTCTTGCGGTCTGCGTTCTCCCTCTTCCGGTCTGCGCTCTCCTTCGTGTCCTACATCTCTCTCACTTCTCTCTCCCTCTTCGTGTTTTGCTTTCTCACTTCTCTCTATTTCTTTTGTTCTTAGAGATTCCCCACTTTTAGGGATTGTCCCCACTGCAAATTTTTTAAAATTTTTTCAGATTCTGTCCTTGAAAGTGGCCCATTTCACAGCCATATGGACCCAAATGTGGCCCAATTACATGATATCATCTCATCTCAACCAAAAAAAACTCGCTGTGTCCCTTTTTTAGATGGAACCACTGTGACCCTTTTTTTTAGAGATGGACCCACTGTCAATTGAGGACTACATGTTAGAGAGAGATCAGTTCAAAGTCAATTGCGATTGAACTCAGGAGAGTTCAGTCGCAATTGACTGTGATCTGATCTCTGTTAGAGATGGCCCTGGCCCCACTGTGTCTATTATTTTAGTATTATTTTTTATTAATAAAATTATTTTAGAGATGGCCCCACTGCCTCTATTTATATATATATATAACTTTTAATTAATTTTTGTCGCCTAGGCGAATAGGCCACGCCACGCCTCGCCTAGCCAGGCCTAATCACCTAGGCATCGCCTAGACGCCTTGACTACATTGGTTAGCCTGACTGTTTGCTTGGATAGGCTTTGGGCATTCAGCTATGGGTTACCATGTGATTTGCTTTCTTTCCTTTTGTCTCTCTGTTTAGGGTTCATGAGCTTGTGAACTATCTTGTTTTTATGCTTTTGTAGTCCCATTCTTACTATTTGATTATACATGCTTGATTACTAGTAAAAAAAAACCGAAGAGTTTTTGACAAGGTATGCCTTGATCAGATGGAACCTTTGAAATTTCGTCGGGGTACTAAAGAATTTCGTGATATTCCTAGTTATGACTTTTTGTCTAGATGGAGATAATTAGTTTTTGACGACTTTGTATTTTGTAAGTACATATAGGGGGGAATAGCTGTAGAATACTTTTCATGTACTTTAGTAGGGGTTGTTTTGGGTATTAGTGGTATACTTGTAAATACTAAATACTACCTATATTTTGTCTATTTCTATTTAATAGTGGAGTATATAAGAAAAGGAGTAAGAGAGAGGACATTAAGCTCTCTCATCTTCCCTAATTTCTTTCTTTCTCTTCCTGTAAATTATTTCTCTTCTCAATAAAATTACTGTTATTCATAAAAATAAAATATTAACCTTCTAGATTAAGAGGGGAAAAAATGAAAATTTCTAAAATTTACCCGGAAGAATCCAAAAATTCACCAATGAATCTAATGTAAATGCATTAAAGATCCATAGTTGATGCATATGAACAAGAATACTGAAAAAAAATGAACCTTGAAGTCAGTCAGTCAACACCGAAACTTCAACTGGATTGATTTCTCCAAATAAGGGAGGAGTTAATCATGATTTCTCAAAGTGGAGTTGTTTATACTCACCGTGAGAAAATAGGGGTTTTAGGTTTTTATTTATGAATTCAACACCATATTTGAGGTTTCGGTCTAAATTTTCCTTTGTTTCGACCAAAATATGCGAGAAAATAAAGATATTTTTATAATATATCATGATTTTTTTGTGAGATGCAAAATATCAACCAATATGATATTTCATGTGATAAATGTATAAAGGGCAAAAAACAGAGATATATTTGCCTTTCTTTTGTTATTTTACTTTATCTCTCAAATGATAAAGTGTAAAAAAAGGGAATGAACAATTATCTGTCCATCAGAGCTATCTTAGCCTTTTCCCTTAAAAAAAAAAAATAATCGCCCAAAATGATATGTCTGTTTTTCATCTTTTATGTGTTTAATGCATATTGATGTCTTAACTATTTCAAGTTCTCATACGAACTCATGCTTCAACAGTTTGGGAAGCAGTTTGGGTTCCTATTAACTGAAGCTCTTAAATGTAAACATGCTTTAACAGTTTGGATTGGTTAAATATTTTGTAAAACTAATATTATATTTAAACTTTGTATACACTGGATTTGATGCATATGATATTCACACTTATATTGTTACTAGTGTATGGCTATCTATCTTAAGGTTGTAATTGAATTTTATTCATTGCGAAGCCCACATGCAGGGCTGTCAGCGAGTACAAATATAATTCCTTATCAGATTCGAATCCATTTGTTCAGATAATTATCTGAATAGGTATCCGGCAGAGTGAATTCAAATAGGACTTTTACTACCTTTTATAATTGGATCAGATTCGGAGATTAATATATCCGGGTGTGTGTGCAAACTCGCATCTTATAAGTTCACGCGACTAAAATATCTTTATTGATATGTATTTTTACATAATCCTAAGACATATGAAATTGTTATTTTGTGTAATATTTTTAATATAAAGGAGAATAAAATAGTAATTCATCAATTGTAAATTTGTGATTGAATCTGTATTTATTAAAAAAGTAATCGGATAATTTGGATAATATCTGAATATCTTAACCGGTGTCGAATACAAATACTCTATTTCACTATCCATCGGATTCGGATAATCAGATAGTGCAATTGGATTGGGGTAGTCCTTTATCCACTTTGAATCCGCTCTGTTTACAGCCCTACCCACATGTAACAGATTTTTCACTATAATGCGTGGGAACTAATTGTCAATATCTAATGATTATTACTTGGTTTGACTTCCAATGTGATTTCAATAACATCAATTATTGATTTGCATGATTTACAACACTAATACGGCGTGATTCTACTACTAAAAATGGTTACAATGTTTTGCACGATTTTTGTGAAACTTAATTCTTAAATTATATGAACTGGTTTATTTAGAAGACATGGATTATAAAATATTTAAGGTGTTTTTCAGGTCGGAGAAAATGACTCTGTGATCATTATGACACATGAACCAAATTGGCTTCTTGATTGGTACTGGGATGATGTTTCTGGGAAGAATGTCTCTCACTTAATTCGTGAATATCTGAAGGGGAGGTGTAAGCTTCGAATGGCTGGGGACTTGCACCATTATATGCGTCATTCTTCTGTTCCATCTGATAAGCCAGTTTATGTACACCATTTACTTGTCAATGGCTGTGGTGGGGCATTTTTGCATCCTACCCATGTCTTTAGCAACTTCAACAAATTTTATGGTACTCCATATGAAAGCAAAGCTGCTTATCCTTCTTTTGAAGATTCAAGCAGGGTAAATTCGGAAGTTTTATTTCATGCACCTACATCACATTGTTGGAGATTGAGTTTAGGTTTTATCCATCCTTTTATTTCTTGATCTTGGAAATAATGCATCTAAGGCCTGGTAAATTTGGTTCAGATTGCGCTGGGAAATATTTTGAAGTTCCGAAAGAAGAACTGGCAGTTTGATTTCATTGGTGGAATCATATACTTTATATTAGTCTTTTCTATGTTCCCACAGGCGAGTTTTCTATTGAGTTTCTAATAATTCCTCTTTCTGGACAATACAAATGTATACATTTCAAAGTTTTCCACTAGACGATACATTATTTCGGCTTAATTACCTTCTTTACTTCTAGGTAAGCAAAAACAATCTTTCAGACATGCTTACCTAGAAAAAGTAGATGGAGTGACTGTTGATATTTTCCTTCTTTTGCACTTTCCAGTGTAAGCTCGACCACATATTGCAGGATGATTCGTTTTCTGGACACATGAAGAGTTTCTTTAGCACAGTGTGGCGTGCTTTTATGTACATGCTGGAACACTCATATGTATCTTCAGCAGGGACTCTGCTATTGCTAATGGCAGCAATTTTTTTTGTGCCTTCCAAAGTCTCACGAAAGAAACGAGCAATAATTGGGATTCTTCATGTTTCTGCACACATGGTTGCAGCACTCATTCTCATGTTGCTGTTGGAACTGGGTATTGAAACATGTATCCGGCATCGACTACTAGCAACTTCAGGTGTGTTTTTTTTCCCCCTGTTTTTTGTTTGTTTGTTTGTTTCATTTCATACAAAGTTCTGACTTTTAATATAATGGAATGGCGGAACAGCATTCATGTTGCTGGCACCAATGATTGTTTCATTTCTTAATATAAGAGCGAGATAACTCATATTTCAAGTATGTATTCTTTATGTGCATTATATCACCTCTCTCATGAGTGCTTGTATACGTTCAAATCATAGTTGCAAGGAAACCATATCCTAGGTGAGAAGCTCGCTTCCTAGGAAGCGTGTTTGGGAAACGAGTTAGATTTGGTTTTCCATTTTTGAGAAGCAACTGGAAAATGATTGGGAAGCGCTTGGGAAACAATTGAGAAGCGACTGAGAAATGACAAGAAAACGTTTAGGAAGCGATTTATGTTTCACAATTCTTAGTTAATTGCATATATTACTTCAACTAAGAGTCGAAGCTGTTCTTGGAATTGAGCTGCACCCTTACTTGGGAGTATTGACTTCATGAATTTCATTTTTATAAAAAATATACTTCTAAATAACCCAAAATGGTTATTCAAAACTTATTGTTTGCTTTGTTTTTTGGTAAGGGGTATTCAAAACTTTTTTGATATGATTCTGGTGAGATGATTGTCATGATTAAAAAAATCTGTTTCAGGATATCACACTCTATATCAATGGTACCGCTCTGTGGAGAACAAAAACTTTCCTGACCCAACCGGACTTCGGGCTCGTATAGAACAGTGGACATTTGGCCTTTATCCAGCATGTATAAAGTATCTCATGTCTGCGTTTGATATTCCAGAGGTCAGAATACTCCTCATTCGAGAAATATCTTATTGTTTTCTTTTTTCAGGAAATAAATTAATGGGTAGAAATTATCAGGTCATGGCTGTCACCAGGAGCAAAATCTGCAAGAAAGGGATGGTGTCACTCTCCCGTGGGGGTGCCATCATCTACTATGCTTCTGTCTTCCTCTATTTCTGGGTCTTCTCAACCCCTTTTGTCTCCTTGGTGTTTGGCAGCTACTTATACATTTGTATTAACTGGCTCCACATACACTTTGATGAAGCCTTCTCCTCACTTCGCATTGCAAATTATAAGTCATTCACTCGCTTCCATATCACCCCTGATGGTGACCTTGAAGTCTTCACCCTTGCTGTTGATAAGGTAAAGATCAACCCAACTCACTCAGTGATAGGCTGATAGCACTTTTTTTTTTCTTTTTTTGGTATAGCAGTGATGGTAGGGATGTATTTGAGCGAGCTTGGCCCTCCTCGGCTTGGCTTGAAATGTAAAAATCTCGGCTCGACTCAGCTCGATATGTTGCTCGAAAAGCTCAGCTCAAACCTGGTTCACTAAGCTCAAGCCGAGCTTGGCTTGATTTATTAAAAATTTATTTTTTTTAAAAAATAATCATATTTTTTATTTTATATGTACAAATAATAATTAAATAATTATATTATTTATATATATAATATTATTTTCTTTTAATTTTTTTATTTAACATTCAAGCCGTGCCAAGCTTCGAGCCGAGCCGAGCCGAATCAAATAGGCCTTAGCTCGAGCTCGACTCGATCAACCCTAATTTTTGAGCTCAAGCTCTGCTTGTTCGAGCCGAGCCGAGCCTAATTTCGAGCTAGCTCGGTTTGGATACACTCCTAAGTGATGGCGCCTTTAAAGAAGGCGATATTGCTTAAAATTCAATTTCATAGCATGAGGATTCATTCTTTTCAGTGCTCATTTGCCTGGGTGCCATCACTATATTGTCCAAATACCTATGGCTCCGGGTGGAGTCTGGCTAAAGGTTGGGACGGTGTGTAGAGTAGCAACAAAACCCATAATCATCCCCCTTACCATATGATTTAAGATAAAGGGAACCAAGTTGCCTGTCAAAAGAGGGATGTTGGGTTGTAGTTTGATTACAGCTGACTGTTAGAGTGATAGTATCTGCGGGTAGTCCATGTGGACAGACACTAGGAGTTGAACTCTCAACTTGTCAAATATGGCTGATATGTCTGGATTTGCAGGTTCCAAAGGAATGGAGACTGGATCCTGATTGGGATGGGGAGGCAAAACAACCACAGCAACTGAGCCATCTTAGGGAGTTTCCTAGCAAGTGGAGCGCAGCTGCTGCTCAGCAGGACCCACTCGCCACGGTTAAGATAGTGGACCATTTTGTTATCCAACAAACTACAAAACCAGAATTGGTAACAAGTAATGGGTTGGTTATTCCTTGAATTGAGCATTGAGATCTTTAATTGTAGCATTGAAATCTCTGACATAGAAATGAGAAAAATGAAAATTTAGGAGGCCAAGTTTCTGTACGAAAATTTCCCCTCCCTTCTCTGGTTGTAGCTTGTGAAAATTTTGACGAGGAAATATGTACCATGTGACGGATGGCCTATCTGTGATATACATGCAAGCAGATCATGGTAGTAACTATCTAGTTATGTCAGGTATTTATTTTCTGGATGTTGTCAGTAAATTTTGGCCGAATGTGACAAATCAGATGGTGGTAGATACCCAAGATGGGAACCAAACATGTATGCTAGCATGCCATTAGTAAACTCTTCTTATGGTCCTACCTGGTCTGTATTAGTGTTACATATTTGAGGTCCTACTTGGACCTGAATGGAGTGAGGCACTCCAAATACAGCAGGTATCCTCATGGAATCTGTAAGATTATGATGCCTATGCTGAAGGAGCTTCTTATCTCGCCAAGCATATGATGAAAACTGAGCCAGCAGTCCTCAAAGAAGAATGAATGAGTTGCATATCGGACATGAGAGCCTGGACCTCCCTGTTCGGATTCTGAAGATGGGAATCGAATCAATGATTCATGTTCGACGGCTCTTGTGCAAGAAGAAAATCCAAGTGTTGGGCTCTGGCATCAGCTGTGTAATGGGGAAGCAGCTACTGGATGCTCCCGCAGAATTCCTTAAAATGACTCGGGCTACCTCACTACTTGACATGTACTTCTGATTTCCATAATTTGGGTCATCTACTAGAGGCATTGTCAAATCTGTGGACCTCGATGGCATTTACATCTAAGCTCCCAGTCCATGACACTTGTGATTTTACAGTTCCTTCGGGAGCTGGTTCCACAAGTATTCACCTATCTCAATTTCTTATATTCAGATTAGACACAGCTGAGTTGTAGAAAAGCAGAACTTGGCGAGTCTAGTGGCCCGTTTAGGAATAGAGAATTGTTCATTAGGAGTGATGCCAAACGGGGCCCTAATTTGCTTATCTAAAATCTATTTCTATGAACCATTTCAAAATTACAGGTGTTTTAGCTCGAGTCAAAGCAGTATTGGTGGTTCTTGTTGACTCCTTGGCAATGTCATTTGAGTAAGCATACTTGTTTCATCCCTCTTAACAGATTTGGCACTTGAGTTATCCTCAATCTTTCCCTGTTTTCCTTATAAATTCAATACAAAAATTCAAGAATAATTAGAGAAACTACAAACTGGGTATACCATTACACATTTAAGAGGGATTTTGGCACCCTGCAACTGCAATCTTCACTCTGCTCAACTCATATACATTTTTTTTTTCTTTTTTAGTTCCAAACTCAACTCATATACATGTAAGGGTCTATATGTTAAAAAAGGATGAAAGATTTCAATTGATTGCTAGACCGGAGGGAGAAGGAAAAGGCAAAAAAAAGAAAAATTAAATGAAGAACGCACATCTCCGCAGCCAAAAATTTTCAACAGGGTGGTTGTCCTGTTGGCTCTTCTTGTGACAAAAATGAACAGGTGTTACTTACATCGTACCAAATGCACACATGGACTACATTTGATAGTCTGCATGGAGGAAGCTCTCATATGGCGTTCCCTTGAGTGTCTTGTAGACATCGTCCCAGTTCTCAAACTGCTCTGATAAGGATCCTTTGTGTATCTTCACCTGACGGCTCTTTAGGTCCATCTGTGGCACCCTTAGAAACTCTTGAACGTCCATCAACTTCTGCAGAAGATGTGGGGAATAATGATGATTCAGTGAAGGGATGTTCCATAGAATAAAACTGCATACATGATTTCCGGAATGGAGCATCAGCAATCACGTCAAATGGTAGATGTCTTACCGTGCGGTTGTTGATAATATCCTCGTAATAAAGAATAATGTGTCTGGTGCTTTTGAAGTATTCTAAAGCTGTCATAGTCATCTCCTGTACTTGCTTCAGGTTGGGAATCAACAATGTGGCATTGATAGTAGGCTTGTATTTTGCAAGTATCTCAGCCTGCAACCAGTTATCAACTATAAGTACTAGATCTTGCACATGAGAGAGAGAGAGAGAGAGAGAGAGAGAGAGACCTCATGTGGCGAGTGCACGTGAGACTTGTGAGTCCCATTTAATAGCTTAGCACTTCGATCATAAGAATTTGCAAGTACAGAAATCATCCTGCGCAATTGATTTCTTCTGAAGAGAAATATTGCGGAAACACCCCTACTGTTGAAGTACTCTACTATTTCTTTGTGATGCTCCATCAGACCCTGCATTAGCCATGACAGGATATGTTAACTGTATCATTGTTTCACCCGCAAAACATATGTAATAAATGGGCAAAATTATTCATATATATTGAATTTTAAGTTTATAAGATGGCAGTTGAAACGACCATGCTTTATGGTGAAGGATGTTGGGCACGTAAAGTGTAACACATTCATAGAATAGGTGTAAGCTTAGATGAGAATTGAGTGCATATGGGAAAATCTGGAGCAACTCCAACAAGTGATAGAATAAGAGAGTCTAATTGAGATGGTTTGGACTTGTTCAATGAAGTCAAATGATGTCACCAGAGGAGTGAGTTGGTGCAAGTTGGAGGCTCTCAAAGAGCGAGGGTACAGCAGAAAGGGCATAGATGGAGCTACTGAAAAAATATTTGAAAACACACGTTTTAACAAAACATGAAGGCTTTTGATAAAACCAGAATGTCACTTGCCGACCCAGATATTTGGGATAAGTAACTGAAGGAGAAAAATATGAAGAACCCTGAAAAAGGACATAGATGGAGTTCGTTAAAAAATATTTAACAACACACACTTTAACAGAAGATATTGCTTTTGATAGAGTACTAGAATGTCATGATAGGATTCATGTTGTCAACCCCAAACAGTTGGGATAAGACACTAAAAATGTTTTGTCAACACCAATTATCCACACAGGCAAAATAATCTAGGTATATGGAGATATAACTATATGAGATTAACTATCAACAGGAGCTCCGGTTGAACAGTCAACCGGAGCAACCCCAAATTTGCCTTGGGAAGTGTTAGTTTGGTAATTATGAATACAAATAAGGGTATTTTTTAACAATGAATTTTTTCCAAGAATACCCTTTCCCAAGGCAATTTTGGGGTTGCTCCGGTTGACTGTTCAACCAGAGCTCCTGTTGATAGTTATTCTCTAACTATATATATATATATTTCTAGGTGACTAAATAAGCAATTGATCAATAAAGATAAAAACTGTGATTCATGTTCGTTGCTCGTTGATCAAAACTAAATAAGATGTTTGTCCCTCCATTTATATCTTTTGCACAGATTCATGGTTGTTGCAAAATCACTCATTAACAAATATATTGTGAAAAGACTGGTTCTATCAATTTCCTGTTTAGTTTATTATTTTAAGAGTTGTGTGATTATACCAAGGAATGGTAAGATACAACAATGTTTCAGTGGGATTACATGATTGCAGTTAGGAGAGTGAGTGGAGCCTCCAATAGGCTACCACCTCACAGTCACAGTTTCACACCCCACTAAGTTACGAGGGACCAATATCTACAAGAGGGCTGAAATTGAATTCTAATGGTTGCAGAAAAGGCAACATGACAGCAGGTTTTTTTTCTTCTTATTTGTCGTGGGGGGAAATCTTAGCTACTTGGAACTGGATCTTATTCTTTCCACGTTCAATCTAATGGTCTCATGGGTTCAGGTCGACTAAACATTAACTACCAGCTTCCATGTGAGCTCTCATCTTTTTTGTTGATTATTCCAAAAGTTCTAAGAGATAGGAATAAGTGTTCCTCCCTCCACTTTGGTGATATTTTCTTTTCATAATCACTAAAATATAAACCAACTTTTCAAGCAAGTATAGACTTATCTAAGCATAAGAGTTCCCTATTCACGCCGCTAATAATCAATAAATCCACTAAAGACATTGTCACTCCGAAACATTAAAGGGATCCCCTTTTGCCTGAAAAACTAAGGATTAAAGATCATTAATCCTTAGACACACCTTCGGTTAATTTATATCATTTGTACCTTAGCCCTTTTTATTTATATCTTTTGTATCTCACTTCTATCTTGCAGGGTTTGTATTTTCATTTCAATCATTTTTACCTTCTCTTTGCATCCATAAATTTCCTCTTGCTCGACAACCCCAACCATATCAATACTCTATGAAGCCTTGGAGATGAATCGCTACATACGTCTGTTAGTTCATTTTAATTAACACTAGCAAGAACCACACCAATAGCTAAATTTCAACGCTCCCCAGTTTCATAATTTTTTTATATTATTTTCTTCACAAGAAATCTTGCATAAAATTATACACTCCATGAGTGTCTCCAATTGGTCTTCTAATAGTTTGCTCATCTCTACATATTTTTCAGAAGACTCTAGGAGATGTATATAAGAGATCCAAATACGAGTACAATCTTCTTAATTAAGGTATAGAGCTTCATGCTGACACCATATAGGAGGTACAGTTTCACATGCTTGCAATAATTTCTCCTTTTACTTTCTGAAAATTTGGTGAGCCCAAAAAGATACAAAAAAAATTCTCAAGAACCCAATATAGAGCTGTTTCCCTTGGTATCTATAACGCATTTGAGCATTCTACCCTAAATAATTTACCGGAATACTCCAGTTTAGGTTAAATTTATAAACAAAATTGTTGCATTGAGGATTTTTGTTTCCCATACCATTGTTTTCACCAACTCAGCAAGTTTTTTCAGCGGGAGGCAACATGTTAGTTGGCTTATTTTGGTCGATAAATCTATCAGTTCCTTCAGTCATCCAAATTTAGAGGTAGTCTCAATGTTGATTTTCAGTAAGCATATTTTACAACCATGGGAATATCTATTTGTTTTAAGTCACGGTGAGGTTTCTTTACCACCTTTTATCAATTGAGGAAAGTTGGCCCTCTTTCTCCTATGTTAACCATATGGGAAATGGGAAGAGTTGAAAAGGTGATGCTAGAAGCAGCAGCATCCCAATGTTCCAGAGCATAAATTTGAGAAATTACTGACCGTCTGGCAGTGGGAACATCCTTTTTTTACTTATCAAGAAAAATTAAAGAAGAGAAAGTACATTCCATTGTATCCACTAGCAAGGAAATTTAGGTTCATCTGGATTTAGTATAGATCATAGTTACCAAAGCGAGAAGCGAAAACGAGAAGCAATGTGAAAGCGAGAAGCAGGAAACGAGACTAAAAAAATCCTTAGGAAATGGGAAGCGAGAAATGAGATATATGCGCCTCATTCACATTATATTAGGATGGCCAGCCATACCTTTGATTTTATCTTACATGAGATATTTCTGAAGAATTAGGTGCCTTAGGTTTCGATCTAACAACACTTGGTCAAGATCTACACCCTAAGCTTTAGACTTGGGGCCATCTAATCACTTCCTACATAGCCCCCTTTATCACTAAATGAGACATGATGGAAGCGAACAGGAAGCGATTCTGGGAAATGAGCTTCCGGGGAAGCAAGCTTCCCACATTGTACATAGCTTCCTTGCAACTATGATATAGATGATGATCATACAGTTTACGCATTTTTTGAAGAGCTTGCTTGTAGAGTGGTCTTGAAAAATAAAATAGAAGATTACGCAAAATCTTTAAGCTACTTGTTGACCTGCGTCAATATGTAAATTTCTCTGTAATTGGGAAACTATCAGGGATCGCATGGAATGGCCAAGTACTCTCACTAGCTAGAAGAATCCACTGGTTTAATCATGAAAGGATAAAATAGAGGATTTAGCAAAATCCTTAAGCTACTTGATGACCTGCATCAACATGTAAATTTCTCTCTGTAATTGGGATCCTATCAGGGATCGCATAGAATGGCCAAGTACTCTCACTAGCTAGAAGAATCCGCCTAGTAAACCAGTTCATTACCCACCTATTCTATGACATAACAAAATTTATGCACTAAGAAAAAAGAACAGGTAAGGAATAAAGATGCAACACAAAGCTTTAGTTGATAGGGTGGAAGAACGGGTGGGACAAAGGTATGAAGTCATATGGAAGAAGGAAGCTCAGGGATAAAGCATATATTGGCATTCAATATATTGAGTTATCTAATTACTACATTAAGCCTTGCATAGCAGTTGAACTACAAATCTACAATATACCAAGGTTAAGAATATGACACAGTTTTTTTTTTTTTATCAATAAACACCCGCAATATATTAAAGAAGGAAAATAGTACAAAAAAAGACGAGAAAACAGTTGAGAAGTTTACAAGAACAAAAACCCAACAACACCCAAAAAACCTTGAAACCCAAAGAAAGCTCATCTGAAACCAACCATCAACACAACACCTCCCTCAGACCCTCCATATCGAAATGTAACCCCACCCACTCTAATACCACCACCCGAATCCGAGCACATATACGAGTCACTGAAGAAGCAGAATCCTCAATAACCCGCTGGTTTCTTTCTTTCCAAATCATCCATGATATTGCCCCCGGAAGAATTGCCCAGATCGCCTCCTTATCACCATACACATTAGCCACATCCCAACAAAATAAGAAGTTGTGAAAGGAGGAGGGAAAGACCTACTCAATCCTCACACGGGCAAGGAAGAACCCCCATATCCCAAACACAATAAGACAATGCAGTAATAGATGGTCCACAAATTCTTCCGCTTACAAGCACAAGAAACACCGTTTGGCCATCATCCACCCTCTACTTTGTAAATGATCACAAATTAAAATTTTATTCAAAGCCGCAGTACAAAGGAAGAGAGATACCTTAGAGGGAATCCCAGGGTTCCACACAATCCTATGAGGAAAAGACTCAGCGGATACAAGACACAATGAATGTAGCAGCGATCTTGCTGAGAATTGACCATGATTGCCTTTAGACCAACTCTTGCTATCCCTAATATCAACACAAGGGGGGGTCTAGTTAACCCGCTCCAAAAGACGAGTCAAATCCTCAACTCCCAATTATTCAAGGCTCGATGCATAGTCGCATACTAGGACACCACACCACCTCCCTGCCTAACCTCTCAAAAGAGTCTCTAATTAAAATCTCCCTGTTTGCAGCTAATACGAAGAGGTTTCCAAAGTCATCCTTCAGCCTAGAGTTCCCACACCAGACATCCAACCAAAACTTGATCTTAGACCCCCTCCCAACTCAAAACCTAAAATGAGGCACCACCAATCTAGCAGTAGCCATAATACCTTTTCAGAGACCCTGACCATGAGACCCCTTCACCTCTCTTGAAACCCAGCACGAAGAGCCATTTTTGACCACAATCACGGATCACCACAAACTATCTCTCTCTTCCCCAAATCGCCAAATCCATTTGCCTAGCAAAACCTTGTTGACTTTAACTAGGGACTTGAGATTCAATCCCCCGTTACCCTTAGGGCGGCACAAGAGATTCCAAGCGAGTAAGTGGTATTTGAATATATCGCATTTCTCATTCCACAGAAAATCCCTCTAGAGTCTCTCAAGGGAAGCAACCACCGAATGAGGAATGGTGAGAGTGGACATGAAATAGGTAGGGAGACTACTCAAGGTGCTCTGGATAAGCGTCAATTTTCCCCCTTTCGATAAAAAGGAAGATTTCCACCCTGCTAGACGACTGGTCACTCTATTCAACACCGGGGTCCAGGCCACCTTAGATTTAAAACCAGCCCCTAGAGGCACCCAGATACACAGAAGGGAGAGACCCTACAGAGCAACCGAGGCAAATTGATAGCTGAACCATGACAAGGACTATACCTACACCCAATATGCCACAGTTACATCATGGAGATAAGCACGTACAGTTAAATTTGAATTGTTGGACACAAGTAAGCCCCCATTTGAAGAGTATTCCTAGGAGTAGTTGGTTGTTTTGATATTGCCTAAGATTGTGACTCTATCGACTGTCTATGCTAATCATGTTTGGACACTTCATATAAAATTAGTAAGTGCCGAAGTTGAAGGACATTTCTCCAAGCTATTCAGATATTTCGACTTACAAACAACTGAAGAAGAACAATTCTATTTGTTAGGCTAATACTGATGTACAAGAATATTGCTAGAAGAAAATATCAATATTTTTATATAGACAAGAGGGACGAATAAAATTTGGTTTCACATAGAGAAAAAAAAAAGTACAAAATTCCCATTCGCTACACACCTGATTAAGCATCCACTTAAAACCGACTGCAGCGGAACACTCATTTTTGGAAGCACTACTGAACCAGTCCAGATTGTACACTTTATCCAACGTCTCCACAATTGAAGAAACATTACTCCTCCTAGGCTTAACAGAGAAGATCTCCCCATTTGAGCTTACATTAATATGACTATTTAATAACGTCTCGAACCATCCACTACCAGATCTCTGCATTGACAATATGGCAAAGAATCGTACTGGATTGCACTCACATTCGGCCCTGCTAATGCACTCAAACAACATTTGAATAAATCTAAATGAGACCCAAATACAAAACCAAATGGAAGGAAGCTCCATTCACCTGCTATATGATTTGGGCTTCGGGAAATGCACGTAGGGAATTTCCCACTCTTCGATACCAGAAGCATGACAAGGTCTTTCAATCACCTGGACATCTAGGAATTTGGTCTTGGAGTGGGTGTTTATCTGCTTTAGACAGATTGTGCAAATATAAACACCGCAGACCATTGCGAACACCAAGACAACCATCCTCAATACCAATGGAGACTTCTTAGGAGCCTTTATGATGAGGGTATCCTGCGATTCCAGGTTTACCCAGATGTTAATAAGGGAATATCACATGACCAGATGAAATGGGTATCGACGAAAGGGTCTAAAATTCCGATACACAAGACAGAACTTCATCAAGCCATGAAAATTACAAACTATAATGCTTTAATATGAAGATAACTGATACAAAACATAGGAAATTTGAAGATTTTTTTTTATTAAAAAGAAGAATAGAGAGGAGTGGATGTTAAATTAAAAAAATAAAAAATAAAAGTTTGAATGCTTAGCCGAAATAACAGATCAAAACATGATATAAATTTAAAAACCCAGATCAGACCATGCACATCACGAACCAAAAAAAAAAAATGAAAAAATGAATTTTCTCCTACCAAAATATCGATATATGCTCAACAATTTTTAAAAACACCCAAAACTTTATTTCAATCAGAAATTTAAAGATACAAGGGAAAAGAAAAGGGAAATAAGAAGCCATGAATCAACACACCTTGTTGAAGAAACAGAGATCGTCTGCCATACTTTCAAAAAGCAAGAAAATAAAAGGGCATTGGCAGCTCAGATTCGTCTCTTCTTCCCCCTTTTCTCCTCTCTCTCTCTCTCTCTCAGTTTTTTCTCCTGTGAAAATCTCTCTCTCAATTTTTCCTCTCTATGACTTAGTGAGAGAAAGAAGAGAAGAAAAGCTCTTTCAGTTTTGAGCTTTTCCTCGTGAAGAACATCATTTACACTTGCACGCTCTGTTCTTCTTCTTCTCTTTTGTATTTTATTATTTCTCTCTCTCTCTCTTTTGCGCGTTGTCGTGTTCGATTACGTTTTTGCCCCGACGGCTCCGACCCAGAATCAGGATTAGCAACGGTACAATCTTGTGTGCTGTTCCCTAGATACCTAATCATAATGCGCCACGTCATAAATTTGTCATCCTTATTTTCTACGCTATCGTATCACAACAGTCGGATTATACTTTGTTGTCGTGGCATTGTTAGTAGGCACCAACGCAACAGTCAGTGCTGTTGCTGAACCTTAATCTAAGAGGAAATTGACTTTGACTTTTGTTTTTAAATTTTTTTAAAAAAAAGCAATATTAATTTCATAGATTTTATAATGACGTGGCATTGTAACAGAAATTCTATTCATAAATCTAACTTCATGGATCAAATTACGAAAGATACGGAGGATTCATGAATTTAGAATGTCCCCCCTCTCTTTTTTCGGATTTAAAAAGGAAAGTAAGTACAGGAAATTTCAAAGCCCTCTCTCCCAATCGTGTGTTTAACGTTTTTCATCACAGCTTAACAAACCAGGAAAAAAGACAGGAACTAACGGATTTTCTTGAAAAAATCATTAATCTAATATGTATGATCTTGTAATCATTAGACTCCAACCACCCCTTAAATTTTCCTAATTGGACAACTTTCTAAAAATAAAATAAAACATAATCTTACATTTTTTACAATATGATTTACCAAAGTTTTAAACTGGGTTTATTAACGAACAAAGCTACTCGCAAATAGTTTGAACTCATCACGAGTCGAGCTCTCAAGGTTAAATTTTGAGTTTGATTGCTTAATGGGCTAATCTCAAGCACACATTTGCTAGACTTGTTAATCACTATCAATATAACAATATTTAACTTATTATATATTATTATTGTTGCATATAAATATATCATATGCATTATGGCGCATGTGTCCATATGATTGTTTTGAATGATTAGTTATTATAATGATTAGAAAGGTAAATACATACACAAAAGGTAGATAGAAAGGTAAAACAAAAAAAATTGTGAAAGGTATTGAAGTTTTATAACTGATCAAACTCGGGTCAAGTTGTTGGTGTAAACAATCAGAGTTGAGTCAACTTGAGCTTGTGGTATATTTTAGGAGTCAAGCTTGTACAAAGACGGTCAAACCCAAGCCAAACTTAAATACCTTTATAAGTGGTAATTTTTTAATTACTAGGCTATACTAAGGTGGAGAACACAATGTTAGTGATAAATAATGATGAGATATGATCCACTTGCGGTTGGGTGTTACTCTCCCATTATAATCCCACATACTTGACTTCGCAGATGTGTATAAAGGTCATAGCTCCTCTTTAAATCAGGTCGTTTTAGAGTGATTGAATAGGTTTACTCTTATGACACTTCAACGGTTACCTAGTCTGATCATGCCTGTGCATGTGTTTAGAAAATCCCTTACCAACTATCAAAAAAAGGTAGCTCGGAAATACTTATCCAAAAGAAAAAAAAAATGGGGCAGCTCGAATATGAGACTAAGTTTACAATAAAATCTTTTGGTCATGTAAGACTAAATCAATCACATGGTCACAACACCCATCCCATAGAAAACTTGGAAAGGAAGGAAATTCAATGTGTTTTTTTTGAAAGGACACTTGGGAAACTTTTCTTATATCTTTTTGAGCCTCCGCCAAAGAAGATGATCGTTTTGAAATTATCAATCCCAGTCACATTTTTTCTTCTGCTTGGACATATTGTAGCGAGGGAGGGGGCATAACAAGAAGGAAAACAAAGGAAATTTCTGAGGAGAAGAAGAAGAGAGAAAAGACACAAAACCTCGTTAAACCTCGTTATACTTTGTAAGGGACGTCCAACCCAGTACACCTTGTCTATGCGATAAAGTCTACGACTATGACCCACTTCATTGTTTCCATGCTAATGATAGTAATCAGTGTTTTATTTTAATATTTGTGAATGTTGTATCTATGTTTGTATCTAATATTATTATAATATCGTGTCAATTAGCATGTTCTTTTAGTTACCAAAAGCGTGCAATACCCTTGCGCTCCTGTTCTCAAACCTCTGACCTGGTCACCTAGTCGGCACTCCTCCCAACACTGATATATTCAAAATAAACGCCATTGCTATCATTACATATAATTTGGGGTACAAATGAATACGAATATAATTCATATCTGAATCAAATCCGAGTCCAATTTTTCAGGTAATAAACTAAGTATGTGCGGAGCAAATTCAAATAGTAATTTTACTATTTGTTTATAATTATATATGATTTTGAATATTGAAACACCTGATTTGATAAATACCCGTCCAACTATATAATATATTATAAGTTAAAAAAAAACTAAAATAACCTTTAAAATATGTACCTTTTACATAATTTAATACATTAAATTATAATTTTTAATCTTTACTATTATAATGCGAGAGGCATGCGTAGATGATTTTTCCGAAATTTCCAAATTTATATAAAAACAAAACATTGTTTTATGTCTTACTTTAATTCCCAAACTACCCTTGCCTTTGATTTAATATTTTACTTTAATTCTTAAACTACCCCTTGCCATCTATCTATTTAGAATCACAGTCAATCGCGATTGGCCTCGGGGAGAGTTCAATCACACCTGTGGGTTAACACGTGCCCCTTTTAATTCCTATTAACTGTGGTTAACTCCTTCCTCTCACTCTCACGTGCATTACACGTGCCACTAGCGAGTTCAATCTCGCTCTCACGTGCATTACACGTGCCACCTACTAGTATAGATAAAGATAAAATATTCGTTTACTATTTTTATAATATACATATATTTTAACATTTCTTAGATATTATTTTTTTTAAAAAGAAATCAAATAATTTGAATATTATCCGAATTCATTTATATAATATATATTTATTAACATTTTTTAGATTTTTTTATAAAAAAAGTAATCAAATAATTTGAATATTTTCTGTATTCAAACATTTTAATCGGAGTGAGATACAAACATCATTTTTCACTATATGTCGAATATTTATTTGAATTCGGATAGTCAAATATATAATCAAATACGGATTTAGGTATACCACCATCTGCTCCAAATTCGCTTGATTTACAGCTCTACATACGAGTATAGAAGCGCATATATGTAGATCTAGCTACACTGTCAAATCAATCTACAAGGCATGTGTATGTATGTTGTATAGTGTGTAAGTATATTTGTGTGTTACCAAAAGAAAAAGAAATAGTCCCACATCGGTGGGCTCTAAGAGTGATGTTGTACTCATATAGCTTCATCTCTCTCTTTTTTGAAAGGATTGCGTAGGTGCATTAGTTTTTTGTTGTGTGTAGAGTGTATGTATGCGTATTGTATAATGTTGGTGTGTTTTACAAATAAAATAAAATCAATCTATAAAAGCACAAATATATGATTGTAGATCTACATTGTCAAATCCATTAAGAGAAACCAAACGGTCTAAAACGTGAAAACGTCTACTCGCAATAGACATATAGATAAATAAACCCGAAGTTTAGACATTCCAAACAACACCTTATTGGTTTTCTAAAATGTTTTAGTCTAGTCTTATTTTATTTAATAGTTTTCTTATCAAATTTTCTAAAATAGTTTTTTTTTTCTTCTTCCTTGCCCAGCTTTTCTGCCCATCAATCCCCACGTCTGCATATTTACTCTAGTTTTATGATAAAGGTATATGCAATGCCACATTTAATGTACGGATAGTATCTAATGTAAATATAGTATTTTCTATATTTTGAAAAGCAACATAAAGAAGGGGTGTAAGTGTCATTATTTTGAAAAGCAAGAGTATCTAATGTATTTTCTGAAAACTGAGGGGGTCTATGTGTATTTTGCCAAACCTCAGGGTGTGTAAATATAGTTTCTCCCTTGCATTATATTATATCCAGGAGTCTATGGGTGCAGGGCTAGCTACCTCGTCTTGTCATTGTGTCAAATGGAGAATAAACATGAGTTCTTCCGAGCTGGCAGATCTCTCTCTCAGTCTCTCTCTCTCTCTCTCTTTAAAATTTTTTTTTTTTTCAAATTTTCAAATCTGTTCTTTCAATGGGAGGAGAATAGAAGAGATACTCTTTTTTTTTTTTGGTTGATGGTAACAACACCACAAGGCGAAGCTACAGTCATTAGAAGGAAGACCATTCACACACCACACACACACACTCACGCGCGCGCACACACACATACCACAAACACCCTCAACCCATGTAAGCTTCACCCAAACAGATACTCTTTGAGAACGTTAAAAATTAAGTAGACAACATATGATTATATAGATGGAGGAATGTATTTGTACATGGGACAATTTGGAATGTCAAAAGTCAAAAGCCAGGAAAGATAACTAGTGATTTGGAGGAGATGGATGGTTATCATGAGGAAGGTGGAAGCTTCCCTTGAAGGAAGGATGAAAACATGGTCAGTGCTCTCTGGGGTTGGTAGCTGGGGACTAGATGTCCTGCTCCTCTTACTGTAGCAAATATCACTCCTTTGTATCCAACCACGTACCCTCCTACCTGCGCCATCATATTCATTTGCATTCTTAGTCAACATATATAATGATGATGATGAATGACGACCATGATCATAATCATGGCACATGTGGCCTATATATATAACTTATATCCTTAGTTTTTATTAGCCATTCCAGATTAATGTATCATGAAATGTAAAGATGCACCTAGCTAAAAGGAATGGAGCGAAAAATCATACATTACCTCGTTGTTGGTATACCATGGGCGCCAACCGGTCTCGATGGGAAGTATGAGAGCGTTTATCGAGTACCTGGAGGATGTCACTGGAACACGCCCATCCGTGTCGCCGCTGCAATTAATTAAGGGTGATTTCTTTTTCAGTTAGTTACATTAGTCATGAATCCATATGGTTTTCTGCATGATCATGTGGGTTCAGACACAGTTTAACAGTAACCTTTAGTATTAATGCTTTGGGGGTTTGTGGGTGGACTTACCTGTATATCCAGACGCTAATGCCACTCGCTATTAGTTGCTCGATGGTGGGCAGGATGGTAGTTGGGCTGTCGGTCCAGCCATAACCACTGCACGTACGTAGTTTATAATAAGGAGATTAACAAAACAAATAGCGACAGTTCAGTCGGGTTGAGCAGCATGATCGGTCACTTCTACATGTTCTAGATGCTCAGCTTAGACAAATTGAATATTACAGGTCTTAATGGATAAGCAAGAAAAATGTAGTCTTCCATACCTGCAACTGCTCCATGTTGTAGCTTTTGCATGAAGAGCTCTTTGAACCTCGGCCAGATTCAGATAAGAGTAGACGTAATAGTCAGAGCAGGGATCGAAATCGATGATCTGGGTATAACAACCAAGAACATTTTAGTTTTTTTTATGAAATTAAAGGGATGGGGCAATTAAATTAATGGATCAATATTGCATTAATGAGGTTCCTAGTATTACAGTTAATTATTTGACTTCACTAGTAAAATCAATACCGATGTTGGCAGGATACACTGATAAAGACTTACAGAACCAGTTGAGCCGTTTGTTTCCATGGGGTTGTGACAAAGTGGAGCGTAGATGTTATAGATATCTATATTTCCGACCTCGCTCTTGCCGTTGGCTAGGAAACGAATACATGTGCTAGACAAATTTCCGTTCACGAAGTTACAGTATGTATTGATGCCTGTATTGGTTTCATCTGAGTTCAAGGCATGGGTCCAAAAATAATCATACATCCCATCTGTATTGGTATTGTCGTCGATCCATGCATTCCCTATCTGGAAACAATCCATCAAACCACCCTAAGATGTTAGAAGACTTGATGCAAATGCCAAACTGACCTTGAATCCACAAGGTAAACATAGAATAATCTCTAAAGGAACAAAAAATTTTATTGATCAAAAACTGAGTAACTTCTCTACTTAGTAGCTTAAATACATCTAAACCCTAATTTACTCCAAACATAGTAAAAAACTTAAAATTACAAATTTCTTAATTTGACCTTAACTAGCTAAATTAAGGTTTTCTAAAACAAAATGGACTCTAAATCCTAAAAATACACTAAAATGAAAAGTTATTAAAAATAGTAAGATTTCGTAAAAGTGCGATTTTGACTTCCAAAAACGATTTTATGTCATCTTGGAAATGGGAAACCAACTCCCATCAATTGTCACATTGTAGGTCGATATGGTTGTTTTGAGTGTTCATAGCTAGGTTATGAGTATCGGGATCAAAAGTTAAGACCTTTTGAAGTTGCTGCTACATTTTTTGACTTAATTTCCTCCTATCTTGACGCTCTAGAAACTACTCGGCTACCTATTCTACAACAAGATTGAGGATTAATGATGAGTGTGAACAAAAAAAGGAAAAATCAGTTTGGCCTTACTGCGATGCCTTTGAGGTTGATGATGGTCTGATTGGTGTTCTTGTTATTGAGGAGAATGGTATATGCAAGTTGAGGCACATAATGGCCAGCATAGCTCTCTCCAGTTATAAAGAAATCCCGGGTCTTATATTGGGGGAACCTCTCAAGCCATTTGACAAGAAAAGTGTAAGAATCTGCAGCGGTGCTCTTGTCTCCGGTGTGGTCGTAGTCTGAAGTTGTATTTGAATATGAAAACCCAACTCCGGCTGGGGACTCCAAGAATATTACATTTGCCACTGCCATTGTATAAACAGTTCTTAAGTATTTTTTACCATCTAATGGATAGAAGAAGATCATGGTCGGCTGAATTTACTCAAACTCACCATTGTTCCAGGCATAGTCATTTCGGAAAAGTGTTTTCCCATTGC
Source organism: Tetracentron sinense (assembly GCA_015143295.1). Lineage (NCBI taxonomy): Eukaryota > Viridiplantae > Streptophyta > Magnoliopsida > Trochodendrales > Trochodendraceae > Tetracentron > Tetracentron sinense. The sequence goes on from CM026552.1 coordinate 4,371,349, forward strand.
TGTTCACTCTGAAGGGTCCTAGTTCCTCCATTGCTCCATACCCGAGGGAGGAGCATCCTGGCCCTGCACATTCATCCCAAAATCATCCTTAATTTCAATCCCATGTGCAACAGCTATATACTAGATATGAAGATTATGGTGTCGTTGATTTGATCACAACAGTGCGAACAACCATGAATGCCTAGGCCGAAGCTAAGAACTCCACGGGAAAGAATATTAAAGATGCCCATGATTTAATGATTTTTTCGATGATGATATTATACTCACTGTTATGGTTGTGCCTTGTATTTTGGTTGATTGTCAGTTTGGACTGTTATCACTCAAGACTGTCATCCGCGAGTTGAAATAAATGTTTTAGAGGGTTACACAATGGCAATGACATAATTTTATGTAATTGTACACGATATATAATGCATTACGATTTGATTTTCTTCATTACTCAAAAAATGAGAGGAAGGAGAGTTGAGAGAATTGTAACCACTTTTTTTTACAAGAAATTAGTGAAAAGATCTATTTGCGATTGTTAACATAACACCTCACTGAACCACGTAAATCTGTGTGTGAATCTTTGTTATTTTTGTTTCAGATTTTCGGTTAATGATAGCATCATTGGTCATTGTGCAATGGCAATGTTACTGATATATGTTCTTAAGCACAAACACTTGGTATTAAATCATGACAGACAATAAAGCATTTCTTTACCTCCATTGAGCCATAAGACCAAAGGATTTGTAGAAGAATTTTGAGGAGACTCCACAAAATAATAGAAGAGTGCTCTTCCAGCCGTTGGGTCCACAGTGATATATCCTGCATACTGATCAAAATCCACTCCTTGAGGTTGCCCCGGCAACACGTCGATCTTGTCATCTTCCATCAACCCATCTTGTGGTTCAATATAAACAGGAGAATACTCCTGATCAATGGCATCTAATTTTCCCCAAGACTCGTCAAGCGGAGGTTTTTCTGACGTCCTTGACTTCATCAACCTGTCAAGGCTGCCAATCTGGTTGGCATCATTGAAGGCCATGAGGCAGCAAGAGAGGATTAGCCATGAGAAGATTGAAACCTTCATCCTGATCATCCAATTGATGATTGGCAGAATAGCATGGTGTGTCCAAGGGCAAATAATTAAGCATAGATGAGGAGTTAGGGGACGATAATTTTAGGCGTCGTTTGGATAGACTTACCCAACAACTTCTAACTTTTAGGAAGTCAAAAATCGACAATTTTGTGTTCATTTGATTTCACACGGAAGTTAAAAGCAGCAGGAAGACAAATTCCCTACTTCCCCGTAAGCCAGGCGAGTCAGCTTCCACGGGAAGTTGATCTGACAACTTCGGCGGGAAGTTGACGGAAGACCCGGCGAACGATATTTCATAATAGGAGTCAAATCCTCTATGGTGATAACCGGATTTGGCAAAACCGGTTATCACCCCTAGAGGACGCCACGTGTCTCCTTTGTCACCCCTTAACCGTGGGTAAGGCTCACCCACCCCTAGGGTTCACCCACCTATTTTCGGTTTTTTTAAAAAATATTAATTCTTTTTTTAAAATTAAAAAACTTTTTTTAGAGTTTTTTAAATATTAAAAACAGTTTTTTAATTTTAAAAAAAGAATTAATATCTAAAAAAAAAACCAAAAATAGTTGGGTTAACCCTAGGGGTGGGTGAACCTTGCCCACGGTTAAGGGGTGTCAAAGGAGACACGTGGCGACCTCTAGGGGTGATAACCGGATTTGTCATATCCAGCTATCACCGGAGATGATTTGGTTCCATTCATAATATAATACTAGCTGTAAGCCTATAAAGAATCATTTGTAAGCCTTTGGAGTGGGACCCACCCACTGATTGAGCCTAATTATAGCAATTTATAAATGCAACGGTTAACTCTGGCAAATGCCCGACATCTCATCTCGGGCACCACTCTTGACGCTGTGCGTGGGAGGCACTTAACTGAGGAATGATAATATGCATGGCACATTCCGGTGAGTGGTACACGCACACCTCCCAAGCTCGCCAGATGTCCTCTTTGACACTTATTATCCATGGTTAAGATTCACCCAGCAGAGTAGTCTAATTTTTTATAAAAATATCTTTAAAACATTAACCACATGAACAAGTGAAATCATAACCAAGGTTAATTTTTAATTTTTTTTTACATAACTAAGTTTAGATTATTCAACCCTAAGTAATCTTAGTTTTTATGAAAATATCTTAAAAAAATTAACCACATGAACAAGTGAAATTATAACCAAGGTTATTTTTTTATTTTTTACATAACTAAGGTTAGATTATTTAACCCTAAGTATGAGTGAATATTAACCACAGTTATTGGGTGTCAAAGAGCATACGTGGTGAGCTTGGGAGATGTGTGTACCACTCAACGGAATGTGCAATGCATGTTATCACTCTCTAGTTAAATGTCTCCACATGTCAAAGTGAAGAGTGATGCTCGAGATGGGATCTCGGGCCTCTGCCATAGGTAATCCGTTGCCTATTATAAAATAGGACTTGTAATCCTGTACCGTTATAACTAGACTCAAGGGAGTTCAGTTATGCCCTTGAGGTCACCACGTGTCCCTTTTGACACTCCTTAACTGTTGTTAAGATTCGCCCACCCTTAGGGTTAACCTACCTAAAAAAATATTTAAAATAATTAACCCTAAGAGTTAGTGAATTTTAATTAAGGTTAAAAAAATTATTTTTTTTCTAATAAAAACCAAGGATAGGTGGGTGAACCCTAGGGGGGGTGGGTGAATCTTAACCACAATTAAGGGATGCCAAAAGGTACACATGACGACCTCAGGGACGTAACTGGATTCCCCAAGTCCGATAATAATAGTAGATGATTACAAATTTATTAATTGGGTTTTGGGAGTATCTAGGGCTAGTTCTTTAAATTCATGGTTAGACTTGAGAGGGCACACTTATTTTATTTTACAATCTAGGAGTTATTGAGTGAAACTCAACAACAATGATCTTTGTATCCTAAGGTTACAAAGAACCAACACCAACATATTAGAAAATCATGAATACTAGATTTGTTATTTTTTTTTCTTTTTTGGTTATAATTCAACTTTGGGATTAACTTGGATTAGTATCTGTTCTAAGGTTAACTTTGGGGTTACTTTTTCTAAGTACAAACCAAACACAAATTTAACTTTTGGGGTTTTAAAAGTCATTTTTAAGATGTGCAAACCAAACGTTATTCTATCCCCCGAATTACTTTGTGAGACTTCCTCAAGAATTACTTCCTACGAAATAACTACTGGGAAGTATTTTTCTTCTTTGAAAAGTCTATCCAAACGCCCCCTTAAGGTAGTTGGTTTGGATTTTTGGACCACAACACCTCTTGAAACCATATAACAGCCATTGACAGGTAACATTTCGAGAAATCCTCAAGCGGCCGGCCACTTTTTATTACATCCAATGTCCAATATTTCCCGTTTGTATTAGCTGTTAGCTCTGATAAAATCAATCTTAACTATTAAAGAGATGCTCAAAGGAGTAGAATATTTGAATGGTTCAGAAGCTTATATATACAAAGGAGCATATCCAACAATCATAAACAGAAAACGAACAAATTAATACTCCCATGCATGGATCGACTTGCAACGATACTAAAATTTGGCGTATGCATGCATGGAATAAAACAGTACTCCAATTGTGTTTTTCTTTTCTTTTTAGCAATGCCACCTGGGTAGGGGATTGGCAGACCCGGACTACCTGTTTATTAGGTAGAGAAAATGGCTTACAAGAAAAAAAAAGACAGGCGACATAGAACAAAATCCCATGGAACCAAAGAGATTATAAGAATTATCTAATCCAAATATTTCCAAGCAGCAGTTTATCCAATTTGAACAAATCGTCGCGTCTTTACAAGTAGATTCTCTAAGTAGTAGGCCTGAAGCGAAGATGAAGACTACATTCCTTTTAGAGTGAATGTATAGGTTTACTCTTAGGGCACCTCAACGGTTACCTAGTCTGATCATGCGTGTGCACGTGTTTAGAAAATCCCTTACCAACTATCAAAAAAAGGTAGCTCGGAAATACTTATCCAAAAGATACAAAATAAATTTGGAGCAGCTCAAATATGAGACTAAATTTACAATAAAATGTTTTGGTCATGTAAGACTAAATCAACCACAAGGTCACAACACCCATCTGATAGAAAATTTGGAAAGGAAGGGAATTCAATGTTTTTTTTTTTTGGGTGAAAGGACACTTGGGAAACTTTTCTTATATCTTTTTGAGTCTCCGCCAAAGAAGATGATTGTTTTGGAATTATCAATCCCAGTCACACATTTTTCTTCTGCTGGGACATATTGTAGCTAGGGTGGGGACATAACAAGAAAGAAAACAAAGGAAATTTCTGAGGAGAAGAAGAAGAGAGAAAAGACACAAAACTTCGTTATACCTTGTAAGGGACGTGCAACCCACTACACCTTGCCCATGCAATAAAGTCTACGACTATGACCCACTTCATTGTTTCCATGCTAATGATAGGAATCTGTCTGTTTTATTTTGTATCTAATATTATTATTATTATATCGTGTCAATTAGCATGTTCTTTTAGTTACCAAAACTGTACTGTACAATACCTTGCGCTCCTGCTCGAGCTCGGCTCGTTGGAATTTTACAGAGGCTCAGGCTTGGCTCGGCTCGTTGGAATTTTACAGAGGCTTAGGCTCGGCTTGGCTCATCCATAAATCGTTAAGCTCGAGCTCGGCTCGGCTCGATAATTCTTTTTAAAAAAAAATACATTGATAAATAATAAATTCAATTAAAAAAGAAATTTTAAAGGGCATTTTTTTTTTAGGATGTCATGTGACTCATGTGAAAGCTTGAGTTAAAACTTAAACGGAAATAATTGTGTTAATGTATATTAAATATATTTTCCCAAAAAAAAGGTATACTAAATATATAATATAAATTTAATTTTTAAAGGGTATTATTATAAAATTAATCGAGTTGAGCCGAGCCGAGCTGAGCCACCTATTGTTCAAGCTCGGCTCATTTATTTTTCGAGCTCACTTTTAAGGCTCGGCTTGGTTTGGCTCGGCTCAATGAGCCCAAAGTAAAAGCTCAAGCCCGGTTTATTTCGAGTTGAGTCGAGCTGGCTCGACTCATTGACACCCCTAGTTCCTGCTCTCAAATCTCTACCTGGTCACCTAGTCCGCGCTCCTCCCAACACTAATATATTCAAAATATACGTCATTGCTCTCATTACATATAATTAGGGGTATAAATGAATACGGATATAATTCTTATCTGATTCAAATCCGAGTCCATTTTTTCAGATAATAATCCAAATAAGTATGTGCGGAGCAAATTCAAATAGTAATTTTACTATTTGTTTCTAATTGTATAAGAATTTGAATATTGAAACACCCGATTCGATAAATACCCGTCCGACTATATAATATAATATAAGTTAAAGAAAACTAAAATAACCTTTAAAATATGTACCTCTTACATAATTTTATACATTAAATTATAATTTTTAATATAGATAAAGATAACATATTAATTTACTATTTTTATAATATACATATATTTTAACATTTCTTAGATATATTTTTTCTTAAAAAGTAATCAAATAATATGAATATTATCCGAATTCATTTATATAATATATATTTATTAGATTTTTTTATATAAAAAAAGTAATAAAATAATTTGAATATTACCTGAATTCAAATATTTTAATTACAAATATCATTTTTCACTATATGTCGAATATTTATTTGAATTCAGATAGTTAAATATATAATCAAATTCGGATTTAGGTATACCACCATCTGCTCCAAATTCGCTCGATTTACATCTCTGCATACGAGTATAGAAGTGCATATATGTAGATCTACACTGTCGAATCAATCTACAAGGCATGTGTATGTATGTTGTATAGTGTATAAGTATATTTGTGTGTTACCAAAAGAAAAAGAAATAGTCCCACATCGGTGGACTCTAAGAGTGATGTTGTACTCATATAGCTCCATCTCCCTTTCTTTTTTGAAAGGATTGTGTAGGTGCATTAGCTTTTTGTTGTGTGTAGAGTATATGTATGCCTATTGTATAATGTTGGTGTGTCTTACAAAAAAAAAAAATCAATCTATAAAAGCACAAATATATGATTGTAGATCTACATTGTTAAATCCATTAAGAGAAAGCAAACAGTCTAAAACATGAAAATGTCTACTCGCAATAGACATATAGATAAATAGACCCGAAGTTTAGACATTCCAAACACTACCTTATTGGTCTTCTAAAATGTTTTAGTCTACTCTTATTTTATTTAATAATTTTCTTATCAAATTCTCTGAAATAGTTTTTTTTTCTTCTTCCTTGTCCAGCTTTTCTACCCATCAATCCGAACGTCTGCATATTTACTCTAGTTTTATGATAAAGGTATATGCAATACCACATTTAATTTAGTACACATTTAAAAAAAAAGATATACAATTAGGCTGCAACCAAGGTTAGTCTGGATAATATCTGCTCTAGGTTAGTGAACGGCTAGATATATCAACCATCACACCTTCTCGAGACTTGATCCCAGATCAAAGGTATGGTGTACTATACACATCAAATGGGGCCAGCATTACTTGGCTAGATATATCAACCATCACACCCTCTCGAGACTTGATCACATATCAAAGGTATGGTGCACTATACACAACAAATGGGGCAAGCATTGCTTGAATCCGGAAAGAAATACAAATCCACCACAGTGAGTAGAAAAGAGCAAATGCAAGAGCATCCATTAAAAATCCCGGAAAGATTGGTGAGTAAGCACCACCTCCAATTATTATTAGGTGGGAGAGGGATGGAAGACCCCCCCTCTCAAATATTGGAGACTTTGCTACATTTTTAAAGATGGAATAGTTAATGGATGGAACTGAGGTATGTCATTCTCGATGGACCCTACACTCCCTTCTACTTTTTAACACATGGCCCACCAACTCATCAATCCAAACTCCAAAACCATTCAATCCATGAGCTTGCATTACATGGGGCATATCCAAAATCAGTCTGACTGCAAGGTTATACTATTAGCCTAAACTAAGATTAATTTATGGAGAAAATATATGGAATACCATCAGCCATACAAGTTACTGAGCATCTGATTCATGGATAGGGTATACCCAGGATGATGTACCTCTTGCAATTCCTATATTCTTTTAGAATTATTCTGTCATCATGCTCCCAATCATTTATGTTTGATCCTTTTCTCTCACATTTACAATTTATTTTTATATTTTATACATTTCTTCTGCTTATTTCATCAAAATTCTCTATAAAGCCAGAGTGGCAAGCTCATATGAAACCACCTAAAGACAAATAGCATTGAGGTAGTAGTATTTTAAATTGCAACAGTGCAAGTTCTATGTTTCTCTAAATCTATATAGGACTGCAGTCACTGTACCCCATGCATGTAACCTGTATCATAAACTTGGGATCCACATGATTAAACATGACGATGCACTACAATCAATCGGAAGCGGATTCACTTCCTGCACAATGTCCTTAATCTGCACCATGCCATATCTCATGGTAACTCTACGCATAACCACTTAACAAGTTTGAAAACTGGACATTATTTTTCTTTCACAACCTTGGTGTTAAAATGTGTGGGCGTGGGCAGGTGAAGTATATTCCATGACAAATTCTTCAAAATTTAAGTGCCTTTGATACATGGGTTACTATCTATCTCAAGTTGAGTCATCATAAATGGAGAGAAAATTGTAAGATAAGCCTATGCTCAATAAGCATCTTTGATTGATTACATAGCCAAAAGGAGAGAGCAGAGCAAGAAGACAAAGTCTTTGAAAACAGAACCAAGAAATATATTCATTACACATACGTGAGGTCTTAACTAGGTTCCAGATAAATATGGAGAGACCTCTTTGTTGATGAGTGGTGTGGTTTCTCTTCATATTATTATGTCATAAGAAGGAAAGTATGATGATGCTGCCTATGAGCATTGATGGTGATATGACCCGCCTGTCTCAATATCCGGATTGTTTAGTCAGTCGACCACCTTTTGAACAGGGTCAAGCAAGTCCATGGACCCCTACCACCTGGCAACATTAGTGAAAACTAGTCATAGAAAATCCCTATGAGAATCACATTTTACTTGATCTATACGAGAGTAGCTGATACAAACACTTCAAAACAGTGAGAACCAGTTTATGCCTCCTCCCCTGAAGAGCATTCGGAGCTGTCGAGATGGAATGGTGTTGTTATAAAATGATCAAACGGACTATCTGCCCCAGGAAACGGAATGACTTCGTTGCTTCTCTTAAGCATCTGTTCTTTTCATCTCGAGACCAGTGCTGCATTGGTAAAAATTCGAAACATCTAACAGATATGAATCAAGAGAAGTCCAAGTAAGAATGTAAGATGTACATAGTTGTCCCATGCATATACCTCTCCGAGCTTGTTGAGTTTCTCTCTCACATCTTTCCACAACACTGTCACATCCCCCTCCCATCTGTAGAATTCCAGCTCCCTACCTTCCAGGAGCATCTCAGAAACCTACATGGAACCAATGCAAAAAGAAACAACGGTTCCAGAAAAATCACTAGAACATTTTCAAATGTCTGAGTAAGGCATAAATTTCAGTGGCTTTTGTCACAGTTCTCCACAAAAGAAAAAAAATTGATTTCATGTTTCAGCAGAGATCAGGCCACCCATCAAAGAAGGGATATCAGGTACATCATCAATCCAGAGATTATGAAATCTTTCGGCAAACAGGAACGCAAAGGAAAGAAAAATTGCACACCCTTAACATGAGAAGGATTCCCTGTGCTCCATCAATCAAAGTTCATCCCTATTAGATCTGGTTGTAAAGAGATTAAAACTTTAGTCCTGTATTGTATGCACCCACACAACCATAGATTCAAGACAATAATTGGGCATTGAGGATCAGTCTCAAACTGGAGCAATAGGTGCATCCCTAAGGAGTTCCTCCAACATAGACTGTATATTTACAGAAAAGAAACAACCATCCCTTCCCTGAGGTGCAGGCTCCAATATAGATTGTATATTTTCAGAAAAGCAACAACCATCCCTGCCATGAGATGCACCTCAGGGCAAGGAACATAAGTGTCCTAAGGTAAAAAGAAAACAAAAGGAGCATGCTTTAATTTTGTCATGTCTCATGGCTTGATTAAGCCATTTGCATCGACTTTCAAGAACCAGCTATTGCACCATGAGTGCCCTTCATAGTTAAATTTTGCTTATCCCACATCTTTTTATGCTTTTTCTCCTCGGAATTGTTTAGATCTTCATAACCATTTTGGTTCTTTGGTACACTCAATAAAAGACTGCACAAACTGGTGATGGACGTTCTCTCATTTGTTTAGGTCATCGTAACCATTTTGGTTCTTTGGTACCCTTACTTAAGGACTACACAAACTGGGGATGGAACTCCCTTCACCTCATTCTCTTATTTGTTTATAATCTTTTGCCTACTTCCTTCTCGATAATGTAAAGTGTGCTTTCTATTATGAAGAGATAGGCTGTTATACCCTTTTCTTTTTCTCTTTTTTTTAAAAAATTGTGTAGTAAGTTTCATTTTTTTTAAGATGACATATCCTAGTTGGGCTGATAGAAAAGAACTTATTGGAATAAGGGAATGTACAGTATGATATTTTTGTGTTCCAAGAAAGATATAATTTAGCCCATACCTACAATATAGTAAAAGATTATTTTGAATCTTTTGAAGTTCGAAAACTCAACACAGTAGAGTCCAAAAAACTCTAGAGGCAGCACAAGAAACCAACAAACCTTTATTAGTTGCCAAATCCTTTTGAAGTTTATACACCAGAAAAGAGAGCAAAACATTCCTCAGAATATAGGTGATCATATACTATCTATGGTGGCTGACTTTTAAAACCAGAAATCTGACTAAGATTTGATCAGAAAAACACGTTTGAATGTAATCAGCTCAAAATAATAAAAAAATCCTCTGTATTAATTATTCATAGGACAGACCCACAAATCACCATAAACATTGTTGATACACAGGCACCATATGCTAATTTAAATATACCTGTTTTGCTATCACTTGACCTCCTGCTATATGTGCAAAATATATGTTATAGAAATGACATAAGAATAATGGGGCGCTCTTCTCTGCAATTTCCTCCAAATATTGCGCATAGGAAATCCCAGGCGAACTAGGTTCTGGAATTACAATATCCTGTTCGCTGAGCCACCCTAAGTCTTTTGAAAGACCCTCTGATCGCTCCAGTCCAGTTTTTCTGAAGTAGGCATCTACAAAAAAGGATACCAAATAAACTTACTGTGACTATTAAAGAAGTAAGTCTGATATTAGCCTAATCAAAATGTCGCATGGCAATGCCTAGGCCACTACCTCGCCTAGTCCTGACGCCTATTGCATAGATCATGATCTAAGTCGACACTTGCTAAGGCTTATATAATTTAAACAGAAAAAATATTTTTTGATTTCCTAGGCATTGCCTAGAGGCTTTGACTGCAGAGTAACAAAGATAATATGGGTTACTCATCCATTTAACTATATATCGATTTGGAGTGAATAATCTGTGTGGGGTGCTAAGATAATTAATTAATACACATTTTTGAATTTTTTTTTCTCTTTCCCTTTTTTCAATTTAATTTTTGTAGTTTGGTAAGTGAGCTAGGATTATGGATATTAAAAATTGCCAAAACCGATACAAAATGGACGATACGTAAAGGTTTCTATAACCCCCTTTATGATATTTATACTGATACGAGAAGGGTGATACACATAATTTATTAGTTATTTATGATTTCATTCATTGTGTAATTGTAATTGTGTTTGCTACTTTTTCTTTAAGTCGCTTCCCATGACTTTATATTTGGTAAATTTGGTTCCAATAACTCATTTGATTTTTAAAAAAATTTGAATTGATTTTTTTTTAAAATAGAAAAAATTATATGTATTGTCAAAAACCGATACCGAAATTAGTATGTATAGGTTTTGGTTGAGACCGATACATCCCCCCAAACCGTATTTTTGATACTTGGCTAGGAGTCTAGGACTGATCCCCTAATCCCATAGTTGTCATGGAAACCTGTCTGAGTTAGTTCGTGCTTGCACCCAGTCTTGAGAAAGCTAATTAACACGCATAAACAAGAAAAGAAAGCTAATTAACATGCATAAACAAGAAATTACATAAATTGAGGTGGAATTCAAAGTCTTCTAGTTATTCCCACATTAGGTCTAAGAGAAGCTGCATTGATAGCAGATAGAGCATACCAAAAATCATATATACAAACATTCACAATCAAGATACTTTATGAATTGAACTATCTCTTTTCTTTTCTTTTCTTTTTTCACAAAACCACTACAGAAGAAGAAAAGGAAAGCACCAAAAAAGAAAGGCGGAATTCATCCCATAAATAAAAAAGAAAGGAGCTTTGCAGTGCAACCCTAAAACCCATTCAATCCCAGCCTCCTCATCCACAAAAATGAATTATAGTAAGAACCCCCCCATTAGAAATAACAAACCGTTCCTATAAGTCATATGTTCAAAAATTCAAATGCATTAAGATAGTTATGACAATGCGAAAGGAAGATGATAAATCTGTGGTAACAACTTAGAATCTACATTCGAAAGAAAGAAAAAATGGAACAGGGGAGGTAAAAGATGAGAAAAGAAAAGAAAGCTCACAAGCAACATCGTTGGATTCGTCGACGATGCGATCAAGGGTATCGAAGATGAGCTTGGAATCGACCAGGTACTTGAGGAATCCTTCAATGCTGGGCTGCCATGTCTCTCCGTCCTTCGGATTCAACGACTCTACTCCCTCTTCATCATCATCATCATCATCGTTGTCGCTGATGTTTTGGCCGTTGACGTTACGGAGTTTCATGGCAACGAACCTCATCTCTTCAGTGATGCCCTCGCTCTCTCCTGGGTACATCTTCCTATATCTCTTCCTCTTTCTTATCACTGGACTTGCTATTGAAGTAGTAGCCGTTGGTGTGGGATCAGTGGAATTAGAGCAACACAAGATGAAGAAACCGTTTCTATTCCTCTGATTCTTCTTCATTGTCGTATGGCTTACAATAGGCAGTCCCAGTTCATATCGAAATGAAACGGAGTTAGCCGGAGGAGGAGGAGGAGGAGGAGGATTTCGCACTATTCTTTCAGATAACAGCCCTCCAAATGTTGCTGGAGATGAGACCAACATTATTCCAAAACCCTGAAAACAGAGAAAGAGAGAGAAACCCTGAAAAAATGTTATGAATTATAATCCCGGAGACCCAACAATCTTTGGTGGCCCGAATCCAGTTTGGGCCCAGCCTGGTCTATCACTAGAAGGTCCGAATTCAACCCGGACCAGTAGGTTCAATCCCAAGCAATCCAAGGTGATGGCTCTATGTATCCCAAGCAACAATGGTATTAGTCCAAACTCCAAAGATAGATAGAGCCGTTGGCAAGCTGGAAATAGTGTTTGATAACAATTTTTTAATAACAAACAATTAATTTAATGCTTTTGAAAATTGTTGATATATGGGTACTTTTTCTTCTTTGATGTATAGCTTGGCAGTGACCCAAGTAGTCCTTTGGTTTGGGTGTCTGGGCTACGAAGATCATTGTTGTTGTTGTTGTTGAGTTTCACTCCAAATATGCATTAGTTTTAAAAGACATCACATTTATTTTTTAATAATTTAAAAATAGAGATTAAGTATTACCATAACTAGAGCAATCCATATATGTCTTATGACAGGGGTAGTTTAAGAATTACATTTATAAAAGAAAGATATTTAGGGTTGCTTCTCATCAACTGGGATTTTTACCGAAATAGGGTCCAGGTTTTGCTAAACCATCAAAATAGGCTATGACTTTTCAAAATAATTTTTGTAGGCTTATACACGTGTCAGTGTCACACACGCGTGAGACTTATCATGAGATGGACCAAAATGCCCTTCTTTTCACACACTCTCTCTCTCACACACACAATTCATTGTACGAGTGAAGAAAACCATTTTTTGGGGAGAAACTAATCTCGTCTTCGTGTTTGATCATTCGGAAAATTTGATGACTCCCTTCCTCGTTTCACTTGATTCATCCCTTACAGAGGTAAGACTTTATGCTCATTTTTCTTAGTAACATATTCTCAAAGTTCATTAGGGTTTTCTTGAATTCATTCCAAATATTTTTTTTGTTCTTTCATTTTTTTGTTTAAAGAGTTTTTATCATCTTCATTTGTAATATTCACTCTATTCATAGACTTCTTTATCATTTTAATGTTTGATTCATTTCATACACTTTATTTTTCTTTCATTTTTTTTTCATTCAAGGAATTTCTTTCGTTTTTATCATTTTCTCCATTTTTTTTCATATACTGCATTCGTATAGACTATATCGATTGATCTGGGATCAATCGATATCTTAGAGCGATCGATCGATATCTTAGAGCGATTGATCAATCGATTGCTGATTTACATCAATTGAAAATTTAGTTTATTATATTATCTAACGTTTTATTAAAGACTTGTAATTCACTACTGTCACAACCAGACTCTTTGGAGTCGGTTACATCCCAAAGGTCAACACGTGTCACATTTAATACCCTTTAATTGAGGATATATTTGAAGACTTTGGATTGCAAGTTTAACTTGAAAAAACACAATAATTATGAGATGAAATACTTTTTATAATTACAGATTAAACTATGAGGAGGAGCTCGAGTTGAAAAGAAACCGGAGGCTGAGCAACCCAAAAAAAAAGCCTTGGAAATGGGTTTTTTTGAATAAAAAAATTAGTGTTAAGTAATATTCTTCTTTGCGTTTGTAATTACTAATCTATCACTGCCCAAAGGCTTTTTTTGGATTGCTCTAGCTTTTTTGGATCGCTCTGATTGTCTCTTAATAGTTAATCTCTCTTAATTATATAAGTAATATTTGGAAAATATTCTGACACGTGTCGCACTTTGCTTAATTAAAACTGTCAATTCTCTTTTCCAATAATTTTGTAATTAGAGAGTTTTGGTTTGAAATTGGGAGTTCGGTCAAATGCTTCGAAGCAATGCTCATTTAAATTAACTCGGGCAAGAAACCTTTTGGAGAGCTATGAATACTTGGCTATCCTCTCTGTTGATGGTCGCTTTTGCTCGTGTGAAGTGAAGAAAATAGTGACACATGTCGACTCTTTCGAGTGCACCGTTTGTGTTAAAATATATTCGACAGGTGACGGTGTGTCTGGGCACCCCCGACCCTTCCGGGTTCACCCTGAATGCTAAAAATGATTTACATTTTATCTTTAGTTAATCTACCTATCTTGCCGACCTTTGCGTCTCGGGTATGCAATTACAAATAAACATTAACTAAAAGAGGCCAAACGACTAAGATAACGCTCTTTACATGTGGGTCCTTGCACCTCGAAGGAATTGAGAAGGTTAAGTACTTATTAATAGGACATTTGGATCTACTCAATCATATTCATTTCAATGCATGTTACCTAGTACGATACCTAGCTACTAGAACAAATCGCGAACAGGTTCGAAGCGAACCAATTTGCAATTATGTTCGTTTGGGTCTGCGAAAATGAGCGAAACCGCTACTTGAATCCAATAACTTTGGTTCGACGAACTTTTTGTTCAGGTTCGACGATTTTTTCTTCTGGGTTTGCTAATTGGTCATAAAACCTTTTTAAATACTTTTCTTAAAATCAATATTCATAATAAATTTATTTACATGGTTAAAATATATATGTATTAATATTATATAAGCGAACAAAACTAGCGAACCAAACTAAAGAACTTAAGCGAACCGAGAAATGAATTGTCTCATCCTACCCCTAGCGAACTAGGTTCACTCTAGAGTGGCGAATTATGAATTGCGAACCCGAATTCAAATTGAGCGAACCGACGAACCAATAACATTGATCCATCTAGCACTCCCCACAATGGGAATGCCATATTGATTAGGGAAATGTTTAAGTTACCCTTGCATTCCACTATATGTAGTGGAATGTGCGGGCCTCATTGGTCCATGTTCCCCTTTTTAACACCCATCAACTATAGTTAAGTTTCACTCAACCCTAGGGTTAAGCAATCTAACCTTGGTTTTTAGAAAGAAAAAAAATATTAACCATAATTTTCTTAAGCTTAACCATAGTTTGCAATGAAAATTCTCATTACTTGAATCATTGTTTTGGGGTAAAAAGGAAGAAATTTGTCTATACCCCTTCATCTGCGAGGGTCTGGTTTGAAGAGATGTTGGAGATTGCTTGTTGAAGAAATCAAAGCTGATCTCATGCTAAAATTGCCGTGCATGATGAAGAAACAAGCAATAAATTTGTTTTTATTGTTTACATCCTATATTCCTTGTTGGGGTGTGATGAAGAAATCAAAGCATGTTGAAGAAACAAATCAATCCTCATGTTGGAACATACCCCAACATTCACATAAACAATAAAAACAAATCCCAAATCAATACTTGAATTCATCATCTCAGATAAAACTATTTAAAGCTGCTATATGTAAATCGCCAGAGAAGAAATCAACCCTAAAAGAAAAAGGGTTTTGAGTATGAGTTTTACCCTTTTGTTTTTACCATTACAAAACATAAACCCTTACAAAATAGAAAAGACCTGGGGAAGAAATAGAAAAGACCTGGGGAAAGATTAGAAAAGTAGATATCAAACTAAACAAGGATCCCCAAACAAGAGGAAAAGCCCAACCAGTTGGATTGTTATATCCATTGACGTCGCCGGAATCAGAGAGGGGAGGAAGAGGATGAAAGATGTGTGTTTAAATTTTTATGGACACTAAGGAGATTGGATCTTCTTAAAAAAAACATTATTTTCCTAAATGCCCTTTACACATAGAAGTTTAGTCGAATGGTGGCCTTTAGATCTCTTGATCTTACAGATGTAATGAAATGTACACATATATGTCTTTTTTCATATGTATACGGATCCTTTCCCTAGTCAGCCTGACTGATTATGCTTTATAATCGGCTCATCTTCTTTTACCATTAGATCTTAAGTAATGGACAAAATTAAAAGGGGCTTTATTGTTCTAAAGTTATAGTTACCGAAAATACCCATATTAAGTATCCAAACACGTTCTCTTTCTCTCAACTCAATTTCCTTCTCCCTCCATCAAAACTGTTACTCTTCT
This sequence comes from Tetracentron sinense, assembly GCA_015143295.1. Classification (NCBI taxonomy): domain Eukaryota; kingdom Viridiplantae; phylum Streptophyta; class Magnoliopsida; order Trochodendrales; family Trochodendraceae; genus Tetracentron; species Tetracentron sinense. The sequence goes on from CM026552.1 coordinate 4,387,497, forward strand.
CTCAACCCATTTCTCATCCCCTCCGGTCTGTGCGTAGATAATCCGGTCTGTGCAAAGCTTCTCCAGTTGTTGCAAAGCTATTCTTAACCACCCCGTTTTGCTTTCTAATGTTTTGTACCCATTTTAGTTTACAGCTCCCCCTTGTAGTGCGGGAGTTGGTGATAATTGCAAAACTTCATCCCATGTGCTCCTTTCCTCCAGTCCTATGTACAGTTTAGTTCCTTTTCTTGTAATTTGTAATTCATTATTGAGCAGTATAACATTGGTTTCTTCCTTAAATTTAGAAAGAAGAAAGCTAATTTGTCAATCAATCTTGTATACATTAGCCCTCAATCCTTAGCCAATTTGTTTTTTTTTTAAAAAAACCTCAACCATTGGGGGAGCCCTACCCCTAGCATTGGTTCTTTCCTTAAAAAAATTTAATACTTTTTTTCTAAAAACAAGTATAGGTGGGTGACCACTAGGGGTGGGCAAATCTTAACCACAGTTAAGGAGTGTCAAAAGGGACACGTAACCAGACTCCTCCGAGTCCGGTTGCAACTTTAGAAAATTTTCAGTCTATCCAATAGGTTCAATTCATAAAAGTTGCCTCAAATATCAATTTCATTTGGCTAAAATTTCATGTCTGAAACTGCAAACTACACAATGTTGCATAATAACTTTTTTTTTTTTTTAGTGAAGCATAATAACTCAAAATACATGTACAAGCCTTTCACATTCAACTTAAACACAAGTGTAGTCTATCCCCTCCCTTTTGTCTACTTGGTGGACGGTGACTTCTCTTGCTTCCTTTCTCTGGCTTAAGGTTTGGATCTTGCAAATTCAACAGGAAATGAGATATTAGACCAAAACATAATCCACGAAAATGGTACTTTAGGACCATAATGTTCATAGTCATAGAGAGGAGGAATAGGAAGTTGAACATCTAACTATGAGCTTTGTCTTGTTTTGCTATCGTGTGTTGTAAGCTTACATGTCTTTAACATTTATATAATCATAACAATATAACTATTATAGAGAGAAGAAATAGGAAATTGAACATCTAACTATTACACTACAAAGAGATTCAGCTTCATAACAAGTCAAATCACTCTCTTGTAACTGGCCTAATCCCTCTCTTGTAACTGGCCTGCAGCACACAAAAAACTTTCATGACTTGCTGAAAACTTGACTTGATAAAACTATATTTAGAGAACATAAAGTAAAAGCTTACACATGTCCTTCACATTTATAGAAATTATAACAATGCTGATAGAGAATATGAATTTGGATTTGGTAAGCTCAAATAGTTAACATACTGCACCTGAACCATAAGGTCAGAGTCTCTGAGTCCAGAACCCGACTTTGTCACTATGCCTATTAGTACCATCAAAGGAATTCATACTGTAAATTCATACCTTGTTTGTATAGTTAAGATTCCGATGAGTATGTTTTAACTTTGGATATCCCAAGGTACCATAGTTTCAAGCTCCCACCCAATTGCCGCGTTCACTAGTTGCCATAAATTTCCAGCCGGATTCTTTCCGGGGTTGTGAAATTATTTTTTTACTTTAAACTAAGAGAAGTTTGTGAAAGGTTTTAGGAAAAAGAAGACACTAGTTGTTTTAGGTCTAACAATGATCCTGAACTGATTGGAAACACCACCAATTCCATACTTCCCGTTCTTCTGTCATAGTAGCTGCAACAACCCCATACGCCTCGACTAAGAGAAAGAAAAAGGGCATACCCACTTTTCCTTATATATAAGGGGAACAAGAGCAAGACTAAATGAACTAAATGTGATATCATGTATTGTTAAGAAACTTAAGAGTGCACAATCCTCAGCCAAGTCATTTTGCAAGCACTTAGAGTGCACAATCTGAGGCTGCTGAACAACCAATTAAGTTTGAAAATGCTATAATGTTCAATCAACACCATCAATTTGTGGGTTGAATCTATTACCGTAGATCAAGGGAAAAAATAAGAGTAACAAAAAAGACACGCATCTAATTTTTTTTTCTTCTGTTTTTAGAACCTTGACTTCTTCAAGGTCTTGTCTCCTAACCACAAGTGAGGAAATGTCATGTGATAACTTCATATGACAATAGACACTTGTCTCTTAACCACACGATTTGCAAAATTGACATCACAACTAACAAAGAGGAAAAGAAATGAGAGAATTAAGGGTTATGAAATCTTAGATTTCAGTAGGAGAGAGAATGAGGGGTTAGAGTTTCTTACCGAAGGGGAGTAAGAGCAGCTTTGCAACAACTGAATTTGCACCAATCGGATTATCACAGACCGGAAGGGATGAGAGGGAGACGGAAATTGGGTTGACAGAAGGAGACGTGTTGGGATACTTAATATAGGTATTTTCAGTAATTAAAACTTTAGAACAATAAAACTCTTTTTAATCGTTGTCCATTACTTATGATCTAACGGTAAAAATGAAATGAGCTGATTATAAACTATAAACAGCTAGGCTGACTAGTAGCTGACTAGTCAACTGTCGCCCTCTCTCTCTATCTTTACTATTATATATAAAATATACATTTGAGATCTTCTTCGGTTGGTGCTGGCAAGTAGACCCGTCAACACCACTTCGAAGCTGCCACATCGCACATCGCATGAAGGTATCGTGCACGCAAATCAACTTTGGTTGGCTGGCGAAGTATTTACACGAGGCATCCGGAGTGGATGCGCACCAACTGGAGAAGGACCCAGTGTCTATAATATAATACATTATATTATTTGTTTTCTAAATATTTACCTATACTAACTTATACATGCATAATAAGATATTATGTACATATAACATAATATATACATACTGATAACATTTCCAACAAAAAAAACATAATATATATCAGAAAATTATAATATAACACGCTGTTTAATGTATTTTACATAATATATATATATCACACACTAATATATAATACATAACATATAAAATAATACCTAAACAGGCTGTTACTTTATAAGTAATAATTATGCATACGCTGTTATTTATTATAGCATGTAAAACATAATAGGGTGTTAGCACACTGTTATGCATTACATAATATAAAATATAATATATATACAACTAACATTTAATATATACAAAATATATATGCCAATTAAGGTTATGTTATATATCATGAGGAGTGCTAATCCTAATCGCATTTACTCTAAATTTTTCCACACAAGAAGAGCCAAACATTTGGAGATCTTTCATTACTTTAATGGCTGAAAAAACAGAAGTCAAAGCAAGTTTGACATTTGTATGACTCCAGTTACGTCTTTGGAAGATTTGTCACTGGGGCTAGCAAAATCCTATATATCATATATTTTTTTCAAAGTAGAAATGGAATGGTCTGATCGAATCCAGACTTACAATCTCGACTTGTCTCAGCATAGTCTGGCTCGACTAAAAAAAGGTTAGGGCTCGGGCTTATATATCAAGCCCATTTTGAATAGGCTTAACCAAGCTCGGCCATTAGCAGCCCTAAATTATTAACATCAACATATTCCTTTTGCTCTATACCGAGCCCCTCTCTGTGACCAGGTCTCAAAGAGAGAAGCTTTTTCTCTGTGATAAGCAGAATTCATGAATGGGCTATTTCTTAATCCTATACCAAGTTTTTGCTTTTTCCTTTGCAAATAATCTCAAGGAGGCGATCAGGCTCCGCATATGTCGCACCTAGTTGCCTGGGTCGGATCCAGCTAATGCCGGGGATTGTCTAAATCACGGTATCACATGGTCCTGGGAGGTTTGGTTACTCCTTGAGAGAGATCAAACCCATGTCTTTCCCAAATAGCCTCTATTAGATTTTTAGACAATGCGTGATGGGTTGTAAAGGGAAATAGGAAACGGGAAACAGATCGCAAGGTCAGCTTCCAACCTAATTGCGCGATTTCATTGGTCCACGGCAGTCCTTTTTAACCTTCATTAATTGTAGTTAAGATTAATGTACCCTTAAGCGGAGCCACATGGGCCCAGGGGGCTGCCCCTGAAATTTAGGAAAAAAAATTATCCTATACTATTAAGAGAAGTGTAGCCTAAAGGGGCAGAGTCGGGGGATGGGAGCTCTAACGCCGGAACTTTGGAGAAAATTTTTTTATTTATAATCAGACACAAACCGACGCGATGATCCATGAACTTGACCCTCAAAAAACAAAAAAATTGTTGTTAACCCCCCCGAAAAAGAGTCTTGGCTCCGCCTCTGGTTAAAAGGGATACGGGAGACACTGCAATCAGGTAGGAAGGGGACTAAATATCTCCAACGGTAATTTTTTTCCTTTCTAATTTGAAGTCAGGTAAGTTTTTTTTTTTAAATAAAAAAAGGGAAAAATACACTGACCTCCCCTAAGGTTTGGCAAAATTTTAGAAACCTCTCCCCTTATTCATGAAATTACACCGCCCTCCCCTCAACTTTGATTGTCTGTAACAGATACCCCTTCTGCTAGTTTGCCGTTAATTACATGGATGAACTTTGATGATGTCGATGATGTCATCATTTAAACATTTTAAAATATTTAAATTACCTTTCTTAAAGATAAAGACAACTAATGCAACAAAATAAATGATAATTGAGTTTGGTAACCAAGTTAATAGTATCAACTTAAAGTTAATATATATTTCCAAAATCAAGGTTAATAGTATCAACTTAAGGTTAATAGTATAAACTCTAGGGGTGAGTGAATCTTAACCATAGTTAGTGGGTATTTAAAAGGACACGTGGTGTAGGGCTGTCAATGGACCGGATCATGATCCGGATCCGATCCGAATCCGATCCGATTAGCCGGACTTTGGACCCTATATGTGATTCGTCGGATCGGATTCGGATCGGATCGGTGGAATCCGATTATAATCGGATCGGATCTGGATATAGGGTGATCTGATCCGATTAAAATCCGATCCGATAATAATAATACTTTTTAATTATTTTAAATATATTATTTAGATTTTCTATGTATAAAATATTAATTTTTTAAAAAATTAACATTAATTAGTATTAATTAAGGTATTATTAGATTTTTTATTATTAAAATAGATTTTTTTAAAAAAAAATAACCTCACTTGGATCGGATCGGATCGGATTCGGATCGGACGATATATAATCGGATCGGATTCGGATCGGTTACTTCATGATCCGACGGATCTCGGATCGGATTCGGATCAGTCGGATTCTTAATCGGATCGGATTCGGATCTAGGCAGATCCGGTCCGAATCCGATCCGTTGACAGCCCTAACGTGGTGGCTTTTAGAGACACTTTAACTGTGGTTAAATATAATTAACCCAAGGTTAATATCTTTTATTTTTTTTTCTTAAAACTAAGGTTAGATGGATAAATCCTAGGGCTGAGTGAATCTTAACCACAATTAGTGGGTGTTAAAGGGAACACATGACAGTTTTGCAGAGCCCCTTTAATTGTGATTAAGCATAACCAGACTAAGTTTTTTTTTTCTTTTTAAAAACCAATGTTAGATAGATGAACCTTATGGGTGAAAGAATCTAAACCATAATTAGTGGGTGTTAAAAAGGACAAGTGGTGGCTTCTAGAGATCATTTAACTGCGGTTAAATATAATTAACTTAAGATTAATATTTTTTAATTTTTTTTCTTAAAACCAAGCTTAGATTGATGAATCCTAGGAGTGAGTGAATCTTAACCATAATTAATGGGTGTTAAAAGAAAATAGTATCTTTAGTTAACAGAGTTAATATGATGAGCTTGATAGAGGAGGTCAGTATAATTTCAAAAACAAAAGGGAAGGTCTTTGAAATTTCACCAAACCTCAGGGGGGAGGGGAGTGTAATTTTTTTTTTGGTTCAACACAACACCACCACAAGGTATTACCGTAGGCAATCGAAAGGAGGACACTCACACACACAGCTCACACCTAGCAGACTACACACACCCACTCACTTCACTTCATGAAGTTCACCCAAGTGAACCTCAAAACGGGTACCAACCGTTTGAGGCCCAATGATACTTTATGAGGGAGAGTGATGGATGACACACATCCGATGTGGGACTAACAACTAACCCGGTTTTTTGGTTTTTTTTTGGTTGAAAACAACACCATAAGGTGTTACCGTACGCAGTTGAAAGGAGGACAGTCAAACACACAACAAGGTGAGTGTAATTTACCCATAAGAAATTTCTAGTCCGTCTAACTCTTGTTAAGTTTAAATGTCAACTCAATTATATCTTAATCTTCAATAATGAAAGCATAATCTGGAGCCATTCCAAATCGTGCCATCGTGGGTACCACGTTCCGTCGTCGCCCAGGCAAATCATCGATGATGGCTTCTAGGCAGATAACATTTCTCTTTTCCCATCTAAATCGCGTCCATAATCATAAACCGGATTTCTTCCCCTTGTTTAATTATTACAACGATATTGACATCTTAGCTGCATCAATTTAATTAGGGGAAATGGGAAACGGTTGGCCGGTCAGCTTTCAAGCAGACCGTATGATCTTATTGGTCTATACACACTTTTTTATAACACCCCTTAACTGTGGTTAAGGTTCACTTTCCCTTAAAGTTCATTAGTCCAATCTTAATTTTTAGAAAAAAAATAAAATAAGCAATATTAATTATAATCTTAACCATGATTAAAAAGGGTTAAAAAGTACAAGGGACTCTGCGGTCAGCTAGGAAGGGGACCGCGAGTCTCCTTCATAACTACGATAATTACTTTCCACAGTTGGAGATTTTCTGTTTTAAAATCAGAACGATTGGCTGATAATACCCGTCCAGTCTCTGCTCTTTCGAAAAATAATATGATAATTCTAATTAGCTTCCCGTTTACGACGAATGCTGGGATTAATGGCGTAGTGTCACAGGCAATTTACGTTGCCAGGTAAATCCCGTGCGGCACTTGATCAATCCGATGATCAAGTCAGCCTATTCAAACAGTTACCTAAGAACAAGAGTAAAGCACACCACAACGTACAAGAAAGAAGCAAAGATCAATATTATTGCATAAAGGGAAAGGTTACAAGACACTATACAGGTACTGGAAATAAAAGACACTAGGGGAGTAGGTGATCAAAGATGGTGCAAAGACAACTCACTCAAGTGAACTACCACCTCCCTTACAAGGTGGAAAATAAACCTTTTACCCTTTGGGAGAAGGAAACATCCAATGTGCTGGTGGAGTCATACTCCCTTATTACAAAAATGCCACTAAGATTTTGACGACTAAACTACCATTTTACAATAGATCAAAAGACATATAAAAATAGTGACACCACCAAGGCCATGCAAACATTGCTGGACGAATGGTCGTGACAGTAGGCTCACACGACAGAACAGTGACTACTTTAATTTGATTTGAGCAGTGATAGGTAGAGAGCATTTAAGAGGGGACATGGGTACATTAACTATTTCCCATTTGATTTACCATTCTAAATAACTCTCAACCTAGGAAGCACGGATATTTTGATGGCGTACCTTAACTGGTTTCATAATTTCTGCCGTATGGCCGTATCTAAGTATTGTCATACCCGTGCTTCCTAGCTCTCAACTCAAAAATCATACCATTTAAATGGTCATAGCCATCGAACACCATGGATTCTTTGGGTAGTCAAGGGAAATTAATATAATAATATTATATATATATATATATATTGTAATTTAGATGCTTGTACAAATTCCTCATATTATAAACGGGTTTGTTAAAGAAATTAAAAATTGACTACTGGACAGTGAGATACTTTTAAACTTCTTCAGTTCGGGTAAGTATTGTTATCCGATTTTATCCTTACTATGTGGTTAGATAAAAAGGTGAGTATTATTTAAGAGGAGAACATATGAGCTCTTTGTCCGATAATTCCATCTCCATTACCGATAATAGAGACCTTCTCTTTTAAGTACTTCCAACTCACCTTTTTTTTTTTTTTTTTTTTGAGGGGTGTGTGTGGTTATAGGTTTGAAATTGAGATTGTAGGGAATGTGAGTGTGCCGTGTGTGTTGTGTGTGGTTAGTTAAACTTATCCAAAAAAAAAAAAAAACAAAAATTCTAACATTTTCTAAAAAGAGTATAAAAAAAATTAAGAGAAATATTAGCTCATATGCAAACTTTCGAGCTATCACCCAAGTTGCAACACGTGTTACTACTTACTAGATTCCTATTACTTTTGACTACTTAGTATAATCCTATTACCTTTGAAACCGATAACATTCTCATTTGAAGATCAATGTATTCTTAATTTGGGAAGAGCAGTGCTTAGCGGACTCATGGGTCATTTCATATCTTACCCAATGTCCTTGTGTCCCTTCTAACATCCTCTTTAACCCTAATTAAGCTTAACTAAATTAAAACTAAGATTTTTATTTTAAAAAAAAAAAACCATGGTTAGATTGCTTAACCATAAAGGTGAGTGAATCTTAAGCACAGTGAGTAAAAAATTGGGGCAGGGATCAATGAGGACCAGTCATTCCGTTATAAAATGGGTACCAGGTACGTTAACTATTTTCCTCCGGGGAATGGACAATAATGATAGATTGGTATTACAACTATAGTGGGAATTTGGAATTTATATTGAAATTTATGTCTAGGCTAGCAGTCCTCAACAATTAATCCGGGTCAATGCAGAGCCCACTAGGTCTGTCCGCAGGGTTTGCATTATCCTTTCCGGACCCATATTATAAGCTCTACACCTCTAACATTATGGCTTGCATGCAGGGGCGGAGCCACATGGGGCCCGGGGGGGCTGAAGCCCCCCCTCAACTTTTGGGAATTTTTTTTTTTGCATAGTGTAATGTGGGTGTGGCCTAGGAGCAAGGGCAAAGCCGGGTGGTGGTGGGGGATCTAAGCCCCCCCTGAAAATTTTGAGAAGAAATTTTTTTTTTTTATATTTATATTATTTAATTTAAGATGGCGTAGGCATATGAAAATGCTTAAATTACCGGTGTTTTTCATCATTGAATGAAATGGCCGGTCCTCATTGGTCCATGCCCTTCTTTAACCCTCACCAATTGTGGTTAAGATTCACTCACTCATAGAGTTAAGCAATCCAACCTAGTTTTTTAGAAAAAAAAATAATAAAAATCTTAAATTTAATTTTGATAAGCTTAATCAGGGTTAAAGGAGTGTTAAAAGGGACACGAGGACACGACGGTAAGTTAAGCAGTGGGTTTGCTAATCATCACTACTCAAAACTATATTCTTTACCAACGTACAAAGAGACGAAATGACCCACAAACTTGGCACTAATTTTTTTTTTCGGGGGCTACGCCCCCGAACCCCCACATCTCACCATTAGCCCCCCCTGGCCGAAAATCCTGGCTCCGCCCCTGCTTGCATGACCTCTAATATTTGACACTGCATATCTTTTTAGTGGAACCCATTAAATGATGGGTCCTGATCTTTGTACATGCCGTGCTCACATTTAAATGATGCACAAGGATGACGTATATGGGACTCTTCAAGTGTCCCACTGCCACCCTTACTCTTTAACAGAAGACCCGGGCAACGAAGAAACAAGATGATCGATGTAAGAAACGTTTGGTCCCAACTCATCTCCAAAGGGTCAACATCACTACATCCTTATCATCAAAGTAGATAATAAAAAGTATATAATTAGTCCTAACGTGGTATCTTTATTTTCTAAGTAATCCTTGCGTGTTATCAACCATTTGTATACTATATGATCAACAAGATATAGAGTATAGTATTATAGCGTCCAACAAAGAAGGTATCTATGATTTAATTAAGCAAAAGTAAAATTAGTGAAGCTAAACACTAAAAATATAGAATGAGAGATGAAAGTATTTAAGTAAAATTAAAGAAGTTAAGCATTAGAAAGATACAAGGAACAATCTAAAGGCCGCCGGGCGGCATCAAATCACACGTGTCCGAATGTAGGCAACATGGATAACTATATCCATGGAAGAAACGATGACCCAAAAATGATTTATATGGTCCAAGTCATCAGGCCGCCATGGTTCACCTCATTTACTCGAGAACAGATCACAGCCAATTGCGATTAAACTGGGGAGAGTTCAATTGCCCCACACAACACGCATCTCTTTTAACCCCTATAAACTAGTTTATAGTTATACTTCACTAATCTTTTGGGTTCAATAATATAACCTTGATTTAAAAAAAAAATAGTAAAAAATTATTTAACTCTAACTAAGAATTATTCACCCTTGGGGTTAATTTTTTATAATACTTTTTTTTTAAAAATAAACCATGGTTATATTGCTCACCTCCAAAGGTCAATGAATCTTAACCACAGTTAATATGGGTTAAAAGGGTCACGTGTTGGTCTGTGAGTGCGATTGAACTCTCCCCGAGTTCAATCGCAATTGGCTTTGATTCAAACTCCATTTACCCCTATCTACTGGGTGTACGGTCAAAGGCTGTGTGCCACATCATCCGTCAAGCACGCTCTATTGGGTGGAAAATCAAGAGATTAATTAGTATAGTCATCAGAGGAGATAAGCATTTCATACTTCTTTTATTTATTTATTATTATTTTTTAAATAAGGATGTCATACTCAATAGTACTGTATATGCATGTGAATATTGATGAAGGCCAATCAATGGTAAGTCATTTCTTGGATAGGTTGATGAATGTGAGCTAGTTTAGGATGTAATCATAGTTTAAAGAGTACCATACATTTCGTCTAAAGATAAAACCTAATTTATGGAAATGTAATCACCCAAATTCCCATAAATTCTGATGGATAAGTTCTCTTTTGTTGCTGCAAGTAGATCCCGTAAACATGGAAAGTACATTTACCTAACTATTTGAATAATTCTTACTATTTATAAACAATTCTCACGAAAGGAACTTCCTACCCTCCTCATCAGATCAGAAAGGACACACATCTTAATTAAAGTTAATTTGTTTGGACTTTGGACTGCTTCAACGCCAGGTAGTGTGAATACACCATCCAATTAACCTATGATCACACATGTTCCAGGAAAGTTCAACCACAGGCTATATTATTCCTTTTGGGGACTCAAATTACAGTCGATAGAGTAATACCCATATTAAGAGGTCCCGTCTAAGCTAAAGGGCTATAAATACCTTGTTAATCAGCACATACATGAAGTATCCTCTTCGTATTAATTCGACCCGTCGCACAGACACCTTACTCATTTACATTCCTCTTTTTCTAATTAATCAACCCTTGATATGGAGGCAACATCATCATCATCCTTCCCTCAAATCCAACCCCCAACTTATGGGAAACTAATCACTATTCTCAGCATTGATGGAGGAGGAATTAGAGGGATCATCCCCGGAACTATTCTCGCTTACCTCGAATCGCAACTTCAGGTATAATTTTTGCACATCCTTAATTAGGTACATACATATTGATGAAAAATGAATACATATTATATTATATTATATGTTTATTAAGCTTAGCCTTATAAGTTCATCAAAGATTGGTATGTTATGAGCTCTGATGCCTGTTCGTTGATTAATTGGCTTCCTTCTAGGATCCTATATGTTCCATCTTCATTCTATTCATACATTTTCAATTCTTAATTTTGATGAAAATTAGCTATAAATTGAGAAGCATGGCGATATGAAATGATTATATAGTAGATCCTTCATTTGCCTAAATTTAAAGATAATTGGATGTTGGTGTAGGAGCTGGATGGAGAAGATGCAAGACTTGCAGACTACTTCGACGTGATTGCTGGGACAAGCACGGGTGGTCTCGTGACGGCCATGTTAACTGCTCCAAATGACAATAACCGTCCTCTCTATGCTGCCAAAGATATCACGCCTTTCTACCTTGAGCACGGCCCTAAAATTTTTCCACAGAAGAGGTAAACCTTTTTAGGGAACATGCTTGATTCCTTCATCCATGGCAGTGGATAATTTGTGGCACACATATTGTGGTGCACTTGCAGTGATTAACGAGCAATTTTCTTGTTCCTTTTTTTTTGGATCACAGTGGGTTGTTTGCTTCAGCTGAAACTCTATTCAAACAGATAACTGGACCCAAGTATAATGGGAAGTATCTTCACAGCCTTACAAGGGAGAAACTTGGAGAGAGGAGGTTGCACCAGACCTTGACTAACGTTGTTATTCCAACTTTCGATATCAAGCGACTCCAGCCAACCATCTTCTCCTCCTACCAGGTTCTCTCTCTCCCTCTCTCCTTAATAGCTTCCAAATGCTCTAATGGAGTTGAGATGAGCTTAAATTCATGTTGCATAGAATGACTGCTTTGCCCTTACAATATTGGGTGGGGGGAGTGCTAGCCTTGATCGTTGACATGCATTCTAAATTGCCTATTATTGAAAGGATAAAGCTTCTGAGACCCTCTTAGGGTGGAGACAGCCGAGACCCTGATTCCTGAGCACGGGATTTCAGGTGGGGCTATCATGTGAAATGGGCAACACCTGAAATCCCATGCTCAAGGGAGCACGGTCTCGATGGTCTCGGCCCTAAGACGGTCTCAATAGCAAAATCCATTATTGAAAAGAGGCGTGCAGCATGCTAACCTACTCTCATGCATCCTCCACTCCTAATCAAATAATCAACATATATTAAAGTAAGGACAGGACTTGGTTTTTGATTTAAAACAGAGACATGTCTTATCTTGATTTTTGGCTAAGAGTGGGGATCGCTTGAGAAGGGTTAGCACAGCTCATCTTGAAAACATGGACAATCACTTTAAGACCGCAACTCAAGCAATTGCCTTTTTCCTGAAATTGAGGCAATTAAGGGTGTATTCATTTGGCGAAAAAGTGCACGAAAGAAAACCAAAAAAAAAAAAAAGAAAAAAAAAAGAAGAGACTTAATCTTTCTTTCAAAACAACCGTCAAAAGATGATGAATTTTTCGGGAGAAAGTTTGTTACTTTAAAAAAATATAAAAAATAAAAATTTGTTTCTTGCACACCAAACATAAAGAAAGTGCAAGAAAACTTATTTTTATTTTATTTTCTCTCACTTTCTCGCCAAAACTAACGTACCTGTAAGGGTGTTGGGGATTGAGGCCAGCAAGAGGAATACTGACCATACCTTTTGAATCCAAATAATTTCCATACTTTAGCCTGTGAAGGGACACTCATTGTTATTTTGCACCATGTTAAAGTAACTATTTATAACTCGTTGCTTTAATGGTGGGCCTTACGCAATTTTGAAAGTAACAATATACAACCCGTGTGCTTTAACGGTGAGGGTATAGAATTTTGAGTGGGATAGCATTCTTAAAAGAAAAACAATTAGCCAAAATAGTTATTTTAAAGAGATTAATTTTCATGGGGAGCTCAGCATCATGCGGAGCTCCCTTTTTATATTACATGGGGTGAAAGTGTAATTATCTTAAAGAGTAGGATAATTCATAGATTTTTGTTTTAACCCTAAGCTTTTTGCTAGCGCCACTCTCCCTCTATTGGCCCCTATCCATCTTGGAAGGGGGAGACTGCAATACGGGAGTGAAACTAGCACTCCCAAAAATCCTAAAAATATGGATCTTAGTAAGTTGACTTTGGGGGCGACCCGAGTTTGAAGAGAGAAAGCTACAGTTTGTTTTCTACATTCTTCCATTTCTTAAACAAAAAAAAAAAACATTTTCCCTTTCATTCGTTGAGACATGAGATCGTGTTCCCATCAAATTGTAGACGACCGTTGGAGGCTTTGACCGCCCCCTCCCGGATGCTACGACTTTTATTCTTTATTTTCAAAGGGATTGACCAGCCTGTTTCCTGCTTTGTTATCAAACCGGTTATTTTCTGCGATGGAATTGTTGTCTCCCAATCCATTGCTTTAGCCTCGCTTGTTTTTTTTCATCTCCTCCAACACAAGACCAATGGAATATTTTACCCAACAGCGTCAATTATTAATTGTTTCTTAAACAAAAAAATCAAAACACTTTTTGAATGTAATACTTAAAAGAATTCTAACTTGACTTCTTCTTAAAGGTCGTAGGTTCCTACGGAGAGAGTTGAGGTAGTTGGTGCTAGCACTTTCCCAGACCAATTTACCAGTCTCTTTACTTTGGAATTATGATAATATAGGCGAAGGTCCAAAATTAGAGCCCTTAACCCCAATGGGTATCCAATGAATTTCTTTTTTATTCCCCTCGAAATTCTCACTAATGGCTAGCTTTCATCAGCAATAATTCAACTAAAATAAGTAACTAGCATGTGTGAGTTTTGAGAAGAATTGGGAGTCAATAGATACCCATTGTGGTTCAGAACTCCAATCTTGAAACTGTTGTGAGAAACCCCTTACTATAGAATCAACGGAAAAATAAATATAGCAAACAAAAAAAAACTACAAAGCAAGATTTTCGTGGTTTGGCCTAAATGCCTACGCCCATAGTTAAAACACACCAAATTTCTTCACACATCCATGAGAAAAATACAAAAGGGATGAGAAGAACTCACAAAGATGATCAAAACCTAAGGAAATTAAGTCCATAATGCTCTCTCTCACACAAGTCTTCTTATTCTCTCAACCCAAATCCTAGCTATGATAATCTTACTCCATTATGCCTTTTGCATCAGCTTACAAACACTAACCCCAAAGCCTCTCTTTTATAGCAAAAAGAGTCCCCAAACACAGAGGAAAACGAAACCCTATCAAAATAGGAGTTTCCTAAAAGATAAAACTCTCAAAAAACGAATTTAGGAGTTCCTCGTACCTCAAACACGCACCACCGATCGATCGGTACTTCTTGGCCGATCGATCGGACACTGTATCCAGAATACATCCTGCTCCACCAAACGATCGACGCCTCATGAATTTTGTGGAAATGAGCCAATATCTCACAAATCTCCACCTTGGCGAGAATCCCGCAAATACCCTTAGATTTGTCATCTCACTTTTATCGACATAATACAAACCTAATGCAAGGCTCCACTTCGCCGAACTTGGAGTAAGTCTAATCAACTTTTTAAACTTTTCCACCTAAATTCTTTGACCCTATTGAGAAAGATGTGGAGTCCGCGACTCCACCTATAAATCATTATCGAAGTTGAATGTCATATATTTAGCAACCTTCATCAAATGCAAACCCACATTATTTGCCAAAACTCCCGCCGCCTTTGCCGGACTAGAATTAGGAACAACAGAAGCTTTCTTCGCCTTAGATGCTCCACCAAAAATTGTTTTTCCTTGCAACACATATAAGTCCATGCTTCTTCTACCTATCAG
Organism: Tetracentron sinense; assembly: GCA_015143295.1. Classification (NCBI taxonomy): domain Eukaryota; kingdom Viridiplantae; phylum Streptophyta; class Magnoliopsida; order Trochodendrales; family Trochodendraceae; genus Tetracentron; species Tetracentron sinense. The sequence goes on from CM026552.1 coordinate 4,402,610, forward strand.
TACAATCGAGACCCCTTTTCGAACCTTTAGCACTCCACATTGTGCATAGAATTTGCACCCCCGGGAGTCTAAAGAGCTAAAAAATATCAAATTTTTCTTCAGATCTGAAACATGCCTCACTCCCGTCAATGTCTTCACTACATCATTGTGCATTCTTATTTTGATTGTCCATATCCCAAGAATCTTACAGGGTATATTATTACCCATTAAGACAGTGTCGCCTTCAACCTTGTTATAGGTGGTAAACCGATCCCTATTTGGACATATATGATGTGAACAACTAGAATCAAGAATCCACTTAATCTTAGGCCAACTATTAGTTGTACACCATGGGATCACCGTCTGAATCCTCAGAATCTTCTTCAGCCACATTGGCTGTAGTAGAAGATTTTTTTTCTTCTTCCTTTTTTTCTTTAAATGACAATATCTAGTTATATGTCATTTCTTATGACAGTGATAGCACTTAACATTTTTGAATGATATGGACTCCTTTCTAGGCCTGTTACCCCTTGTCTTCCCCTCTCATACTAAAGCCAGCTCATGACTTTCATTATTTAGCACACTATTTCTTAACTCATTAGAGAAAAGTGCAACAATAACATCTTCCAAATTGATATCCTCATTTGCGTAGAGCAACGTAGTTGCTCAAGCGAAGGAGGTAGGGAAGTAACAAGGAGTTGGGTTTTGTCCACTTCATCAAGTTTCACACCAATGCTCTAAACTCGGCAGTTATCTTATTAAATTCACTAAGATAATCGGAAATTTTCATACATTTTATCATCTTGAGTGTATACAACATTTGCTTCAAGTATAACCGGTTAGTGAGCGATTTCGTCATGTAGAGGCTTCTAACTTCAAGCAAAGTCCTGAAGTTGTCTTTTCTTTGAGAATGTTGTATAACACCTCATCTGCTAAGCATAGTCGAATCATACTCATTGCCTTCAAATCTAAGTCTTCCCAATCTTCTTCCTTCAGATTTTCAGACTTCTTATAATTTCATTTCAATCTTTGTGCACGCCTTGTTGGATCAACAAGTCATGAACCTTTATTTGCCATAACCCGAAGTTTTTACTTTTATCAAATTTCTCCACTTCGAATTTGGAACTTGCAGTCTTTGTTGTCATTCTAAACATGTTGCTTTTATACCAATTTGTTGTACGGAAACCCCTTAGGATAGAATCAACGACAATGAAGAAATAAATATAGCAAACAAGAAAAAACACACCACAAAGCAAAATTTACGTGGTTCGGCCTAAATGCCTATATCCACGGTCCAAGCACACAAAATTTCTTCACTAATCCAATAGAAGAATACAAAAGAAAAGAGAAGAACCCACAAAGAAGATCAAAACCTAGGGAAAGCTCACAATACTCTCTCCCACACACGTCTTCTTGTTCTCTCAACCTAAACTCTAGCTATGACAATCTTACTCCATTATGCCTTTTGCATTGGCTTACAACACTAACCTCAAGCCCCTCTTTTATAGCCAAAAGAGTTCTCAAACAAAGAGGAAAACGAAACCCTATCAAAATAGAAGTTTTCCAAAAGATAAAACTCTCCAAAACCGAATTTAGGAGTTTACCGGACCTCAAACATGCAACACCAATCGATCGGTACTCCTTGGCCAATCGATCGGACACCGTATCCGGAATACACTCCGCTCCACCGTTCGATCGGCACCTAATGGCCAATCCATCGCCACTCCTGAATTTTGCGGAAACGAGTCAATATCCCACAGAAACCTGGTCTACAGTCTATACTATCACGTCCTGTTTTAATTTGTTTGGTAAAAGATTTCTGAGATAGAAAGGACTGGTTAATATCTCTAACTGCATTAAGTGTAGTTTATTCAATTCTTTGTAAATACTAGAACATATGTAGTTATATGACATTTTCCTCTTGCAGGAGAAGAGCACAACAAGCTTGGATGCTAGACTATCCGACATCTGCATTGGCACTTCGGCAGCGCCAACTTATCTCCCCGCCTATTATTTTGAGAATACAGATAAAGAAGAGAAAGTGCGAGAATTCAACCTAGTCGATGGTGGTGTAGCTGCTAATAATCCGGTAAAAACACTATTAAAAGCTCAAGAGAAAAATGGTAAGCTGTACGAAGGTCAAAACCTAACTAACTGTTTTTGCACCATTTGCATGATTCCAGGCTTTGGTTGCCATAAGTGAAGTGACTAAGCAGGTCTTCCAGCAGAATCCGGATTTCTTCCCAATTAAGCCCATGGACTACGGTCGATTTCTAGTTATCTCGTTAGGAACTGGCTCGGCGAAGATAGAGCAGAAATACAATGCTAAAATGGCTGCAAAATGGGGTGTTTTGGGGTGGCTTCTTAATGATGGTTCTACTCCATTAGTGGATGTGTTCACTCAAGCAAGTCAAGATATGGTTGATTTTCACATCTGTGTGGTTTTCCAAGCCCTTCATTCGGAAGAAAACTACCTAAGGATTCAAGTAAGTCTACATATAATGCTACTCTAGTTTTAGAATCCATTTAGCTTAGACCACCATGAATACTGATAATCCTATTGAATGCAAAACCAGGATGACACATTAACGGGGACTGTATCTTCCGTCGATATAGCTACAAAGGAAAATTTGGAAAATCTTGTGAAAGTGGGAGAAGGGTTGTTGAAGAAACCGCTTTCGAGGGTGAATTTGGACACCGGTGTTTTCGAACCAGTCGAAAATGGTGGAACTAATGAGGAGGCTCTTAAAAAGTATGCAATAATTAAAGGATTATCTATTATTCACAGTACTACTTGTAAATTATACGTATATATTCATGTGGACCCTGATAATTTTCCCTTACTCATAACAGGTTCGCGAAATTACTCTCAGACGAACGAAGACTTAGGGAAAAAAAATCACCAGAACCCAAAAATTTGGAATGAAATGAGCTCTCACTTGATTGTACCACTATTAGCCATAGCATAGCTTCTTGTGTAGTTCTTCCTAACAGCATTGTAATTTGGTTTGTTGTTTTTGATGTATGCATGCTAGACATTGGTATTGTATGTCCTTCATTGATACTAAATTAATTATTCATTAATTGTTTTTTTCCTAAAGAATCTGATTATTATTATTATTATTATTTTGTTTGGGGGGGTTAACGGAGGGGAAAAACCCTTGAGGCAAGGACTAGTCCCGTATGTTAAAGCAGATTGTCTAACAGGTAAGGAAATACTTGCTTCCCTATCAAAAGCAGTTCTACATATTCATATATATAAACTAGAATTGAAGTTGTTGCAAAAGCATTCTACGATTATAAGAGAGAATCGTGCGAGGATCACATGTAACAACCTAGAAATTCATGAATATAACACCATGTTTTACACGATAGAACGAGCATGGGATCTTGGACGATAACAGCCATAGCATAGCTTCTTGTGTAGTTCTTCCTAACAGCATTGTAATTTGGTTTGTTGTTTTTGATGTATGCATGCTAGACATTGGTATTGTATGTCCTTCATTGATACTAAATTAATTATTCATTAATTGTTTTTTTCCTAAAGAATCTGATTATTATTATTATTATTATTTTGTTTGGGGGGGTTAACGGAGGGGCAAAACCCTTGAGGCAAGGACTAGTCCCGTATGTTAAAGCAGATTGTCTAACAGGTAAGGAAATACTTGCTTCCCTATCAAAAGCAGTTCTACATATTCATATATATAAACTAGAATTGAAGTTGTTGCAAAAGCTTTCTACGATTATAAGAGAGAATCGTGCGAGGATCACATGTAACAACCTAGAAATTCATGAATATAACACCATGTTTTACACGATAGAACGAGCATGGGATCTTGGACGATAAATGTCCATGTTAATGACTTACGATTGCACATATGAAGATGCTTTTTTCTTTTTATTTTTGGTGTCCGTAGACATCATTTATCTACTTTCGTGTTAACTTTGGCGTTGGAGCTCTTGCAACTCATTACCTTGGGGGGGGGATTGGATCCACTGACCTCCCTCCATCGAAGATGCTTGTTCGTTGGTCGAAGAGTATTAGTTCAAGGGAAAACTACCGAAATGACCCCGAGGACTATCCTAAGTACAAAGGTGGAATTACTCGATTCAACTTAACTTTTATGACCCCCACAAAGGAAAATTGCGACATGTGTGAGAATCTCATTTTCTTTAGACCCATATGCACCTTAACGTTATGCAAACACGCTGTGAAGAATGGCATAGTGGCCCGATTGCTTGGTTAACAACGCAAGCACAGAAAACAATACCAAGCGCTGAGACCTTCATGAACAAATTCCCGATTGGATGGTCTACATTAGCACCATCTTCATCCAAGCAATGACAACGTAACTCAATAGTGAACAAGCTGTCATGTGACACAGTGACGATCAGGTACTTGAACCCATAGTTGATGAGAAAGTAGCGACAAAACCCCCATGTTCGATGTGTTCCACAATGCCACGAGTCCGATCATGAACAAACGGCTCAAGCTCTTCATCAGAGAATGGATTAAATTCTAGGGTTTTTCAAATCTTAGGAGGAAAGAGTTACTGGAACTAGAACAGTAGGTATCTGTTAGTGTTAGAATCAAGATTTTAAGGGTGAATCAAAGAGGGTTGAGGAGAAAAGACAAACAAAGATCTGAATTTGGAGAAGAGCATTCATTTTTCAAGAGAGAGGAGGAGATCATGAAGGGATGGAAATAATCGTCCATGGATATAAGAGAATTTCATCAGTTCTAAAATTTAGGGTCTTCATTTTTAAGATGAAGCATGTATTTGCATATAGAGAGAGAGATAAACTCAATGGATGATTAAAATTTTGCTAAGTGCTCCCTGGTAGGTGAATCTTGTTTAATGACTGCAAATGGTGCCTAGAGCTATATTGATGATGCATTAATAAAGCCACTAAAATATCCGGTAACAAGCTTTTCTTTAGAATCTGATCCCTCTTCTCGAGGATAGAACAGCCACAGCAACGTGGGAATATCACCGGAAGCACGGGTGAATCTAGGTTGAAGATGTCGAAAGGCAAAATCTCAAGGTTGGAATCGTGAAATCACTCCACTTTAAGGTAGCGTTTGGTTAGACTTCCTCCTGACTTTTGGGCTTCAGGAAGTGGAAAGTCTAGGATAAATGTGTTTGGTTAGCAACTTTCGAAATAACTTCCCGTGGAAGTAAAAATTCATGGAAGTTGATATATCTGCTTCCCGAGAAAGCAGGTGCAGGTAGCTTCCCGCGGAAGTAGCTACTTCGAACTTTCGCGGGAAGTTGACGGACCTCTAATTTTACGGGAAAAAAAAATCGAAACCCAACCCATGCTTGGGAGCTAATGACCGAAGATAAACACAGTTTTTTTTTTTTTTTTTTAGGGTTTCAGAGATCGAAACCCAACCCTCCTCCGCCTCTGCTCGTCTCTGATTCCTCCGCCTCTGTTCATCTGTGATCTCGCCGGCGCTCTGAAGGAAGCTCACCGGTAAGTCGTCTTCTCCGGTGATCGAAACTCTTGTTTCTCTCTGGGTTTTTTTTACGGTTTCAGAGATCAAAACCCTTGTTGCTCTTTGTTTTTTTTAGGGTTTTAGAGATTGAAACCCTTGTTACTCTCTGGTTTTTTTTTCTTCATCTCTGTTCATTAGTAATCGAGATCGGGTTTTTTTTTTTTCATCTTTGGTTAGGGTTTCTCTTTGCTCTATTGCCTCTGCTTGTCTGTGATTCCGCCGGCACTGTACTCTCCTGTGATCTCGCCGGCGCTCCAAAGGAAGCTCACTGGTAAGTCGTCCTCTCCGGTGATTGAAACCCTGTTGCTCTCTGATTTTTTTTTTCATCTCTGTTCGTTAGTAATGGAGATCTGGTTTTTTTTTTTCATCTCTGTTCGTTAGTAATTGGATGATCAAGACCCTGTTGCCATTTTTTCTTTCATCCCTCTCTTTAGTATTGGGGTAAGAAGAAAATGTATTGAATGCCACTTCAGTGGATGTGCTTTTCATCTTTGTTCGTTAGTAATTGGGTGATCTTGATGTTTGTCAATAGTTAAGAATTTAGAAAACAGGGAGTCTATACTCTATATACAAAGAATTAGGATATGTTTTTTTTTTAATAGCCATGATTTGTGGGTACTATAATCTGTCATGAGAGTTCCCGGTAGGATTATCACCACAGGATGTATGTGGTGCATGTTTTATATCCTTCATGTGTGCTTAAGGAGAAAACTTAGATAAGAAGTCTCTAATCTGAGTGCTGAACTGATCTTGGTTGTTGCCGTTTTAATTTATGACTAATATGTGAAATGAGATTGTAGAATGGCAAGTTCAAGTCAGCAACCATCTCAAAGGGTACCAAAGGCCGTTTGGAATGCTAACAATAATAAAATTTATATTGACCTAGCATACGAGCAAGTTCTTAAGGGAAATCGACAAGGAATGGGATTCACGAAGCAAGGTTGGGACTTTATTATGAAGGAGTTCAATAGGAGTACAAATAACAATCATGACATGAAAAAGTTTAAGAATCACCACAACAGACTCAAAGAAGAGTGGAAGCTTTGGGATAAAATGATGAATAGAACCTCGGGTTTTGGTTTTGATCCAGTGTCGAAAACTGTTACAGCATCCAAAGAAGTCTGGGATGATTTCATTAAGGTATATGAATTTTTTTAAAGTTCAACATAAGAATATAGTTCGCATTTACCTACGTCCTTATGTTCATTTATTAACCGAGACACCTTTTAAATACAGGCAAACAAAGATGCTGAGATATTCCGAACCAAACCGCTAGAACATCAGGATGAACTGCAAGTCATTTTCACTGGCACATTGGCTACTGGGGACCTACAATGGGCATCGGCTGTTGGGACTAGGCCACAAAATTTGGCAAATGCCTCTCATTCTTGTACAGAGCAGCCCACAGATGATACTCTTGGGGATGATGAGTATGTCCGTAGCACCCATGTGCCAAGGGATTGCAATTTTGAAGAACCTGTAGTGGGTGATAATGAGCAACCCCGTCCACAACGTCGGTCTGAACCATCAGTGGGTTCGCGTCGTCCTAAGAATGCATCTCGAGGGGCAGCCATTGACTCGCAAATGCAGACTCTGTCCAAATATCTTGAGTGGAAGATGGCTAAAAAAAGTAAGGAAAATCCGTATGACATCCCTGAATGTGTCAAACGTTTGCGAGAGATGCCGGGAATAGAAAGGCTTGGCCCAATGTGGACGTTTTGCTTGGAGATGTTTAAATCGGAGCCCGAGAGGAAGCTTTTCATGACGTTGGTGGACGACAATGAAGCATGTGTTCATTGGATTAGGACACAAATGAACCGCTAGTACGCAGATGATTAGAAATACTTGGAGATGTTTAGAAATACTTTGCTTCAGAGTTCTAGATTCTAGATGTGTATTATTTTGGTAGAGATTGGTTTGTTAGACTGGTTTTAGAAATACTTTGCTTCACATTTCAAGATGTTTTCAAGATGTTTAGAAATACTTTGCTTCACATTTCAAGATGTTTAGAAATACACTGTAACATGACTGTGTTTATCCAATCGAAGTACTAGTTTCCTAATGGGTTTTACATTGCTTTTGTATCTAGACATAATTCAAATATGGAGATTTAATTAGGGTTCTGTATTCTTGTTTCCCTTCATTTGTCCCAATATATTTTTTTCTTTTTTCTTTTTCCTTTTTCCTTTTTCTCTTCAAAGATTGTTCTTTACAATGTTGTTTTGAGTGTTTCTACATTTCTCCTGAAATTGCAGATTCCTTTTTTTAACTCTTCTGATGATTCTTTGAAGGTTTCGGTTTCTAATTTATTTCTATTCCTGCTTGGAGTTGCCTAAAGATCTTTTTCTGCAATGTTGATTGAATCATGAATTCTTTTGTTTCTTTGTTTTTTTTGGATTCTAAAATGATGCTTGGATGTCTCAGGGTAAGCTTAAACTTGCATCATTTCGTGTTAAATGTTGTTTAAATTTGATAACTGCAGAGTTATTTTTGTTTTTTCCTCTAAAATTTCACTTGTTATAGTTTTATGATCCTTTTTTGTGATACTTCGAGTTTGAAATCCGCAGATGAAAGTTTTGGTTTTGCTACTCGAAAAATTTGTTCAGATGTAGAGATTAAAGATTTAAGATTTCTCTTAATGTTGCTTTGAGAGCTTAGTATGGATTTAGAGTGTCAATTTAAGTTCTTAAAGTTGAATTGTACTTGTTCCTGTTAATATTTTCCACTTCTGCTTGAACGAGGCTTCAGAGATTCGGACACAAAAAAAATTAGGAGTTTGTCTCTCTGTTTTAGAGTTTGTCATTTATATGGAGAATCCTCAGAATGTGGTTTCTAATCTGTTTTTAGCTGAAAGTTGGCTCTGTCTAAATGGTCAGAAACTTGGGGGTCAAATATATGTTTCCAATTATGATGAAGTCTCTTATGCTTAATGATTTCAACTTCCTTTGTTGCGAGGCTGTCTTCGTTCTCTTCAGCATCACAGTTTGATGTTCAAAGATGATCCCATTTTATCAAATCTTTCATTATTTTCTTCCTATTCATCAGTTTCATGGCTTTTAGTCACTCTTGGAAATTGAAATAATATTTTATAGGCATTTTCTCTTAGCTTCAACTCTATGATTTGTGCTTCTTTCGTTAACGACTGAGCTTTTAATCTTAATTAAAAGCTTTTAGAGCTGTATACTCTTTAAAGAAAATTCCATCATCCTTTTGTTACTGGTCTGCTCACTATTAATCCAATTATTTATTGGGAATGTTGTGGATTTCCCATTCATCTTGGACCTTATGGTATGTGCGGATTTCCCATTTTTAACTGCCTTTCATTTCAAATCCAAAACTCCCATACATTTTGAACTGCCTTTCTTTCAAATCCTGATTGTAACTTCTTTGAAATCAGATTTTGAACTCCCATACATTTTGAACTGCCTTTCTTTCAAATCCTTGATAGTCCTAGTTGAACTCAGATTTTGAACTGCCTTTCTTTCAAATCCTGAGAAAAGATGAGCTGCCATTCCTAAGTCAGGTGTATGCCCTTGTTCATGATGAAGAGAGTAGACAGACTCCCATACATGTTCCTCATAATAATTCAGAGCAGTTCACCCTAGCTACAACTGTGCCATACATGTTCCTATCTAGTCACTTCTTTTCTCTAGGATTTTTACTGCTATTTTACATGTTTCATAAGGTGTTACTGTTATCAGAAGGTAATCCTATATACTTTGGGAGGGGAACAGGAGCCATGGATTACTTCTCCAGCATTGGGTACACCCCATCAATAGCTATGAATCCTTCAGAATTCTTATTAGATCTTGCAAATGGTATGTATGGGCTAACTTATTATATTAATTTAGACTTAGCATGTTAAATTAATTTAAGAATTATCTCAGAATGTATAAGGCCTTACAAAGGTGAGTCCCTGTTATGTGATCATTGCAATTATCCAATTGTGATGGGATGAATTTCCTGCATGGGATCGATGGGTAATTTGGTACACAAGATTAGGGAGAATGGTGTTTTCGGGTTCTACCTTTTCGATTTAGGATTGTTGTTGAGATTCTGCATTGTAGTTGGTACTGTGTTCATACATACATAAGAAATTCTTATTGTCACGACATTCTGATCATGTGTATCTCTCATGTCAATGCTATGAGAAATAAGTACTAATGAAGCTAATGGTTATTTTGAACTGCCTTTCTCATGTCAATGCTATGAGCTTAAAACCCGTTTACATAAAGGGCAAACCCAGCGTTTTTTTAGAGCTTTTAGAAGAACAAAATCTGGCCAGTATTGGTTCAGTTAAGCCAGGTTTTTCTGCATGACTTGTGGGCTGCAGAACAAGGTTACATAAGGGGTTCATCTAACCCTGGCTTTTCATACTGTAAAATCTGCAAAACCAGGCTATCTGAGAGGTGTAATACATCGGGTCTAAGGGACTACCGAATCTGAACCTAGGTGTTTTTTTTAAGTCTCAAGTTCTGACTGGATTTGGATTTAGAAGCTAAACTTTCTGAAAGTTGTGTATTCTTGGCTGTGATATTCTTGGCCTTGCCAAACCTCCAGCAGAAGAAGACCTGACTACCCAGATGCGTTTTTGTTATTTTAGATTCCTCTATTTTGTGTGAATGCAATGGATACATGCATATAATGATGCTTTGCCTTGATTGTGTGAGAGAGCTTTGCATTTGTCTACTCATCTACCCTTTTAGAAATTGCATTTGGGTTTAAAGTGATTATCATTCCTAAAAAGAAAAACGGTTCACAAAAATAAAACGTTAGTAGCTTCCACTGCCTTTATAATTCTGAACTGAGAAAATCTGATCCTACCCCACTAAACTTCCCACACCTTACATTCAATTCGAGAAGATCTATTGGATTAGAGTTCAATTGTCAAAGGCGAGTTCATTAGAGTTATGTTCATTTTTAGAATCATATATGCACAAAATCACAAGTTTGACATATTGAGTAGGGAAACTTTCAGCACTGATCTCAAGTATGTTAAGGTATATTATCCATATCCTATTTTACACAGGATTTACGAACAATATATTTCAGTCCAATGTAATTACTTACTACAAATTGAATTTATCTCATATTTGATGACGATGATGATGTGAATTTTATCTGATCTGAAATGATGCCCCTTTTTTTTCTTTCTTCTTGACTAAGCGTCTCTGATACGATTAATAACCCATTGCATAACAGTACATGATACAAATGCAGATAATTCTTATACTTTCTAAGACAACATGAGAAAGGAATTAACATTCAATAAATCTGCACATTTCTTGTCCATAAATTAAGAAACATTTACATTTGACAAAGACAATGATCTTACAAACAAAAAATGGAGAAATCTGTGGAAAACAAAGGACTGACAACCATGGAAACATGACAGGCATACCGGATGGTACCCTGAGTTCTCTCATTGGAAAAAATTGATTAGCTGCTACTTGTTGAACTCTGTACTCCATATTGATGCTATGCATGGATGCTGATTTGAGTTTGGATTAGAGGTGACCATTGAAATAAATGTTCTAACTATTTTCTTGAGCAGGTGAGGGAGATAACTCACGTTTTCAAAAAAAATTCATTAATATCAAAATCCAAATCTTAAAGGAAAAAAAAGATTCAATGTCGCATTCCAAATGAAATCAAAATTGAGAGAGAACGTACCGTCCAGTTATGAGTATTCACCAATAGCCCGAGTTCGATGGTTGGGAATCGATATGGAGAATCCAAACTCAGATGTGGTTGCCCACGAGTATGTTTATAATCTTCTTGTTTTCTGCAAGTCATTTTCCCAACCAAATCTGCTTCAATATATGTTTCACCCAAGGGAATCGATATGGAGAATCCAAACTCTATACCTTGTACTATTTTAGACTATTTTAAACTCTATACCTTGATCATCCAATAAAAATAATGAACAATAATAATTAACATGGAAAATAAATAACGTTATTTATTTTTTTTGAGAATTTATAATGGTTGGTCACACTTTTTTGAATTGAGAAACATGCTTGCTAGATCTTGCTTAGCCTACTCAACCATGATTAACACCCTTCTAACTGCGGTTAGACCTAGACCTTGCACTTGACCAACCCGGTCAACTAAACCTTAGCCCCTAGGCTAGACCCTTGACCACCTTATGCATACACACATGCACCCTTAGCCTTGGCACAGGCTCATGTGTCAGAACTACGCTCGGTCTGATCTCACCCCAATGTGAATACATAGGCATCCCAACCCGGGTTCGACCCTAGCCAATCTAGCTTTCTTTCTTTCTTGGATTAGCATTTGATTAAACATTTAGACATTTTAATTAATATTGAGATTAAATTTGGCTTAAATTTAGGGAGTAGGTAACCATTACAAAATGGGGGTCTTGGGGTGCCTAATACCTTCCCCATGACTTAATCGAACCGCTTACCCTAACTCTAATAAATCATTTGCTTTATCCAGATCAATCCGGGACCTATCCCTAAGAATGAATAGGTGACGACTCTCAATCAAACCACAAATGTGAAAGTGTGTTGAAAAATCCATGCTCACACTCCTGAAACTAAAATATTCCCAACATTAGGAATTACTTACAAAAGAAAGTATATGTTTGCTGGTTCTGTCATACAGTAACAGAGCCATTCCTCAATATCAAGATCCTCATACGGAAGTCTTCCAGCAACATTCCATGTACCTATTGTTATCTTACAGAAAATCTGAGTGCCATGAAAGAACTCAGAAAGAATCAACATCTAGTTTTTCATGGCCAACACAAATAAAACCCAAATGGAATTAATTTAAAGCCAAACCTCAAATCCTTTTTATTAATGTACTGAATGCGTAGAGTTTCTAAGGAGTCCTTGAAAACAAAACAATGCCAAATAAGTATTTGTATCCACATGTTATCAGATAAGGTGTGCTGGAATTGTCTCCTTTAATCCAACAAAAATAAAATAAAACAATATTGTGCAACACACTACTACAATAGTGTGTATATTGTTATAAGAGTGGGTTCTTATATATTTTTATATTCTTTGATACCCATCTGGTAGACTGTCCTCGGGGTCCTACCAGGTAGGGCTGTCAACGGATCGGATTCGGACCGGATCTGCCTAGATCCGAATCCGATCCGAATCCGATCCGATTATATATCGTCCGATCCGAATCCGATCCGATCCGAGTAAGGTTATTTTTTTTAAAAAAAATCTATTTTAATAATAAAAAATCTAATAATACCTTAATTAATACTAATTAATGTTAATTTTTTTAAAAATTAATATTTTATACATAGAAAATCTAAATAATATATTTAAAATAATTAAAAATTATTATTATTATCGGATCGGATTTTAATCGGATCGGATCACCCTATATCCAGATCCGATCCGATTATAATCGGATTCCACCGATCCGATCCGAATCCGATCCGACGGATCATATATAGGGTCCAAAGTCCGGCTAATCGGATCGGATTCGGATCAGATCCGGATCATGATCCGGTCCATTGACTGCCCTACTACCAGGCCACCAATCTACACTAGTAATTGAAAAAAAAAAAACTAGATTAGGTTTCTTATATTATTTTATTCCTACCACGTTCTAGTCCCTTGTTTTATCCAATGGAGCTCAAATTATAGATCAGTAGCAAGAGCCGGTAATTGAGTTAGCTCCGACTTATCTTATACATCTATTTTACAAACGTTTTTCTAGGCAAGGCAAAATCATACTTTTGAAGAGTAAGGCATTTTTCTCCCTTTCTTCTGCACCCATCAAATTAGATTTAAGAAAAAAAAAAAGGTGGAACACTTATCCACAAAATCTAAACTGTCTTCTTGTATTTGAAACTTGATAGCTAGGCTTAGTATTCTCTGCATACGCCAACATGCCAAATGAATACGATTTGATTTTTATTTTTTTAAGTATAGGTTGCGGAAATTTGATCAGGGATGTAGTAGATTGCTAGGCCACTCATAAGGAAAAATAGGTAAGAGTGCAACAAAGATCATGAAAATTTAACTGAGCACATGAATAGTTATGGTATGCATGAGATACACCATATCATCCCCATCTTTATAATTGAAAGGATTTAAATTAAGGTTGAGATTTGATTAGCATTTAAATTAGGACCTCCAAGAATTCTCAATAAATCAGTTTGTTTTCAAAAACAAGGTTGCATTTGTCAAGCACTCATCTCATCGAGGTTATGATGTGAATTTAGGACTATAATTGAAAATAACCAATTTTCAATTATTTATTTTTCCCAAAAAAAAGGTTTTATATGAATTTAGAATTTAGGATCATAGGGTTACGTTTTTCATAGTTAATACATGTGTGATTATTTCCTATGAAATATTTATGAGCCTGCCTTGTTTTAGAGCTGATTCCTATGGTTTAGATCACCCACCATTCCTAGCTCTACATTCTTTTAAAGTCATTTTTTTTTTTTTTTAAAAGAAGATGACACTTGCTATTCTCTTTCACTAAGAAAGACATGTTTTGTACCACACATGTCATCTCTTTAAAGAAAGAAAGTGACTTTAAAAAAAAATTAGAACTAGCATTATCCTATCTAGTTTTGAGTATTGCAATACGGTTGGGCCGGAATCCCGATTGAGTTAGAGAGCCTAGTATTTGAAAGGCACAGGATTCTCTTGAGTTAGAGAGCCTAGTATTTCAACCCCCTAGAGGTCGCCATGTGTCTCCTTTGACACCCCTTAACCATGGTTAAGGTTCACCCACCCCTAAGGTTCACTCACCCATCCTTGTTTTTTTTTATATATATTAATTATCATCTACTCCCATCACAACTCATGGGAGTAGATGATACCAGATCACCCCACATAGGGGGCACAAGCAGGCAGGTGTCACCATGACTCTATTGGCTATATATATATAACCAAATTATCTATATCACCCAATAAAACTACCCAATTTATGAGCAGGGACTGAAATCCTGGCCAACCATTACAGGCCAGGACCCATGCAGATAAGTATGACCAACCATTATAAATTCTGGCAAGCATTGCCGAGTTTCCTTTCTGGCAGAAGCCCGAGACAGTGTCTCTACCAGGGAATGACACCTGTAATTTTAGAAAACTTTTAATTCTAAAAGTCGAAGTTAGAAGTATAACCCTTAAGTATATAACTAAATATGTAGAGGCACATGTTTCTAAAGAAAATTGGATCCTCACACATGTAATTGTTTTGACGTGGGAGGTCATAAAAGTTAAGTTAGCCCAGGATTCTCTCAAGTTGCAACTTGAGAGAATCTCTCAAGTTGGAACCCCTAGAGGTCACCTCGTGTCTCCTTTGATACCCCTTAACTATGGGTAAGGTTCACCCACCCCTAGGGTTCACTCACCCATCCTTGGTTTTTTTTTATATTAATTATCATTTTTTAAATTAAAAAAAGAATTAGTCTAGAGATACTCCCAACTCCCTAATCCTAACAGTTTATTTCAATTATTAAATGGTTAGGATTCTAGCTAATGTAGCAATAGAAAAGATAAAATAAGCCAAATGAAATCTTAGCCCTTAGTGGTTGGTTATAAATGGTTAGGATTAGAGAGTACATTTGGGAGTATCCATACATACATTGACTCTTAAAAAAACTGTTTTTAATGCAACTTGAGAGAATCCACTCCCAATTGTCAAGGGTCACTTATGTACTTTGGATAGACCCAGGGTCAATTAGGTAATTTTTCCTTAGTTCAAAGAAAATTTAGTCAGATATTCTATATGTTTCTTCCGTATCCATATCATAGTAATGATCATTTGAGCATCAGTAATTAATTGAAGTATAAAATGAGAAACTTTAGGCCGTTCTATTTGATGGATCTCAAGTCAAATGTGCATATATACACCTTTTATTTTTGATGGGAGCATACAACTTTTTTTAAATATTATTATTATTATTATTAACTATGAGCTGGAGCTCCAAAAGATGGGGTAACCCCAAAAAAAGACTTATATAGTAGTGGTATTTTGATAATTATAAACAGACATATAAGTATTTCTAGCACTAAAATTTTTCTATAATTCCTAAAATGTCCCCATCAAAGGCGACTGAAGCTCTGGTTCATAGATAATATCTTATTATTATTATAAGAATACTTTACTCAAAAGAGGCTACAATCACTACAAGAAAACTATTGATCATACTTTTTCCGTCTCTAATAGTCGGTTTTTTGTCGATAATGTCATTAACGACAGAACTTTTGTCCGTCGCTATTCCGTTACTAGTGCGACCGTGGGTAACGGGTTTTAGATATGGTAATTATTTTTTGTTGCTATTTAGCGACAGATCATTTCCGTCGCTAATTGGTTTATTTCAATCAATTAAAAAATGAGCATTAGTGACAAAAATTATAATTTGTGACGGAAATATTTCCGTCTCTAATTACTTTTGAGGACAAATATTTCCGTCACTAAAACTGAATTTTTAAAAATAGATTTAATATGGAACCTGTTCCATTCACATTTACTTGCATGTAGATGTGAATGAAACAAGTTACATGTTAAAACCAAAGAGAGAGCTTCCGACGGCGGCTGGAGAGATGGAAAACCCTCCAAAATTCAGAAAATATAAAGAGAAAGAAGCCTAAATGCATTTAAATTAAGATCTTTAGAAACAAATAAATCTGTCCCTAAAAGTAAAAAAAAAATTAGAGACAAAACTATTCCGTCACAATTGGTCTTTTAACATTAGAGTCGGAAATAAATCTGTCGCTGTGGGTAAATTTTTTTTTTTAAATATATTAAATGTCGAAATATGCATTAGAGACGTAACTATTCCATCATAATTGGTTTTTTTTAAATTAGAGATGGAAAAAAATTCGTCACTATAGGTCAATTTATTTTAAAAAAATGTATTAAATGTCGAAATATGCATTAGAGATAGAATCATTCCCTCACAATTGGTCTTTTAACATTATAGACCAAAATAAATATGTCGCTATAGGTAATTTTTTTAAAAAAAATGTATTAATGTCAAAATATGTATTAGAGACAGAACTATTTCCTCACAATTGGTCTTTTAACATTACCGAGAGAAATAATCCGTCACTATATGTACTCTATCTTCTCTATATGAATTAGTGAAGGAATTGTTTCGTGCATTATGTGTAACGACTCAAAATCCCACCTTAACCAAAATGGAACCTTGAATTGCCACATTTCTTAGATCTGTTTAAATCTCATAACATATAAGACATACCAACACGAGTCACCAAAATGAGAATAAAAAAATTCGATATAGATAAAACCAAACCATCTTGTACAAATGTAATCTGCCCAACATAACCCACTATGATTAAAATCTACAAAGTATAAACTCTAAGAAACATCATCCTGAACAACTTAAGTTTATTACAAATCTTCTTAAAAGAAAAAATAAGAAACCTAATAGTTAGGAGACCGATTGAGGTCCCTCACTTCGTTGGTGAAGAGATTACCTCATTCCTCTTCTTCGTACGTTTCCTCTATCCAAGGCTCAGCTATCGGCTCCGACTCTAAACCTACCGACAATAACAGGTCGACCGAGTATTGAAAACACTCAGCGGATAAACAGTTTAACCAACAACATGATATCATTAGAACATATTCAATAACATAATCATTTTATAAAAATATAATCAGAGTGCGTAAGAACATGCGAGACATATCATATTTTCATCTTGACTCGTGTGGATTTGTGAGCGTGAGAGACTCTTAGACTTGATCTTACATGATGTATGTTCTTATGAGCTTGCGAGATAGTTCTTATGAGCTAGCGAGATATTTCTTATGAGAATTCATGTTCCTTCCAATACTTATGAGCTTGTGAGATATTTGAGTAACGCATGAATGCTTGTGAGACATGTGAGACTCATGAGACTTATAGACTTACCATGCAAGTGAATGTGTGCTTGAGTGTCGTAATTGACATTTGAGTAGGTCATCGCTTAGATTCCGATATTTCACCATGGAAACTCCACTATACTGTCTCATACTATATAGTTAGAGAATTCCCGATTTGGAATGTTGTCCTCTAAGTATTAGCTTACCCGGATATCCATCACCAATCAATATTCATAAGACATAATTTAACACAAAAATCATAATTAACATTTTAACATAATTTAGCATAAGAATCATAGTTAACATTTTAGCATAATTTAGCATAAGAATCATGGTTAACATTTTTGGCATAATTCATCCATTTCCATATTACATTTCATAACATTAAATTCATTTCATTCTCATTCATACATAAAAACAAACACCCTTCCTCCATGTCATCTAACCCATCCTCCATTCAAACTTATATCATCATAGACATACATCCAATGTCATCACCATTCATTCCAACCTAATCCATCATCATTTCTCTTTCACAATTTCCAATAATTTATCAATTAACAAATCATAGAGCATAAACTACTAATTTTCATAATCTTAAACATATGTCAATATCCATATTTCATGAATAAAATCCACCATTCATCATTATATACTCATTTTCATAAAAATCATGCAAGAAAACTCTTAATCAAGCATACTTAAACTTAGAGATTACTTAAATAGAGTAAGTTAGAAGACATATCGACCTTTGAGATCTTTCCCTTAGATCCAAAACGCAAGATGAAACTTCTTGAAGCTTTGAGATTGATTTTAAGCAAATCTTCTTCTTCTCCAAGCAAAACTTCCCTTGTTAAGCAATCTTCCTCTGAAACCCTAGGTTTTCTCTCCCATTTCTGTCAAATTAGGTTTAGCAAAGATAAAACCCGAAAATCCTCGAAATAGAACCTCTATTTATAGCCTAGGGGTTTAAAAACCCCAAAATCCGCAACCTTTTTAAAAATTCATGCGCGTAATTGTAATTGATCGCACATACATTGCGATCGATCATAGCCCTCCAGTACGATCGATCGTACTGATGCTGATCGATTGCATATCACACAAAACAATTTTCTAGAATTCTGACTGATTACGATCAATCGTAGGTCCCTTGCGATTGATCATAAACCCAATAGAGAATTTCTCCAATTTTTCAACTGAGTTTAATTGATCGTAGGTCTCCTGCGATTGATCACATGCTCTGTTTTTCCACCATTTTCAACACTTAAACATTTAACACAACTTAGTCATAATTAACACATGCATAATGACATAACACAAGATTAATCTACCCTTATTAAATAAGATGGAAACAGAGAATTCAGATTTGGGTCTTTACAATATGTCATTTTAATCTAGCAATAGTACCATAGTCACACCACTTCAATTTTGTCGTAGCAGGAGCAGAGTCGGTCGAATCGTCCGCAAGTACATAAACTGCTTGGATAGAAAGAATTTGCAAAAGTAAATCTGATTTGATTATTAGGATTTAGCAAAGTATATGAATCAAGTGAAAATAAAAATGGAAAAAAATCTATAATAAACAATCAGATGATTCATAAATCATCCATTTGAATTAGATACATGGATTGATAAATTTAATTTTTTACAAATGTATTGAATGTCAAAATATGCATTAGAGATGAAACGTTAGTGAAAGATTTATTTCCATCTCTATAAATACATATTAGCGACGGAAATAAATCCGTCACTAATCAATATATTTCTTGTAGTGAATTTTTTTTTTTTGGGGTACAAAACAGTGTTTATCTATGAATACACCATGTAATCACAATTTTTTTTTTGCTGCACAAGGAAAACTACCAAAATAAAAATAATAGAAGGAAACCAACCAATCTTTTGAAAAGATTTTGGAATAATTCCTTGGACTTTCTATAATTAGGACTTAGGACTATAAATTTTTTTTGGTTCAAGATATACGGCAAGCTAGAATAGTAACTATTTGTTCTACGGCAGTGAATGGAATGATTTGTTAACTACCACACACCCAAACTTTATCCCAGATCAAACTTGTGATGGAATACGGACCCACACTAGCTAGCAATGGAGCTAAGCATGCATTATTTCCCGGGCCACGCCTTCACCATCATAGTCAAAGACTTTTTTTTTATGAGTCGGGGTACACGCGGTTCTGTCTAGACTTGTTGGTCAAAAGTCAAAAGTCAAAAGATTAGAGCAGAAGAGGTCTGCTAGTCTTGTCGCATGACTTAGGAATTAGGATCTTCTTCTGTTGTAGTCGGCGGAGAAAAGATCGGATCACGGATTTTGGGGAGAGTTTTTTTTTTTTGGATAGCTTAATAGCATAGAGAACACACGGTTGGGGAGATTTCAATCACACCCACATATTCTTTTTAATCCTTATTAGCCGTGGTTAAGATTTATTAACCTTTAGGTTCAACAATTTAACCTTAGTTTTTAGATTTTTAAAAAAAAATTAACCCTAAGTTAATATTTATTAACCTTAAAGTTAATTTATTTTAAATTTTTTTTTCTTAAAATAAGGTTCGAGTTGAGCTTTGAGTCGAGCCGAATCAATAGGGTTTGGCTTGAGTTCGGCTTGTTTAAACATTTGAGCTCAAATAAAAGCTTGGCTTGACTTGTTTGAGCCTGAAATACTAGCTTGAGCTTGACTCAAATGAACCAAGCTGAGTTTCGAAGTAGCTTAACTTGAGTGTAGCCCTAATTCCACTCTCCTCCTAGTACACACTTCCATTTGTGGGGAAGAAGACAATGATTTTGTGAAGCAGATGTGGCCCACAAATAAATCTTTTGTCTTTCTTGCTCCTTCTTGCTCCAAAAAGGAGAGTGCATTAGGGGAAGGTGGCTAGCAAAATTCATTCTAGAGAATGTCAAACTAATTTTTCGGGAACGGTACTTGCCCTTATGTAGGAGGCACACGGGTAAGCTATCATTTTCGTTTGTTCTTTTTTTGGGAAATGTTTAACTTACCGCTGCTTTCTAGGGTCCTCATCGGTCCCTACCTCCTTTTTTAACACTCATCAATTGTGGTTAAGATTTACTCACTCCTAGTGTCAAGCAATCTAGCCTTAGATTTTAGAAGGAAAAAAAAATAGTTACTTTAATTTTCTTAATCTTAACTTGTTTTTTTGGGTGAGAGACACGCGGTTAGGCCGCAACCCCAGTTAGTAGGTTACTATCTATTCTAAGTCATTGGCGAGGGGAGATGACAACACTCACACCCTCTCGGGAGTCTAATCCAGATCAATGGAGTGGTGACTAGCACACACTACCAATGGGGCAAGCGATGCTTCCCATCTTAACCATTGTTAAAGGAGTGTTAAAAGGGACATATGGACACAACATTTGACTACTACATAGTCAAATACGTGGTGGGCCGATCACAGTCATTCTTGTTTCCCTTCCATAAATAGAGGCAAATCTGCCCCCGGAAGAGTTCGCCCCAATACGTATTTAGCTAGTTAGGGTTAAATTATATTTTTATATAATTCATTTTTTAAACCAATAATTATAAAAATGTGGATTAAAAAGTTATGTAAATGCTAAATGTAAGAGAAATGCTAGCCCTATTGGCAAAGTTTCAAACTCTCACCCTCATGGTAACATATGTTTCTAATTTTCTATGTTACCATTGGAGTCGACTGAAATCATAATTGACTCATCTGAAAAAGAAAAAACAAACTTTAAAAACAAGTGTATGTAGAATTTTGGCTTAAATCTGGAGTTGGCGATCGATCGCCCACAAAAGGCGATCGATCGGTGGAGAGTTGTTTTAGTTCCGAGAAACTCCTATTTTTGGTTTTGGAGAGTTTACCTTTTGGGAAACTCCTATTTTGATAGGGTTTCGTTTTTCTCTTTGTTTGGTGTCTCTTTTGGCTATAAAAGAGAGGCTCGGGGATTAGGGTTTGTATAACATAAGAAAGTAAAAAACTAGGGTTTGGGTTGAGAGAATAGGAAGACTTTTGTGAGAGACAACATCGTGGGTTTTCCTTGGGCGTTTGATTTTCATTGTGGGTTCTTCTCTTCTAGTTGTATTCTTCTATTGGATTAGTGAAGATATTTGGTGTGCTTTGACCGTGGATGTAGACATTTAAGCTGAACCACGTAAATCTTACTTTGTGGTGTGTTTTCTTGTTTGTTATATTTATTTCTCCATTGTCATTGATTCTATCTTAAGGGGTTTCCGCACAACAAACTGGTATCAGAGCTATTGGTTTAGAATGACGACAAATACCGAATTCTAGATTCGAAGTAGAGAAATTCATTAGAAGTAAAAACTTCAGGTTATGACAAATCAAGGTTCGTGACTTGTTGATCCAACAAGGCTTACAAAAAGCTTTGAAGGAAAATAATAAGAAGCCTGAAAATCTGAAGGATGAAGATTGGGAGGACTTCAATTTGAAGGCGATGAGTGTGATCCATCTATGTCTAGTAGATAAGGTATTATATAATTTCTCGATGAGGAGATGTCATTAGGACTTTGGTTGAAGTTAGAGAATCTCTACATAACGAAATCACTCACTAACCGGTTATACTTGAAGCAAAGGTTGTTTACACTCAAGGTGGTAGAAGGTACGAAAATTTTCGATCATCTTAATGAATTTAATAAGATAACTGTTGAGTTAACGAGCATTGGTGTGAAACTTGATGAAGAGGACAAAGCCCTACTCCTTATTACTTCCATACCTCCTTCGCTTGAGCACCTCCATACTACGTTGCTCTACGCAAAGGAGGATATCAATTGAGAAGATGTTATTATTGCTCTTCTCTCTAATGAGTTGAGAAAGAGTGCGCAAAGTAGTGAAAGTCATGAGCAGACTTTATTATGAGAGAAGAAGACAAGAGGTAACAGGCCTAGAAAGGGGTTCAGATCATACAAGAATGTTGAGTACTATTACTGCCATAAGAAATTGCATATAGATAGATATTGTCGGTTAAAGAAAAGTGAGCAGGAGGAGGAGGAGGAGGAAAAAAAATCTTATAATACAGCTAATGTGACAAATGAAGATTCGAAGGATCCTGGTGATTATTGTAGAGACCCGAATATTTTTCATGTTTTTATTGCATTGCATTAGGGGTATTATAGTCCTTGTGATGTTCTAATGTTTATTGTATTGTATATCTAATGGGTGTAGTGTGATTAAGGTTTAATCAAACTTCTAGTTCAGGAATGTCATATCACACTCTAAACTTTAGGAAGCTCTAGTTTTGGCACCGTTTATTGGAACTGAGTGATTCTTAAACCATTAGAAAGGTATTGGAACCCTCTTCGAAGTTCATGTTTAATGTTTTTCCTTAATTTTAATCTAAGCTAAGTCAAAAATGGGTTTTCTGAGGTTTTGTCTGATGGAATTGCAGATCAGTCAACTTTGGGGAGTTTTTGGTCCATAAATAAAGGGGAATTTGGAAATTCTAAGACATCAGAAATGTTCGTTTTCGAAAGACGAATTCAACGCAAATTGAATCGTCGAAATCCGACGAACGAGTCAAAAGTTATGGCCAAAATAGTAGAGTAGGTCAAAAATCTACAGAACACCGATCGTTCAGTCAGAAGTAGCGATCGATTGGTCCAAAACCGATCGATCGGTAGCTATCGACTGGTCCAAAATTTTGTATGGGGAAATTTTCCTGAGAGTGTGTTTTTGACTGATCACACGGTCATAAACACCGATCGATCAGTAGGCAACCGATCGCTCGGTCATAACCACCGATCGATCGATCTTTCGTGTTTTTGACAGAATTTTAATTAGGACTTTTAGGTCTTTTCGTTCTCAACCCCTGGGGTTATAAATAGGGGGTCCTACTCGAGATATTAAAATACTCTACCTATTTCTAACCTAATTTGACAAAAAGGGGGAGAAAACCTAGGGTTTTGAGAGAGGGGTTGCTTAGAGAAGAAAGAGATTGCTAGAAGATTGAGAGGAAAGCTTGAAGATCGTTCTCAAAGCTTCCCCAAATCACCTTGGGAGCGTTTTGAATCCAATGGAAGGATTTCTAAGGTCGATAAACTCCCTAACTCAACTCTATTAATGAAGTTTGATGAATATTAGTTTAATATGAATGATAGAAATGATAATTTGATTTGTTTTCCCTAATTATATATGGATTAAGCTTACTAGAGATGAAAATGGATTTATACTATGGATGGATTGAACGGAGGAAGGGAAATAGTATGGAGGATTGTGATGAATGTATGGATATGGAGTATGTTTGGGTTGTGTGGATGGATTATTGTGTGATGGAATGTTAAGAATGAGAAAGAGCAACGTATTCATAATTAACGCACTCTACATGTTTGTTGAAATGTCTAAGAATGCTAAATATTAGTATGATGCTTTTGATTATGAAGAAATTAAGTTAAATGAATATTGTGTTGTTATGATAAATTATGCTCTATTTACTTGTATGGTGATCAGTATTCGGGTAGGCCAAACCTTAGAGGAAAATCCTTCACGTTGAGAATTCTCTAACTAGGGAGATGTAACCTAGCGGAGTTTCCTAACGGAAGATTGAAATCTAAGAGATGACTTATTT
Source organism: Tetracentron sinense (assembly GCA_015143295.1). Taxonomy (NCBI): domain Eukaryota; kingdom Viridiplantae; phylum Streptophyta; class Magnoliopsida; order Trochodendrales; family Trochodendraceae; genus Tetracentron; species Tetracentron sinense. The sequence continues at coordinate 4,426,500 of CM026552.1, forward strand.
GAATTCTAATCACGACACTCAAGCACACGTGCACTCGCATGGTAAGTATTCAAGTCTCATGAGTCCACTTGTCTCACAAGCATGCATGCATTGGATACGAATATGTTACGAATTATGCTATGAAAGAATGATCCTCCACTACGAACATCCACTCTATGCGTTGTCGCACTCATGTCATGCTATGAAAGAATGATCCCCATTACGAACATCCACTCTACGTGTTGTCGAATACTATGAATTATGCGTTGTCGGGACAAAACACTATGAATTATACGTTGACGGGATAAACACATTATGAATCATGCATGTATAAGTCTAGGCATATGTTAAGATAAGTTCATGGATAAGAATCGCACAAGTACACGAGTCAAGATGATGTTATGACATGTTATATGCTACGCACTCTGATTATGCCTATTTTACGTGAAGTTATTATGATTAAGCTTAGATAAACCGAATTATGATATTGTTATTGCTCATGCTATTTTATGTTGTTATTAGTTTGTTTATCCACTGAGTATTCCATGCTCAGTCAACCTGTCATTGTCTTCAGGTTTAGGAGGAGAGCCGTGGATAGATGATGTGTACGCCGAAGAAGAGGGAGAAGGTGAGCTTCCTGAGGAAGAGGCTAGGGATTTTGACAGTTATCTCTATTGAGTAGTTTTAGCATTTCTTTTTGGAAGAGAAGTTTGTATTAGACTTTTGACTTCTAGTTGATGTTGCCTTAGTTATTTACCGGGTGGATGTTTTAGACTATTTCGTTATGAAGAGCTATGGTGTGGACTATTATTGTACAGGATGGTTTGAATTTTCATGATCGAAATTTTTTATCCTCATTTTTGGAGACTCGTGTAGTATGCCTTGTATGTATGGATTTTAAGCAGGTTTATGTAATGTGACGATTCCAAAGTCCTATTTTAGCCTTATAGGATTTTGGGGTCGTTATAATTATCCCATGATCCTTTCAGTTACTACAACTAATGGTTGGTTTAAGGATAAGTGGATTCTTGATTATGGTTGTTTTCTCATCATGAATGTCCAAATAGGGGCTAGTTTGCTACCTATAATAAGGTTGAAGACGACACTGTCTTAATAGGTAATAATACACCCTAAAAGATTCTTGGGTTAGAAACAATCAAAATAAGAATGTACAATGGTGTAGTGAGGACATTGACGGGAGTGAGATTTGTCCCAGATCTGAAGAAAAATTTTATATCTTTGAGATCTTTAGACTCTCCGGGGGGGGTACAGATTCTATGCACAAGGTGGAGTGCTAAAAGTTTAAAAATGGGATTCGATTGTGTAGACAGGTAGAAGAAGCAGGAACTTATATGTGTTGCAAGGAAACACAGTTTTTGGTGGAACGTCTAAGGCAAAGAAAGCTCCTGTTGTTCTTAATTCTAGCCCGGCAAAGGAGGCGCGAGTTTTGACAAACAATGTGGGCTTGCATTTGAAGATGAAGAAGACTGAATATATGACATTTAACTTTGATGATGATTTGCAGGTGGAGTTTGGGACTCCACATTTTTCACAATAGGGTGAAAGAGTTTAGTTGGAGAAGTCTAAAGGTTGATTAGACTTACTCCAAGTTCGGTGAGGTAGAGCCTTGCATTCGGTTTGGATTATGTTCGTGACAGCGAGATGGACATCCAAGGGCATTCGCGGGATTCTTGCCAAGGTGGAGAATCGTAGAATTTTGGCTCAAATCTGGAGTGGGCGATAGATTGCCCACAATGGGCGATCGATCGGTGGAGAGTTGTTCGAGTTTTGGGAAACTCATATTTTTTTGTTTTGGAGAGTTTTACCTTTTGGAAAACTCTTATTTTGATAGGGTTTCATTTTCCTCTTTGTTTGGGCTCTCTTTTGGTAATAAAAGAGAGGCTTGGGGATTAGGGTTTGTAAGGCATAAGAAAATAAAAGGCTAGGGTTTAGGTAGAGAAAACATGAAGACTTTTCTGAGAGAGCATTGTGGGGTTTCCTTGGGTTTGATCTTCATTCTGAGTTCTTCTCTTCTAGTTGTATTCTTCTCTTGGATTAGTGAAGATATTCAGTGTGCTTTGATCGTGAACGTAGGCATTTAAGCCAAACTACGTAAATCTTGCTTTGTGGTGTATTTTCTTGTTTGCTATATTTATTTCTCCACTATCGTTGATTCTATCCTAAAGGGCTTCCACACAACAATGTCGCCACCAAAGTGAGAGTTTGAAAGTGTGGTGCATGCACTCCTCTAACTCAATTTCATCCCTTGAGGTGAGACAACTAGGGTGGGCAATTGGGCTGGGCTGGCTCGAAACCCATTTGTGTTCGGCCCAAAGTTTAAGTGGGTTGAGCCTTCCTTATTTAGGTTTGGGCTGAGTTTGGACAAGAATATAAGTCTGGAGTAACTATTGGGCCAAGCTTGGACAACCCTTAATTCAACTTGAATTCATCCTAACCCGAATTAAAGATATTTTATATATAGTGTATATAGATAAAGAAAGCCTACAATCTATGTCGTGACCCAAAATACACCCTAGAAGATAGGAGACTTTTGAAACGTGACCTAAATCATATCATCCATCATGTGAGAATACACAAGGCATACAACTAGCGGAAATAGAAAATTTCTACAAAATTATAACCTATACATATATTCCAAGTGCGTGTATCGTTCAACAAAACTATATAAAGTAAAGTGGACATGCCCACTTATCAAAATACAAGTATTACTCCCTCACCACACTCAGCAGTAATCTGGATAGGGCCACCTATGCAAAGCTTTATGCTCGAGGGGATGATCCATCGTAGGCTCAGGCTCGTAGTACTCTTCCTCGACCCAAGAATCAGGAAGATATGTCTCAACAGGACCTGCCGAAGTCAACAATTCGTCTGAGTATGGAATACTCAGCGTATACAAACCACTAGACAATAATATCATGACATAACATGCTTGTAGATGATGGTTCATCAGATACACATGCAAATACTGTAAACAATTGCGGAAATCCCTTTTTCAGTTACACTGTGCATACATACTTTACATATACTTCTTTTACTTCTTTTCAGATACTTTACTTTTGTTTATTAAGGGTCTTTAAACTAGTTCTTTTTCTATTGAACAAATACTTCAAAGAACTTATTCCTAGTTAAAAGAATTAGGTCAATGGTTGCTTAATTTTAATGTACTAAAATATATTTATTAAATAAGTTCATGTGCATTGCTTGTAAGTGTTTTAAGGGTATAATAACAAGTAACAACAGGAGAACTCAGCCCGAATTCAGCCTGAACTCAGCCCACAAGTGGCCTAATTTGGGTCAGTCGGAACTGAACCCATACTTGGCCACATTCATAAAATGCCTAATTTGGGTCAGCCTAAACTCGGCCTAAAACCCTATATTATTTGTGAGCCGAGCTTGGGCTGAGGTGCTCGAGCTGAGATTGGGTTTTGAACTTTGAGCTGAGCTTGAAATAACCCCAGCCCGATTGCCACCCCTAGAGACAACACACAAACACACACAGTCAAACCTAAGATTACGTCTAAGGTGTCTAAGGTGCCATAAGGGTAAACCCACCCAAGACTCTTTTCCAAAAGAGTCTGACTAATGAAGGATTGTTGGACCCTTATAGACCTATGCCAACTTGCCAAGTCTAGTACCCAACTGATGTGAAACTAAATGGGACAATAGCACCCACTCACCTAACTGCTAATCTACTGGCTTTAAATAAACGATACCTTCAATTAAAATATCCCCTACATGTAAAGAGCTTTGTAATGCATTACACTGGGCTTATCAAGTTTATAACAAAGTCATAAAATTTTCTCTTATGCTCCGTTTGTTTGGATGTAAAATAGGGAAATACAAATGAATTTCAGAGAAAATAGCAATTGTTTTAAAGAAAATACACACGGAGAATGACATTTTTCTCGGAATTCATATGTTTTCCCCTATTATACATCAAAACAAATGAAGCATTTGATAAGAATATAATATGAAAATTTTCAAAAAGAAGCTTAAACAACAATGTTATTTACTGAATTTTTTCAATAAGCATTTGCAGTAACATCTGCTTGAAATTACATGTTTTCTTTTTTGGTAACGCAAAATAAGCCTAAATTCTAATTCCTAATGATGGGTATTTTGGCACAAACATAAAATTTATTGACAAGAAATTCCTTATTTATTTTAGGTTTTTTCCAATACCCTTGTCATTTAGGCGTGTATATTCTGAGAGGCTCAATCCGGATAAATATAACATAGATACCTAGTTTAATTTTGAAGTTACAAGACTGTTATGCAAATAAGATAAAGTAGGTGATCCCTCTTATATGCAATTCAGAATTATGCTGAATAATGATCAGTACCATAGCCGTGAATCATTCTATCCCTGCTTGAAGACTATCTGTGCTTTGTGATGAATATTGAAATAGAGAACCACGGAGTTCTGGCCCACCAGTGCAACTATAAAGAACTTTAATTTATTACTCTCTCATTTGATATAAATCATCATCCCACCAATCTGTGTCTAATATTACAGTGACAATAGATCACTAGTTCATATAAGTTTAGATCAGAAAATATTAATTTTTAAATTTAGTAGCATATATTTGCTTGATACCGCTCATAGAAAGTTTCTGCCATTGTTTGCATTGTTTTGAATTTACACACAGGCATGGATATATCTTTTAGTTATTTGTCAAAGAAATTGAAGTGAAGTCCCATGTATATATATAGAATACAAAGTTAGAACTTGATCATATGTGCATTTCTTGATGCAGTGAATCGAAAGTTCGTGAACATAGGCATTAATGTTCGATTGTATTCCTATGTTGAATGCTCCAGTATTTCCCCATCACAGTATACAAAGCCGCCTCCGAAAAGCTATTGCCCTGATTGAATTTTTTTAGTAGGTCTCGCGATCATGCCGCCAATCCTGATCTAGTCTTTCCGTCAATACATTGAAATATGCCGCCAATTGAGAACGACGTTGAATAACATTATCGCATAGAAATGAACCCGGTCTTAGACCCCATTAGTTAGGTTAATCCTTCCAAACTATCCTGAAGAGTAGTTTGGACTATGAACTGCTTCACCTAATTCTTCTTACCTACAATTCTATTTAGTCATACCTACATTTCTCACACAGTGTAAGTCAGAATCTTTGCTAAACCAAGAGGCTACTTTTAGAGTTTGGCCCATCTGGATGTTCGCTTGCAGGATGATTATTAAGTGCCATTTGAAATATGGTCAAGAAATTAAACTGCGAGTTGGGCCACAATGCATGGAACCGGATATATCCCATGAAGGGGAGTGCTATAGCCTCATGAATGGGATGGATTCTTGTGGCTCAACCACAAAATCCTTGTCCTTTTCCATGAAAAAAGGGAGAGTGCTGTAGAGGAGAGTGGGGCTAGCAAAATGTGATAAGGTTCTGTTCTTGTTCGGAAATATAATCCATTTCATGACTTTGTTGAAACATACTCAAAAGACAGAAATTCTATAAATTCTCATTCAGGCTCCTTGAGAATTTCATTCCTCTTTCTCAAGGCTGTCTCAACTTCAAATCTCTCTCTCTCTCTCTCTCTCTGAGCTCTCTCTCACAAACACGCACACACACACACCTTGTTCTGTACCTTTTTCTCAGTCCTCATGGAAAGAACTAAATCATCCCTACAGCCCCCAATATATGGAGACCTAATCACCATTCTCAGCATCGATGGAGGAGGGATAAGAGGGATCATCCCAGGAACTATCCTTGCCTTTCTAGAGTCAGAACTTCAGGTAACATATACACCCACCCACAGATATGTCTATATATATTTGCTTCCCTCGATCGATGGGAAAAATTGCAATATCTAAATTCAGAATTATCGTTACAGCGCACATATTTTAGGTTGTGAATGTTCAGTGTCTCGAATTGTCACCTGTTTGCCTAAGGCCAATATAGTCCCCATGTCATTTAATGTTTTTACTGTGCAAGGGACACAATAACAAAATTTCTGTACTATTTTATACGGTAGAT